>CM057008.1:3655683-4369433 GCA_029891345.1 Dryococelus australis
TACACCGATTGACATTATCCTGGCCCAAAGTTGGGTTAACACTGATTAAGTCTCCCAAGGCTAGGTTAGCCTGCTAAATGAAATTTTTGTATTTCAGAATTCAGGATGCCAAGGGTGCATAATCAAAAGGTGGGGTCAAGGAAATATAGAGGATTTGGATGAGACTTTGGCAAGAGCTGTAAATAATGTCATTTTGAAGAAACTTTCATTGCGAGCTGCAGAGGAGAAATATGGCATAGCAAAGTGTACAATAAACAGAAAGGTTAATGGGATAAACTTGAAATTCCCTGGAGGTCCGTGTATGTTAAGCCAAGAAGAGGAGGATGAAATAACAAGTCAAATTATTCTGGCTAGTAGTTGGGAATTTCCTGTTACAGCATTCAAAGCAAGTGAGATTGATTGTGAAAAGTTATGTGGATCACAATGGTGTTGTAATCCTCCAAAAATTCCAAAACAACTGCCCAGATTATGTATGAATGCTATCTTTTTTCAACAGACACAAGGACATCTTATCAGAAAGGCGGTGCCAAAATGTGTCTCGAGCGAGAAGTGGTGTCACCAAAGGAACTGTTGCAGCATACTTTAATGAACTAAAAGAAAATCTGAAAGATGTCAAACCAGACGGTGTTATGAATTTTGTCAGACTAACATAACTGATGATCCAAAACAAAAAAAGATAATTTGCCGATGAGGTACAAAACATCTTAAAAGGATCATCAAGTGTGTGTGTTATGTTTACATATACAGCATCTGGAACAATCTTACCTCCACATATTGTTTATTCAGCAGAACATTTTGTATAGTTCTTGGATGGAAAATGGTCCTGTTGGAGCACGTACCAAAAGGTCTAACAACTCCTTGTTATAACTTAATTATATTTGATGACTGTTTCTTTTTTCAATTGCTCTGCCATACTTTAACCAACTAGAAAAACATGACCCAAAATTTCTTATAGGCGACAATTTGGCTAGCCACTGAACACTGTAAGTATATTGCAAGCATGTGAAGAAAACATCAGATGGCATTCTTTAGGCTGCTAAAGCAGGAATGGTACACGCACTGACTGATTGGAAGATGTCTCATAGAGGCTGCATACCAAAGGACACATTTCCAAGAATCTTCAAGAAATGCCTTGATCACCTGAATGACTGTAACAAAGCACAGAAAAACATCATAGCTGGTTTCCGTGGCACAGGAATTCATACTCTTAACCCTGCAAAGGTTTTAGACCATTTGCCTTATAGTAAAAGTCAACCAGATACAGACAACTTACAAGAAGCAGTAACAGTAGCTTCAGGAACACTGGACAAATCTTTCGAAACATTCCTGAAAGACCTATATCAAAAAGAAACTCAAAGTATTCACGCCGGCTAACAGCAGCCACGTTAAGACCATGACTGCGCTCACCACTCACGTCACACGTAGGCATGCATGTGCGCAAACCTTGACTTTCCCGTAACGGGATATTTATTTTAAAGTGTGTTATTTGATTTCAGGGTCCAAGTGTTTTCAAGTGTTAAAAATGCATGTTCCCAAAATGTTGCACAATGTTTGGTTGAAATTCAAAATGTGTGCTGCACGATGCAAATTATTTATGTGCCATTTCTTTTCAATATTAAAAGTTTTACTCTGCGTGCATAGCATTTCCGCTTGTGTGAACCCTGTAGGCAGTCATGGTAGGTCCAAGCTACCCCTGCCTCTGTGCAGTCCGTCGAGGAGAGCTGGCGATGTAAGACGCTGTCATGTACGCACTTCAAACTTTTGCACTGATGTAGATTACCATAGCTCACGTTTAGTATACCGGTTAACCTTTACCTTGCGTACGTTTTGCCAGACATTCTCCAGCATTATGCTTTTGCTTGACCTAATAATTTGCACCCTTGTGGCTTTTTAAACATAATCGAGAAAGGAGGAGGAAAGATGTCGGAGAGACCACGCTGCCCGCACAACGTTGAATCAAGCGCCATCAGCCTATGTGAAAGGTGTTTCATTGTAATTTCTGTTTAACTGCCATGTGCAATATTAAGGGCTATATTTCTATGTATGTATTTCAGGGTATTTTCCATGTTTAATTGTGTTACAGCCACATCGCCCATGGCCATGTTGTTAGATATAGTCAAAACCGTATCTGTGCCATACATGCGCTTTAAGGGTATATTTGTGTAATATCATGTGCGCCATATTTAATTTCAGGGTTCTATGTAATATTTTATTCAGGGTTCCATGTATTTCATGTGATTGATGCTTTTGTATGAATGACCACGCTGTCTTTTTCATGTTTGATTTTCCTGCCATCAGGTGTGCTACAAATCCATAAATGCCTAAATCTTCAGGGGAATAATTCTCACAATACCGCTACTACTTTGTCCTATGACAATTTGCTGTGAAAAAACTATTACAATTACACCTGCACCATGTGGTCCGCTACGCATTGTATCCAGCGGCATCAGCGCCACCTAAACATACTTTCATGCATCTGCATGTTTATTGTGCCCATTCATGTCGTGTCCCATACTGTATCACCCTTATTTGTGTAATTTGTACAGTGACATTATTCCCATCCTAGCTGGCTATGTGTAAAGGCCATCACCATGCTCACCATGTGCTGGGAGACACATCCCGACGAGTCCGCGTTGGTGATGCCAAATAATCACACATGTCCACTGCTCATTTTGTAATTCTCCATGTCCCGTCTCCAGGTAAACCTACAGTCCACCCTAGCGGGCAGCTGTAGAACTCTTTCCTTGTGGGGGCTGTGTTTTCAAACACCCCTGAGAAATCTTCCACCTAGGAGTGCGCTAGAGTAATTACAAGCTAGGGGTAATAGCACAACAGAATTCGCTAGACACGTCAGAGTACTTAATCACTTAATTCATTTTTGGTACGACTGTGTAATTGGAGAGCAATAAATGATATGTATTCAGTGCAAAAATCCTACCTTTTTTTCAATGATAAAATTGTTTAGTATTGACCAGTGTTTTGTAAAGACGCTCGGGTGAGATGGACGCACAGAACCCACAGCATCCCTGAGTCTCCAAGTGCGGTGTCTGGAAAGCACTGCTGGTGCCCACATACCATAAGTAACTTGTGTCATCGTTCGTCTCGTCTCTCACCCGACAGCGTCAGTATAAAAGGAAGAGGAAGAAGAAAGTTGAAGTAACAGCAGGAAAAAGTTTGAGCGCTGAAGAAGTTTACCAGCAGTTAGCAGCACGGCGTTGACGTCTCTACATCTGCCTTAGAGTTCAGTTCATCAGGTGAAGTCAGTGATTCAGAAGTTAACATCAAAAGAAGGTGATTTCAGCAAAGGCAAGATCTTCAAGTCGAGATACCATACTGTTCTTTGTGAAATAAGTAAGTTAGTGTGTGGTGACTTTATTGTTGTTGAATTTGTGTAAAACATGAACACAAGGTATGCGTATATAGACACGTGGAAAATTTTTGAACATTCCAACTTCTACAGACGAAGTGCATCATTTTGAATGTAGCATGATAAGGAAAGGTGCAAAGTCAACAAACATTTATGTATTTCCTGATGATCAATGGTGACCAAATAAAAATGGAACCATTAAAACCCTTGTTTATTATAAGGGGAATGTTTTGTTATAGTATTGACTCATATGCTTCCCATATGAGTTATGGCACTTATAATGTGTGGAAAGAATACGTTGTAGTTTATTTTGTTATGTTAAGGTAATTTTTACATTACAGGAATTTTAAAGAAACTTTTATCAACGATGTGACAAAACTATTCCCTCTATGTGTAATATTAGTGCACTATGGTGTAATAATGCTAATGATATGGGCATTTGCTACAAATAATTGATTTTGAACATTTTAATAAAGCTTTGATGAACATTTCCAGTGCCCAACTAACCATTTTACTTATTAACTTAGGACAGAGGGAGGAATAAATAGGTGTCCCAAGTCACCCCATGTTTACGGGGGACTTGGGACAAATGAAAAAAATTTAGCAAAAATTACAAAATATTACATTTCAAAATAATTGATGTCTGAGGCATAATTACAATGTACTAACCTATAATCAGAATATAAGATATTGTATTTAAATTTATAACCTTAGCAGGAACATGCAGGGAAACTAAAAAAGTATCCCAAGTCCTCCCAGTTGACGGTAATTAGTTTTTGGTTGTAAAGGGTTGAGTTATATATAGGACAAACATACTTACACACACATATATATACATATATATATTACACATCGGCTAAGAGCCAGCTGCAGTTAGTCCATGACGGCACTTGCCGTTAGCGGTACACGTGGGCAAGTACGTGTTTACGCACCGCTACAGGTTACGGACTTTCCTAAAACGGGATATAAGTTGTTTCGGTGCATTATGTATCTATTTCCAGGGGGGAAATGTTTGTAAAGTGTAACATGTCTTTTTGAGGGTTTAGTGTAAAATTGCCATTTGAAAATTCAAAGTGGAGGAGGGGGGGGAGAGAGGGAGAGGAGGAGAGGGACACACAGAGCCAGCCAGCCAGCCTGCAAAAGACAATCTAAAGTCACACAAACATCCTAATTAAATCCCTGTATGTAAAACTGTTTTAAAATACTTTTGGTGCCATTTCAATTTGCCCTATTAATATTTTCACTCAGTGAGCATAGCACTTCCGCACATGTGAACCATGTAGGCAGCCATGGTAGGTCCGTGCAACCCCAGCCTCAGGGCAGTCGTTCTACGAGAGCTGGCGAGAGATGCTGTCACGTACGCAATTCATCTTTTTGCACTGATGTAGGTTTCAATAGTTCACTTTAGCATACCGGTTAACCTTTGCCTTTGCGTACGTTTTGCCAGACATCCTTAGCATGATGCTATCAGCTTAACCTAATAATTTGCAGCCTTTTCAGGCTTTTTGATGCTAACGAGATGAGATGGAGATGTATCAGAGAGGACATGCGGCCCGTGCTACTTGTATATCAAATGTCATCCACCCATGCTTAGGGCTTTTCAATGGAATTTCTGCTTAATTGCGACACGCAATATTCAGGGTAAAATGTTTGTCATTATTTGAGGGTTTTTGTAATGGTAACTTGTTTTGCGGCCATATTGCCCACTGCCACGTGGTCAGAGATAGCCAAGTCCGTACGTACGCAATCACCGCATTCTGAGGGCTAATTGTTTTTTTCATCTTGTGCGCCATAATTTATTTCAGGGTTTTATGTAATATTTTCAATAAGGGTTCTTGTATTTTACGTGTTTAATGCATTTTGTTCCTGACTATGCAGTCATCAGATGTACTTTTATTTCTCACCATCAGGCGTCCTAAGGGCTTTTGTAAGCTCGTTTCTAAAAGGGATAAGTTAGCAATACAGATCCAACCACCGCAGATAATTCTTGCCGGAATTTTCAGAGAAATTATGTGTCTCTACACCAGCATACATGGTCCGCTACGAGCTCTATCCAGCGGCACCCGTGCTATCTAAAGCTAAGTGCACGCCTTGTGTGTTTATTTCCTTGCTCATGTCGTGCCCCATGTTCATGAAGTGTAATTTGTGCGGCCCTATTAGTTAGTACTAACCCGCTATGTGTATGACCGTCGCCACACACAGCATGGTTAGAGAACGAGTAGGCGTTAGCTGTGCAAGTAGTTGTACGTGTTCATTTCATACTCCGTGTCCTGTCTCTGGGCAAACCTGCAGTCCATCCTAGCGGCTGTGCACCTCTGAGCATCATCCAGTCGGAGTGCACAAGTTTAGTAACATGCTTGGGGAATCACCTATCAGGCCTAGCTAGGCATGCTCGAGACATAACTCATAAATCATATTTTGGCATGAGGTGTACTTTGATAAATAAACATACCTCTCAGTGTACAAGTTAAATGTCTTTCAGTAGCGTCAGTTACCTAGCCCAACCTAAGTGTCTTGTATTGCAGTGTTATGTGTAAAGTTGTTTATAAGTATGCACGGGTAGGACGAGCAGGCAGAACCCACCACATTCTTGAGATCCCCAAGTCTCAAAGTGCGGTGTCTAGGGACCACCGCTGCCGCCCATCAACCACAGGTAAAAGTGTATCGTGAGTGTCTCCGTGTCTCACCCGACTGCATCAAATTATGTGTATATTGTGTATGTGTGTATATTGATTGTATGTAGTATCTGTAAGTAAATTATTACTTATGATTAATTTTATAATAAAACCTGTATTCATACATATTATATAACAATCTAAATATTCACTCTCTAGCGAAGGTCTGTGATAGGCTAATTGTATAAAGTATAATTTTTTAACTTAGATTTTTTCCTTCATGTAACTAAACATGGCTGCAACATGTCTTGCACGCCTTGCTTATTCAAATATTGCAATGTATGTGTATACAAATATTGCATATGTATGTGTATACATCAATATCTTTTATGTAAAACTTAAATATTTGTGTAAATTTTACTTTGACAATATTATATATTAGAAATTTCTTTTGTTACAAGTATAAATTAAGTCTGAAATTATGGTCTTCCACCTAGACAACGATAAGCATTTCTATATCTATAGTCCATTCCTGATCGGAAGCGACTTATAAAAATCAACCTTTAAAAACACTCTAGGCATAACATGTCACCTGTTTTTTTCAATAACCAGTATTCCACAAATATATAACACTGTGGCTAACTTTAGTGTACTGTATTATTGAATAAATTAAACTTTACCTTAATATCTTCTATAATAGGCCACAGTTAAAATAATATTTTAACCTCGTTTTTCAGTATACTATTTGTAAATTAAACAATGCCTATTGAAATATTTAAGTAGCCCCGATGGCATCATATCTCATTTTTACAGTGTAAAATAACAGCGGAAAATATTGTGAGTAGGCCGTAGTGGTACGGTATTGTTTTATCGAGCGAGAAAGCAATTTAAAAACAGTCTGCTGGAGACTCTGGTCGCCATCTCTTTCAATCTCGGGAAATTTCACTTTGCTAGTATGCAATATATTATAAATGTTTTCAATTGTAGCTTATTTCATACTCGTTACAGCAAAATAATGATTTTTGAATGTGTAATTTACAACTGAAAAGAGATTTTAATGTTTGAATACGTATTTTAATATATTTAAATATGATGGCGGGGCAGTTACCTAGTGAAGTTGACAGACGTGGCGAGCCATGACATGGCATGTTGCTTTTTGTCAAACAAAACATAAATTATTCTTACTCCGAAACAACTTCAAATTAATCAAAATACATCATGTTTGTAGAGGTTGTGTTTTTTAAACCTACCTAGACAAGTTACGATGCTGTGATAAATCTGTGTTACCACTGCAGTAATAAATATATTTTGATGTATTTCGTTAATCATTGAGTGTGTGAAATGGCGTTCCTTTGTGCAACATGGCCAATACGTTGGCCCTGTGTGTGTGTGATTTCAAATATTTGATTAGCACTATTTATACGTTTTAAATGTGAACTGTTTTTATGACGAAGTTATTTATTTACATCCACGTCTGTTTATTTATCACAACGTTGTACCTTTGCCGTATAGGGTTTGAAACACAGTAGTGTTATGTAATTTGCCACAATCCCAGAAGAAAAATACTAAGCCCAGCTTGATAAAATACAATAAACCTATTAAACAGTAAGTAGCAATACATATAAATATGAACAGAATAAAAGTTATTGTAGTCTTATTTGTGTGCATGTTCACCGCTATCTTTTAAAGTTTGTATGACAAAAATGAGCATCACGAGTTGCGTGCTTGAATTTAATGTGCCTTTTTCACTGGTTGTTCCTTCATTTAAATATTTATTCCAACTAAGGCCGTCCTTTTCGATAAATGACCCAACACATATCAATAACAAACGGATAATTACAATTAGTACAGCCTTTTACCTCGCAGTTGTAACAGTGTTAAACACAGTCGCGGCAAAATACTAACGTGCATTACATGTATTGAGTACATCGTGGAAAACAATTGTGTTAATGTAAAATAACAGTAACAACTGTCTTCAATTCAGGCATTTTTAAAACTTCATAAAGCTGACCTAAATAATGTTAAGAGGCCTAAACTGTGAATATTCATACGGAATGGCTTTTGGAATGACAGAATTCTTTGAAAAGCTGTAAACAACAAATTTGACAGGTATAAAAGTAGAAGTCACATTTCAATGTTTATTTTTAGGTGTAGCGAAAGTATACGAACACACGTACAAACACGATGGAATGTAAACACTGATTTTGACACTCGCTACATGGCACTCACATGGCAATGTTTGTTTACATTTGGGGAAGGATGCGAAAAGGGCCTGCAAGTAGATATTTAGCAGGGCTCCGAGAAAGTAGCTTCCAATGGGGAATGGACTACGGATTGTCGGATTTCTTTTTTATGTACAATGTAAATATCGCATCATTCTCCATACTCCTCCAAAAAAAAAACATTGTAATAAAACCCCAAATTGAGCTATGCTCAAGTGGATCAAAAATGTAAAGTGTATCATAGTTATAGACAAATAAATTTAAAAATATTAGATTGCATTACATACTTACAAACTGCACTATGTCCATTTCATTAAAACACCAATTCTTAAGCTGGTTCCTCAATAGCAAATTTGGTGCGACACATCACGTTTCGATAAACACAGGCAATAATGGACGTCGCGATGCATTTCGTACGTCTTCTTTTTCTTCCATGCTCCCGGTGGAATGAGCAAATGGCATTGGATAAACCAGTTCAGCTAGTGTCAAAGCCAATATACGCAACAACAACGTAGGCAAGAGAACACAGATCTCATCTCCACTAACCATTAGAATAAATGAAGCTCTTGTTCTGGTGAAGAAATCCATAGATAAGTTAGTAGATCTCCATATCAGACGTAGAAAGTAGAGTAGAGACGTGATAAGGACTAAAAAAAGCCGCATTGCAACAGAAAAGCTAGAAAATTGTCTCTGCCCTTCATGAGGGGGCACTGACACAGAATATGATTCATATCTTCGACGTTTGCTCCACAGTCACAGTGGGTGTCTTCACAAAGAGAAATGCGGTGCAAATGCGCCTTGAAGTTTCCATGATTCAGTCGCAACCTGGAGAGAGTAGTTAAAATCTGCGACTGCCACAATGAGTCCAGATCCAAGGAACCTGTTGAAGGTGCAGTTGGATACGTTCGTAAGGGCTACCACCTATAGCCACAAGCCACTGCTGCTCCCACAGTTTTCTCACAGAGGTGAGCCATGCTCAGGAGCCCCACTGTATGACATTTCTCCAGAGGAAGAGGTGAGTGACAAGCCAGTTTGGCAATAGAATCGACCATTCCATTGCCGCTAATACCAAGATGACTAGGAAGCCTTGACAGAAAAATGTGCGTACCCTGTAAGGAGGCAATATGCAAGGAATATTTGATTTTCAGAACAATATCATCATAGACAGAAGTGTGCAGGCAACATTGTAAGGTTTGAGGAATGCTCCGTGAATCAGTATAAATCCAACATCTCCCATAGGTGCTGACAGAAGCATAATGTATCGCATGAATAATCGCATAACCTCCACATAAAAATGGATGCAGTAGTCATGAGCTTGAATACTCCTGCTGCCTTTGGCGAAGGAGCAAAATAGGCACGAGTCGTCGCATCAACAGTCTTAGAACCATCAGTATAAATATGCAGATCCTCAACGTGGCGAGCCAAATGGCAGTTATGCTCGAAGACGACTTCTGTCTGAAGGAGTTCGTTTTTAGCGCCATAGTAAAGAGTGACGATAGCAGGTCGATAAAAGACACCTAAAATCCAACAAGTAACATAGTGGTTTTGAGCAGAAAGGAAGATCAGTGACACGTTGCACAATGTGTTATATGGGATGTAAAGCAAGAGCATCCAAAAGTCGATCACACGGGTGCATCGTGTAACTCTTGGATTCGATCCATTACTTCGTAGCAATGCAGGGATGCAGGGAATACGGAATGATGTTGGCTTCGACATGCATAGCCGCTACAGAAGTGGAATGCATCAAACCAAGGCATCTATGCGAACATATGTTTTGTAACCTTTGTAGTGGGGTCGACAGATGCAAACTAACACGTCTCATAAACAGGGAGCCATAGTCCATGCCTGGGCGTATGAACCAGGTACAGATAAAAAGCAACATCTTGAGATCACCACCCCAGTGTGTATGGCTGACTGTCTTTAATACAGAGATTGCAGCATGTACTCTGGCAGTAACATGTTTAATCTCCTAGAGCCAATTCAATTTTGAGTCGAGATAAATGTCCAAATACGTATGTGAGCCCACAAGGGGAAGGTTGGTATTGGCATAGGTGATCAACATCCTCGTAATATAGGATAACATCATCAGAATATGTCAAGCTATTAACTCGTGGCCCAATGTTAAACGTGATCCCTGGATATATAGGAGAAACAGCAAGGGGCTCAAAAGACCACCTTGAGGCAGCCCAACGTAATGTGTCCTGCCAGTAGAGGATTGATGGCCAACCTTGATATGACTAATATGAGAAGAGTAGAGATTGTGTATGAGACAAGCAAAAGGTCCAGGGAACCCTACGAGCTTCAATTCGTCAAGCTAATTGGGGAGAAGAACAAAATCAAAAGCAGAGGACATATCCAAAAATACGGAAGATAAAATTGATTTGTGTGCAAATGCCTGTTTCACCCTTGACAGCAAAGTGGCAACAGCATCCACCGTGGACCATCCTTTACGGAAACCAAATTGATCGGGACGCAACAAAGAGTTAACCTCAAGCCACCACACAAGTCTTAGTTAAAGTATGCATTCAAATGTTTGCCCCAGAGTGGACATGAGAGTAATGGGGCGAAAAGTCTCAGGCTCACATCCAACTTTATTTTGCTTCTTAATGGGGACGATGAGCCGTAGTTTCCACAGTGAGGGTATCTTCCCTGTTTGAAGGACTTCGTTGGAAATAGTCTTGATACAGTTGTGGCCTAAGACAGGCATTTCCCGTAGATGCTCGTAGGTTATACCATTTATGCCTGGCACTGTCGAACTGTGCAGTAGGGAAGAAAGGAGTTCATCATCACTGATGTCGGACATTAAATGCCTGGAAACAGTCAGCACCATCCTATTGCTGGTAGCAATGTGTACAAGTGGTATAACTTCAGTGGGAAGAGGAACATAATCGGGGCAAGCATCCGATGTAAACCTGGGAGCATAGACACAGGAATGTCAGAGGACACAGTAGGGAAAATGTTGTCCTTTAAGCTACGAATTTTATTCCAGACTTGACTAATAGTGAATCTTTGGTGATAGTGGAGCAAAAACATCTCCAGTGGTATCATTTGACCGACTGCACAACTTGCCGGAATTTGAAATGGAAGCACAGATAATGTAAAAAGTTATCCTTGGTGCTGGCGTGGCGATAGTTGCGAAGAGCTGATTGCTGCAGAGAATTATTAAGAGTACAGAGATCATTCCACCAGGGGCATTTAGAACGTCGAAAGACATCGCTAGTCGCCCTTGCTGGGGTCGACTTGGTTGATGGATTCCTGAACAACATGTTCAAGATAATCATATTGGCATTGAAGAGAGGCAAATGAGGTTGGTTCTTCATGTAACTAGTGGGTCAGAGACTATGTGCACACATCCCAGTTCATCTTTCGATAATTCATTGCAGAATACCAAAGAGGATAGTACCCAGGCAAGGACACAGGAGAGGTCAGCGTCTTGGACAAGAGATGGATAAGGATGGGAAAATGATCACTGCCCAAAAGATTGGTGTCATTCCCCCAATGAAAATAGTGCACAATGGTAGATGAGCAAATGGTTAAATCGATTGATGTACTTCGTCGCTCATAGAAGCCCATGAAGGTGTGGTGGCCCGTATTAAGGAGAGAGAATCGGAAATTTAATACTGAGTTGGCCAATTGGACCCCAGCTCGGCCGATGATAGAGTCACCCCAGACAGTGTGGTGGGAGTTAAAATCGCCAACAATTACAGAATCATTACATAGGGAATCAGAATACAAATCCCAATTGTGCTCAATGACAGAGTGCCTGGGTGGAACATACAAGGAGTAAATATTCAATTTCTTTGCACCCAGGTGAACCACACAGCTCACAAGCTCAATTTTGGTATGTGCGAAATCAATGGACAATGGTGCAGAGGGAATGTGTTTCGATACAAGAACAGCCACACCATGGATATAAGTAGATGGCTTGCCATAAAAATGATAGCCGGAAAAGACTGCTCTTTGATCATCAAAATGAAGTTGTGTCTCTTGAAGGATAATAAAATCAATGTGGCGTGTCATCACATAATGTTGCAACTGATCCCTCTGCTGAGTAAGAGAGCGACAATTCCACTGCAAAATATTCATTTTATGATGGAGGAAGTGACTGAGAAGCAGTAGTCACAGGAGCATGATCATGTAATATTTGCCGTAAAGAATATATGGTTTGTGCAAAGGGTGAGGAGTCATCTTCTAGGGCGGCACACTGCACTACTTTAAGAGCAGCTTCCCGGAGATGCCCAGTCAAGGAGTCTGCACCTGATGGAGAGTCGCTGGAGGCAGAAGGAGAGTGCGCAATATCCAGACGACCATTATTGCCGCGAAGGAGAGCACCATTTACTTGTCAGGATGAAATTGAGAATAGTAGATAGCCATAGGCGAGACAGTTTTAGTAGGAGTGGTACCTAGAAGGACTTGTGGGATTTTAATAACATTCTGGATAGGCTTCAGTTTGTTCTGAGAGAGCCCAGAGGTCTCCTCGGACAAGAGCCGTTTGCGCAGAGTTAATCATAGCCAAAAAAGTCCTAATAGAGGAAAATCCAACATCGCTAGCGGCAGTCGACGAGGTGGGATCAGTAGGCTTCCTAGATTGCAGTATACCTTGAAGAAAAAATTGGTCATACTGTGGTGCCTGTGGAATATCGTGGCGAAAAGCAGTGTCATTTCATTCCTTGGGATGGGAAGCAGGTGAGAGTTGAAGTTTGGCTTGGCGGTAAGTTAAATTGTTCATCGCCATGAGACATTTTATGTCCAATTCTAGGATCCACATTTCACAGTGGTCTCTATCCATCCTACTAAATGGACCTGAACAGTTGGGGCAACAATAAACTGGTGCAAAGCAATCCATCAGAGTGTGATCTTCTCTGCATCGTGGACAATGCAATTTATTACTATGGCATATTTGGTCAGAGTGCCCAAAACGACAACATTTAGGGCACTGGATGACCCTTTGAATTTTGGGTTTCGCATAAAAATAATATTTGTAGATAAGGATACGATCAAGAACTAGCTGCCCTTGAAAAGTAATAGATATCAGTTTAGTGGGTTTATAAACTACCTGACCCTCTTCAACAAACCTCTTGTTCATGCATTGAATTGTAGTTATCTGAAAAAGTGACTCTATGCCTCGCACTATGTCTTCCTGCGAAACATCCAAAGGATTTCCATATACTATACCCTGTTTTTGTATCAGTTAAGACGGCATATAAGCCTTTAACCTATGTTGAGACAATATGCTTGACGAGACCAAAGCATTCCCTGCTGAAGACGTTTTTAATAATACTTCGAGACAATTCGATCCCGTCCGGGGTATTTTTACATTCTCCTTTGCCAAGTCAAAAAGCAATTTCTCTATCTATATGGGGTGTAAGTTTGCCACATTTTTACCTTGTCCTTCGAAAAGACGACAGAAGGCCCTGACGATGTATTCAGATATTTATTCACAGGCATTGGCTGCGAAATGGCTGCATCATCAACATTGGCAGAATGATTAGACAGTGTGTCATCATTTGTGTTCGTACTGGCCAGCAATTTAGGAACATCCTCCATGTTGCCAGTCGAAGTTGATAGCAAAATAGCACTTACCTCCTTTGTCCTGCTTGTCCATGGACATTTTGCAGATCTGTTAAGTAACATACTTACATTCTATCATCTCGTGATAGCACAAACGTCACATTACCATCACAAAATATACGTTACAGATGTCTGCAATAACAAAATAAATATATCGTAGACATATGCACAGATAACCAAAGAGGGCCAGTACAGAGAAAGAAAACGCGATCCCTTTCTACAGACTTCCGAACACCGAATGTGATGCATTCCGATGAGCAGCAGCCAATATCTATATTTCTTTTTTTTCTAATGCCTTACGAATTACAACCCTGTACAGCCAGTGAACACCACAAAAATCAAATAAATCTCAAAAGCTCAATAATCTTCATAATGCGAATTAATCAAAAATCGAAATTCCATTAAACTCGTCAAATATTCGAACGGCATACACAAAAAAGGGACGTCACAACCCCGACTCCAAGGTTCAAAAATACGAACCGCTCATGACGGTGGATACTATGCTACTCCAACATCTATCTATCTATCTATAATCTAAAGCAAAAAAATCCGATAGCTGGCGATTATCCATGCTAAAAGTGATTGCATTGCAGTCTACCGGCTTGAGGTGGCGATACGTTTGTTTACATTTACCGTCGTGTATTTTAAACAGGGAATTGCTTATATTTTATATAGTTTTATTGATTTTAATGATTCACGTTCATTGAATTACCATGACAGGGGGCATTTGCATTGCGTATAATTCGTTCAGTTACATTATTAGTTCTGCGAAATCTATTTCATCTTCGGATTTGCTTTTTCACTTCCAAATATCTTTGTAACATTTTTTGTCGTTATTTCCAGCACATACATTGCATGAAACACAAGTTTCCGAAGCTTGACATTCATGTTCTGGTGTAAACAATTTATTAAACAAAACCTTACTTGACATGTGCCCACGTTACCCCTTCCCCTTAGCCTGTTTGTCCGCCGCAACAAGTTCCGTGGCGCAGTATGTGTGCACGCTCTACAAGTACAAGTACAGTACAGCGTGGCAAGGAATGACACAGGTGCAGAGCAGAATGAGCACGACTACGTGCGCATGGCACAGGAATCGGAAAATAGACCCTGGGAATTTCCTGTTATTTAATTTGTGCAGTAAAAGTGCAAGGTAAGTTAACGCAAGGGGACACAACTATAAAGATGCCTCCCTTCGCAGCCCTAAAGCCCTCAGTGTCTTTTTGTAATTTTCTGTAATGTTAATTCATGTTTCTTTCATCTCAACATCATCCAAGAATGCACGAGTCCCACGTAGTTACACACCACAACCGGATTGTGGTTCATATGCGGCGAGTGTGTTGGACAGTTGAAACCGACCGTGATCACTTTCATTTCAACCGATTTACTCACAGGTAACCAGCCCGGTGATTCAGTGTGCCAAACAGAAGACAGAGCAGGAAACAATATGCAAGCAAAGCAAACGGATGGAGATTGCATCACCACAGTAACCACTGAATGTCGCGTCGAGAGTGAAGGAACAGATGAAAAGGGAGTGCAAGCCGAGAAAGTATAATGTAAAGTCGAGGATGTCTGCAATCACACGTCACCTTCGGGCGGGGTCCCCGTGACAGCTATCAATCATCCAGCACCGCATAGCCATAGCAACCACTGGCAACCCTACCCCTGTTACTTCTACCACTCTAACCAATGACAACTTACCTACTACAATTTTCTGCCTACCAGCCAACACCAGTATATCCACAACAAATACCCAGCATAATTCCCACATCTTTTCTGGCACTGATACTTCTTTTCCTGTGCCCAGTTACGGAATCGACACAACTCCTAGTTGGCCAGGAGAGCAAAAACAGCACAGGAAACAGAAGAGCAGTAACCACAATTTTTTTTTGTTTTAGTTTTGTTTTTAACAAGCAAGAAGAGTGTTTCCCGTAGTTAAAAACTACGTGCCTAAGTGTAAACATTGTGAAATTCACACATATATCACCACAAGTAAGAAGGGCGTTCATTTTAGTTTCAATATGCAAGTGTGGAGGGAGCTCATTGTATATATGATGCATGTAGGACGGGAGTTCTTTTAGCTATAGCACTGCAAGTAAGAAGGAGTTCGCTGTATATATCACTGCAAGTAAGAAGGAAGTTCGCTGTATATATCACTGTAAGTATGATGGAGTCCGCTGTTTATATCACTGCAAGTAAGAAGGGAGTTCGCTGTATATATCACTACAAGTAAGAAAGGAGTTCGCTGTATATATCACTGCAAGTAAGAAGGAGTTCGTTGAATATATCAATGCAAGTAAGAGGGAGTTCGTTTCGTTTTTCATGGCACCGCAAGTATGAAGGGAGTTCATGTCATGTTTTCATCATTCATCACATCGTTTGTTTTGGCAACATTGTGCTCCTGACTCGACCTGGCATCAGCATCGTACATCCGACTCATCCCACACTTTATCGCCATACAAATAGAGTTAATCGGTGGGTCATCAATTCCCCCCTCCCCCTCCAAACAGTGCATGTAACATCATCGCAAACATCCTGCATGCAGAGTTAATCGGTCGGCTCATAACTCTCCTCTACATGTGATGCAATTTTTCACATGAGCAGAGATAATAGGTGGGTGTCAATTCCCATCTTTGAACATGATCTGCGCAGTCGTGACGTACTGCACAGCAAGACAGCAA
This sequence comes from Dryococelus australis, assembly GCA_029891345.1. Classification (NCBI taxonomy): domain Eukaryota; kingdom Metazoa; phylum Arthropoda; class Insecta; order Phasmatodea; family Phasmatidae; genus Dryococelus; species Dryococelus australis. The sequence continues at coordinate 3,672,137 of CM057008.1, forward strand.
GACCACAAGTGTCCCAGACAGCGAGTCGTTACCCACATCACTATCTAAGCAAGTATAGGAGGTACTGTACATATAATGCAAGCAAAGGAGGTAGTGTAAAAATGCAAGCAAGTAGAGGTGGTACAGTATATAAAGCAAGCAAGTGGAGGAGTTCGTAGTGTGTGGAAAACAAGCAAGCAAGCAGGAGATAGTGTAACATGTACAGATGCAAGTGATCAGTAGAATCAGCATGTAAATTGCAAGCAAATGAGGAGAAAGGGCTAGGTCCAACCACCTACTTGGTCCGAGTGGGAAGGACAAGCAAGTATCACCGAGATGCCATACATCTGTCACCCGGAGACGTACGAGGCGACAACGAAGCTGGTGAGACATCACCCACGACAGTGCAACACCTGTCGAGCCTGCAGAGCAAGGGAGAGAGGAGAGTTGGGCGGTACCTCCTGCAGGAGGTCCCCCACCAAGTGCCAGTATGTCGCCGATGCCGGACGAGGCCGTGTCCCCGGTGTGTCAGGATGACGTCGGCCCGGATGACAGAGGGCGCATTGCTGTTAGAACTGATGCCAACTCAACATCCGCTAATACAGCACACGACAGGCAACACATAACAGCATGCGAGATCTGGAGGCTCACCATGGCACCATCGAGTATGAGCTCCAGAGGAGGAGAACAAGCATGGATGGTCGGTCAGCCCCAGAACCTCCAGCAGTGGGTGCCCAAGGCACGATGTCGCCCGGCGCAGTGGTGCCAGTAAGGGCACGTCGGACGGCCGGCTCCAGGAGATCGATGGCGCAGTGGCTACCAGTACAACGCAAAGAGATCCAGAACTGCAACCAATGGCGACACCTCTGGGAGAAGGTCCCTCAGGAGGCGATGTAACACCCGTCAACATGACGCCAATCGTTGAGGATGTCAGCATGATGGAAGATGCAATGGTGCCAACACCAGCTGGAGAATCACCCGAGGGTGACTCCAACACCCCAGTAGTCACTAGTCTGACTAGCTACCGGCAGCAACATGGGGTTGGGCGCAAGGACAGTCGCAGTGGCAGAGATAATGGAGGAATGTGTGAGTCATACAAGGTTCGTCACTCAGCAAGCCGACGCCGGCCACCTGCGGCATCCCGCACGTTTGTGAGCAGGGGAGCACCACACCAACGGGAAGAACATGCAGATCGACTGCAGCAGCCGGCAGTTCCAGAACATAGGGATCTGACAAGAAGCCTCTACATGCTACATCCACGATGGGCAGACACAAGAAGGTGTGTCTTGTCATCAGTGATAGGTGCAGCTACAAATGGTCTCGTGAGGGGGAGGGGGTTTGACGTGTGCTCACATGTCCCCTTCCCCTTAGCCCGTTAGCCCGCTGCACAAGGTTCCATAATGCAGTATGTGTGCATGCTATACAAGTGCAAGTGCAGTGCAGTGTGGCAAGGAACGATGCAGGTGCAGAGCAGAGGGAGCATGACCACATGCGTGTGGTGCAGGAATCCGAAAATAAAACCTGTGAAATTCCTGTTATTTAATTTGTACAATAAAAGGGCAATGTAAGTTCACCCAAGGGACACAACTAATAAAGATGCCTGCCTTAGCAGACCTAAAGCCCTCAGTGTTTTCTAAGTGTCTTTTTGTAATTTTCTGTAATGTTCATTCACGTGTCTTTCATCTCCACATCATCCATGCAGTGCAATATTTCGGTATAATGAATCATATTTACATGATTAATTTTAGTAGCAATATGTAACAACCGGCACGCAAGGTACGTGTCCGATTCACAAATGTTGTGTGCAAGGAAGTAGTGCAATGCAGGGTGCTAGCCTGCCAAGCCGACTGGCACGACGCGCGGAGAAAGTCAGTAGTCATTCTTCTTTGCAAGCGGTGTGCCGAATCATGTCGTGGCTTGTGTTTCGCATGTTCGGGCAACCATCTCTATGTTGGACTAATATTTCACAGCACTAGTTACTTTAGAATACAGGAACCATTCTCATATCTCAGCTGCCCAAGAATCCACCACCCCTTGCACCCACCCAGTGCTTGCTTCGCCTGGGTAGGCTTTAATAGTACTTAAATTATTTCATGTGATTATTTCCAGTCGCCGCAAGGTATTTAAGGTATGGGCCTTCTCCCACCAATTTTCACAAAGTGTAACTTTCTGTGCAAGTATAATTGAAATGGTCACGAGTATGCGTAATAAGTAACAGTGCTTCGTATGGGCATGTGGGGAGCCCAGATACAGCACAATGCAACAAGTACAGGTGTTATTCAGTTAGTATTAATTTTTATTCTACGAGGAGACAACAACTGCACTTGGAGGATTTGCCATTCGTCGGCCGAATGACCCTGAGGAACAAGTCCACAGTTGCTGTCCGACTTCACGATGTTGTCAACCCGACAATATCTGGCTCCCTGGGTATTTAACTCCCTCGAGATTCCAAAACTATAGTCGCCGCTCCTCACCTAACCAATATCCTTATTGACCAACCTCTTGGCACTTGTTGCCAGCCTCCTGCGCATTGCACAAACGTCAAATGTCTTGCCTGAATGTGTGGCAGAGCTCTACCGCCATTTCAACACCTTGACTAATGTCATACTCTAGAATTGAAAAAAATAGGTGGTGTGGGCAGATGCCAACTTTGCCTCCCCCCCCCCCCAAACACTACTCGCAAAACCCTTCCACCTGATCGACCAAAAAACTGGCCAGTAAAACAAAAATAAATGGCATTAATAAAAAAAGGGTAGTGATAAAAAAAATATATATATATATATATATATATAGGATTAATTTTGCCTTGTTTGGGACTGCAAAGTCGTGGATCACAAACAAACACTCAGCACAGTGGCAGCTTTCAGGAAGCTAATTTCCAAAAACTTTTACTGTGTGGGAACTAAAGCTATTTGTTCATTTTAAATATTTGATAATCGTACGCTGGAGATGCGCATTAAATCGGTATTTTGCTAGATGGACTACTCATACTTCCTAAAGCACCAAATTTAGTTTATCACTTTTTATTTTTGTAATGAGGAAGGTCATTAATGCTGTTTTTAGAATATAATTCTTATGCTATAATTACCAATCTAATAGTATTAATTCGCGATAGATGTTACGAATCATTATGTCAAAAACATGTGTGTACGTAGTAGTAGTAGTAGTAGTAGTAGTAGTAGTAGTAGTAGTAGTAGTAGTAGGTTAGGTATTAGGCCTAGAGAGGAGAAACAAGCTTATATTTTAGTATTTAAATGTATTTCTGTAGTATACACATGTACAAAAATTTAAAACAAATAATATTTAATCACGGTGTATTCCAGATCTTCATATGTGCCCCGAACATTGCAAGAAAAAGTTTACATTTATTACTGTAAAAATTTAGGAGTTAAAAAAATTATTGGATATTTTCGACATTAATTACCGCCTTTTTTTTTAAATAAAAAATACGCTACACGCATTAATACACCTGTACTACAAGTAAAATAAAAAGAAAAATTTTTCAAACAAAATGCTTTGTTGGAATACTGCATTTCTTTCAAAAATGCACTCGTTATATCCACTGTGTGTATACAAAGATTGAGAGTTCACTTGTGTTTGCCACCTCATGCCGCTAGGTTCGTTGATGCTGTTTTTTACACACTCGTATATGTTGTTCGTATACAACCGTCAGGTATTAGTACCTAATGTATTTGTCTAAAGACCCTTACACAACTGAAAACTTTAACATTTGTCTTTACGTTTTAACTTTACTTTTGCTTTCCGGCATGTTGTTTCTTATGGAGCTTGACATAATGGAACTGGCATAAGTAAAGTCTAGCACTCTTGACTTTACGATTTCTAAAACTTGAAATTTAAAATCAAAATCAAGAAGCCATTTTGCCGAGAATCTAACAGAGGTTATGTGGAAAGGGCGTTATTTTACTGTAGGGTGATTTTAATCTCGGAATCTTAAACAAAGTTCGTCTTAAATTTAGTAAATGGCAAACATATATAATATCTAGGGGAAATATACCAATTGACATATTTTAATAAAGTAAACTAATAAAGTTTTTATTTTGAAATAGACTTTCAATATTAAGTTAAGTCTTAAAAAAAAAATTACATAAAATGCATTCCTGGACAATATTATAATTATTTACATAACAAGATACACAATTTTAAGAAGCTCGTAGAACCGATGTTCAATTGTCAGAACGCTGACTTTACAATATTGTATTGTGTATTGGCTGTTTCGTCAGAGGAAAGGAAATGTAGTCAAAGGCTAAAGTTTTATATTGTGTAAGAAGCTTAAAGTGTGCAAAAGTACATGGCCTTGGATTTAACCACAGAGCCATACGACCATCAAAATCGAATACAAGAAACTTCTAAAACTAGAAAAACGTGCTTAAATACGGCAGAAAATCATCAAAACTATAGAATCCAATGGTCGAAGGACCATGAAACTCGCAAGAACGCCAAACAGCACACACACATAGTTACGTCGAGATTCCGATGCCGAAGTGAAAAAATATGAACCATACACGATGGCGGATATAACACCACTGGAGGCCAATATTCTAGCTATAATCTAAAGAAAATATGGGACTGCGGCAGACAATGAATGAAGCCAACGAGTTATATAGTAAACGTAGAGTGCATGAAGCATTTCTAGACTAAAGCCACTTGAACCTCTGGCCACAATTTTCATTTCAGTCAGAACAAAGACTGACAGCCGTCAGACCAGTTTACAACATCATCCAAATATGCTAACATAAACTCACCAATGAGCCCGCCCAGGACTCGAACCATCATTGACAGAAAAAGTTGTGGGTGCACACTTTTACCCAAAGTGCATCTCCCAAAATTGGAATCTCCTTCCATCTGGTGTTGTAAATGCTGTTTTCTCCTGGCCCTCCTGCATTATGGGAATCTGAAAGTGTAAAAGGGGAGTTCTGACTCACCACAATTTTTATATACATTCCTTCCAAAATTATGACAAAAATGCTGTGCACTAAATAGGATTATTTATTCTAAAAGTACAGGAAAAAATTAAAACATCAAAATTTGAAATATGCTGAAAAAATGATGAAAATCAAGCAAATTTAGTCAAAATCAATGTATTTGAGGGCTAAATTTAAGCTCTAAAAGTTTTCTTTTGTAAAGGAGCTCCGAAAAACAAGTATTTTTAAGCAAAAGAAAAAAAAGAAAGTATGAGAAGTTTTTCAAAAATCATTGTGCAGAATGCGACACAAGGTAAAACATGTAAAATTACAAAAAAATCGAGTAAATTTATCGTTTTCTAGAAATGCAAAAAATATTTTTTCTTTTTAAAATCTATATCTTATAAATAGTCGTATTAAAAAAATTCAAAATAGATGGTCATTCAGACAAAAATTGCGAATCTGTTTATGAGTCTGTAGTGAATTATTTTTTAATTTATAAATGGAGGATGCGAAATTTATCTCAATTTCAATGGATCTCTAATTGTATATCACATTTATAATTCTGATGTGTCTGGTTATGTTTCAGATAATTCATATCATTCAGATGATTCAAATGTTTTAGACGATTTAGAAAATTCAGTTTAAGATGGTTTTGACAATTTAAGTGAGTTTTTAGAACTCAGAAGAGTTTTTTTTTGTTGGATCAGAAAATTCAGATGATGAATCTTTTCCAAAAAGTTTTATTGAGGAAGAATGTGGTTACAATACTGGTAATGAATCTGATTGAGAAATGAAGTAAGTTCAATTAAATCATCATTATCAAAGTTCTACTAATTTTTTTAAAAACTTGTTCTATTTGCTCTAGATTTTCACCAATTTCTCGAAGGTCATATTTATCATCAATATTTTCTAAAATGGTTAATAGTAAGTTTTGTAAATTTGAATGAAATTTGTAAACTATATTTTTATGATCTCCAGATGCATTATCTTATCTATATGAAGGGATTTATGACCAGCTATCACCTTTTAAAATGTTTGTCAACCTGCAAGGCAACACAGGCATTTTGTATTTCTAAGGAAAAGAAATTTATTTAGAATTATGAAAATGATATTAAATTTGATCAAAAAATCTTTAAACTTTTAAATGTAAACACTCAACTATAAGTTCAAAAAATTGTTTTAAACTATCAGAACAATTTGTTGATTCCTCCATTTAAGAATATTAAAAAATTATAAATCTTAAGTAATTCTTTCTCTCAAAATATAAGTTAGATTTCTTTTACGAACTAAATAAACAATACAAATTGTAATGTTTGTTTTTTCTTTAACTACAGTAATTTTTCTAATTGAACAATAAATAACATATAAAGGTCTTAGCCCCCAAAATACCACCATCAAAGTTTACAGTTGGTTTATAATAAAGTTCAACATTTCTTAAAGATGATATCTAGTTTGGTTTTTAATTTCTAAAGTCATTTGTCTTTCGGAACTTCCTTTTCTAAAAATTGACAACAATCAAAACTAATAGGTATTTTAGGTTCTTTATACATTTTCCTTTAATTGCAATAGCCATTTCGATTCATATTCAACATAGGTCACATAATTTATAATTTTCAATAACTATTTTACCATGATCAGGGCATTGTATGGTAACTTTAATATCCTTTTCTAAAGTTACATAAAGAAATAAACATTTGTTATCAGAAGAATTACGAAAAAAAGAGTATTTTATAGCCACCTTTCCAATAAACTTAATTTTAATCACGAATAAAACAAAACAGATATCTAAGAGGATATATTATTTCTTTTGTTTTAACACAAGAAACAGTTTTAACCTGTTTTGTTATATTACAGAAACACATTTATCTTGATATAGATTATCAACACCAGTAAATTTTAAATAATTTTGTTCACTTGGTGATCTTAATAAAGCATCCATAATTGTTGATGTTTACCTCGATTATCAACAACTTAAATAACATTTCCATGTTTTGAGATTTCTACTTGGAGAAAACTGAAAAGGAAAAAAGTTAGAACAAACATCAATATTGTCTTCTTCATGGTGCTATGCCTCATCTCCAATACTATCTCTCTTTAGTAAACTAAATTACTCATAAATATAAGCATCAATTGGAAAAGAAAGGCCATCTCCTATAGGAATATCAAACTAAATCCTATTATTGTTAACATTTTAATGCCCCCTTGTTTGATCAGTAGAAGGAAAAGTTTGTCTTTCAAAGCACTCGATACTATTATAGCGTATTTTTGAGTTAGAACATTTATTTATAAATGGATGAATCACAGGGGATTGCTGGAGTTAAATAACTCATTGAGAGACATAAAAAAAAATATATAAAGCACCATGAGAAAGAATATAAAAAAAAAAACAAGAAGAGAGAGCATCAATTAATCAACGTGTTCATATTGTAGTAAATAATCTATATTATCAGCCAACACCAGAAGAAACATAGTTTGAAAGACTATTATTTGCAAAACAAAAATTTCATAATTTGGAAGAGCAAATGTGTCTTAATCCATTAAATGATTTGCCACCTATAGCAGGTGTTTCTAATATAAATATTGGGATAGAAATTGCAAAAAAAAAAAATCATGTTATTAGTGAAAATTTTGGTTTACATGGAGTTGGGGAAAATTTTTGCATTGGTGATACACAGATAACAGGAATAATGATATATTATTTGTTAAGGATTAAGAATATGAATTAACACCAGGACTTTGTATATTGTAAGCAGAAAATTCAAAAGAAGCTCGTTAGGGTAAAATACGCTTATAGACTATAAAAATTATGCGGAAATTGTTAAAACAACCAATGCTGCATTCCAACAATATGATTCTTATAAAAATCCAGCTTTGAGTGTAGGTTGGTAGTTTAATCAAATAATTAAACCAATTTTGGTTGACTATATAAGACCATATTTAAGTGAATTAAGATCAGAGCTGAACACATCAAAAAGAACATATTTCTACAAATTCTCCTAGAACTGGCGATGGCATTAAAGAATACAATAGTTTGCCAAAAGAATTTGTTTGGATGGATGATGTTAGAAAATTGTTTTATAGATTATTGGATATTAATGGTAAAGAAAATGCTGGTAGTAAAAATTATTACAATGGAAAAGTAAACATAATGAATATGCAAAACTATAAATTTTCTTATTTTGTTGTTAATAATCCAAAAGGAATTCCATATCTTATAAGAGTTTTAAATGTAATTCCACATTCAATTTGGAATTTTAATAACACCATTGCAAAGGTATAATAAATTGGGCATTAAACAATTTAAATCTGCCCAAAATGCATTTGCCAGGTTATAATTATTGTTGGCCATTTACAAAATTAAATGAAAGATTGGAAAGAGGCGACACAAGAACAAATAAATTAGATGAAGCTTGTAAATATCACGATATTGCTCAGACTCACTCATATTTCTCTACTAAGTTGCTTGGTTGCAGCCATAAACACTACATGCACGTTAGTACCGGTGTTTTCATGGATGCATGCCCAGCCATGATTACAAACATCACAAGGTGCATGATGCGGAAGGTCCAGGTTGTGCGGTGCGGTGCGGTATGGATGCTGGCGCTATGTGGATGTCCCTGCCTGCAAGTGGTCAATGAACGGCAGGCGCACAGATGACTGCCAGCATGCAGTGAACAGGTAGCACGGGAAGGAAAAGTTTTTTCATTTCTCCTTCCCCTCATTCATTCGTCCTCCTCCTTCGCATGTGGCGATGGGTGGTGGCGATATCGGGCGGTGGTGGGGTAGCATGGGTATGCTCCCCTGGTATTTTGTCCCGCTGCTCGGCGATGGGGCCTCCTGATGGTGATGTCATACCTGTGGCCCCAAGATGGCCCCTTGCTGAAGTAATAACGACTGCCCTGTTATTTTTGTTTGCTTTCTTGCACTGACCACATGTGTTCTTCCTGATATCATCTAAGTGTCTGGAAGGCATCTCGATGCTGCCACGTGCTATGCGGGTCGCCAAGTTGACCACGCAACTCCCTCACTGCTGGTAAGTGCAAGGGAAACTTGTTGGCAGGAGAAAATTTGGAGAATAGTGGAAAATACAATTTGAAATTTTGGCAGGTTTCCAGTATTAGGCAACTAAGTTGGGCGCCATTTTTACGTGGCACTGTGATGCCTCAATGGGCAGAGGCGGAATTTGAGGAGCATTAAAAATTTTGGAAGGTCTAAAAGGTTTCATTTTGATGGTTTTTACAAGGGGTGCCAGGCATTGCTAGACAATGCCGTGTGTTGTTGGTAGAGCTGAATCTTACAGTGTCGTTCAGCTGAAGACTACAGCTTAATCCTGGAATGAAGCTCCTCAAAGAATATTCTGTAGAAGTTATTCCATTTGTGTATTGTGCTTTGGCCTGTTTGGGTCAGCACCCACACCCTTGATAATATATGTTGCAAACAAAACTCGCCGAATATTTTATGTTGCATATTATGCCTTGACTTATCCAGGCTAGTCACACGCCTTACGTTATCGCACACGATAGTACATGTACATACCCTTGTGAAAGAAATACATATTAAAAAAACACTTGGAAATAGGGCAGGTATTATAAGGTCTCGTGCTCTGAAGTGCCCGAAGGCCACAAAATAAATCACACATGAAGTGTTCTCAATGCGGTATTTACTCATCTCTTATTATGACTCTCTGGCCTACACTTTATATGAACACTCCTGGGCTTAACCTGCCAGTATGGTGATACGGTAAAAACTAGGCGCGAATCATATAAAATGGTTTAATGTGCAGTTTAAAATTCCCCTGGTAAAGAGGAGGTGGTGTCTCGGGTGGCTAGTAAAACAACGGTTCCGGTATTAATTAAAATATTGCGATGAAAGTGATTGAGGACAAAATGGAATTCTACCCGTATCAAGCAAAACCCAATCTGTGGTATCACGCAACCATTCGCCCGAGATGCTCCACGATGACTAACTGCACAGCATGGTGCGACGGCCAGCATTGGCAGGCCAGCTGGCCCCTTGGAACTTCTTTCTCACATGTGCTACAAACAAAACAACTCCTCACTGCTTACCTTGCATTGCAACATACATATAAAAATTTCATCTTTAACATGTAATAATCTTACAGTCCTACAACTGCATGAATGAGATGAGAATGGCACACATGATGAATGGTACTTTAACAATAATACGGCAAAAACACTTTATTAATATACTACTCAGATGCTGGACTACTTAGTTGCCGGTACTTACCATACACGGGGTTGCCCGTGATGACATTTAACCCACAAAACCCTTTAGAATATTTAACTTATGAGCAGCACTACAGCTTGTGGCACTCAGACGTTGCACTGCACTATTAACACTTTGCACTGCGTTACTCCCTTCTACATTTGCGTATCACGACACTACACTGCACTTGCTTGTAGTGCACGTGTGTGCGCTGCACCGTTGTGTTGCAGTGCGGCTGTCAAATGGACTTAGACAACACGTGGACGTGCCACACGTCTAACCTTATTACAAAATGATTTTGAATTACGAGAATTAGCTAGAGCTTAAGCATTTGGGACCAGCAACGCCACAGTTAAATATAACAAAACAAAAAACCCAACATGGTTAACACAGTTGTTCGTATATGCGAAAATTCAATGTACTTACATACAAATTTATCGAACTGGCTATGAGTGTGTAAAGTTAGAAATGTGTTTATTTGTTTCATTTTTTTACCAGTGAAACCTAATGATCGTGTGTGGCTGTCAGTTGGGCAAAATATTTGAAACATTTGGGAGACATATTGTGAGAAAAGACATAAATCATGTTCACAGCATAAAAAAATACCATGAAATTTTCGTGATTGGTAAGGTGGATATTCATTGTCAGTTAGATAGCTTGTAAAGGTTGAAGAATGGATTTTATTTACAAATACATTAATTAAATATATAACTTTCATCCTCTAATATAAATTTGACATGCATTTTGTATGAACAACATATCAATTAGTACTGGGTTATAAAGATATTTGTTTTGGTATATTTAAGTTATCAATCATCTTTAGTATAGTAGAATAAGTATCATTATCTAATATTTTGTCATCTTGTGCAATGTGCCATACCATGTGGGTACTGTTTGGAAGGCATATAACCTACAAGAACTTAAACCATATAAATACCTCTGCTAGTGATTAGAACTGAACCAGTGGCCACAGTGTGTTGATAATTACAAATTGAGCGATGATACATTTTTCGTCAAACAACAACACTTAATATTTGTATTTAGCTGCATAAGCTATACTTACATATGTTATGTTTAACTTAATGTACAATACTCGTGTGACCAGTATATCCCTTTATTCAATACTGTCATACATAGTTACATTTCTTGTATATACTCACTACTCCATGTTATCATGATTTACACTCCTGCTGTGTTGGTGATACAACTGCCCGCCAATACCGTGCACTGTTGCCAACTCCAACTATCCAACATCTCCCTCCTTACACTAACTTACAGGTACATTCACATATTTCACTAATCCTTATAATTATCACTATAATCACTACTCTACAAAGTCACTAAGGTACCTAGGCTTCCTAACCACCCTGACTGTTCTAGTGGTATATTCACTCCTATAATCCGGGACACTTAAACCTTCCTTCCCTGACTCGGCTTCAGTAACCGATTTATCTCTTGACTCCCAATCCCCTACCCGTGTTGGCCCCCTCACCTACTCCTCTTCGCCACTAGACTGATTTTCCTCAGCATCCTCATCTTCCAGGGGAACATTCATTATCCTCGGAATCCTCGAATGTTTCAGGTAATACCAGTTTCTCTGTACTACCTTCTCATCCAAGTTCCTCACCCAATACGATCGTGGGCTCGTGTGCCTGACGACCACTTATGCCTGTTGACCACTCCTGTCACATTTACGCCTCTGGCACCCTATTATCTGCAATTTCCATTCTTTTAGACACCTGTAATCCTGCCTATGTTACAACCAATACCTACGCCATATCCATCTGTATCACTTGCGCCCATGTATATGCCAAGTCGTGTGGAAGCAAGTCGTAGTAGCGAGCCACAATGAGAGAGCAGAAGGCAACCAGAAGACATCATATCCCCAATTTCACAAAAACCGCCAAGACCGGCCTCAACTAAAACCTCCACCAAGTTACAAACACTGCCCACATTCACGGGAGCACAGACGGAAGACCCAATAGCCTTCGTCGAAGAATGTACAGCACAAATAACCTACTATGGTGTTTAGGAGGAAGAGAGAGCGGATTGCATTGGAGAGAAACTCTTCGGGGATGTCCGCACTTGGTGGCTATGATTCAAACACAATGGAGTGTAATGGCAGGAATTCTAACAAGCCTTTCAAAACAGATTTGGCGGTGTGGTGATAACAATGCGAACCTAAACGCAGCTTACAATGGAAGAACAAACAGTGCACGAATCACTGACTGCCTTCATCACCCGGAAAGCACAAGTGGTGCGCCGGTTTTACCATGAACTATCTGAACGGGAAACACTGGAGATTGTGGCCGAGACTGATGGCCATAATACCATGCAGCATTGATTCCCCTGTTGAACGGGACCTTGAAAGACGTGATACAAGCTTCAGCCATGTTGGAAAGGACGCCAGGACAACCGTGCTGTGAGATAGGTGCCATACGATGGCGAGACGAGCAACCGCGTAACCACAAAAAAGCTGCAAGTGGTGACGTGCATCATGTCAGTGAAAAATCATTAGTACAACACCGCACAAAATTTCAAAACTCCCCACAACTGAGCAAAGAGCAGGTAAAAAGGTGTCACGTTCCAGCAATGGGAACAGAATTCTGGGAAAAGTGTGGCAACTGCGAGTTCGAACGTAAAGTGGTATAAGAACCAACCCCCATCATGGCCATGCCGGTATTACCCAGGGAGGCAATTCCACTGACCTACACAGTGAGCCAATAATACCCACTTGAAGCGGGAAGAACACGAACGCAGCCAACAGCAGGGAAACGGTAACCAGAAGTGAGGGTGCTGGACTCCCCAGCAGCCACACTCCCCCTGCAATGCAAACAACTAGAGCTCACACCACAATAACTACTGGTAAACCAGGTTAGTAGCACAACGGTGAACTTTATTCGCATCTTGGTAACTGTCAAAACTGTTTGTGTGATGCGTTGATCGAAACAGCAACTTCACATAATTTATTGCAACCCTATTCTGTAAAAGATGCCAACATTGTGCCTATGAGACAGGTTATCAGGTTAGCCACGAATCAACAAAGCAGTAAAGCAGTAGGAGGAGGCGTAGTGACTGTAAGTGTGAGGGATATAGAGACAACAACAGCTGTCACTACCCTGGATATTCGTGAAGACACAATATTGGGAATTCCCTGATTAACTGAACAGAAAGCTATTGTCGAGCCTGCCGCTAGATGCATACAGTTTGGTGCGAAGGAGCGTCGCACAGTTTACAAATTAGACCGTCGTCCAGTAAATAGCACAGCTACAATTTATCTCAGTGATTTTAATAATATTATTCCACCAGCACAACAGGCAGCTTTACAACGCCTGATAAGTGTAGGGAAATTTTCGCTCAGCAAGAAGCCCTGCATCGCACGACAGTTGCAGAGAATAAAATACCGCTAGAGAAAGAGCGACCTATCTGAACTCCGGTCCGGATATATTATCTGCATCAGGCAAGAATAATTAGACAACTGCAGGAAATACTTCATGATGGTTTAATTGAGCCCACGAATAGAGCCTACAACTCTGTTATTATGTTGGCGCCTAAAAAAGACAGTTCGTGGAGATTCTGCGTAGACTTCCAACAGCTCAACCAGGTTACTCATAGCTCGTTACCCACATACATTAATGTAAGAGACACACTCAGTTCACCTGAACAAGCCAGAGTGTTCAAGTGTTCACATCGCTAGATCTGAAAAGCGGTTACTGACAGGTACCCATCAAAGTTGTGAACCATTATAAAACAGCTTTCACTACATCAGACAGAAATAGATACCAGTTCTGCGCAATGCCCTTCGGGCTGAAGTGTGCACCCATTACCTTCCAGGCCTTAATGGCCTGTGTCTTAGATGTCCTCATTGGAAAATTTACATTAGCATATTTGGATGACGTTTTCATATGGTCTGATAGTTGGGAGGAGCATGTAGAGCATTTATCCCTTGTTTTGGAGCACTTAAAATAGAATAGACTTACCTGTGCGCAAGAGAAATGTCACATGGGGAAAATTACACTTGACTTCCTAGGGCATGTTGTGAGTATTAAAAGTGACAAGCCAAACTCGGAACAAATAAAGTTAATAGCGGACTATCGCCCCTACATACTAGGAAACAGTTAAGGAAATTTTTCGGACTGGCAAACTGGTTGTGAGAGCACGTGGAGGGATTTTCAATAATAACAGCACTGCTGGCCAGTAGATTTTAAATGGGTACTCTAGAGTAGCACATTTTTTGCAACAATTTACTGCAAATTGTGATAAAAAATAACATAACCATTTCCCATATTATAACAAGGGTGCAACAAAAAATTAAAGAACTCAAAATTTGGGGATTCAATGAAAAAAGATCAAAATTAAGCAAATTTCAGCTAAGATATGGCGAATTTCATATTTTCGAGCAGTTTTTCATGTTTATAGAAGCTACAATTTGAAGTTCAAAAACAAACAATTTTCATCGAAAATCAAGCAATTTTACGTCAAAATCAAGCAATTTATCAATTTTTCTATAAATTCTTTTTTTGCAAGCGAACAATCTAAATTAAGTGAATTTCAGAGAGAAAAAAAGTGAAATACGATAAAATCTAGTAAAAATATTGAAAAGACTATTTATAGTATAAATTCGAAGCTCTACTAATATTTTAAAAACTTCTTCTATCTCCTCAAAGTCGCCTCCTATTTCATGAAGCACATATGTATCGTCAATGTTTTCGAAGAGTGTTAATTTTAAATTTTGTAGATTTCGGTGAAATTTGTAAACTAATTCTCTAAGTTCGTCAGAAGTATTATCTAATTTATAGGAAAGAGTAGTTGATTTACAATCATCTTTAAAAAGCTTTGTTTTACTGCAAGGTAACACATACTTTTCTATGTATAATAGAAAAATTTGTTAAGAGAAAGAGAAAAGATCATTCATGATTAACAAAAAGATTTTAATTCGATCAAACAACTTAACAATACATCTAAACAATTGTATTAAAATATCGAAAGAGTTTCTTGTTTCTGTAAAATCTTTTACATCCTCCATTTAGTAATATAAAAAATTATTTAATTTCAGTAATTCTATGTTTCAAATAATAATAAATAAGATTCCTTCGAATAATTAAAACAACATAACAAATTTTACCAGGATCAGGACAATGTATCGTAACTTTATTATCTTTATCTAAAGTTTCTTAAAGAAATAAACAGTCATTATCAAATGAATTACGGAAAAAAGTAATTTTTTAACCGCCTTTCCAACAACCCTCATTGTTATCACGAGTAAAACCAAACAGATATCTAAGAGGATAGATTATTTCTTTTGTTTTATTACTAAAAACAGTCTTAACCTCTTTCATTATATTATTATAAACAGATTTATCTCGATATAGGTTATCAACATCAGTAAATTACAAATAATTTTGTTCACTTGGTGATCTTAACAAAGCATTCATCATTGTAGATGTAATACCTGTATTATCAAGAGCTGCAATAATATTTCCATATTTTGAAAATTCTACTCTAGAAAATAGGAAAGGAAAAAAGTTTAAAAAACAACAACACTATCTGATTCATTATAGTTTGCCTAAGCTCAACCTTATCTCTCTTTAATAAATTTAATTGCTCACAAACATAAGCATCATTAGGAAAAGAATAGCCATCTCCTATAAAAATATCAAATTCAAATGTATTAGTGTAAGCATTTAAATTCTCCCTAGTTTGATCAGTTGGAGGAAAAGTCTGCCTCTCAAAACTGTCTATGTTTTAATAACTCATTTATAAGTAAAACATTTTTTTTTATAAATGGCAGAATCAAAGAGAGTTTCTCAAGTTAAATTACTCATTAAAATGTATTAAATATATTTAAAGCGTAATGGAAAAGAATGTGAAAAAATAAGGAGAAAGAACTACCATTAATTGACGAATTATTGGTGAGGAAAATAAAAATTTATTAAAAACACTAGTTCCTGCAGCAGCAAAAAATTTAGATTATCCGCCAACACCAGATGAAACATGATTCGAAACACAATTATTCTAACAACAAAACTTTCCTAATTTGGAAGAGCAAATGGGATTTGTGGCATTGAAAAATTTACAACATGCAGTGTCTGATTCGACACATTCTGCGTCTGATTCTACTATAAATTCACAAGAAGACCATGAGAATTAATTTGATGATGAGGATTATGAAAATTATGCAGAAATTATTCAAACAACCAATGCTGCATTCCAATAATATAATCTTAATGAAAAGATAGTATCGAGTGGAGGTTGGAAGTACAATAATATAATTAAACCTAATATTGATGATTATATAAGAGCATCAATATCAGAGCCAAACACACCAGAAAATAATATTTCTCGAAAAACTCCTAGATCTAGAGAAGGTAAAAAAAACCAATAGTTTGCCAAAAGAATATGTTTGGATGGATGATGTTAGAAAATTGGTTGATAGATTATTAGTTATTCATAGTGAATAAAATGCTGGAAATAAAAATGTTTACAATGTAAAGTAAATATAATGAATGTGCTAAACGATAAATTTGCTGATTTTGTTGTTTGTAATCTTATAAAAGTTTTAAATGTAATTCCACACACATTTTGAAGCTTTCTACATCATGGCAAGGGTGTAATAAATTGGGCATTAAACAATTGAAATCTTCCTGAAATGTATTTGCCAGGCTATAATTATTATGGACCATTTATGAAATTGAATGAAAGACTCGAAGGAAGCGATACAGGTATAAATAAATAAGATGAAGCATGCAAATATCACAATATTACCTATTAAGATCATAAAGATTTAGACTCTAGACACAAAGCTGATAAAAGATAAAAAAAAAAAAAAAAGAACCTAAATAAATCATGTTAGATAAAAATACTCCGATTGATGAAAATACTGCTTCTGCTGCAGTTGCCTCAACAATGTGTACAAAAAGAAGAAAATTTATACAACTTATAAATGAAGATACCAATTATAATACTCGATATTCACTTTGAGGAATTAAAAGATTTGGGTATTGATGCATTTTTAACAGATGATCAAATTGTGAGCAAAATAAAAAATTTAAAGAAGGCGAAAGTTTCAAATTAACTTTATCATTGCCAACAGCCAAAAAAGATGACCAAAAAAAATTTGGAAGTGGTTTACATCGCGAAGGAATTATTACCATTTTACTTGTTGCCTTAGGGACACTCAGTGTTTTATTGGAGCAGGTAGTGCAATTGCCGGTACTGTTGAACAAGCTAGAAAAAAAAAAAGAATTATAATTACACACATAGACACAATCTGGCAATGGGAAATAAAGCAGGAAGTGGTTTAGTTGCAAAAAAGAGGGGGAGACCAAACAAATTTGAATATATTACCCCTATTGAAAAAAAAAGGGAAAATATTAAATATTAAAAATTTCAGAAATGTTTATATGAATGACAAACTACCAAAAAGTATGCACAAAAATGAATGTGCTGTAGTAAATTTTGACATTTCAGCAAATTCTGGTACATATTAGGTTTGCTACATTAATGAAAATAATGATGTTAACTATTTTGATTCATTTGGAGGCAACATTCCTAGTAATTAACCCAATTACTTTAAAAACAAATGTTTATTACAATGATGATCGAATTCAGAATTTTAATTCAGTTATATGTGGACATCTATGTTTAAATGCTTTACACCTTTTTCGAGAGGATTTAGTTTGATTATATAATTTCTATGTTATTAATTGATGGATATATTTGGAAAATCATTAATCATAAAAAATTTTCCTCATCCCCAACGACAGCGAGCTCTCTGGGACAGGAAGTATGTTATCACAACTGTGCCGCTATCTTGCAGACATGAGCTGAACTGTCTGCACGGCTCTTGATAACAGGCCTTCATCTGCCACATGCAGCATTCTTATCACCGCACCGCTCGCTCGACAACTGTGGCTCAGTTGTAGACTGTTTGCCTTGAAAGTTGAAGGTCCTTCGATCGCATTCCGGTCCTGAGACGATAATTTAATAGTGTGCATATGAGGAGCTCATATTTGCTTTGTTAACTTATCACCAAGCCATTCTAGATTTGAGCTAAAGAAATATTTCATTGCTCTTGCCCATTTATCCTATTTATGAGTATTGATTCAAATTAAGTGGTACCCTTAAGCTACCTGCAAAAAAATGCTCTCCTTACTACACTTGTAGTATGACAAACGTATAAGCTGGAGTGTTCTCATGGTTCCTCACTATAAGAGAAGGGGTATCACATAAGAAATTTAAAAAATTAGAAATCCCTCACTTCTTAACTATTTTTTTTAATGGCTGGCCAGTGCTGTAGTGAGGGATTTCTCCAAATCGAGTTTTGATTACGTGAATATCATGCTGGAAAAATATTTAAAAAAATGGGTCACTGGTGTTGGCATTAACTTGCTTGTAAATGCTTTGAAATTTTTAGAAATAAAATGCTCAACATATGTGAAATAGGAATTGAATGGACATTGAACAAACTATGAACGAACAATGAACGAACATTGAATGCATGTTATAAATGTTAAATGAATGTTAAAATGAATTTTTATGTTGAATTTGAAAAAATTAATTACATAAAATATTATAATTCACAAAATATTTAAATTCACAAAATTTATGTTTTATTAATCCAAGAGTTGTGCGAGTTATCAAAACCCGACCATTTTTAATAAATTTTATCAGTTTTGGTATTTAAGAATTTTAAACCAAATATTCATTTTGATAGTCGGTTTTCATAATTTTCAATTCATAAAAACTGCCTTTTATTTCTTCACCATTGGCATCTTTCCATTTGTAATTTGGCACATCGTTATTTAAAACCTCATCAATGGTAAATAATTCTGTTATTCAATTAGCTGTGTAACCTTTTTTTAATATTTGTTCGCACTTATTTACACAGACAATATCACCAACCTTGTATTTCAGTTTAGTAAACACATTTGCAAAATCTTGTATCTTAAATTTTTTCATTTTTTTTACTGATTTAATTTGGTTTCTTGCCAATTGTAATGCGCTTTGTGTTGTATTCTTTAACTAAATCATTTAATATATTTACCCATTTGTAATTGCCATTTAAAGCCAATTTCTTCCACATTTTGTTGTTTATTGTACAATTGTATCATTCCACACAACTGGGTTTTAGTACACTGAATGTAGAATCATGATTAATGATATATTTCGCTACGTTCTTTAAATATTATATTATAGAATACTAAGCCATTATCGCTTTGAATACTATGTAGTTTTTTTAAAACTAATATAGATCCTAAGGCATTTGCTATATCTTTGGCTATTTTATTTTTAATTGGTATAGCAAATGTATATTTCGAAAAACATCGATAATTGTCATAACATACTTGCAACCATTGTTTATATGAGATATGACTTTAAATTTTTAGTATTTTCAGTTTTATATTCTTATTTTTAGTAACCTTATTACACTTCAAGCACACATTATTCTCATTCTCATATACAATTCACAACAGAGAGAGAGAGAGAGAGAGAGAGAGAGAGAGCAAGAGAGTTCAAATATAAAATCTTCTATTTGATTTCGATACTTTCTGTTTTTAATTTTTCTACTAATATCTATTGTGATAAAACCATAGTCTTTGCCGCAGTAGCATGCACAAATCTCTTTAAATTTTTCATATGACAGTCCCCACCAACTAAGACTTTAACGATGTGTCTCAAATTGTTGTCATCTTGTCTAAAAATACATAGATCATTCGCATTGTCTCTCACAAATTGATTTGGTATTTTCGAATATGTTTGTGCTAAATAAAATACATGAATGTTTTTATGCCTTCCCATAGTAAAGTACTCATGAACTATGTCTTGATTTTCTTAAATAACATCATCAAATACAATTAGAGATTCGTCTTCACATTGATCTTAAGGGACCTTTTTGTAAGTATTTTTAAACATTATGCCATTTTTTCTTTACCTTTAATTTTTTTCTGCCCCATCAAAATCATTTTTATCTCAATATATTTGGATTGATTCAAACTTTTGAGCAAAAAATAGAGTTTATAAAAATTTAACCAACCAGTCTTATAAAAAATTGGCCACTAAATTAGTTTTCTCACGATTGTTCGGACCTGTAATTACACCTCTAATGTTGTCAGGCAATAATTAGTCATTCTTTTATTTTTTGAGTTTTCTTCAGAAATCAAAAAAATGACAACTTTGTGCAGCATAGGCTGCTTTGGCTGCTGCTTATCCATTTAATAACAATAATTTGTGTATTGAATGGATAATAAAGTATTCAAGTTAACAAATAATACTTCTATAATGAAGAAGAAACTTCATTATGAGATCATTCATAAAGATAAATCGATTACATTAGTTAGCTTTATACAACATTTTTTACTTCAAATATAGGCAATAATACTATAACGACAATTGAAAAAATGACTTCTGTTGTTGATAAAAACGAAGTTATAAGTATCCTTAGGGGCCAATACGATATTGAATCTTTGAGAGAAGCTATGGTTCAATCGATACATATTCAACAAACAACATTGAGTTGACAGCAGATAATGTGAAAAACAGAACAATGATAAAATCTATATTTGATATTAAACTTTATGATAGATTATCTGATATTCATGGTTTTGATAGAAATAAAGGACAAAGTTGTCGTGGGTGCTAAATTGTTTGATTTTAATCCATATAAACCAATAAATATCCATTGTAACTTGGCATTTGGTATGTTAATAAAATAAGACATATCTAATCATTTAGAAACTGATATAATAGCTAGTTTAAAATTTTTTTCTTCGCTCTGAAGATTATATTAGCTATGAGCCCCCCTAGCCAATTTTTATAGAATAAACAATGCATGTTTTAATTATATTGTCTAAGAAGTTAGATACAAAAATGGTAAAATGATTTATTTTGATGGTGCAGATATCGATATTGTTTTGGAAATTAAATATGTTTAAGATTCTATGTTTCTATATCCAAAAAGTAATCTATCTATTTTATTTTCTAGTATAATCCTTTTGTTGTCACAGGGGCTTGATTCTATTTTATTAACTTCCACTGTGTATATTTAATGCTTTTCACTTTTTATTAAATTCATTGTTCTATATTGTATTTATGCATCAACCAAACATTTCTTATAGTTGTCAAAGAAATTATATTGTTAATGAAATATTTCCTTACTCCTTTCGATTTTTTGTTTTCTTTGTCCTCAACTCTGTATGCATACCTTTTTGTTCATAAAACAACAAATTATATAATTTTATTATTTTGCCATTACATTCATCTTTCATTTTCCCTAAAACTTTTTTATTTATTTGAGGCATGTTATATATATATATATATATATATAATCAGTTGGATAATCACTTGTATCAAAAATATCTAACATCGACTTCATATCTTCATTAAAATCTTCTGTTTTTATGTTACGAAAATACAAGTTGGTATCTTGATAGCATAGTTCAATTTTATATCATATTTTGGTTTCATTACTTCATATTAAAATTACACATTAATTCTTCGATATTTCTAAAATTGACATGCCATAATAAATAGGCTTCTTAAATTTTAAATTTCTCCTGTTCATATGAATAGCTGCAAGCTTGTCATTAAATACAGTACTTTTCTTAAAATTTGGTCTTGCTATTAATTTTTGACATTTTCCTGCATCTACTAATAATTTTATGTTTAATATGTTTCTTAAATTTTCTATTGTTTTACCAAACAGAATTATTCATCAATTTGTAAAAAAAATTTTCTAATACATTTTTAGCACTAGTTCTCATCTCTGTATTCAAATCTATATACGTTTCAACCAATCAGACTGATCAAATGCTAATATTCTATGTAATTTAGTAAGTTTTGATCCATTCCTTAAGGACTTTTAAATTACAATAGTATATTATATATTGTTGTTTGTTGTGTAAAGTTGTTAATAATCTAGATTGTTTTGTTTCGGGAACTACCTTATTTTCTGGTCAAAATGGAAGATCTTTATGTAAATCATGTAGTTCTTGTGAATTATCTAAATCAACTTCTAATATATAACCATGCTCAGAGTCATCCTCAAAATATATTTTTTTACTCCAGTAATCTAAATAATTTACTGTGTAATAAACCCAGTCAAAACCACCATATGGTAAGTATTGAGACATTGCACATCCATAAAGATTATTTGTATTTTGATATGCTGAACAGTTAGACTCTTGATTTGGATTAAAATGTTTAAATATTTGTTATTAACTGTAAGATATCGCTTACAACATTGTAATATTTCACTTCTAATTCCCTTTTCTAAAATTCAAATCTTATCATAATTGTGTAATAAATCTAATGGCTGTTTAGTCATGTTTAACGTTGCATCCCAAGATAATCCTGGTGCTTTAAGATACTTCAAGGGATCTATAGAATATGCATTTATACGTATTTCAAAATTTTCAAAATATTGCTGCTAATATTAACACATCACTTTTTAAATATAAGTTGTAATATTCACCAAAGGTTTTTTTTATTAAATTGAGTCCATACAAGTTTTGCATGATCATATTCATCGCCAGTTATATCAGATTTGCTTAATTTATTATAAAATTCACTCTTTGGGGGAAGTTCTGTTTTTTCAAATTTTTTCCAACTGTCCATATAATCATATGGATAAGCCCCATTTATAATTAATAAATTCACTTGATCTTTTGGGAAATGTTTTTGGGTAAGTTTCATTTGATCTTTAGTTAAATTAGATGATAATTTATCTAAACTATAAGTCATAAGTAAAAATGTGTTTATAAATTGCATCTGCATTTTTTTTACTAAAGGAGATAAACTTTTCTTCGTTATTCGCAATTAAATATATTTTTTATTATCATATACTAACCCTTTAATAAATAAATGAGCATCATACCCAGCTAAATTATGGAAATAAATTGGTACAAAATTTGGTAATTTTAGTTGTAGATTACAATTGTTTCATACTGGATTAATGAATTTTCTAGTTATATGATCGTTGTATCATACTTTTTTTATTTTCCTCCGTATATTCACATTCGCATACAGTACATTCGTTTTATTTCCTATATATTATTTTTTCTGATTTTGTTAGTAGATACATTGGTTCAATTTGAGAAAATATTTCCCCAATTTTATCTGCTCTTCCTTTTATTGATCATATAAAAACTTAATGTGCATTTGGGAATCGATATACTACTGGAGGCTTATAATCACCATAAGTACATAAAATATAATAGCAAAAACCAGATGCTCATGTAACTGATACTTCATTGTGTATGACTCATTATTCAACTTTAAATCAATGTTTTCTATTTGTTCATTAGTAAGATTATATCTCTCTTTAAGTAGCTCCTTATAAAGACCATTTTCAATATCATCTTAGGTTAAAATTTGATTTTTTGATAAGATTAAATTTACTTAATTCTCTTTGGTTTAGTTTAGTTGTTTATGTTATCTTTAGAATTGATTCAAAATCTGCATATAATGTGAAACGAACTTTCGTTGTATGTTTAATGTTTTTAAACTGTATTTTTTCACCTTTAAATGGTCAAGTGATTCTTACTGATTCTTTATTAAAACAATCTTCTGTATGTTTATTTAATCTCTCTTGAGATGTAAAGAGTGATGACCTATTTCACATATATAACTTTTATATTTATTATTATGTTTTTGCATAAAATGCAACCTCGATAAATCTTTAATCCAACAGTATTGTGAATTTGTATCATCTTTGAAATAAGGTACATTTATATGTTTTTCCTTTTTAATTTTTGTAAGCTGAAATGGATTACATTGAACAAGTCATCAAAAGATCAAACATTTATAGAGGTGCCAATTAGATTTTCTATTTTTGATATATCGTAAATTTTAATTGGATATTCATATTTATCTAATGCTTTGTCAATATTAGGACTCACATTTTTATATTTAGTTACTCTTTGAGGACCTTTTTCTACTGGAAATAGTGCCGATTTTATTGCCCAAAGAAATATTTTTGATCATTACTTTTTACATTTATGTATGTTTTTATTCTTAATTTCTTCTGGTATTTCTATATATGATGCTCCTTTTAATTGATTATACTTATTGATAGCTAATTGTATTACAGTTACTCTATTTAAAGTCCAACCTGAACCTCTTTTCTGAAATTCGGATAATTGTGTAAGTAATTCCTGTGTTATAGATTTATAAATCTTTATAAATTATTATGTCGTAGAGACAATGGCGTCATTTAGAAATGCCAGTTGATGTATCTCTGGCTCTTAGGCTGGACCATCAAGGAGGAAAATAGGTTATGTGGAAACGATGCAAAAATAACCACTTTTTTTTGGGGTGGGGGGGCTACCAGCATCTCAGTAGAGAGCATGAGTTCAGTTTGGGCATGTGATCTACGGCCTGAACGGGGTTCTCCTTGGTGCCCGACGTCTCAATCTTGTAGTTATGGAAGTTGTAATATCCATATCCATATCCATATCCATATCCATACCCAATATCCATATCCAATGCCTCATCTAGTCAGTATTATTAGGGCTATTTCCATACACCCATGCTTACTCCCAGGCTGTTATAGATAGCCTTACGCCAAATGAAAAATATTCAAACAAGTAACATGGTCAAGAGGTGACCAAAGAAATAAACACAACCTGGCAATTCATGACATGAATATTAATTTCTTTTGACCTTCAATAGAAGCACTTACAAAACTGGCCGAGCTAAAGTGAGGTACACACTGATGCAGAAAAGGCGGCAAAATGCCTACGTGAAAATTAAGTGGTGATCATGTTCCTGCCATGTACAAATGGACCGTTTTGTGGAATGGTGCACTCGCCGGACTAGAAATAAACAAGAGGTTCCAGTTAATTAAGTTAAAAATATTGTAAGCTACATGATAAGTACCGAAGCGATTAAGTGCCCAGGGAGGGCGCGTGGCAAGACCGTCCCACGTGATAACCAAGAGGCGACTATTGAAACATGGCGGCGGTCTGCCGTCTTCCAAGTACAAACTATCGTGCCGTATCACATGATAACACATTATGTGAAAAATACATAACCAATTAAATGGAGTCGCTGAACTTAGCCCTAAAAGAATATCAAACACTTAAAACCTTTCATGCCAAATCACACTTGAATAATAAGGCGAAATTAAAATATAAAAAACATATACCTAACCATAATGTGAAAGGCACCCTAACTTCAACTTGGTGCATTACATTTCCCCAGTGCACAGCCCTGCATGTGCCGGGATACCTCTAAGTTCATTTGCAATTTTTATTTGGTAATTGTCCCGTTTTGCGTATCATGTTCGGAAAACCATACAAACATTCAGTGCGTACTCTAAAGTATCCATCCTAATTGTTAAGTTTGCAGTCTAGTGCCGTTTCACATATCTGGCAAAGTTCCATTTAGTGTATCCAAATTTGGCAGTTATTGTTCCATATCGCATATCCAAGCAATTTTTTCGCAAATTTTCTCTCGCGATCGCAAGATGGCGTGCGCGGGATGTAAGACCACAATGTTGAACGCCAGGCAAGTTATTCATTCCTCGCCAGACATAAACACGTTTCTCATCGAGCACAACATTCTCAAATCAACGATATGGTGCAAAAAATGCAGGGAAGGCGAAGCGAAATTGGTGGAAAACAGGGGCTTGTTTTACTGTTGCCGACGGCGAATGGAGGACTGTAATAAATGCAGCTTTAAAGTGTCGGTGAGACAGGGCAGTTTCGTGGGAGATTCAAACTTGTTTCAGGCAAGATAGTGGAGTTGTGTTTACTCAGGTGCCTGATCTATTACCCCAGACAGCAGACTATAGTGAACGAAGGGATTTTTGTTTTCGGGAAAGACAGTCATCGTGTGATCGAGTTTCTGCCGCCAAGTGTGCATAGACTGGGTGTTGATGTACAGGAAATGCATCGGCGGGCGGGGAAACGTGGTCGAGATCGACAAGACAAAATTGGGCAAACGCAAGAACCACAAAGGACATAAAGTTCACTGCCAGTGTGTTTTCGGGGGAGTGCAGGAGGACACGATCCAACGAAATTCTTCTTGGTGCCAGTGGAAAAGAAGAATGCAGCGCCCCTGACCAGAATCATTCGTGAATGGATTGCTCCTGGCACAATGATAATTTCAGACTGCTGGTATGGTTACAGCAACTTGGACATTCACGGCTACCATCACATGCAAACTGAATCACAGAAGGGAATTTGTATGCAACGAAAAGAGCGGAATTGTAAACACTCGAAACACGCTAAAGATGTATAGGGGTGAGATGTTGAGGGTGCACACTCAAAACATTGAGCGAAGTTAGTGTTCTGTGCGATACAGAATTCTCTGCTTTGGCTAAAGGAAAATATCTTAAGTCCTGGCGGAATATGTCTGGAAAAAGAATCATTGGTACAAAGAACATCTGCACACTATGCTGATTCATGCCACTAACATGCACCATCTCAATCGGTGCTGAGGAGATGACAGTGAAGGCTATCCCAATTTCGACAGGTATCTGTTTGCTACAGTTGTGTTTACTTTATAGGCACGAGCGAGATTGAGTTGCTGTTTCAGTTGCAGTTGAAATTAATGGTTGAATGGCATATTATGTGTTTCAATTTACAGGGGCCAGTGAGACTGGCAGTGGATGCAATTGCATACGCTGTTGCTTTCACAGACATTGGACCTGACAGTTTCGAGAGTTGAGGTAAAAAAAAAAGTGATTGTGTATATAAAACATTAAAAGCTATATGATTAAATTTATAAAAATTTGAATTTTTAACTGTACATTGTCCTACCATACCCTTTTAGTGATTGTGTACATGTGAATCTTAAAATAATAAATGGTTAAAATTATTTTAAAAAATGATCATAATTATTAAATATTCTCTTTCAAATAAATAAAAAAGTTAGCATCGCCAATTGCGTGTATTTAAACAGAGACGAGAAAAAGGCGAAAAAAAAATTAATTTTTTGGATACGCAATAGAAAACTTTTAGCAATAGTTACTTTTGCCTCCTGGATATGCCACGGAAAACAAATGGGGTCCTTTACCCTATATTCCAGTTTCGGTTTGGATACGCTATAGGAAATAATTGGGTGTAGGTCGAAATTTCCCTCCGACTCTGCTGGATGCGCGATTCGAAACAAGTGGGATGTGGCACCAATAACACCCCTTCCTGCTTGGATACGAAATGTTGTCCTTTTCGATCCTGTGCGTTTTGTCACCTGGATACGCATAGAGAAACTTTTGGTTAAAACCATTTTTCAAGGTGCGCTGGATACACAAGGGGAAACTTTCTGTTTTATTTTTCAATTTTCCAGATTGTGGTTGGATACTTAATTGGCGGTTTTTTGTCTGCATTTTTACTATTGGATATGTAATACAATGGTTTTTGGCGATTTAGATATGCAATATGGAACAATCAACATTTATTTAATCTCAGAACATAATGACATCATATAAAGGGAAAATAAATTTAAAAGAATACTTAATAATTTTGGCCACATTTTGACACATGTGTGTTATGTTATGGTAGTGTGTTCAATGATTTGCAGCCGATGCAACACAAAATACTGACTGTCCAGTATTGGTATTGGTTAGTACTGTCCTCCTTACGATATATATATATATATATAGCATTAAAATAGATCAAATGCAATTAAATAAAGGGCACTGAAAATTATTACATACGAATATTCCACATGCGTGGAGTCTTACCACGTGGCTGTGTGGTTGTTTATATTTAAGTGCGTTGAGCATGTCAATATGCCTGATTCAATTAAAACACAGAACACAATAAAAAACACTACAAAACACTTTAAAATAAAATTAATAATACACAGGCACTTTATCGCATGGGTGATATACACAATACACAAATAGGGAATATGTGGTCGCACGACGTCACACTTGTGCAAAAGGTGCGGCATAATTCGGAGCATGTGGTACATGACAACAAATAATATTAACTCTGAAAAATGGCCTGATATCGCTTTAACATATTAAACCCTTATTAACACTGAAATAAAATTAAGCAATTTAAAAAGAAATACATCAGGACCACGGATACAGATGTAAACAAACTACATATACACTTCATACAGCACACCTATTTTATCAAACTGAACCACGCACACATCACACTGGCTGTACATGGCGTGGTTGGTGGTGGTCAGCTGGCTTGGCGGTTTGCTCCTCTAGACTTGGTGAACGGTCTCTTGCTGGGACATGTAGCATACATCAAATTTTCCATCATTTAGTATTATATTATTAAATGACTGAAATGTAAATTGTTCTACTTGATTAAAATCTTGTTTACAACAAATGATATATATTTTAATGTTAGATTTCAGCGCCCTTAATGTTCTAAGATTATTGTGAATTATCTCAAACACCTTATTTGTTACTGAAATTTAAAACGGATTGGTCTCTACTAAATTAAAGGAATTTTCAATGTTAAATGTCGATATCCTACCTTTAAAATCTTTATTAAGTATGTAATTTTTATTGGTTCATCTGCTTATTTTATTAACAAATAAATTATTATCGAATGGAAACATTTCTCTTAATTTTTTCTATCTTTGGGGTATAATTAATTGACATTAGCATCAGCTAAAGGTTTAATTTGTAAAATTATTCTTTGCTAACCATTCTGAACAAATAGATAGTCCTTTCTTCTTCTTCGATCGTCTATAATAATTGGTAAAATTAATGGTATAATATTTCTAATTGAATCCTCTTTCCCTAACATGTTTATATTTTTTATACCGTTCTTTAGCTCCCACACTTTCTCACCACTCAACACTGCTGTTAGTTTTGTAGCCATCATTTTTATAGTTATACTTATATAGAAAAAGAATTTAATCGTATTTTAATTTTTATGGACTATTTGGTACCTTAATATTTTTTATCAAATAACACAAAGTTTTAGTTAATGTTAACATCGAAAGCAATATTTATTAACTATTTAACTTCTTACTATGATTATATTTCTTCATATATTTCTTTATATATTAATTGTAACAAGTTTTACATTTTGTTATATTTTCGTCCTTAATATTATTATGCTGATAAACAGTTTTAATGATTTAGCATCATTACACACTTTACATGTTTTTGTTGGATAATTGTCATGTGGGGCTTCATTTAAAACATCCAGTTCCGTATTGTGTAACTTTGAATTTCTGTGCTTTTCGAGAGATACAATATATATATATATATATATATATATATATATATATATATATATATATATATATATAAAAATATCAAGAGAAATTATTATTTGAATGTGGAGATATATATATATATATATATATATATATATATATATATATATATATATATATCCACATTCACATAATAATTTCTCTTTATTTAATTTTTAATGAGCTATACCTTTTTCGAAGAACATTTTTTACATGTTTTGTAAAACTTATCTTTTGCGATTTGATTAAAGTAAAACTTTCTTTATTTACTAATGCATTGCACTTTTTTACACATTTAAGTATTTTCCTTTTCGTTAAAGGATCTTGCTCATATTTGGAATTTATAAGGAAATAATTATAAACTTACACAATACAGCGTTAGATGTTTTAAATGAACCCCCTCCCCCCCCTCAAACCCATCAGTTAACATATAAAAATATGTAAAGTGTTATGAATCTAAATCATTAAAACTATTAAGAGAAAGCTTTTTTTAATTTTAAATACTACACAAGCATTTTTGTTTTTTTCTTTTCTTTATATATTTTTCTTTGTACATAATAAAACAAAAATAAAATAACTGCTCAGAAAGTTAAACAATTCGTTTGAATTCACAAAACTACAGGTTCTAGATATTTATAAATGGTACAAAGCCACAGATTTTCAAATCCAAGAATCTAAGTTTGGTAAAATAATTATTTGAATTCTAGATGGTAAGTATAAAATCGCTTTACCAGACCGATATGAACAGATTTTAGCTGCAAACAACTTAAAATTAATAAACGAGAGAAAGGTTTCTATAAAGTATAAAGGTTTAAAGGAAATGAAAAGCGGAAAATCTCTAGATGATATTGGATTCCGTTAAAATATTTAAATGATATTAATTTGTATCTTTTCATTTTTGATTTTAAACTTATTTCACTCGATTTTAGATTACTGGCTTGCAATATTAGCATTTCTAGAAAAACTGATAAATTGTTTGATTTTCGATGCTAGCACAACACTTTTTTGAAAAAATTATCAAATTGCTTGATTTTGAGGAAAAAATGCTTGATTTTCAATGAAAATTGCTTGTTTTTTTTTTAACTGCGAACTGTCGCTTCTAAAAACATGAGGAGCCACTCGATAAATGAGAAATTCGCCTTATTTAATCTCAAAGTTGTTAATTTTGATAATTTCTTTATTAAATCTCCAAATTTTGAGTTCTTTTTTTTTGTTGCGCCCATGTTAAAATTAATGGGAAATAATTATGTTACTTTTTTCTCACACTTTTGGAGTGAATAGATGGAAATATGTGCTGCGCTAGAATTCCCATTTAACATCTACTCGGGCCGACCTGCTGTCACCACAGGGCTGGTTTCAATGGACAGAGTAATCCGAACAAGCTTTCTGCACAATTAAAGAACAATTCCAGACTTGGCCGACACTTGTCAGGTATGATGCTAGTAAACATTTATGTTAACTGACCGGTACTAGTCAAGAGGGAATGGGAGCTGTGTTGTACCAGTACGATGATAAGGGAAGCAGACATATGATCAATTTCGCTAGTGCTAAGCTCGGTGTAACGGAATGCTGCTATGATGTGAATGAGCGGGAATGCCAAGCGGTCGTGTGGGCTATCAAGAAGTATCGTGGATATTTAGAATATCTTTGATTCACACTTCGTACAGCAACATATGTCTGGTATGGTTCCATTCCATGTGTGAGGCGTGCAATAAACCAGTATGGTGGGCTTTGATGTTGTAGGCGTTCGATTTTGTTGTACAGCATGTATCGGGAAAGGATAATCAGCTGGCCGACGCACTTTCCCGAGCGCCAGCACAAGTGTTGCTGTATAGGACGAAATGGAATATGATGACCTCCTTCCCCCGGTCACTCAAGGAACTGTACAACATATCAGCATGCAACAAATGACCGTGTGAAATAGCAATGTGTTGATTAGTGAACTTTACTGAGCAGTAGTACAGGAACAACAAGGATGTCAGTTTTGTCAGGAGAAAAAGGAAATGTGTGTGCAACAGAACATAAACAGCTGGTGTGTTATGGAAGGACAGATCAAACCTGTTCGCCAACTGACAGTTCCAAATGGAGGTTGGATGTCCCCACAGGTGCGAGGGAGCGAGTATTAGCCTATGCAAATAGTGGCAATGTGGTGGGACATCCTGGTTGCGAACAGACAGTAAGGAATGTGCGCGAGCATTATTTTGGTCTGGACTGTAATGTGAAATGCACTAGTTCATTAACCACTGCATTCCATGCAATATTTTCAAGGCTAGGTGGTCAGATGGGATGCAGAAACCATTTGAAAGCATTTGCCTAGACCTCATGGGGCCTTATCCTAGAACAGTCAAAGGAAAGTGCTTTATAGTGGGGGTAACAGACAATTTTTCCCCGTGAATGAAAGCCTACCCCATCAGCTGCACAAAAACTGGAATTTTCGCGCAAGCACTAGGTAACGACTTTTTTTCCCCAAAAAACTTGTTGACCAACAATGGGTCAAAGTTATGGGATGTAAGTTGCCGATATGCGTGCAAAGTGGGGTGTGAGGTGATTGAAAATGGCAAATTACCACATGAGGGCCAACCCATCAGAAAGGCGTAATCAAGACTTGAAAATGCAACTTCGTCTATGAGTAGGGGAACAACTCACCACGTGTGCAGACCACCTGCCCTATGCCCTGTACACCATACACCATAGAGAGAACGCCTGCAACAGGAAAAATTCCGGCAGATGTCCTGCTGGGCATAACCTGTAACTGCCAGGTGAGGCGCAGTACCCACAAAACGGGCAAGGCAGCGAAACCCCCGGTAGTGAGACCCCGCAAAGTAAATGTCGACACCGACTTCAAGACATCTGGCAACACCAGCGACAGTACATGGTAAAATAGCTACTGACTACCACACTGCCGACACCGCCTATCACTGCAGGACAGCAAGTCTATGTGCGGGTCCATCTGCAATACACAGCCCAGAAGGATTTTTGTGTGGGGTTTGCGGCAAAGTGGAGTGGGCCGCACGGGGTCCTAGGAAGCCATTGACCAACAACTTATACAGTCCGGATGGGGAAAAGAAGAGTCCGAGTGCATCAGGTTCTCTTATGGCTAGCAGGAGACAGCGTCGCCGAGGAGGTCATGCCCAATGCCCTGACGACAGGAACGCTCCTGTCGAGCTCCCGGAAGTCGGCAGCGAGGAAATAAGTGGTGAGGCACCTTTCCCGGGAGAGACTTTAGAGGATCTGCCAGGTACAGCAGAAATCGGCTACCCATCCCTGGTGAGCCTGGAAGCCATCGCCGACGATGATT
The DNA here is from genome assembly GCA_029891345.1 of Dryococelus australis. Taxonomy (NCBI): domain Eukaryota; kingdom Metazoa; phylum Arthropoda; class Insecta; order Phasmatodea; family Phasmatidae; genus Dryococelus; species Dryococelus australis. The sequence continues at coordinate 3,704,741 of CM057008.1, forward strand.
AACTCAGAGAGGGGGGTTAGTGAAGAGGAAGTTCCCGCATCACCTCCAGCAAGTGAGCCACCAGTTGGGGCATAAAGCCAGGAGTCGTCCGGCGCAACCGCGCCTTGCAGGGAGCTTCCAACAGCTGGCCCGGATGTGATCGATGGTACAGCAGCAGTGAACGCTCTCATCACTCCATCAGTGATGCCAACAGCACCAGTACTTCAAGTAGAGGAACAACAAGGGGATGTCACGACTCGCGACATCGTGACACCAAGCATCGAGGGGAGAGGAGCCATTTTGAGGACAACTGCACCAGGTGACTACCTGGGGCCCCCTACTGTGATGTCGAGAGTGTGAGGGTGGCCCCTGTGTACAAGCTCCAAAGGAGAAGAGATGAGCAACTTAGGCACGTAGCAAGGAAGAGAGGAGTCGGCTAGGGGCCGACATGTATCTGGCCATCGGACCATAGCGGCTGTATGTCCAGGTTTCTCCCAGCGATGGCACCATGCAAGCGACAATGACAGCAGAGAAGACGTAAGCACAAGGGATGGGGATAGCAGCATTGAGTCGGCCGTCATGTTCTGCCCCCTGCGAACATGTCGGAGAGTGCAGCCGATACTGTCATGCAGCACGTGCAGGGGCGTCGTGACACCTTGAACTACAAGACGGTGGCAACAGCATCGACATAATTAGCCACTGACATGTGCGACTCTACAGGGCCATTCGTACATGCAGCGACCAATGACGCCGGCAAGGAGATACTGCTGCTGCCAGTAGTGGCACAAGGCCTGCGAACAGTGCAGAAGGGGGAAGGGCATTTGACATATGCTGCATCTCCCACAACATGGACCTTTCGCTCGGCCTTGCACCAAAGTCCATACTACAAGCTACACACACAGTGCAAAATTCCGTGTGAGTGATGTGCCTGTGTGGATAGTGCAAAATGAGGGTAAAATGCAAGTCAGTGCTAGGAAGTGCGCAAAGTGTAAGGTTGCAGAGAAGTGCAGCACCAGGCACGTGAGTACAGACGAAAGTAGGGCCAAGTTTCGAAACGATTTAAGACAGGTACTGTGGAACATTCATAAAGAAATACACAATAACTTACGCCCTAGTGTCAACCCTATTTAAATTAACATAATGAAAGCAGAGTTACAGTGTTTTGTATTTTCACCTCATTTGTATACAGTGTTCATGTCAGCCATTGCAAGAGTGTTGTGTTTTGTTTGTTAGTTTAAAATGTTGACGTGAACTGCTTTGGTGAGCCCATTCACCATGCCTCCCTTCATGCAGCACCCTCAGGCTTCACGCCCTGCTAGTGAAGCGTGTGTGAACCACAAGTGCAGAAGTATAGCATAGCTGTGTTTTTCTAAGACCTTTGTAATATTAAGTATTACGTTTGTGCTGTCAAGTGCTCAGTGTTTATGAGTGTTCCACATTGTGCACAGTGTGCACGAGTGACACATAAGTTTATGCAGGGTTGTGTTGTGTATTGAATTTTTTTAGTATAATAGTGTAATTGTTTCGTTTTTTCACCAGTGTTAGTATCATGTATGTACACGTAAGTAATGTCAATATCGCTATTGTCAATATAGTGGGCATATTGCCATACTGAAGGGTGTTTATGTTGTTGTGTATTTGTGTTTATTTATTTTCTCATGTTTCTGTAATTATTATTGACATGTAAGTACCACGGCAAACACCGTTCATGGTAATGCTAGACTAGAAATGTTTTTTTTTACTTGATGCTCATTTGTTTTAAGGACAAGTGGTAAGGCCCTTACACAATTGAAAACTTTAACATTTGATTTCACCATTTGACTTTATGTTTGCTTTCTGACATGTTTCTTATGGAGCTTGACACAATGGAACTGTCTAAGATAAAGTCAAGCACTCCTGACATTACGATTTCGAAAAGTTGAAATTTTAAAACAAAAACAAGCTGCCATTTTGCCGAGAATCTAACAGAGGTTATGTGGAAAATGTGTCATTTTATTGTAGGGCGATTTTAATCTCGGTATATTTAACAAAGCTCGTCTTAAATTAAATTAATGGCAAACAAATATAACACGAAGAGGAAATATATGAATTGACATATTTTAATAACGTAAACAAATTAGTACTTTGTTTTGAAATAAATTTTCTTATATATATTTTAAGCCTATATTTTTAAAAGGCGCGTAAAATGCATTTCGGTATAATATAATCATTATTTACATAACAAGACACACTTTTTTACAGAGCTGGCAGAACCAATATTCAATTGTCTGAACTCTGACTTAACAATTGTAATGTGATTGGTGGTTTCGTCAGAGGAAAGGAAAAGTAAAGTCAAATGTTAAAGTTTTCTACCGTATAAGAAGCTTTAGGCGTGTCTCGATGGAGGGCATCGCGGCCAGTCCAAAGGCGTGGTATATAGTAGATATGGCAACAGGGCCAACCATGTGGCGAGAAACCACAAAATTCTAACCAAAATTATTTCAAGTGTATTTATTGTGTAATTGTTTATGTCATATTGTTTCACCCGAAGAATTATGTGTTTAAGCATATTAAGTTGTCATTTAGAATGTCACCATGAGATGTGCGCCCACCGCTACAAAAGTGGAATATTCTAAGTTAGAATGCTGATATGGTCAAAATGACATGATGTTATTTTCATAAGAGTGTAATTTATATTTGTTTAGTGCCCAAACAATTTTAGTATTTAATATCAAACCATGTCACATCACTTCTACGCATATTTTGTAACAAAAATATTCTTCACATTAAGTCACATGATATCCAGCAGCAACAGCGTCCCATCACAGGGTTTCGCGCCCACCGCCATGTTAGTAGAGTCACGAATGTGTAACGAGACAGCCACATGCCCTTGCCGCTCTGGGCCTTCATCATTTTTCAACCAAATCATTTTGTACCTAATTTCTACTCGCCCAGAGCATGTGCTGTCTCGTGCCCTGGTCTGTTTTCTTCACTGCTGGTGGGCTGAAATTCGCCTGTAAAGTCATGTAAGCTTCGCGCTTTGTTCACAATTTCAGCGGTCGCCCACTAAAACAACGAGAAATTAATCTATTCACCGAAGAGGAATCGAGAGTGTAATAAAATTATGTAATGGATATTCTCCGGCATCTTATTCGCTCTCAGTCTCATCTCGACTGTTTAACCGACAACTTTATAAAAGTAACATAACTTATAATTGGCGTGAGGAAACCAAAATATCCTCTCGAGAGTGGCTGACAACCCTTGTTAGACCAGGTGTCCAGGAATATATTTCTGTAAGTTGTCAGTACTTAACCTACAAGAGGTGGACCACTGGGCGAAGAGCCAACAGCCTAACGACCCCGAGAACTTCCATCAACTCGTGCTCTCCCACTATTGAGCACTGGCGCCCACCAGAGAATTGCAACTTCTAAGTATTCCCGATCTACATAACCTCCATCCCCCGTAGTCCAGCCAGGTGAAACACTGGCCTCATGTCAATGTCTTTTTAAGTTTTTATGTTTAATTTTGAACAGATAAGCTTTTATTCATGTAAGTGAGAGAATCGTGTGGACTGTAGGAAGTAGTGCCCATTTGTCGAACTCCCCCACCCTCGGGCGGTGAAGGCACCAAGCCGGAGATGTCAGTAGTATCAGAGATTCGCGAGGGCAAGACTACGTTGTGCACATTCAGCAGCATTCACATTTGCAACTAATATCTTAACTACAAAATATTTAGATTTACTTCAAAACCATTTGTTTTACCTGCCGGAATTCCTGCCCTCTCCCGCTGTGGTTTTGCATTGCTCAGGGGGACTTGGAATTTATAACTACCAAAATCCTTATTGGCCACATGTGTCTTTTGTCTGAATAGCCCTGCTGGCGGGCTGAGACCAGCGCAAGTGTAAGTTTTCTCAGATGATAAGTTAATAAGCACTGGGATATGTGTGAAACAGTGCTTCAGCATATTCTTGTTTGTATGACCGTAAAGTTATTCAGGGTATGGGTCCCTTAGAATATCCACCATTATCTATGGAAGTATTCTGTGTTTAAATGGCTTTTATTACTATTGCAAGTACGTCATATTTTTTGGGCGTGTGGTCAGCCAATAGTCCTCCCAGCAGTGCTGGTATATATAATGTAATATGTTGTATTACCCGCCAATAGGCTGCCGAAAGGAAATTCAGTAAGACTTCTAAAGCATCTACAGGAAGGGATCAGTGGAGCAGTGTGGATTTATACACCCTGTGTGAATGGCCCGAGGCCTGGAGACAGAAGAGTCAGCTCTACCAACATTGACACTGCTGGGACAGTGTCTGGCACCCTGGGAAACAATGTACATATCCAAAACTCAACCTTGATGCCAGCCAAATTTCCTTTCAACCACACAGCATCATAATAATATGAGTTAGGATCGACACAGACCTCCCAGTTTCAAAAGTCACCAGCCACCACTGCTGGTCAGTAGCAAGCCTAATGACATGGTTGGTAGGGGTTTCATCACAGTCTTTTTTTTTTTTTTTACAAAATGTCGATGTACAAAATTATGTGAGGCAGCAGTGTCAATCAGGGCATGAAAGGTTGCCCGACTATATACACCAATATGCGAATGAATTTCGCTATGTTACCACTAACCTGTCGAAGCAGTGTTTGCTGCGGTATCAACTCCGTGTTGTTCGATGGGAATGGGGCATCAGAGGCCCCAGGCCCCTTTGCCCCTTCTTTCCATTTCCCTTGTTACTAGGTACGGGTCCTTTGTAGTTGTCAAGGTGCGAGATATTGGGGCACTGGTTGTGCCAGTGAACGACCTCTACTGGCTTGCAATGGCGGCAGGCTGTTTGTGGTGGTTAGGTCTTATCCCACTTTCCCAGTGTCCTTGTTGAGACTGGTTTCCGTGGTTATCACCGTGCATTCCCCGATAGAGAATTCTTTTGGCTTTGGTCCGAAATGTTGTTTTTGGTACTGGTCAGCTTGGCCCCACGACTTGCTGCTGTCGTCACCGTGCTACCCAGGTCGACATCATGCGGCACCATTCTCCTGACGTGATGAACATGTGTTCAGCTCGAGGATGATTGAGGCCTTTAACATATCTTCCAGGTTACTTTCAAGAGAGGGTATCAGTGCGAAACGATATTCCGGCAGAACTGTCTCTGCTATGATTTCCAAGGTTTTCCTCACTGACCACTGTGGGTGAAAGCACTTAATCAGGTCTGCCTTTTGCATGATGAATGTGGGCAGTTGTTCCCCTGGCTGCTATTCCTGTCACACCAGTTCTGCACTTAGGGTGAAGCAAACATGCTGCTCTACCGACACTGAAACGAGTAAACAAACTCTTCCCAGCCAAGGCCATAATGATTAATAGCTCGCCACCACTTTCCTACATCACCATGCAGTAGTTGGTTGCCTATGCAGTCCACCCACTCGTCCTTACACATGCTATACCGCTGCAGAAAGGACGTGCATTCTTTCAGGAAGACCAAAGAGTCCTCATTTCCCGTTCCTTTGGAGGTTGGTCGGGTTTGAATAATAGTCAGTGTGCATTTCTGCCCGCTGTCCACATTCATTACATTTATCGTAGCTTGAATTTTCCTCTCCCCACTCTTTTGCGGCAAACTCTGTGCTGTGTTTTTTCCTGTAGCTGTTGATTGGCAATGTTGTCACCGGTGTTGGTGCAGAAAAGGGGATTGGTAATAATGCTTGCATTGCTTATGGAAGCATTTGGGATGAATAGTATGCAGGTAATTGCAGCAGGTAATTTGCAATTGGTTGTAGTGGAAAATGTACTGGAGGTAGGGTTATAAGTGGTTTCTTTAACTGAGCAGTTGGCACCAGTATGTTTTCAGCAGACACATGTGCGCTATAGGTATCTGATATACAGTCGCTGGTGTTTCCCTTGGTCGCCCAGTCGTTACACTTAAGTTGCGCTCCCTGGGGTTCCACTATCTAACTCGCTGGTTGGCACTGTTCAGGTACTGTTGCATTGCAATCACTGTGCTTGTAACTCTCGTTATCTACATATACCCTGCAGTCCACTGGTTGCCACACTGTGATATGCTGCTTGAGTTCTGGATACAAGTCAACTTTGATTAGTGTACTTTGGTTTCAAAATTTCACTGTAGCTGTCATATGCTAAACAGAGACCCATTACGGTGTTGGCTTCGTTCCTGCTTAGGCACTCGTTGTGGTACTGAATTTGGCACTGTATGACATTGCGAATTAATGTTGCTTGACCTACACACAACAGATTTGCACACCAGCTTGATTGTTGGTAATTTGGAAAAATGTTTGCACTATGGTCCGAATTGTTGGTTGTTGGTTTCTCGTTACTTTGGTTTTTGTGGTTGGCAGCACTGTAGTTGTTTCATAGGCTGGACTTCCGACTACATTTGCTGTTCTTGGTGCCTAACACATATTTATCCACTATGTAATTGGCCATAGGACATAAACACCGTAGACACAACCATTCTGGTGCAAGCAATTGTGTCTGGCCAGCTCTGGTTTGATTGTCAATGACCAGTTGCAGATCACCAGTTCACAGCTTTACACACCGTCCCAAGATGGCCACTTTCTGCTCGCACTCCATCATCGCCGCTGCAATGGTGGTTGTCACCTGCTCTTCACATGCTTTCTCTCACAGATCGCATGGTGTCTTCCCTGGCATCGTGGATAATTCTGGAAGGTGTTGGGTCTTTGCTACTGGCTTTGCTGGATATCCACATTGCTGCCTTGTTGCGGCGAGTGAAGAAAAACTGATAAGAAATTTTTTGCAAAGAATTGGGGAAAAAATTTTGGCAATAGAAATTAGCTGAAAAAATTTGTAAGCCAGGGTGGCAAAAGTATTACACCACAAAGTTGGGTGACATTTTGATGTGGTGTCATAGTGCCTCAGAAAGACTAGACTGGTGTACATTCTAAACTTAAAGTATTAGATTCGTCATCACCCTAGTTTTCTTAATGATCTCCTAAAAAAATACTGCTCTCTAGTATCCTTTTCATTTATTACTTCTTCTTATATTTCTTGTAAAACAACCACATCGTAACTAGTCTTTTTGTCTTTGTCAATGCGACATTTCTTATTCAATTTAGCCTACATGCATCACACAATATACAATTGTATTTGGTAAGACTTTAATTCTGACATTTCAAAAAAGTAAAATATTTTAATGAGAATGATTTTCTCCTTGGCTTGACCAGCTCGGCCCATGCGTTTATTTATTGCTTGTTAAACCCTAAAGAAAACTTACCTTCAAACTCGATCGCCCCACGTATTGGTAGCCCATTTCTGTAAAGAATACAGGTACTAAGAGATAAGAGTGTGAGAATGATTGTTTGGTACACTCTAGGAAATATAATAAAATTAATTCGTGGGATTAGGTGTGTAGGAAAATGTATTATTTTCCTTGTGTAAAATATACAACGTTTCGGGAGCCAGTATTTACTCTTAAATAAAGACAAAAATTAAATATTGGTTTCAAGTGTGTACTCCATAAAATACGTCTGAATAAAAGATTGGAATGGTTGTGTGTTGAGAGACATCACACATTAACATATCAACCGTGTAAAATGAATATCCCTTTCAAAAACTGCTTCTACACTACACAATTCAGGAATTAAAATATCACAAGATTAACACTTTAATTGAGAAAAGAAAAGACAAAACAAGACACTGAACCTTGACACATGACTAAAAAATACTTACATTAATATTTAAAAAATTAAACACTATTCAAAAACTTCTGTCAGAAACGTAATTAGATTAAATAGTTTACTGAATTTTCACTACTATCGTTCGAATATGATTACATCTTAAAATGTGTAACAGCAATAAAAACTATATGAGCACTGAGAAATAGGAACTACGTGAGAACGGGTTGATTTAGTAATAGTTCTTAGGTTTCTGTTTATTCTACTAGAGAGTCTTTTACGAGACTTATAGTTTTCATGCAGTCAGCCAAATTTAGTAACTTGCAAAAAAAATTAAAGTTCATGCAGTACAATATTAATGTTCCAATCAACAGTTCTGTAATCATCACAAAGAAACATATCACATGTAATATCCTGTGTGGATAGAATGTTCAAACCAGATTAGATCTTACTTAAATCCAGGGCATCATGCCGAGATAGCTGTCACACGAACTTTAGCAGAATATATTAACATCATCTCCATGCAGAACTCCAATCCAACAACTGTAGTTCTCGAAGAAGTTGTGTAGCATCCTCTCTTACGATAATTACCCCACATTGTGCAGGTTGTAATGCGAGAATAGCATTTTCTGTCAACCACTTCCTATTTCATTGTAGCTTAAACGAACTGCCATGTCAGAAAGATTCCTCCTTCCTCCTCTTCAAAGCAATTGTTTTATCACGTCATTTCCTGCGATCTCACAGCTTAACACATGTTTTTAAATGCTTACTCCATGTAAAATAAACAGCATGCTGCATAGAGAATATTATGACATCATCCTGATGTGTACAACATGGCCCAGCCTTAGACAGTTCATCACGTCTGGAGGAGCAACCCGACAAGCCAGCTGACCACCACCGTCCGCACCGTGTACAGCCAGTGTGACGTGTGGGCGGTTCAGTTTGCTTAAATAGGCGTGATGTGTAAAGTGTGTATGTAGTTTGTTTACATCTGTCACCATGGCCCTATAGTATTTGTTTTAAATTGTTTTATTTTCTTTCAGTGTTAATTAGTGTTAAATATGTTAGTGTAATTGCCAGGCCATTTTTCAGAGTTAATATAATTTTTTGTAACGTGACCATGTGGTCCGAATCACTCCGCACGGTGTGCACTAGTATGACATCTGAGCGACCACATGTCCCCTATTTGTGTATTGTGTTTATCGCATGTGCAAAAAGTGTCTATGTATTATTATTTAAATTAATATACTTCAAGCCATTGGACACACTATCATAACTTAACAAACACGTGCCAAAATGCAGCCAAAAATATAAAGTATTCTTTTTAATTTGTTTTCCTTTTAAAGTGTTGTGTCATTATGCTGTGTACATTAAATTAATAAAGTGCAAATTAATGTAGAGGAATCAAGGCACCTGCAGGGCCGTGCACCAGGGGAAACGTAAGACACCAAGTTGAGGTTTGGGTATCATAAGAGTTATTGTTAAGTATATGTGTTTATATATTTTTATTTCTCCTTATTCTCCAAGTGTGGTTTGTCATGTAATGTTTTAAGTGTTTCATACTCATTTAGGGCCACGTTCATCCACTACATTTCATGTGTTATGTATTTTTCAAGTAATTTGTGATCACGTGATACGGTGCGGGAGTTTATGCCGGGAAGGCTACAGCCCACAACCATGTTTCAGTAGTCGCATCTTGGTTACTGCATGGGATAGTTTTGCCACCCGCCCTCCCTGGGCACTTTATCGCTTTGGTATTAATCATGTAGCTTACAATAGTTTTACTTAAATAACTGGAACCTCGTCTTTATTTCTAGCTCGGGGAGTGCACCGTTCCACAACCCAGTCCATTTGTACATGGCAAGGATGTGATAACCACTTAATTTTCACGTAGGCATTCTGCCGAATTTTCCACATCAGTGTGTACCCCACTTTAGCAGGGTACATTTTGTAACTACTTCTGTTGAAGGTCTAAAGAAATTAATATTCATCTCGTGAATGTTGTACTGTGTTTATTTCTTTGGTCAACTCTTGACTACGTAACTAGTTTGAATATTTTTCACAAGGCATAAGGCGGCCTATAATAGCCCGGGAGTGAGCATGGGCATATGGGAATAGTCCTAATAATTCCCACTAGACGACGCATTGGATATGGATATTGGGATATCTGTTACAACTTATACAACTATAAGATTGAGACGTCGGACATCAAGGAGAACCCCGTTCAAGCCGTCCACCACACGCCCGAACTGAACTCGTGCTATCTACTGAGATTCTGGCACCCCCCGCAACCCCGGACAACATGGTGGTCATTGTTGCATCCTTTCCACATAACCTATATTCCTCCTTGATGGTCCAGCCTAAGCTCCAGAGATATGTCAAGTGGCATTTCTAAATGATGCCATTGTCTCCGTGATGTCAATATTGAAGGGTATTTAAATTAACAAGTTACCTAACTTATTTATATGTTCTTACAGACGTAGTGAAAAATTATTTATTAAAATTTAAAACATCTGATACTAAAACTAGGTGACAATTAAAGTATTGTTTAAAATATGTAGTGAAATATAATCATAATTAATAGCTTTTGTTATCTCAAAAAATATGTCGACGTTAGTCTTTCCAACAAAACAATGAATCAAAACAAAAATATTGATATTAGGGTAGCCATCATGCAATAGTAAACAGTGCAAGTCTTTATCATTATAGTGTTTTATCATATGTGAAAATTTAAGCCGGAAGCACCCGATTTAATTATTTTTCACAATTTGCCACCGACAATAATTAACCTATACATATTTTCGACAATTACAAAATTAAAGCAATGTTGCTCGTTACCTGTATGCATCGACGCTCATGTGCAGAAAGAGCAATTGCACTTTCGCTGACCTATTTTCCTGGGCGCAGATTTTTTTGCATTATGCATCAGTATGCAACTTTTTGCACCTGTTTTTTTATATTTATTTCCATTTTGGTGTAACGCAAGTGCATATTTTGCATTGCACCCAACAACATATATAATACTAGACCTAGCTTCGGCTAGGCTCGCCACACTTCGGAGTGAGGCTAACATCAAAACAGCTGACTGTAGGCTGTCGTAGCCAACGTTATTAGTGAAAACCGGGAAAGAGAAGTGTTTTTCAGCATGAAAATCCGTGCCTTTGTGTTTCGCCAGTTGAACGATAGATGTATCTCTTTTATACAATACAGTCTTAAATGACACTATAAAATATATAGCATGTTAACAAATATTTCGATGGTTTGGCTTTGTGCGCTGTTTTTAAGACGTCATTTACCGTAAGGTACAGAAAAGTATAATTGTGAAAATTATCAACAAGGTATGTTTTAGATTCATATTAATAATAAACTTTTGGCGCCTGTATAACATTGATATGTGATTAACAATTTTATTATGATAAAGTGATTCCTGCCAATTGAAATGGTTTACTGTTGTGTGCCAAACTGTACCTCTAACTCATCGAAACATGAAAAAAAAAAATGTGATTTTCAAACTTTTCTATCGCAATTAGAGCTAAAAGAGAAATTGAGAATAGCTATTTCAAGGCAGGGAAAGACAGTTGGATCGCTTTGGTCACCAAGATGTAACTCGCGAGTGTGTAGTTTACATCTCGGAGAAAATTATTTTAGCATTAGTACAACTTCTAAAAGTTTACTACCTAATATAGTACCATCACTGTTTCCTAGCTTTCCTCAACATAAACAAATTAAATTGAAACCCAGAACAAATTCAATACATAGGTCTGAGATTTCTCCACCGAGAGAAAACGAGCGCGGACATAATGTGACAATGAAGGTTTGAACGATTCCAATGATGCTAGTTCTGCACTGAAAGAAGTAGGAATCAAGGTGTCATCTTTGTCATCATACAGAAATAAATTCATTCCTTTAAAACGCAAGTATACATTTATGAAACAGTCTCATTACCGACAAACTCAAATGGTCAATAGATTGAGAGAAAGAAAAAATCGGAGAACTCAAAATGGGAAATAGTAATAAAAACACTGGACTGGGGAGAAGAGTAGAAGGAATTAAAAATTATGGTGCGAATAGTGAACTAAAAAGCACTTTTCTTGTTAGAACAAATTTATAGTTATGGAAAAAAATCATGTCGTTTATGGAAAAACTACTCTCAAAATTTATGTCCTTTGGTACAGGAAAGCAGCAGCTGGATACAGTTTCGTCAGGTCTATTAACTTTTTGAAAATACCCCATGATAAAACCTTGAAATATTATCTTGGTTGTGTCAGGGGTGAAACTGGTATAACCTCCCTTATCAAGCAAAGTCTTGTTTATGGGTCCAGCAAGTTGCACCATTTAGAAGAAAAGTTAGGATGTCTGATAGTCGATGAGGTTTCAAACAAGGCAAAAGTAATGAATGATCGTAACCTCGATCAAGTCCTTGGTTATACAGAGGCAGATATAGAGGAACTTGGTGTAAGTGACAAAGTCACTAATAGGCTTTGCATTTTCTGTTTCGTGGCCTCTCTACTCCTCTCCGAATTCATATGGCATTCTATTTCACACAAAAATCAACAGGTACTCAGTTGTGTGCATTAACCAAAAACGTTATTACAAAGGTAGAAGATACAGGTCTTAAAATTTTTCAGATTGTCACAGATAACTCGTTTGTCTATGTAAACATGATGAAGGAATTGTGTGATGGGCAAATCATCTCTGAAATACCGCACCCTATCGAAGAGGAAAGAGTTATGTTCATAAACTTCAAATCAAGTCATCTGTTGAAGAATATTCGTTCTCAATTTCTCGTGAAGAACTTTTTTCAAAATGGGAAAATTGTATCAAGTAAACACCTTAAGAAGCTGTATGAGGCACAGAAACATGCTGTGGTGAAACCTGTTCGCTCTCTGAATAGAAAAGTAATATATCATTCAAACATAGAAAAAATGAATGTGAAATGAGCCAAACATCTGTTTTCATTACCTGTCACGGCTGCACTAAAAACCCTACCTACAGTCACCCCTGAATTAGTTCAAGATAATGAAAGCCTTGTTGTAACAATTGAATTTTTGGAAAATATCAGGAAATGGCACGATATACATTATGTTTGTAATACAAAGCAATCATATTTGTCAAGGAATACTGAAAAAAGGGTGTTCACCACATGTGATGATGATAGGCTCTCTTGGATGATAGAAGAGTTTTTGCCATACACGGCAAACATTCAGAAATCAACGAGCAAACACAACAAAATAAGTGAAGAAACTTATGATGCTCTAGTTGTTACAACTCTGTCAACCGTCAGATGTATACAGTATTTAATATCAGCTGTCTTTCATTTTATCTTGAGCCGAAATCTGAGCAGTGATGATATCGAGCTTCTTTGCAGTCATAAAGACGAAAAGGTGGTTTCAGTGACATGATGGATGTAAGGTCACGTATTTACGCACTTGACACGACATTGAAAACTGGCTTAATAAGTCCTTCAGATTAATCAAATGTAAGTAGACATACTTCAGGGCACTAAACACAGTTACACAAAAAAGAAGAGTTAGCGATGTTGATCGAGCCATTAATGTAATTCCAAGCGAAGCTTTTGCAATTCTCAATGACCAATAGAAGGTAAGTTAATTTATATTCATTTGTGGTTTACTTACGACTATTTATTTAAAATGGAATCATACAGAATTTTTAAGACTTCCTTTTGTGCTTTGTAGAGGTTCCAGTAACTTTGGAGATCACATCATTGGCAATGATTGCTGGATATTTAGTGAGGGTTGCAGAAGAAAATCCTGGACCAAATTTCAGCTCATAATTGCGACAGCCCATTGCTGTGCCTAATAAAAATGCACGATCGAAGAGCTCTGCACTACCCATCAACAATATTTGTGTTTTTCCTCAGAAAAATATTGGAATTTACATGTACTGCCTTGAATTATTTAGGACACTGACAAGAAGTGAGGATGCTAAATGTGTTTATTGTGACCAAATTTGCTGAATATTTCAAGTGTTGCGAGTGTGATCAAGAAAAACTCAATAATGTAAAAATCTCTAAATTTCTGAAATCTATTTTTAACAACGAAGCCCGAGATGTGACAGATTTTATTGATAAGCCTTCAAGTATACACACGAAACCATTAACCGGTAAAATATTAAAACTTTAAAGAAAGAAAATGCACGAGCTGCTTATTTTAGCTAAGTCATAATGGCTTATTATAACTTGTTTTAATGCTTTAATTTGTCCGTGCATGCAACTTGTTTTGAAGCTAACATATTTGTGCTGAAACTGGTTTAAAAAATTTCAAATTTTTTGTTATTGTGAGTACTTAACAAATATCAGGGTAGTTTTAAGCTGTTTTATTCAAATGCATATTTCAGATCCAATTAATTTACTAACTAAGGCCACGGCTAGACGAGTGCTGTTAAACACAGCATTCAGCTAAATACATTCGGTAGCCATGTCTGAACAAGTTTAAATAGAGAACATGTTTCTGTGGTTACACACCCAAAGCAGAATGAAATCTATGGCAATTATAGCCTCAACAAACATGGAACTTAAAATGTAAAATAATTAATTATAATAGCCTCCAACATTTATCACTATTGAACTTTTTAATTGCTATGAAATCTTCACTTTTATTGTAATGGTAAAATATGTGGGTATTAGTGCATTCAACGTTAAACTTAAGTTAATTCAACAAGTGCAAGAATTCCAATCAAATTCAGCAATTTTTTACACTGCTTGTTTACTTCGAAGCAGCCAATAGGAGCGCAGCAGAGAACAGGTCTTTCGAAACGAGTTATGAAAAATGTTCACTTTAAACAAGATACAGCTGTGATTGGAACTCGTTCGAAGGTATGGGCTGTTCACGGTAAAGTGAGCACTTTTTAAGGCCCATATAAATTTTTCCTTTCATCCAATTTCCATCTTCCTGCTGCTTTATATCATAAACATTGCAATGTGGCCAATAAACATAGTGTATACATTTCACCTCCATAAAAATTTAATACCTGAGTCTGCAATAAGATATATTTATTAGAGGTTAATTCCTATTAAAAGGGCCTTAAAAAGTGCTCACTTTATCGTGAACAGCATATAATGTAACCTCTTCAATAGCTGAACTTGTTTAACTGAAATAGTTTTGCATCCTGTGTAACCGCGGTCCAACATTTATTTTACATATTTTTAATATGTCGCACATATATTCTACATAGTAGAGTATAGTACAAAACAGAGCACTTTAGCGGCAATTCCTTGAACTAAAAATTCTCGTGTTTCGAATGCTCTCTCTCCCGCCCGGCCTTGGATATTACGTAGGATACAGGGATGTTTAGTGTAATGGTCGCATTTGAAAGACTTTGGAATTCGCCCTTTTTGAGTTTCACTTACTCGTAATAAAACAAGGACTGTTTTGTAAACTTTGCGAAGTTTGTTTTCGTGGATGAAATAAACAAAATTGCGTAAATATGTTAGTTACTTGGTTGAAAATACGCTTTCTATTATATCGTTCGTCATTAAGCAAATTGTTTTCAATTGCTATTGCCGAATGAAACTACATGTATTATGTATGATCATTACTCTGTCCTACAATACGTACCTACAAATTTTTTTCTTCAAATTACATACAATGCGTTAGGACAACTGACATTGGGGAGTACTATGAAAATAAGAAGCAAATGATATTTCTTTCATGCCCTTTGAGCTAAAATAACCTAAGTGGTGAACATTTCCAGTACATAGTGTACAAACCAGTAAAAATCTACGTGAAGTACAATAAGTAATACACAGTAATTACATTAAACAGGTAAATATGTACATGCAAATTATGTAAGTTATATTTTAGCTCGATGACTCACAAGCAAGGTTACAATTATAGCCTCTAACTTTGCTCAATTCTTTTGTATTACAACTGGGCAGATATTAAATATACAAACAAGTAAATATCATCACTGAAATGTAAATTATGGTCATTGAAAGATAATTGTGAAAGAGAGGGGAGGACGATGATGACTGTGTGTGTGTTGTAAATTACATTTAAAAAAATGCAAAATGAATATACACATCTTTAAAGATAAATTTAAAATGGCCACATAACTGTGAATTTACAGAAAAACCTCAGTCATTCTACTTCCCAGAGCACCAGCACAGAGGGCTTCATATTTTACCCAAAATGTACGTAGAAACATAAGTGACAGTTTTGGGAAAATATGAAGTGGGTATTCCTAGGCCATCACCAATGATTGCATTCAGGAAGCAGAATGGGGTAGATGTTTGCATATAATTACATTTGTAAGGCTAAAATGTGGAGCATGAGCAGGGTAGGAAGTTTTGGGAAATAACATTTGTAGGCTAAAGAAATAATTTAAGTTATGGCAAATGTTTTCTAACACTTTCAATCCAACATTAAGACATGGAACTGCTTTTCCCTCCATCAGAAACAACTTTACTGGATACTTGTCAGTTTGTGTGCGCATTAAAATATATGCGTTTTTCAAATGTTGATATCAAAATGTTCAAATAACCATGAAACAGTCTCTACATACTCAGCTACATACAAATTGTTAAGTATCTAAGTAATACTCTCTGTATAGCTGACTCAAATCCCTCAAGGTACCCAAGCATTCATTCTTCATCTGTGAATTCCAATTATACACACAGTAAAATGAGGGGAATGTAGATAGTGAATGCAATAAAACTCTTCTCACAGTGTACCTCACTTCTTTTGATCGAGAAGCTACCTGACCTGAAATTTTCCATGTTGATTCTCATTAGTCAGTACCGCAGTGTCAAGGGTAACAACATGGTGGCTTATGGAAAGAAAGATGGGTAGCAACACTTTGTCACTTAATTTGTTTCTTCACGAAACACACAACGTATTTCAGAAACACATACTTTATAATTGTGGTAAGTATGCATACATCAAAAGAACACACGCTCAACCCACTTCATGGCATTTTATATAAATAATAAGTTATGTCACCAGGGACCATTAAAAATTATTTATGCACTAACCACACACAGGTCAATGCTACCATATACAGTATTTGCAACTCAGAAGGTCTAGTAAAAGTAAAATACAACATAATTAATTGAAGAAATCTTTCGTTTACATGACTTCCTAGTCTAGATAATTGACACTGTGTGACTTTAACAAGTTACAACAAACATATATCAACTAATTTTACACTTGCAGTAATGATAGTAGCAAGAAAAGTGACCTAATTGTATAGACTCGCCGATTTTTATGCTAACCTTTATAACAGTATTTAAGATCATTTCAAGTGCAACAAGGTTATATTTTTACTTTGTTGCATTAATTTTAATAAAAACCTTGTGGTGGTGCGTGGCAGGGTGATTGTGTGTGAGAGGAGATTTTTTGAGTGGTAACATTTCAGGTTAAGGAAACCCTGTGGGAATTTGTGTTATTACCTGGTAGCTGTTAGGCACTGTCACTGAGATGCTGTGAAGTTCTGGAAGAGCTGACTCTGTAGATATTTGGATCATTGGGCCGAATCAAAAAGTCTAATCCTCTGCGTGAAATTTACCCCTCTGTATTTCTGGCTGGCACACATGCCCCAAATTACTGTAATTATGGTGCAATAACATTGAAACCCTGAAATAAACACATGGGCACTTGGATAAAGACATTTGAGGTTATGGCAGGAATGACGAGGGCCCGCACCTTTAAATGCCAGAAGGCCAGGTGGAATTAAAATACGTGAATTCCCATTCAACATGATTTTATTCGTCTTTAAACTACACTGCTGCCCCAGGAAGTCAATTACATTGTTATTGGGCTTAATTATGTATAATGACGTTATTAAATACACTTTATTAAAATGTTTTGTTGACATACATGCCATTTTACATAAGTATTACAAAATAAATCATTAGAGAGATACTGAAATGCTGAATGTTATAGATCACCATTGATTAATGAAATAACACAGATAAAAAAAGAAATATTACATACAAGACAGTACCTAAATATTATAAAATGCATTTCTGGAGTGATTTTGTAATTCTGCATCTTAAATGGCAGGTGTGAATTTTCACTGTACAACCTTACATACTGAGTGACTTATGAATAGTAAGATGTATCACAGCAGAATGGGTTGTCTGAAGAATGGATTCTATATACACCATACATTTAAAAAATTTCAATTTTAGTGAGAAAAAAAAGAGAAAACTATTATTACACTACAACTCAAACTTTATCAAATTTAGGCTATACAAGACACAATACTACTGAATGAAAATCATATTATGTACATATTACAATTGTTATGAATTATAGCATTATCACATAACATGGTAAATATTATATGGTTTAGCTTACTGTTAGTGAAGCAATGTGCTAGAACTGTATTACACTGTATCCCGCAAGTAATGCTGGAATCACAATAGCGCAACAGACACGACGCAACAGGCGCGACACGAATAAAAGCCAATCAGCATTGAGACATTTGCGATATCAACACGACAAAAATGGCGGATACGACAGGTTTTCAAAATAGAAAACATTTATAATTTTTTCGCATCGCAGAAGTGACAAACTGGAAAACCATGTAAGAATTTAGTGCTTGAATGATGGTGGTACTGGTTTATTGGTAAAACTACTGTTGTGATTATTTATTTCATCAAAAACGTTTCATTTTCGGGTATAAGTATTTACATTTATGATGTATAGTTCATGTTAATACGACCATATTTGTATATTTTATGGAAAATTAGTAAGCATGAAAATAAAGTGTTGTCCAACAACGCCTTTTAAACAAATGTAAACATTAATGGTTGTCGTACAAGAAACTAGCAGCTGGTGGCAAGTATAATATAATATATAATACGTATTATATATATTTTTTTGTTGTAAGGCGATAGAACTAGTGTTCACAATAAAGCAAATTTTTCTTGTCGCATCGCACCCATCGCGCTATTGCGATCCCATCATTACAGTCACTGCAAGAGCAAAGGTCACAAAATACACTTAACGGTTTACTGTTTGACTAGGATCATAAGATTTTAAAAGTCTTTGCAAGAAACTGCTTATGAGCTTCCCCAACACTAACAATATGGGTTGATAAATACCAAAGTTCAGATCGAGACAAAATTTATATTTCACTGTGCTGAGTCAGCAAAAATTGTGAACTGCCACATAATGGGAGCATAAACATGCCCATTGTAAAGTTCGCAATGTGTAGAAAAAAAATTAAAAAATCACTACCATAAGTGACACAGGCTCCAATGACAATGTCATGTTCTACACTTGAATGCTCCAAAAATATTTTTAACTCTTGAGCATTTTTCAGGCTTCTTGATACAGCCCATGCTCCCAGACACTGTACTGTCCTTGTTCCACACTAACTGAAAATTACTAGTTACCCTCACCATGTCTGGTTAGGATGACATGTCACCTGAACTGGAACAAAAAAGTATTAATTTTTTTTAAACAATAATGCACTCAGAAAATGACACAGCAATAAAAATGTGTGTACAAATCCAAAGCAAAAAACTACAGGATTACATTAATTAAAATAAAATTCATCAAGTATTGGATATATTTAATAACACAAATTCATTAGATAATTTACAAAATAATAATAACTTTCAGTAACAAAATATAGGTCTAGAAAGAGAAATTGAATTGCACCATTAACAAAGCAACAAATTATGGACACATTAATTTGTGCATACATTCCTATTGTCCTCTCACATTTAGCCTACTTTCTGGAAGTTGGATAACTTTACTGCTACAGTATTCCTCTGTCTCATGCAAGAAAAGTTTAACAAAGTATAATTCTCTGATATTTTCAAAGAACAAATTTGATCATGGTATCTTATATCACTGCTGGTACCAATTTTTTATATTTTTTATAAATACTAAATTCATACACCTGCAATTAGGCTACCTCCCAGTGGCAAGCTCTCCCACCTCTCCTTCACACAACCAACTCATCTTCCACTCCCTTCCTGAACTTTCCAACCCCCTTCACAGATACCAATTCCTCCCCCAACACATTCCACTCCCTCACAGACCTCACAAGCATGGATTGTCTACCCCGCTCTGTTCTCCTCCAAACCCTCTGAAGTTTCTCACTGTTGTTTCCTGTCCCTCTAAATATCCCCTTACTTATCTTGCAGTGTAACCTCCCCATTTACCACCCTGTACATCCTGACCAGCCGTTCAACTTTCCTCCTGTCCTTCAATGAGCTCCACCCCATTTCTTTCATCACTGATGACCTATGGTACCCTTCATCCTCATCATCCTGGCCTTGCCTTCTCCGCCTACCCTTGACCCATCTTGCTGCCCTTCTTTGCATCTTCTTCAGCTTCCAGTGCAAGAGAATTCCTTTAGCTCAGGAAATAATGAGTCTACAGATCTCATTATTTTACATAATATACTACTATGTACACAAGTTATGAAAAAAAAATGTTTGGAAGCTCAACTCTAAATCGTTTTTCTGCTAAATAACACAACTTTCACATAACTAACCGAGCCAACTACATTTTTCCAGTTCAGACGCTTCAGCTCTGTTTTATCTGCAACGAGCATCGCGATAATTTCCACTTTTCAAGTGAATTTTCTTCTAACAAAGTAATTATATCCTACTACATCTTAAAGGATTTACTATTGCATAGTGGTTGTGATCGTGATCAACAATTTTGACAATAATATAATCAGGATCACTGTATTCGAAGCACTGGAATGAATCATATAGGCTGTGCATTTTAATTTTCGCACTGTTTGCATTCAGGATTTGGTTCAATACCATGCACCCAAGAGTACTGGAACAGTGCATACTAACTGCTGTATTAAAACAATAACCAGAATCGGTAATAAATCCTGTCTGATTCAGTTATGCACCGCCTAAAGGTGATTATAAATTGTTAGATTACCGATAAATTTGAAATAAAAAGCAGCATCTCACAGCTTTACTAACACTCGTCAGCCATCTTTATTTCTCACTGACTTATACAGGACTGACAACTGACTTGGCTTCAAATAAACTAATAATAGGAGCAATAGTGGGTGTGTATCATTTACATTTCACTAATGATGAAGTAATGTTTAATTTGTTTGTTTGTAACTGTGTATCACAGAATCCTTCCCGCTACACACTGCCATGTATGTGAAGCTGGATTATGGAACATTTGTCATGTTTGTACTGCAGATGTTTTATTGACCCACATATTATTACTTACATAAACTCAAACATTTTCTCCTTTCAAGGAACATACTTATGCTTTGCCCTCATGTTATAGAACAAGTCCTGTAGCTAGTATTACTCGCATATAAGCAGTCCATTGCTAATGAAATGAATGCCTTTAAGGGTTAAACATTTCAATAATATGCTACTATAAATAAAAAATATATTATTGTTCCATGTACACAACAGAAAACTGCAAGAGTCCCACATTAATATTCATACCCAAAACTTGAATGATATTACTTCACCAGATTACTGCTGCAGGTATTTATTGGGTTTATTATATTGTTTTATTTCTCAATAATAATGATAATGTAATGTTTTTATCCTGCAAACATACTTTTAGGTGCCAATTAGGCAACACATTTCTTTAACTTCTTGCACACTTACACCCCAGGAGAAAAGACATCCACTTATGAACTAGAAGGTTTTGCGGTTGTTTGTGGCATTGGATAATTCAGACAATATTTGGAAAATGCAGAATTTCTCTTGGAAACAGATAATCAAGAATTGGCGTGGATTTTGGCTCACCCACGACAACTAGGAAAAATTGGCCACTGGGTCTTTCGAATTGCTTCTTTGAAATTCAGAGTACAACACATTGAAGGATCACAAAATATAGTGGCTAATACTTTCGCTCATATTTTTCAGGATACTAAATCTTGCAATGAAACCGCTGTTTTTCTAAACTGCAATGTTTTAATGGATTTCCCTTGCTTTTACCGATATTAATTAACACAAAGAAAAGGATCAGGGCTTAAAAGAAATCATCTCAAATTTGAAATCAGATTTTGAACAAAAACCATATTTCTTATCCAAAAGTGTATTGTGTTGTTAATCTCGTGATAATGTTACACATGCTGTTGATGTGAGCCGAGCTCCCGGTCCTTAGATTATTTGCCCGCCGTCAAAAAAAAAACCCATCAACTAGAAGGCACACTCTACCATGCACGGTAGCGTGCTGGTGGACAACACAACATGTGAGCAAGATAGTGTAGTGCAGTGCAAGTGTCTATTTCAGGTACACCACAATGGACGGGAGGATAGTGGCAATGCGACCACGTACACTTGGCGCACAAATAGAGGAAGTAGTACCTCCTTTTTTATTATTGCCAAATATTATTTTTAAAGCGCTGTATTAGTGACACACTGTTACGAATGCAAGGTAGGACACCAGTAACAAACTCTCAAAAGCCCTAAAGTCTTTTTTCAAGTGTTTTGTTAATGTTTTTATTCATATGTCATTACCCTCACATCACCGAACATATGCGTTTTTTTGCAAAGAGTTATGTTCATTGATTTGTTATATGTTTTCACACGAGTTATTGTAAGGGTATATTATGTTAGAATAGTTTTATTGTGCAAGGTGAAAGGAAGTAGTCCCACGTGGTGCATTCTGGCAGCAACCCCAGCGAGCGCGCCATGTTGGAAAGTCAGTAGTCGCTGGGAACTTAGAGAGGTCGGTCGCGTACCGTTCGGGGCCGGTCGCGTACTGTTTGGTTCTGTGCCCATTAGTACCAATAATTTTCACTACAATAGTTTAATTTACTTCAGAACCTTTTTCGTTAGCTGTCCGGGACACCGCCTCTCACTTCCCCAGTACTTTCATCGCCTGGGGAAGCATAATTATGCACCTAATGTAACGCACGGGCTTCGCACCATTTTTGCACAAAGTTACCTCTGTCGACCAGTACTTGTCCGGCTTATATATTTGTAAAGTTTTATCTTCGGGGCAGGTTTCATTAATACCTAATAAATATCACATCGGGAACCAATTGTTTTTATTGGGGTAAGCCACAAGGCATTTCAGGGAACGGGCCCTTATAATTTCCTGCCAAATTGAACGTGTGTGGAACCTTCATATCTGTTTGCAAATATTTCAGTGTATAAAGTAGCATAGGGGCGTGGATTAACTTAATAATCCACAGCACAGTATGCATACCGTTCATCATTCACCAAAGGAGTGTAGCAGCATGGAAGGAAAGCTGCCTTTGACCGTCGACGACACGACCCAGTGAGAAGAGTCTGCTCTACCACTTCACAGCACTAGATCTGATAGTGCATGACACCCTGGTTAAATTGCATAACTCAATTCACCCAATTCTAAACAGATGCACTCCTCAACCTTTAATTTACCACCATCCACTAACCACATCTCACGACACTCGGATGCCGGCACTGTGTTGTCGAGCCACCTCAAACCCATTATTTTTTAATATTTCCATTCATTGCCCCTTGCCTGTAATATTATTCAGGCCATTAGAAAACATTTCATCTGGAAAGGCATGGATGCCGAAATTGCAGAATGGTGTCAAATTTTGTAAGTTGTGTGTTTTGAGTAAACCCATTCAAAACACTCATTTGGGTATTCTGTCGTCTAGCTGAAAAACTCATGCAGAATTTTTTATTTACTTTGCCGGCTCTTTTCCTAGAAGCAAGTTTGGTAACAATATGTGATTATTTTGTGTTGATGCCTGTTCTGAATTTGTATGGCTAGTTCCTATAAGAAAACCTTAAGCACCATCAACCGTTGGGGTCTTGCAAGCTCGCGTTTTCCAAAATTTTGAGGTGCCCATGTCTATTGCATCTTATAATGGTTCACAGTTCACTTCTAAAAATTTTCGTGACTTGTGTTTTTCGTATGTCATTCACCACATCACATTGTCTCCGTACAACCTACCTCCTTCGCATGTGGAGCATATCAACAGGAACCTTCATTCGGCCCTTATAGCCTTTCATGCAACGGATAATGCGAGTTGGGATAAGAATCTTCCTTGGTTGCAAATGGCATTCAATTTTGCGAAACATGAGTCACATAATACCACTCTATTCAATCATGTTTTCACATATGTACCCAATAATACTCTGTATAATTAGGGGGGTTTGAGTGATTTGTTACCAGATGATCCCAAGGATATCCGTCAGGTTTGGGCAGCAGCCCTGAACAATCTTAAGAGAGATCATTTTAGGAGTCCTGTCAAATATGACAAAAATATGGTTGACAATCCTTTTCGTATGGGAGACATGGTTATTTATAAAGCTCACCCAGTTAGCAGCACAGTCGACAAAAGGATGGCTAAGCTTTTCTTTGTTGGACTGGTCCTTACCAGATCGAACATTTTCTAACTCAAGTCACTGAGAGCCTTTCTAACCCCAGTTATGGCAAACATATTACGAGAGCACACATCCCTCATTTTAAAAGGTCAGTTTGATAATTCTGGGCAGGGCCTAGCTAACCAAAACTGCTATTTTGTTGTAGGGGGCTTCACCCCTAGAAGCAAATATCTTTGTGGCTTTGACTTGATTTTGACTGTGGCCTTATCACCCACCGGTTCGAGTCCATTTAAGGTCATATCTGTTTGCGCGCTATATAAATTGCAAAATATCCTGAATGCTAAGTTCGGCTTTTTTTTGTTACTAATTTAAGTCAACTAGAAATACATATTTGATTTAGTCTTTAATAGTGGGCCATGTTGGTGTGAAATACTAGACTAGTTTAGTTTTGAGGACCTAATTTGATTGGTGCTAGGCATTTTTTTCTTTGCATTGGTTTTGTAATGTGTTTCTCGAACATAGAAATGGGATTGGGATACATAAGTAATTTTTTTTCTTTTTAATATGTGAGTGACAACACTAGGTCTCTTATATTACATTTTGGTACTGTAACGTTTCATTTCCATAGCTAGATTTGTAATGGGAGTAGTTCGGCGACTATTACATAGTGACTTTAGTGGGAACGTTTAAAAAAAATGAGTTTTGTTCTAATTCTTCTGAGTGACACCTCCAATTTGCCCACATACTCAGAGCACTGTTTACCAAAAAATCATGTATTTCCTTTGTCCTTACCCCTTACGACCTCCTACCTCCCCAAATTACATCGTCATTACTGTGCTTTGCATCACTGTATTTGATTGTTTAGCTATTGCTGGTTTTTTTTTGTTAAAACACAAATTATGTAAGAAAATCTATCTTTCACCCCTTTGCACAAACTACAGTTTCGTTACCTCCCTCTTCTGATACTGAGAGTTAGTTTTTTTTAATCTACAAGTAAGTTTTGCTCTTATTTGTATATTTAGTGCCTATGTTTGGTTCTGTCCATGGTTCCTGTGGCCACATTTAGGGAGGGAGTGTGTGCCACCTTACGCAACACCACTATTTTGTGTTGTTTTCCATGTAACTTTTGCTATTTGTATTCCTTTTTTTTTAAGGAATATTTTAGCAATTTCGGCAAAACCTGTGTCCGGTTATGCTGTTTAATATTGCTTAGTTTATTTAGTGACAAAATGTATTGATTTTGTTTCACTGTTATTTTCTGATCGTTACTGTTCCTGTGACCTAAAAGATAACTCTGGAATTTATTCAGCGATTCCGTCATTTCCACTGTTTCATTAATTTGTGTTAAAGCCTGGTGTTATTTATTGTTATTTCTGTAAGTAGTTTATGATTTAATTTGATTTACTCATGAGTATTTTCTTGAAGTATTTTATCTATGACAAAAGTTTGTGTATATTATTAATGGTTACAATGTTAATAAGCCTGCTAAGTAAAAACTGGCGAGTTTATTTAAATATTTAATCTGCTGAATGTTTTAGTTACATTTAAATAATTATTAATTAAATTCTCTTCTTTTTACAAGTCTTTTTATAAACAAAATGATTTCACAATCTTTTAAATTGTATTATAGCATCATGTTATGTATTGATTGTCACACAAAAAACTACCTGAATCGATACCTGGCCTTTGATCCATTAGCGAGTATGATGTCTTCCGCCTTGTTCACCTGAAATATGGTGTGATATTATTAATAAACTCCGTCTCAAGAGAATCCTCATGATTCTGCAATAATCCTTTAGTTTCGCAGTGTTTTGTAATTTTGCTTAAAAGCCCCTTTTGTGTGCCACCTTTTGTTATTATTATTTTGTCTGGCCTTGTTCATTTTGTTTCTTATTTCTTGTTATTTTCGCTGTTGGAGTGTAGAGCCAATATTGTCTTTAGTGTGGCGACTCTGAATTTGCCTTCCATCCTCTCTTGGAGATGGGATTATAGCTGTTCGTATTGCCAGGAGTGTCCGGAGCTGCGGGCGTATTCCTGTTTCTTCATCCAGGCCAAAATGTTTTAAATTTTCTGCATGGACATGGACTAACTAACCCTCCGAAAATGTAACCTGAAAACTTAATTCGGACTTTATTTCGATGAGATTCAGGCAGTTTCTGCCACATACTTTTTGTTGCAAACAACAAATTTCTACTGGGAACTATTTTTTTTTTTTTTTAAGGAAGGGGAAATACTTTCACGAAATTCTGATATTATTTGTTAGGGACGTGGCATGTTGCCACCAGTTAGGGCAAAATAGTGTATATTTCCTCTGATAATGTACTTTAGAATGGGATACTGCTAAATAATGCTATTTTAGATTATAGGATTATGTTAATGTTCACAACACCCTTGTTAGTTGTTATTTAAGATCCGACTATTAATGTAAGTCTCACCACAAGGCAGTTTTTTATTTTAAGACATAGTTAAATAATAATCCTCATTTAAAAACATAATTATTTTACTTAATTTTTTTTTACTGCAGTATAATGGAAATAAAATAAGAGAAACTTAATAAGATATTATATAATGTTTGTAATAAACTGATTTAAATTTGCCGATCTGGCCGAGTGTTCGACCCTTGTGTTCTCTACTAGCCTTGGTAATCTCCACATGATGCAACAGATTCACTGCATGGTTGTTCGACTGTGTTTGCATGGGGGCTGTTTGAGGTTATGTGTGTTCTTAGGTGTTTTGCCCTTTGGTGTTTTGACCCCATACCCTTGTGTAGTACAATGTCAATCATTGCACTTCAACAAACAAGCTTGGAACCCAGGACTGTACCCCTGCTGATTCGACCTATGCACTCAACATCGGTGTGCCCACCAACAGTTTTTCCTGTAATAACACCAGGACTATACGTTACCGGAAACCCAAATATAATCAATCGGCCAAGTACCACACCCGCCAGATTTCAGTCACTGCCTGCTTATGCTGGTTTCATGGGAGAAGACCCCATGGCATTCCTGCAAGATTGTAAGAGCCGTCTGCTCAGATGTGGAGTGGATCGGGCTAACTGGCCTAACAGTATAAGCGAACGATTTTCTGGTGAAACCAGGTTATGGTGGTGTTGTGTAAACAGATATGTCATCATGTGAGAGGAGTTCCGAGGAAGCCTTCCTCTGCAGGTTCGCGAGCTTATTAATGTCTCTACAAGCCTGCATCAGCATTATTCTGGAGAGAGAGAGAGAGAGAGAGAGAGAGAGAGAGAGAGAGAGAGAGAGGAATAACTGTACTACTTTGCTATGCACAAGATCAGCTTAGTCCACACGTACCATTCGAACCTCTCTCTGAAAGACATGCTTGAAGTAATTGCCAGTACCATTCGTGCTGAGTACTACCATGCAGTGTTTCCTCCTGTCATCCACGTTACTGAAAAGGACTTTATTCAGCCAGTGTTACTGTTGGATGCCAGCTTCTCTGCCAAACCGCCCCGCGAATATGTTCCAGTTCAACCATGTCGCGATCCTGGAATCAGGAAGAAGGAGCAGAAGTCCGAAGAGGCCCCGATAACTACACCTGAAACGAACTGCAATTAAGATGCGACCTGCACAGCACCTGCTCCACGCAATACAATGGCCCACAATGCTTACCACCCATGGAGGGACAGCAACCGGCCGCCGAAGCCATGTAAATGGTGTGGGGCGCCTGCACTAGGATAACAGATGTTCAACATGGGCAGATTTCCCTTCACAACAACAAAACAATCGTTACTCTGGAAAATATAGATTGGGGTGAAGCAACCTGATGCCGCTTGTCCCAAGGTTAAGTCAAGTGTGTCTGGATACTCTCCACAACAAGTGCTACTCACACAAACTATTGGACCTCAAAACAGTTTTACCAGGATATCATTTCTTGTCAACATCCATCCGTGTCGAGCACTTATAAATATGGCCGCCTCCCACAACTGTGTTAGATCCGACGTCATCGATACCAGGGACATGCAACCCATGCAACAATTGATTCAATGGGCTACTCGGCAGCAGACAATAAGAACCACAGGAGAAATAACAATCGCAGTATAAAGTCGGACATTGAGACCATGACAATGGCCTTCATGTCGAATGACTTGAAGGAAGACGCCATTCTCTGTGTTCCCTGGTTGACTGAGCAACAAGTTGTCGTCGAGCCTGCGGCACGACATGTCCACTTTCGGATGAAGGAACAGCGAACAGTCTACAATCTTGATCAGCGAACAACTAGGCAAGCTTCCCCAGTGATGATCGACGAGTTGGATCACTCGGTGCCCCAAGAATTCCGGGAGGTAGTGCAACGCCTACTAAACAAGCGACGATAAGTTTGTTACTGCAGCCTATCCGTTGCACATGATGACCATAGCCGAACACTTTATTCTGCTAACCACTAACAAACCTGTATTTGATTCACCATGATGGTATATTCTCACCAACGAAAAATGATCCATGACCAAATCTATGAGATGCTATGGGAGGGCGTGATTGAACCATCAAAAAGTCACTACAATGTTGCTATAACACTAGCCCCGAAGAAGGGTGGCGTGTGTCGATTCTGCGTTGACTTCAGACAACCTTACCTGAGATGTGCAATGTTCTTCCCCCCTTCCCAACCCGTTTGCTGCATCACTACTTTGGTGAGTCGACATACCAGTGTAACAGTAAGAAAGTGCAGTGAAGTGTTTTAGTGTAATATTGTGTATTTTTATTATGGCCTCTTTAAAAGTATTTTGTGTTGACAACATGTGTCACGTTTGCACTGAAGTGACCACGCGCCAAATGGGTGTGTTTGTTTACCTTTTCATGGTCAATGTATATTTACAGTATAATGTATACTTTTGAAGGATAATGTGTACTAAAAATGTTGTAACATTATTTAGTAACAATAGTATAGTAAGGTAAGTGCCGTGTGCAGGTGATACACACCTATTAGTATATAAAAGGGCAATCCATTATGTGTTGTGTTTTGACAGTTTTACTTGTTTATATAATAGTGACTTGTGTTTCCTTTCATATACTAGAGTACACTCAACCATTAGGGTACATCGAATGCTATTCATACAGGAAACTTCCACATAATAATAAGAGGTAAATGAATTGTTTTTCAGTGTGTTGATATTCACATCTTTTGTGGACAAAAGACACCACATGCCATTTTTCACACTTCAACTGCACTATTGGGCAGAATGAAAGGGAGCTCTGTATTTTGAATCCCACACACAGGAAAGTGTATAAATATTGTGATTGTTATTTTTAGTGATATTTTCATGTCGCCAAATTTAATCTTACTGGCTAACCAGGCCAGGTCTCAGCGGCCAACCCATAACGGCACATCACCGTAAAATCTGTTTACTTTACAACAGCGTGACAATTTTCTTAAATCATATTTTTAAGAGTTTTGTTGCAAAAGAACATAGTGCACACAAAGAGACATTCATAAATTTCACACACAAATGAATGTGGAACAGAACATGTGGAATAAGAGCCATACATGCTCATTGAAAATATTCATATTTTTTAGGTTAAGGAGTAAGGATGGAGAACAGCCAGGCCAACCAGGTCACATGTTCTGCAATTTCAAGTTTTCAATGTCTTGTGTTTTATTTTATTGTATTTTGAGTGTTATATACAAATCACTTAGTATTAGCCTCATTCGCATGGCATCATTCCCTTAATTTATCACCTTTTTATTTTTATACTTTTTTTCCATTGGTTTACGCAGGAAGGTTGTGCTTGCCAGTATCCCTTCCGTGCAACCATCTTTAGTAGTTTACTGGTACTCACGTGATGCAGACGCCCGTCTCGGCCTCCCCGGGCCCATCAGGAACCGTAGTTTATTTTTTAATTAGCCTGGGGAGTGATCTGCACCATAGTTCGGGTCGTTTTGTAAATGGCCGAACCTTAACTTTTTAACTAATTACCATGTAGGATTTCGCACATTTTGTGCAGCATCTGCACCCTCCTGCATAATGGAGGATTTGTATCTTCAGTACCTCATACGAGGGTTAGTAAAATTAATGTGTAGATGAACATCATTCTCCGACTTTTATTCCTCAGGATGCATCTCATCCTGCATAAACGAAAATTTTACTGCAAATGTAACCAAGGCATGGGATGGCCAAAACAATCCTTCAGGTGTGAATGACATTCTATTGGAAGCCTACCACCCTTACTAGTCTAGGCATGATGGGATTCAGCTATACCAGACCTTCAGCATCAATTGGAGTCTGTCTCTGCAAATGGACGATCATATTGGGTAAACCGCACTGGCCGTCGACCGTGCTATCCCCCCACACTGAAATATCATGTTCACCAATTTGTGAATTAGTGCATATCCTAGCAATATTTACAGCTATGTTCCACTCCACATAATCTTACCATCCCCTCACCACAATGGTCCAGACTTCGTAAACCATCAAACTTTATCACTGAAATGCTCCACCCCTATACATCAACGTGAAGGACATCCTGAATTACTTGGGCTGCATAAATGTAATGACCACAATTGACCTGAAAAGTGGGCATTGGCAAATTCGAGTCTGACATTCAGATCGTCATAAGACCACTTCCAATTCTGCTCCATGCTGTTCGGCATGAAGAGTGTCCCTTCCACTTTCCAGGCCATAATGATACACATCCTGGATGGTTACATTGGTGACTTTGTTTTGGCCTACTTGGATGATGTTATTATCTGGTCAGAGTCCTGGGAAGACCACATACATCATTTATCATTGATCCTAGAACGCCTTACAGTTAACAAGCTCACCTGTGCCAAATAGAAGGGTCACCTGGGAAAAGCCAGCATTCAGTTCCTCGGCTACATAGTCGACGAGCACGAAAGATGCCCCACAGCTGATCAACTTAAGCTGACCGAAAACTGCACCACACAGACGACATGCGAACAGCTTTGCAAGTTTTTTGAGCTCGCGAACTTGTTGCACGAGTATGTGCTGGAATTTGCCATAGTGACTGCCCCTCTCACTAAATGGATGTCCCCAAACGTTCTGTTCTGGTGAAGTGCATCAGTGCAGTGTAATAATGTTGTGTTTATCTTTGAAGGGCCTTCTAAAATAATATGTTTGTGTAACAGTGCATCAGTCAAGTGTGCGCCATAGCATCCTCGTGCCCACATATGTTTGTTTATGTTATGATAGTGCAGTGTTCCAATGTAAAGTTTGTATTTTAATGTTGTGTTTATTAAAGTGCTCCAATATGTTTTTGTAAGGTAAGTGCAGTGTACACAAATTGTGTGTTTGAGATTACATATAGGCGGTAATATTACATTTATTGTGTTGAGAAGATAGTTACATGTTTTTAAACAAAGCAGTAACACATTTTCTTTCGTGTACTAGCATACACCATACCACTCTAGGGTACCTAAATTCAATATTCCCGCACGGCAAATATTCTGTACGGGGTTCGGATATTTTATTTTGTACCTTGTTTATTTTATTTTCAAGAGTTTTGTATCTTGTCAACATAATCAAACTTCTGGCTAATTGAATTCATTTGCATAGGTCATGTTCCAATAGCATATCAGCGGGCTTTGTCTGTAATATTAAAGACCCTTACATAATTGAAAACTTTAATATTTTACTTTACGTTTGCTTTTCTACACTTTGTTTCTTATGGAGCTTGACACAATGGGACTGCCAAAGGTAAAATCAAGAACTTTTGACTTTACGATTTCGAAAAGATGAAATCATAAGTTCAACAAAAGCTGGCATTTTGCCGAGAACATAACAGAAGTTATGTGGAAAGTGCCTTATATTAATATAGGGCTATTTTAATCTCGGTATATTAAACAAAGCTCATCTTAAATTAAATAAATTACAAACCAATATAATGTGCAGAAGAAGTATATGAATTTACATATTTTAATGAATTAAACAAATCAGTTTTCAGTTTTGAAATAAACTTTTAAAATAAATTTTAAGCCTATCTCTAATAAAGTCACAATTATTTACATAGTAAAATACACATTTTTAAGAAACTCGCAGAATCGATGTTCTATTGTTGAACCTCTGACTTTACAATTGTATTGTGTTTTGGTGGTTTCGCCAGAGGAAAGGAAACATAAAGTAAAATGTTAAAGTTTTCTATTGTGTAAGAAGCTTAAGGAAAGCATGGCAAAACAATACATATTTTATTTTTCAGTTTTTGTTAAATATAATATGTATTAAAGGAAAGATAAAAACGTCATATAGTCACACAAATGAATGTGGAGATAAATATGAAGTAAGAGAGACACACACACACTCTGTGTAGAAATGTGTGTTTATAGGTTAAGGGCCAAGCATAAAGCAAAGTGGTAGGACAACAAAACTGCTTAATGTGATATTTTATTTTCCTTCAGAAGATTGTTATATGAGTGTTCAGTGTTTTACATGACGTCTGGTCTTCCCTGTCTTATTTACATCCAAATTCATACTACATGTTAATATTTGTTCCCAAATAACGGGACTTTTGATGTCACACGGGAGACCCACACCAAGGCAGCCAGCTCCCGTGCTCGAGTTCATTGTATTCAGTGGGGTAGGTCGTGCATGATCACCTGCTCCGAGTGTTTCAACTTTGTACCAACCATGTAGTTACAGTGTTTAAATGTTTAGATTACTGGAACATTTTCTTTTTATTTCGCCCCAGAGTGAGTACTGCCCCTCAGCTCGGACCACCTGTTCATGGCAGAGCCGTAGATTTTCCATGTAATACATAATGTTGGCTTCACACCATTTTTGTAAGTATCAAAGCTCTCATGGCTTCTGTGGAGAACTAAGTGTAACTGCATCATACGAGGGTTAATAAATTAATAATTACTTCAACTAAACCTGCATGTGATCTATTTATTGGCTGATCTGACCACATAACCAGTATAAATAACTTTCTTAAAAATGTATGGCGAATATTTTACAGTATTGGGTGGCCAAAACAACCCACTGTGTGTGTAATGGCGTTTTAGGGGAGACTTACAGCCCCTACTAGACAAGACATAAGGAATATAGAACATTAGAACTTCATCTCAGCAAAGCAGTAATGGTTGCTGCAGGAAATTGGCGACGGGAAACAAGGGAGGTCAGGTCACATTGGTCCTCGGCCTTCACAACCCCATTTTTCTTGTGCTCTGCACTTGTGCCCAAAACACGGTAAAATTACCCTAATGTTCAAGACCCTTTGCTCCGAAAATTCCACCACATCAAAATATAAATGTAAATGCCAAAATATTTTATCGCTAATACAAATTATTAACACACATTTACTAATTAATAAAATATATTGTTCTCATACCAGTATGCTTAAAATTGATATATAGTAAAAATACAAAGCAGAGATGACTTGAACCAAACACAGCATTGCCAATCTAGGACAAAAGTAACCAGGTGGAAAATATCACTGTGACGACCTATTCGTCAAAATGTTATTATGGAGGCATATCCGGCATTCCTTTCAATTGCTCATGTACCTGATGGCTGTGGCCCCACAGGGACACCGTTCTGGACCACTTGCTAATTTCCCCTTGAAAGAAATTGGTCATGACTAATTTGGAGTTACGTGATTTAGGTCAGCGAGAAGGCACGAGACTTGCCATTCTCGTTGGTCTGCATCATCTTACTCGGGGCTGTATTTGTCGCCCTGACATGCTGTAAATGCGATAGTTAACTTCGGTAGTGAAAGTGGTTAGGGGAACACTCATGACCAACTGCATTCACGTCAAACATTAGGCTATTTTCACGATTATATCGGTAACTACGAGGTGGTTTCGGGCTCCTGTTCACTGCCTTGTTGTGAATGCATGGGGCAGTGACACACGGTGACCAGAGTAAACAGCATTCACCATTTTTGGCTAAGAGTCAGCAGCAAGTTAATAGAATTGTTTAACGGATGCTGATGGTTGCTGCTCATCGTTTTGAATTTCGAGTTTCTCTATTACACTTGCTACTTGCGTTGCCACATGCTGGCGTATTAATGTTCGAAATTTGCAAAGTTTTGTTAAAATGGGTTGGAGGTGAGTATTACAAACATGAATAAGCTTAATCTGTAGTTAATGTACGTACTTTTGGTTTAGTTATGATATTTTGAGTCTTAGTGACGTTTTAATAATATGCTTTTCTTCGTTGTAACTCGAACTGCATTTCTGACATGTGAATGATTTTATTTTCAGACGAGAAATACATGTTAGTCTCTGCATTCAATTACATTATCATGTCCCTAAATTCCAGGTCTATTTCTGACAAAATTACAGCGATTGCGCATTTTTGAAGTTCCCTCCAGCAACTGAGGTTAGCCGTCTGTGTTTACAATAAACATTTTCGCGATGTGATCATTTCGTTGTGAACGCTGATGACCAGCCTGTTACCACTTCAACCGCAAAATACCCCTAATATCTAGGATTCATTTTGTGAACAAATTATCTGTGAATATATAAAATAAATTTTATGTAAAATGTGAATAAGTGTTTCAAGACTAGAATTTCCATTTTTTATTTGATTTTAGAAATATAATTTGCAAAACGTCTTGAATTTATTCATGATAGTAGACAATCTTTGACTCTCGCTGAAATCAATGTACTTGTGTATGTTTTAAATGTTGTTGATTGTCAGTGTGCAAGTTTTGTTTTGTTTTCTTCGCGTTATTCGCTTTCTGCTTGGATTTCGTTCACGTTTTGATTGAAAACAGTGGTAAGTTTACAAACTGTGCTTGCTAATTACAGCTAGAATAAAATGGTTATTGGCGATGTGTAAACAGTCCACTACAAGTGTCTTTTCGAGTGATGCAGTGCGTTGAAATTGTTATTGTAAATTGTAGCTGTGACATTCGTGTTTTGAAGAGCAACATTTATTATTGTTGCTCCGGCGTAGTTAGACGTACCAGTAAGCATGTTACAGTGCTGGAGGTTCGCCTGTCGTTTCGCAGGTTATGTTTGTTGTGAAACGCACAGGTCAACTGTCGTAGCTTATTTCGTGTGCATGTTGTTAAACCACATATATATTTGCGAAGAAATCTAGACACACAGATCTCGTGATCCTTGCCTCAAAAAATTAACTTCAGTTTGTTTTGGTCCGTCTTAGGTTGACATGGGGTACCTGTTTCAGCTTGGCTATCCCTAAACTAACCTAAGATTCTTAGGAAATCACTCATGTACTTATCTTCGAATCCTAGGTTTATGCTGGTCTTGATGGTGCACACGAGAAACCACATTTATGTTGGACACTGATTTCTATTCACCAAAATTCCCCCAAGTGTGTTGTTTCAATAGAAACTTAGTGACTGAGTGGTTTTTTGTGCATGAAATGGTAAAGTGAAGTTTGGTTATTTACTTACCTGCCTGTTTTTTTATAGAAGGTACTAACTACAACTTGATTAATATTAAAATTGGTTGAGTTGTGAAGGAAGTTTTGGGGGGTGGAGGAAAGCGAATTCCTGGAAAATGGAAATATTGGGGTTTTCCACAAAATATTTAGGTAAAATTCCAGAATAGGGGCTTTTAAAAAAAAAAAATCTCGGTAAGGGGTATAGGCCTAATTCCACTCTACTACCTAATGACACAGAACACTAATTTACTTGGGGCATCAACATTTGACCAATAGAAATCTTAAAAAACTATAATGAGGAGGGCTATGAAGATCAGGGAAATTGTGGAGTAAAATTAGTGGAAAATATGTAAATAATGTAATATTTATTCATAAAAATACATTAAATTGAAAAAAAGCTTAACCAAACACTATCAAAATTTACAATATTATAATTACAAGCTACAAATATGTGGGTGCGGAGGGCTATGAAGATCAAGAAAATTGTGGGGTAAAAAAATGTACATTTTCATGATAAAATTTTACCATACCATTACCCTCCAGTTCATAACCCTTCCCACTGTCATATTTCTAAATTGTATTGGTAACGTCAATTTAGGTAATGTTTAGTTCAATTTTTTTGCAATTAAACATGTTTTCATGATACAATATTACAATATATTACAAATAGCACGTAAATATGTTAAATTGCAATACACACACACATTATTTATCAGTGAAAATAGGCTACACATGAAAATCATTTATGGAGAAACTCCAAGCTTCGCTGATGCATGATGCTTCGCGTCACCACCAAAAGTAATTGCTGGCGCACCTTGAATCACTGTTTTGGTGATTTACTCCCGTGCTGGCACTGGGACTGTGGCTCGGTCCATAATGTTTGGCTACGCTTGTACAGTATTTTCACTGCAAGTGGGCTATGCTTGAGCATCACACTTATCACAGTAACATGGGGATGTGTGTGAGACAGTGTGTTGATAATATTGTGCATTATACCTAAATTCCTTTAGTTCCTTTAGATTGTTTTGCAATTCAACGTAGTCCCTTGTTATTTTTGAAATAATCATAATATTTATCACAAAATTATGTTTGATTGCACAAATACGTAACCTGAAAACATCTGTCAATATTACCAATCCAAGTTACAAATTCGATAGTGGGGAGCACTATGAACTGCAGGTAATTTGTGGGGTACAATTTTATCACGAAAATGTACATATTTTACACTAATTGTACCCCACAATTTCCTTAATGTACTTTTTTTTCTAAACTACCTTATCTAATGTTTACGTGAAGTTACGGCCCGAAAGTAGGACAGGATTTTATTGCATCTCAGGGCTAACCCCGTACGCCTACTAGGAAGGAAAATCATGCAAGGAGACATGCATCGTGGCAAAGAGGGATTGGGCAGCCATGGCCTACACTGTGGGGCCATGACTACCTCTCTAAGTGTACTTAGAGCTAGTCTTAACTATGAAGAGAAAGGAAAAAACAGTCAAGAGAGACGTAAAAACCCTTGCGACAGAGAAGTAAACAATTAAAAAAATTATTCATGCATTAAATTAAATTAAATATAATGCTACAGGAGACAGAGTGTTTGGAAAAACATGCTCTTAGTTAATAGAGTTGAAAACACTTGTAGAGAGGGGACGGGAGCTTTTTTATTCTTAACTTGATGGCGGCAATAACCAGAGAGGTTTTTGGGTGCCTCTGTGGTGGGAGAAGTGACACTATTGGACCTCTTCTCCCCGATCTCTTCTATGAACCTGAAAACTAAAGGAGAGGAAGTGAGCTGCCAGTAAGTGTCTGCAAGGCTGGCTCTTACTGGTTTTTACTAGAACATGAAAAGACGGTAAGGACCTGTGGATGAAAAGACATATTACGCTAGCCTAATTGACCTATAATATAATCCTAAATCTAGCCTATAGTAGCGTATGTCCTCAAAGACGTATGTATCTAAAATAATGCTGTGCTAGCTCATTGCGGCCAGTCTCTGTAGCTATTGGCTCTGACATAGCATATCTACGTCCGTATTCTGTAAATGCGCCGAGCTTTGCATATAAGGTCGGGGGGAAATACTTATAATTACGGGGAGGTCGCTCACCAATTAAAGCATCGAACCACACGACTCTGCAAACCTCTTACCTCTCGGCAGAGACGGCCTTGGCATCAGCTGTTGCGCAGGGCCAAGCATACTAGCAACTGGCTGGGATGAGAGGTTAAGTCTATGTTAACGTATAATATCGTAAATAAAAATAATTAAAGTGAAGGCTGAGCTGTCCCTGTTTATAAATAAAAGGCTGTGCAGAGTCTATAATGATTGGCAAGGCAGTGTGTTACACGTAGGGTTAAGGGGGTCTGTGGGCTACATGTTTTTTGGGTTGCTTATAGGGTCTCATCAATATCATAGTCCCCTATGACAGCAATGAGAGGATTGCCATGTTCCTCAAGGGATGGATAAAAGGTTTGGCTTGATTGAGAATTACATCTTGCAGCAGTTCTTGTTTAAGTTCCTCGTGCAAATTTCTGATAGGTATGTACCATAGTGCACGATAAGCCAATCTGAGGCATTTATTTTGCACCACTTGTAAAGAATTTAAGTGAGTGGTAGCACAGTAAGCCCATGCAGGGGGAGCATATGTGATAATGGGCCTAACCAATGATTGGTACAATTGTATCCCATTTTTCTGTGACAAACTGGAACTACGATTTAATATTAGATACAAGGCAGACAGGCGGGTATACACTTTGTCTCCACATGGTTTCGCCATGTTAGCTTACTATCCATGATTAGGCCAAGGTACTTAACCTCTTTCTTGAAGGGAATATTTTCTCTGAAAAGAGTTAATTGTAAATTTGGGGGAATGTGTCGGCGGCGTGTGAAGACTACCGCTTCGCTCTTGCCTACATTTATCTTACTTTGCCACAGGCGGAAATAATTTTTGAACTCATTCAGTTGTGCCTGGACTCGCTAAATTGCAAGTTCAGCTTTACGGGAGTAGGTGTAGATGACTGTGTCATCTGGGCAGGGGGGGGGGGGTGGTATGTCACAAGTATAAATATTGTACAGGACTGGTCCCAAGATGCTGCCCTGAGGGACGCCAGCCCTAATGTATTTTTTCGTAGATAGTGCTCCTTCAATGGAAACCGAGAAGGAACGTTGATCTAAATATGACGCCAGAATCTTGACGTAGCAGTTTGGGAATTTAGTTTCATATAGCTTATATATTAGCCATGCATGAAACACCCTGTCAGATGTCTTTTCCACGTCTAAAAATACTGCTACCAAAAACTGGCGACAGTTAAAGGATTTTGTTGTGTGTTCCGATAAGTGGACAAGTTGGTGCACTATTGAGTGCTTTTTCCTAAAGTCAAATTGCTTATTAGGACATAAATTATTCTTGCGAATATGTTTATTTAAACGGTACATAAGTACTAGTTCATGTATCTTAGAGAGTGTGGACAGCAAACTTATGGGGCGATAATTTTGCAATTGGGATGGGTCTTTGCCTGGCTTGGGAAATACAATTACTGTGGCACTTTTACACGAAACGGGAAAATGGGCAAGATTAAAACTTGCATTAATGCACTTGGTTATAGCCTTAAGCATGCTGTCGGGCAGTTGCTTGAAAACTATGGCCTGCAGGGAGTCGAACTCAAGAGCTTTGCGGAGTTTCATTCGTTTAATAATGCGTTTGACCTCCTCAGCGTGCGTGGGGTCTGGCTCAGCCACCATGGGCTGTTTCAGACGCACTCAGAGGTACTTATAAATTTGGGCTACAAAAGCTGCATGGGCTGGAAAGTTATTGGGCTGAAAAGCTAATTCTAATTGGTTTGCCATAGCCTCAGCATTCTGCTGGGGTGTGTAGGCAACACCTGCATTGCCATGAAGAGGCATGATTGGAGAACACTTTTTTGTAAACATTTTGTTCACATGCCACAGGCTGTTATCCTGAGTGCACAGGCGGGATAATTTATTGGACCAGATATTATATTACCAGGCAGTGATTTCAATGTCGATACGTTCTCTAAGACTGCTAATCTGGGCTTTGGTTTGCCTAGATCTAGTTCGAGAAAAGAGCCTGCGCAGCCAATTTTTACGTGAGATAAGTTCCCTAATATGATCAGGAAGCTTATCTGTGTTAATCCGCGGTGTCTTTTCCGGGACATACTTATTAACTCCCATTTGAATTAGCTCTGTGACGTGTTCGACAGCAGACTCCAGTTCCTCGGGAGTACTAATAGGAGCTGTGAGATTTATTTCCTCATCTAGATATTCCTTAAAGCCGGGCCACTTCGCATGCTTATAATCTTTGATTTTTCGAATTGGTGTATTGTCAGTTTCAAGTTCATTGAATGACAAGTGGACAGGATAACTGTCCGAAGCCAACTCATCGAGCACATTAAATTCTAAGGCCATATGAAAACCTTTATTTAGCACAATATCAAGAATATTGGGTCCATAATTTATATTACGAGGGTCAAAAGTAGGTTTGCTAGGGGCGTAAATAATATAATTATGGTGCTCTTAATGTCTAAACAAGGTATTCCCATTGTCTGTGCGCGCAAGACAGTCCCAAGCGGGATGTTTTGCATTTAAACCACTCACAGCGAGTAAAACTGGATATGCATTAGTTTAATTCATCTAAATCTGCATGCAAAAGTGTGTGGCCTGGTGGGTAGTGTATTGAATAAATTGCAATGTGTTGATTCCCGAGTTTAATGGTAGCACCCAAATCTTCAAGTCTTTGAAGTTGAATTAATTTCACGGGATTACATACTATTGAATTATGTATTAAAATCATAACACCTCCCCTGTGTCTGTTGCAATCATTTTGAATGCATTTATAGTTTGGAATTGAGAACCTATGCTGTGGATCTAAATGAGTTTAATTTATTTCAATTATAGGAATCTGATGGTGAGAAATAAAATCTACCAGCTCCTGTTTTTTACTGCGAATGCTATTAACATTCCAGTAAATAATACTACTGACTAAATTAAACCTAAAGGGCAGAGCATTTGGCAACTGTGTATTGACAGCCATCAGGCTGTTGCTGCTGCCCTTGTACGATAGAGAGGGCGGCCCCAGTTAGGGCTCGCCCTTCCTCTTCGACCAATTTGGTTTGGTCGGTCAAACCCATTAGCAATTTTTTGTTGTAGCTAGCCCTAGCCTCCTGCAGTAATTTCTGCATATCAAGGGTTTCAATACTGGAGGCAGCTGGGGTTGTGTCTATGTGCCCTGCTGTGCGCACCAGTTTTGTTTGGCTGGCAGAAACCTGCTCGTCCAATGGGCGTTGAGCTGGTTCCTGATTGGCCGCGCATGAGACAGTGACTGCTAGGGACGGCGGAGGGGGGCGGCGGTTGCGACTCAGAAGGCTGGGAATGTTTGTTGCGCAATTTATTTTTCTTTATCCCCTTATTTGCTAGGGGTTTTTTGCGAGGCTGCTAGTACTGATGACAGTATGAATTTGCAATATTTGGGAAATCTAATTTGGAGAGGTGGTAATACGCCAGTGCACCATAGGCTTTGGCAACTGGAATTGGACGGTTTTGTGCAAAATGTGGCACGAAAGTCTGGCCTGGTGCACATTGTTTCCTTCCCAGGACCTGTGTCCAGCCATCTCGCAGCTGGGCTCTGTTGGGGAGGCTGTGATTGTTGTGGAGGCTGTGTTGACTGGATCCAGGAGGCAGGAGTCAATGTAAACTGCCTTGGTTGAGATACGATAGCAGCAGAGTGTCTGCTCTGCTGCTCTCAATTCCTGCGCTCCTGTGGGGTGAGATACCTCCAGTTTGTAAGACTCACATGCCTTATAATTGGCTGCGTGGTTACCTCCACAACTCACGCATTTTCATGATGCCCTGTCTTCGCAATCTGGCAGGTCACATTGCAAGGTGGTGTGTCCTTTGCCACATAACCTACACCTGGGGGGGGGGGGGGGGGGGGGCGGAAACACACTCTTGTTGAGTGTCCAAATCGCTGGCAGTTACTACACTGCGCTGGTCCTTCGGGGCGCTGGTACTCTTTGACCTTGATCACAAGGTCGCAGAGTCCACGAAGTTGGTAGATAGTGCAACTTTTCCCTGGCAGGGAATTCAACAATAAAAATATTGAGGGGCTGGCGGTCATGCATTGAGAGTTTTGGCATTATTGCAAGTGGTTCAAAGCCAAGGGACATGAGTTCTTCGTGAATCCAGGTGCTAGGAATGCTCTTGTCTAGCCTCTTAAGGGCTACTTTGAGGGGAATCTCGCTGCCCTGCGTCAGGATTGAATGCCCTACTTTGAGGGTATCTAAAATGGATATCACTTTGCGATTGTCTTCGAAGGAGGCAGGGAGGTAAGAAAATCCCTGTGGAACAACTCTATTTTGAGTTGGCTGGCTTAGCTGTTCTCTGAACAGCTTACAAACGTCGGGGTGAGTGAGGTCACTGCTGTGTGTGATACACAGTCAGTGGCCTGAGATCGGACCTCTTCACCCTGATTAGTTCCATGTTTGGATTGGCTGGTGTGGAAGTGGGAGCACCCTGATTGGTCAGGCCTTGCTGGCTGGAATTTCCTCCTGCAGAGGTTGATCTGGCTGCCATTTCGCTGGCTTTTGTCTTCTTAGTGGCGATGTCTTCATCCATTTTCTCTGTAATTCAGTCATGATGCGCTGTCGGTGGGGGCTGTCCCCGAAGGGCCATCTTTTACACTCTTCAGTCTTCTCAAATGGGTGGAAAACTAATTAAAAACCCTAAAATAAAAATCACCTAGTTCTCAGTTGGCCTCCACAAACTAATTTCCCTGACCTCTCCCCTTTACCGGAGACATGGCTAAGGGAAACCAGCCGCTTGGCATTATTTAAGTTACCCTGACTAGGGTTGTACCTTTAACCTGTGCTCTATAAGAGAGCACAGGTCTGGTGTTGCAGAGAAGCTTGCAGTCCTCTTCTAACAAAAATTACTCTTTTTCTGATCGTATTCAGTACAAATCGAGCACGCTCAGGCAGTTTGCCTGCACTTCATAGCAAACTATCCTTTCATAAACAAGCAGGACAGAGCTACTGCAAATCACGTCCAACCTGGACCGAGCACAATGGCGGAATGCCCCCTAATGTACATAGCCCTCATCAATATAGAATTAGTAACTTGTATTAGTAAAATTCTCAATTTAGGTATTGTTCGGTTAGATCTTTGTGCAATTTAA
This sequence comes from Dryococelus australis, assembly GCA_029891345.1. Taxonomy (NCBI): domain Eukaryota; kingdom Metazoa; phylum Arthropoda; class Insecta; order Phasmatodea; family Phasmatidae; genus Dryococelus; species Dryococelus australis. Next base: position 3,747,086 of record CM057008.1, read on the forward strand.
CGGATTCACATGATTAACTATTATGATTACGTACATATTTTAACTTGTTGTAACACGCAATTAACACAACCTCACACATTACTAGGTCCTACACACTTATTTTTGCAATATAATGCATTTCACATCTACAATTTCAAATGTATTACATTACTCACCAAATTCAAAAGGTCGTAAATTATTAAACCATGCCACAAGGTATTTTCAATTTGACCACCCTCCCTCAATACACTCGCAGTACCGCACAAATATCATATTTTAACTTTTCCAATAAATCTAATATCACAACACTTGTATTTCCACAAAATTATTTTATTTTACACACCAAACAGACTGAAACACAATACAACAGCCAAACAGCACTTTCACGTTAAAACCTCCAACACAGTTGACCATTACAACTTACAATCATGGTGGACAGAACCACAATGCACCTGACATCAACCACTGTCTTAATAGTCAGTGTAATGAAAACTAAAATGGTGATTCACATATAAACAAACCATCCCTCAACGCATTTGTATGATATGTATATTTATTCTACTAGTAATACATTACGTAGTACACTCCTCTCGTCAATAAAACAAGGTAAGTCTCAAGTACTTCACCATAATTACATTATCTTCCGACACTGTTTGTTACCTGTGTTGTATACGTATATAACCTCAGCATCGCGGCATAATTACACCCTGTATATGTAGTTTTATAGGGTCAGGTGGGGCTATTGTGAAATACCCAAAAAAGTGGGGCTATTCTGAAATTTTCAGAAATAGAGGTGTAGGGCAGAAGGTTAGCATTTTTAAAAAATAGTGTAATGGAGCTTGTATTACATACTTTCTCATCTCACAGTATAATTCAGCAAACAAAAGGTCTGGTTGATATAAAACAAATTGTATCAAAGTATTAACATTTAACCTTAAAAACTTTTAAATTACATAATGAAACTTTTGCTATAACTTCTAAGCTTTCTAGTGCTGGTTTTAGTTAAGTGTGTAGTGTATGCTTGTATGTGAAACCTCCAAAGGTGATTTTTGAAACTGCATCAAGCTGAATATTTTTGGTGCAATTTTAGAAAACTTTTTAGATTTTGCAATATTGAAACAAAATATTATTAAACAAAATTGTTAGGTCACTTGTTGGGACTGATTTGAAATGTGAACATTGTACCCCATTACTTCCTAATTTGATTTACTTTTTTTTATTTGGGCCATCAGTAAAGGTATATTTGTTTATATCAAACTTTAAGTTGGCTTCAACTTTTTAACTCCTAGCATTGTTGTTTCTTACAGGTTATGTTGAATGTATGACACTATAGTATAGGAGTGAAGTGGATGTGTTATGTCAAGATGGTAAGACATTACAAGCCCAGGGGTACTAGAAGAAAATATAACTAGATTTAGTACGAAAGGAAGGGCGAACTTTTGCGAAAGTGTCAAATTTGTTTAACATGGATAAAACATATTTATTCAGAGCAGTTGCTAAACAAAAAAAGGAAGAGGTTATAGGTTCTCTTAAACAAAAGCCCAAAAAAAAAAATTTAAATTTAGAACCAGAACTTAATGTTGTGACTAAACCTGCAGATTTGGATTGACTATTTGATGTTGGTGTTGAACCAACAAGTAAGGCCATGTTAGAAATTAGGCATAGGCATATACCAGGTACTAGTACAGAGACTGCAACTGATTTAGAAAGAATGTTACAATATAAGACTACTGAGTGCACCAAAAAATTTCCCAGTGTGTTACGAGATGTGATAGAGGTGGGTCTCCATAGGCCTACCTATTCCTCACACAGGCCTACTCCAACTTCTGATTCTGATACACTTGCAAATTAATCAGATGCTTCTAACCAAAACAGTCCAGGATATCCAACAGCATTAAGTAAAGAGGCTGAAAAATCACTTGCTGAACATTTGAAGACCATGGCTGCGTGGGGATTTGCGGTAAGCAAACACGACATTCTTGATGTTGTAAAAGAGTATGTTGATGCTAATGAACTAAAAGCACCTTTTAAACTTTTAAGAGCAACCGTCCTGAACAGACTGGTTTATCAACTTTTGCAGAAGGAATAGACTTAATTTCAAGAATTTGGATCCACTAAGTTGGGAAATCTGCTACAGGAAACCAATTTGTCATAAATACGTTTGATAACCGACTCGAAGAGCAGATGTCAAATCTAGGAGTTGAAGATAAACCTGATCATATTTTCAACAGACCCTTCAAAAGTGCAACTTTACTGTAGTTTCAGATATAGGCCAGAAAGCTTATCGTCACACAGAAGGTCCAGGGAAGGAGAACTTTCCTGTTTCAGTTCCGGGGAGTTTTTATGCCTGTTCAGTTAATGAATGGATGACTAGTATTATTTTCCAAGAATGGTTTGAGAACTTTATTTCTGTTGTTGAGATACTGTCACTGTTACTACTAACCCATTTAGATGTAGGAACAGTTACTATAGCCGGGAGACGTCCTGGCGTGTCTGAACGCGGGGAAGTGGGGTAAGCCTGACGCGCTCCAAGAATGGTTTGAGAACTTTATTTCTGTTGTTGAGATACTGTCACTGTTACTACTAACCCATTTAGATGTAGGAACAGTTACTATAGCCGGGAGACGTCCTGGCGTGTCTGAACGCGGGGAAGTGGGGTAAGCCTGACGCGCTCCAAGAATGGTTTGAGAACTTTATTTCTGTTGTTGAGATACTGTCACTGTTACTACTAACCCATTTAGATGTAGGAACAGTTACTATAGCCGGGAGACGTCCTGGCGTGTCTGAACGCGGGGAAGTGGGGTAAGCCTGACGCGCTCCAAGAATGGTTTGAGAACTTTATTTCTGTTGTTGAGATACTGTCACTGTTACTACTAACCCATTTAGATGTAGGAACAGTTACTATAGCCGGGAGACGTCCTGGCGTGTCTGAACGCGGGGAAGTGGGGTAAGCCTGACGCGCTCCAAGAATGGTTTGAGAACTTTATTTCTGTTGTTGAGATACTGTCACTGTTACTACTGACCCATTTAGATGTAGGAACAGTTACTATAGCCGGGAGACGTCCTGGCGTGTCTGAACGCGGGGAAGTGGGGTAAGCCTGACGCGCTCCAAGAATGGTTTGAGAACTTTATTTCTGTTGTTGAGATACTGTCACTGTTACTACTGACCCATTTAGATGTAGGAACAGTTACTATAGCCGGGAGACGTCCTGGCGTGTCTGAACGCGGGGAAGTGGGGTAAGCCTGACGCGCGGCACTAGTGCCCATGGCAGCTCTCACCACGCACGTGTGCAAAGAGGCTGATCATTTTGAACTTTCATATAAATGTTATTTTCAGTGTCAAATGTGTTATATTGTCTTTGCAGTGTTTCATATGTTTTAAAATGTTTTAAAGTTTTTGTACTAACTTTAAATTGTTTGGCTATAAAATACCGAGATTAAGAACACTTAATATCCCGGCATGAACGCCATCATAGAGAGACACTAAAATAATATTGAAATTCATAAGATAATTATAGAAATGTAAAACAATACTTATTTAATTTGTGCCATTTTTTTTTTTTCACTAATTAAATATTTTGCTCAGCGTGCATAGCACTTCCACTTAAGTAAACCCCGTAGGTGGCCATGGTAGGTCCGTGCGACGCGTGTGTCTGGACGGTCTGTCGAGGAGAGCTGGCGAGGTAAGACACTGTCACGTGCGCACTAAAACTTTTGTTCACTGATCCTATGATTATGGCGTTTCATTGTTTTTTCTGTTATTGCTATATGCAATTTTAAGAGCTTTATTTGTATGTATGTAATTGAGGGTAATTTTTTGTGTTTGAATATTTTACGACGGCATCACTTATAACCATATGGCCGACCGACGCCAAGTCTTTGTATACGCCATTGTTGCATTTTGAGAGCTTATTTATGTAACATCGTATGTGCAATATTTATCTCAGGGTTCTATGTAAATTTTATTCAGGATCCAATGTATTTTTCACGTAAATTGATACTTTTTGTACTTGACCACGCGGTCACGTTAATGTTTGATTTTACTGCCATCGTAAAGAGAATAATTTTCTCAGGAAGAATAATCTTTTGTCTGAATTTAATTTGCAGTTGCCATGCAGAAATGTTTGCAACTTCACCTGCACCACGTGGTCCGCTACGAACTTCAACAGCATCCACGCCATCTAAGCTTGTTTTCACACGTGTGTGTTTATTGTGAATATTCATCTTGTGTCCCATCTTGTTTCGTGTATCATTCAAGGGTCTGTGTAATTTGGTAATTAGTGTACGGTGCAATTATTCCCGTCGTAGCCGGCACTGTGTATAGGCCATCACCACACTACCCATGTGCTGGAGGGCGAGCCCCGACGAGTTTGCGTTAGTGATACTGATTAATCTCACGTGTTAATATGTATTGAGGGTTTCATTTGTAATTCACAGTGTCCTGTCTTCAGGGAAAAAAACCGTCAGTCCACCCTAGCAGCTGTTGGTCCTCTTCCCTTGTGAAGGCTGTGCTTTCACGCACCTTGGTAAGATCATCCATCTAGGCGTGTGCTACAGTAATTGTGGGCTGGGGAGCACCCAAGCGGAATTGGCTAGTCATGACCGAGATAATCATTTCATTGGCACATTGATGTGTATGCATAGTAACAATAAAAACAAGTCTACAATGAACTTAATTCTTTTATTCAGTAGTGACAGTGTCCTAGCCACATATATTTTATTCAGTGTTTATTCCAATGATGTTTAGTAAAAAGTTTAGTATTGCCTACATATTTGTAAGTACGCACAGGTGAGACGGACACACAGAACCCACAGCATCCCTGAGAACCCTGAGTATCATTAGCGCTGTGATTGGGAAGCACCGCTGGCACCCAAATTACCAGTAAGTACTTGTGTCATCGTTCGTCTCGTATCTCACCCGATGGCGTCAAGCCAAGCAAGGAGGTATGACATGCGTGCACAGGTGTGGCAGTGCTATCAACTATTCCACAATCATGAGTTATGACGGGCTTAGTTATATGCGAGGCAATGGAGGACGAAGGACGTTCGCAGAGGTATGGAAAAGTTGTCAACAATAGAGAACGCAAAATTATGAAGTCGGTCATTACATGTGACTAGGAGGTGAAAAATGGTTGTCTACCTGAGCCTTCAAAGGGCAACTGCAAGAGCAGCCAGATATACGGTGGTCAGTGAGAGAACCATACACACACACACACAGCATTTAATAAAGACCAAATAAAATAATACAAATGAAACAATGGCACCGCTACAACATATAATACTATACAACTTAATATCCATTTATGTACGTCTACCCAATTAACCTGTGTATAAGTATTTTTTCGTGTGTAACTGTAGATTGTGTGAATGTGTTGTCTACATGCACCTAGATGTTCAAATTAAAAACCCCACGGAAATACAAAGGCTGTAAGGATTTTGTTGGTTAATGTATTATTTCTAAACCTCCGAATCACGTGCAAATGTAATGTCATTCGTAAAGATATGTGTCTACATAGTTCTGGTTTTGGCAGGATGGTGGAATCATTGTAAAACATTTCTGTAGTCTTTACGATAAAATAGTTTTTACTTACTTAACGGTCTGTAATAACATTGTTCTATGATTTATGCCAGTACAAGTTATTCCAAACGTTTTCGTGAGTATTAAACAAATAATGTGCAAATATGTAATCCTATTTGAAACGCATTAAATACTACAACATTAACAGTTTGAAATTATATGCCTGCCAAATTACTGCACTGTAAATATTTACCTTGTAAACTTCGTGCTCCGTAATGGAATCATTTAACTGATACATTGTACGGATACATGGCAGACGGCAAATATAGGAATGTCGAGCGTCGTTACTATACAATGTCGGGGACTGTTTCGTGAGGGAATGTAGGATCAGTACCATGGATTACCATTTGCACGTTCCCACTATTCGTATATAACTATATGGTAATGTTGCGAATATTGTATTGTATTGGGCTTACTAACGTCTCCCGGTTTTATGCTGGAAAGCTTATCTGGAGACGGCTGATGGACTAACTTATAACCTAACTTAAATTAACACCTATGCCATACCCATGATGTTGCGAATAAAATTGTAGAGGGTAGATAAACAGATTAAAACAAACTCTCTCATTATAGTAATAGTCCTTAGTTTGTTTGCGTTGAAGTTAAGGTCACACGTTCATACTCAATACGTTGCAGGTTCGAAGTCGTGTTGGTTTATTTTATTTACATTTAATATAAAATATAATATTATTATGACAGTTGTAGTATAAATATATTTACTGTCGAACAGCACATGCAGAAAGTAAAGACACTATACAGCGCGCACTGTCACAAGAGCACATATGTCTGTTGTTTCCAGAAACTAGGTCATCGTGTTCACTTTTGCGTTTGCTGTTACTCAAGGCACAACACCAAATACTTTTATGTCCACGCGTATAGTGCCGAGCTGCAGAGGGGACTTGCGTGGCTAGATGTCTGCCAGCTATAGTAAGATTGTCATGGAAAATAACGTAGCAAAACTATAAAACTGCCAGCTCATACTACAGCCCTACTACAACAACCAGTAGATTGAACCGGTTTCAAAACTCTGGTGTATGAATGAATGGGTAAGAAATAATCAAAAGAAGCTAAAGAAAAATGAATTTGTAAATTTACTTTGTGAAGTTTGGAAGCAAAGTCTTCATAAAGGGAACATTGAGTCTGGGTTCAGGAACACTGGGATCCACCCTGTGTATAGAAACAAATACCCCACAGATTGATTTGATCCTAAAAAGTACTGGAGATACCTGGGCAGATCTTTAATGGGTGAGGTTTATAGGTCAAAAAATAGTGGCCAATCCTCCAACTCGACAGGATAAAAGTCAATGTGATTGTATGTCAGGTGTATTGCATACCTAGCCACCACAGCAGTCTTTCGAAGCCATTCTTCTGAGTAAAGTTAGATCAGAGCCATCTACTTAGATTCTTAGGAGGATTGACGCCAATGCTAAAGTCATTACATCTGAAGAGTTCAGAGCAGCATGTGAGGAAAAACTTAAATCTAAAGGGAAAAAAGATGGACAGAAGAAACCCAGTCAATATAAATCTAGACTAGATTCTAAGGATCTTGAACCTGAATATTCTGATGAGTGCAATGCCATACCAGAAAGTGACAGTGATGCAGATATTAGAAACTACTTACTAGAACCAGTTGAAGAAGAATTTGTAGAACTATGTGCAGTATCAAATGTTGAAGTTGGAGATATTTTTGTCTGTAAATTTAAAGGTGGCACCAGAAATACTGTTACTGATGCAGTCGGGTGAGACACGAAACGAATGGTGACACAATAACTTACGGTAAATGGGCACCAGCGGTGTTTCCCAGTCACTGCACTGTTGAGACTCAGGGTTCTCAGGGATGCTGTGGGTTCTGTGTGTCTGTCTCACCCGAGCGTACTTACGAAACGCTGGTCAATATTAAACATCATTACTAAACTTTTAAAACTGAAAATGAGGCGAGGTTGCTGTCAAGACTTTATGCACTGAGAATATGGTGTTTATTTTACCACTTATACAAAATGTGCCAGAATGTTACATGCTGAAACTCAGATGTGTTTAGCTAAATCCGTTGAGCGTTTCTCCAGCCCGCAATTTGTCTAGCTCACTCCTAGATGGATGACTTCTACCGTGGTGTTAGATAACTCAGCCTTTACAAGGAAATGAGTCAACAGTCGCTAGGATGGACTGTAGGTTTTTCCTGAAGACAGGGCACGGAGAATTACAAAATGAATCTGAACATGAACACGTGTGATTATCTGGCATCACTAACTCGGACTCATCTGGACTCGCCTCCCAGCACTTGGTGAATGTGGTGACGGTCTATACACATAGCTGGCTAGGACGGAGATAGTATCACTGTACAAATTGCACAAATATATATGAAATAGCATGGGGCACGTGATGAATGGTCACAATAAACACGCAGGTGTGGGAAAACACAATTATATGGCGCGGATGCCGCTGGATAAAGTTCATAGCGGATCACGTGGTGCAGGTGAGATTTAAAGATTTCTCTGGGAAAACGGCAAATTATTCCCAGTCAAGTTATTATTGATGTTGGGAGAAATATTTTCTTGACGATTCAAACAGATGTGGGCTTGTAACACGCCTGATGGCAGGAAAATCAATCTTGAACAAGACTGCGTGGTCAGACATACAAAGCATCAATTACGTAAAAATTACACCGAACCCTTAATGAAAAATACATACAACCCTAAAATAAATTATTGCGCACATGTTATTACACAAATAAACCCTCTGAGCGCATGGATGGCGCAGACATTGGCTTGGTGCGGCTGTTAACCACGTGGTCGCAAATGATGTGGCTGTAAAACATTTAAACATGAAAAATACCCGGAAATACATATATGAAAATAAATCCCTTAAAATTGCACGCAGCAATTATATAGAAATTACACTGAAACACCTTTCACATAGGTAGATGGCAAATGATTCAGAGTTGCGTGGGCCGCGTGGCATCTCCGACATCTTTCTCCTCCTCCTCCACCATTATATTTAAAAAGCCACAAGGGCACAAATTATTAGTTTAAGAGGAAGCATAATGCTCGGGAATGTCCTGCAAACGTATGCAAACCAAAGGTTAACTGGTATACTAAAGTGAAACTATTATAATCTACATCAGTGCAAAAAGTTTGAGTTTTGTATGTGACAGCGTCTTACCTCGCCATCTCTCCTCGATGGACTGCCCAGAGGCAGGCATCGTGCGGACCTAACATGGCCGCCTACGGGGTTCACACAAGCTGAAGTGCTATGCACACAGAGTAAAGTATTTATCTTTGTAATTAAAATTCACTTAATTATTTTAAATATGTAAGTACATTGGACATTTTGATTGTGAATTTTCCGTCTTCTCTGATTGTCTTTTATTACGGCGTTCACGCCGGAAGAATAATGTTCATGTTTTTTTGTGCAGCGCACATTTTAAATTTATAACTAAACATTGTGTAACATTTTTATGAATATACAAATTTTAACATTTAATAACACTGAGCCCTGAAGTAAAGAAAGACATGTTGAACCCTTGAAAACATAATATTCCCGTTATGGGAAAGTCCAGGTTAAGGCCTCTTTGCGCACGTGTGTTATCACGTGTCATGTCACACCAACAAAAAATAAAATTTTATTCAAAATAAATAAACTAAAAATTTAATAATAACAAATAAAATAAAGATCTATAGGGTCTTCTCATCCTACAAAAAAGTTTAAGCATTTTAACTTGAAATTTAAATTTAATTTAAATTAATATTGAGACAGTCAATATTTCATCCAACCATTGATACAAGGGTTTGGTAAATACAGGAAGGGAGTGGAAAAGGAGTTGGTTGGGTGAAGGAGAGGTGAGAGAGCTCGCCACCGGGTGGTAGCCTAATTGTGAGCGTATGTATATGTATGTAACGCGTCATGTGGGTGGTGAGCGCCGTCATGGTCTCCCTCGAAGGCCAAGGTGGTGCGAGCAACTTCACACTGCTCTGGCGGGCCCTGCCCGGCTGTGAACCGGGACCACCAGATGAGGACATAAGAAGCATGGCCTCGGAAGTCTTCTTACTCTGCGGCGTTTGCAGGGGGTGGGGGCGTAGGCTGGAACCATGTTGTTGGGACATAGTGGTGGCTCGCCTCTCCTCTTGCGGGTGACGTGCTGTCTTGTGTTGACATTTGGCATAATGTTTATTATCACACTCACTTTCCTACTACTTTCCCCAAACCCTTTGAAACTTTCCTGACCTACTAGGCTATCCCCTGTGGGAGCTTTAAAACCTCGGAGAGGCCTTCATCTGTGGTGTTAATGTTTACATTTTCACTTATGTTACAACCATTAATACTGGTACCTTGGGGAAACTCCTTAAAACTGGTATTACTGGCACTGGCTGTGTTACCATTTACATGTACACTGTTGTTACGACAATTAAACCCTGCAAAATTACTTTGATTTATGAGGCTGTTGCTTGCCTCCACTGGAAAGCCTCGAAACTGTGTTTCTCCACTGCTCACGTCGTTTCCTGGTGTGTTTACATTTTCATTGCTTTCCCCCCTCCCTATTTGGTGTGGAGTGTTTGGATTGCACGAAGCCTCAGAATGACATGGTGTTTACAGTATTACTGTTTACATTTGCTGGGTGTGTTGTCACGAGGCTGTTGTTATTGCTACACGTGGTGTTCCTGTCATCTCCCGTACTACCTGGTATGCAATGTTGTGCACGTTGATGTACTGGGCTTTCCTGCTTCTTCTTGCCCCTCTTCTCTGCGGGTTTGCGGGCTATACGCAGGTCATAGCGGTGACGTTTCGTGACTCATCGCAGACCCAGTTTCACCAGAAATGTGGAATTCCCCGTCTTCTCCGTTACTTGTACTGGCCCAATCCACCTTAGTGCCTTTCTGGCACAGTGGTTCTTGACTCCCTCTGACAAAGAGTTTTCCCTCGCATACACATACTAATTCTGGCGGCGGCCTTCTGCTCTCCGGTACCCATGTGTTACAGGAATTGCCCTGATGTTCCCTTGCCTGTTTGTGTATCTGCTGTTGGTGTGCAATAATTTCATCGGTGGCACTGGCAGGGTTCTCCGGGGGCACGCAATTCACGACCCTGTACCATCTCCGCTGGCGTTGTCCCGGTTGCGGCATTCACTCGGTTCTACAAACAAAAAAAACCTCTGTGATCAGTTCTGCTCATCTGGTGTGATCTACCCCTAGCCGGACGTGTAACTGGATTTTTTCGTCTTGGTTACAACGTTCGGTTGGGTTTGCTCTGGGGTGGTAGGCCGGGTGGTATGGTGTTCAGTCCCCCATGTGGTGCAAAAATTTCTCCACTTCCTCCCCACAAACTGGGTGCCATTGTCCGTCAGTAAATATTCTGGGAAAAAACTGTGTTTGCATCATATGCGCAATCGTGTGTGCACGAACATTGCTGACCGGAAATGCCTCGGTCCACCTTGTAAACAAATCAGTGACGACAATGAGAAAATGCTTCCCACTTTTGGTTTGTCGGTATGGGCCCATGATGTCAAGCGCTACAGTTTCGAATGGCTCTGTTGGCAGCCTTGGTTGTTGTGGAGCATTGCAGTGTGTTCTCCGCGGCTTCCGGGTGTTACATGCGATGCAACTCTGTACATGTTTCCGCTCATCCCCTTGTATTCCGGGCCAATGGAAAAACTTCTGGATATTCGTACGTGTCTGGATCCCGGGTGACCATGCTGTAGACTGTCATGGCCATATGTCAACTCAAGATCACATGTTTCTTTTGGGACATAACGTCCGCAATTTTGTGCAACTCCTGGGGGGTTTTACTTGGATTTCCCTGTCCACTACTCTCCAGTACTCCGTATATTGTGTGGCGTAGTGTTGCCGTCGTACAGCATCGGGGGAATTTTCTTGTGCTGTGTGTACCTCCCTTAATACATTGCGGACATTTAGCGAGACAAGTTCGCTGTGTGGTGTGGCAACAATATCTTGCAAAACAAAAGTTGGTGGTTCTGCTACTGTTGTGGGACGGCAAGGTTGTTGTCCCCTCATCCCATTCAGCATTATCCGTTACCATTAGGTTTGGACACAGGTTCCTGGACAGGGCATGTGCGAGTTCGTTAGTTTCTTCCGCCACGTGTTCTACTCTGAAGTCAAACTTTTGCAGTAGCAAAGCCCAGCGGGCGAGTTTGCTCTTCCCATTATGCATTCCTTCCAACCAAACTAAACATCTGTTATTGGTTTTCAAGGTGAACTGTCTGCCTAACAGGTATGGCCGGTATTTCCTCAGAGCGTGTACAATTGCCAAGCGTTCTTGCTCTTTCATGTGCTAATTCCGTTCTACATTCCCAAATTTGACTCTGTGAACATTTATGATGTGTTTTTTCTCCTGTTCTCCCACCTGGTATTACACTGCTCTGATGCCTTTTTGGCTTGCATCTGTCTGAACGACAATGGGTAATTCTGGTCTAAACTGAGCTAGTGGTTGACAGTTGAGAAAAGCAAGTTTGATATCTTTGAACGCTTTATCAGCGTTAGGTGTCCATACAAATTTACGCTTCTCAAGCAACAATGCAGGTAATGGTGCAGTAATTGCACAAAATTTGGAACAAATTCACTCGACCAATTTATTAAACCAAAAAATTTTTGATTTGGTTTACGTGACCTTGGTGTGGGTTTTTCCTGTATGTGTTATACGTGGTGGTGTTCGGGTTTGTGTACATTCCCTGTTACATAGTGTCCCAGAAACTCTGATCTTACTCATACCCAACGTACACTTGTCGACCTTACATGTCAGCTTGTTGCATTACTGTTCGACCATACGAGTACATCATCAAGATATGACATTGCAAAGTCTCCAATGTAGCCATCTAATACATTTACCATTAAATTCTGAAATGTTGCTGGGGCAAATTTTTAAACAGAATGGCATGGCAACAAACTGAAATCTACACCCGTCTGGTGAGGTAAAGGCTGTCTTTTTACGATTTTGTGGGCAGATGGGTACCTGCCAATGCCCTGACAGTTGAGTGAAGTAAATACAGCAGCTGACCCAAGTGTTGACAAAGTGTCCTTGATATTGATTACTGGAGGTGGCATGTTTACAGTTATCTTGTTAAACGGACAAAAATCAACATAAAACCTCCATTCACTGTCATTTTTGGGGGTTAGTGTAATGCCTGAGTTGTAGAGACTCTGCGTAGGTTCAGTAATATTGTCAATAAGCATTTCACATACGTGTTACTTTATGACTCGCTGAAAGAAAATACCTGGATCTCGTGGCATGGAGTACACTAGGTCCTCATGCATCGTGATGATGGCGTGCTCGATGACATTGGTGCGCTGCAGCTTCCCATCAGTATGGAACACACTGGCATACTGATCCAGCAGTTGTTGCAGACGTAGTTGGTGTTGTTCAGGCACCTCGTGTGCGAACTCAGCAAGCGGCACGGCAGCTGTTGTTGTCGGTGGCGTTGCTCCTACTGCGTACAGCATCCATCTTCCATGTGTAGACGATCAACATGCGGTTCGATCACTCTTGAAACACTTTGGCACCTTCATTAGACGGATTCCTATGCTCTGGTGGTGAAATTGGTTCAGGTGCTGTTTCGCCAACCTTCCTACTCAGTTTCCCGACCGATGACCCTGGTAGTAATTTTCCCGGGTGCTGTGGTTAATGTGTCTTTGGCCACGGTTAGGTCTTACGGGTGTAAACATCAGCGGTGGCATCGCAGGGTTTGTTGACGTGTGAAATTTTGTCTTGGGGGTTGGTACACTTGTCCCCCTCGTACATCACGTTCGTAGAGGCACGTCTCCTGCATAAACTGCTCTACACTCAAACTGTGTTGCTCTTATGAGATACGGCCTAATGTCTGGTGTCGACGGGGCTACAATTATTTCCATCATTCCCTGCATAGATTGTCCTGGGTTTAGGTGTTTGAAAAGGCCTAATTTGCACTGGATGAACTCTTTGATCACATAGGACTTGTGCTGTTGTTCATAATATAATTGCACTTGTGCCTGGATAGCGTTGCAGTCTGTGTCAAACCATCCCAGTAACCTGTCACAAAAGTCCTCCCATGTGACGCGAAAGTCTCTCATGATCTTCCACCACGTGGCAGCTGTTCCCCTCAATCTATTCGCTGTGACCTCTGTCTAATCTTCATGGTGTACTCGATGTCTTGTGTAATTTCTCCTCGCATACTGCTAAGAATGTGCCCTGGTCTTCTGTATCAAGTCTCGCAAAAGTATGTTACGATCCATACCTGTTAGTCCCTGTGGCGTATACGGTATCACTACCAGTGGCGGTGTGGGCTTCAGCTCTGGTGTTGTCGGTGGCGTGATCTCAGTACAGTTCTTCTTACGGCACTCTTCACAGTTTATGACACCATCGCAGAAGGTGGTAAATTCTTCTGGCCCTATGCATTATAAATGAGAGTCCCGTTTGCACTGCTAGCACAGCACCCACTTTGTTCCTGCCCCATCACATCAGGTGCGTGTGCATAGGTGTTGTTCTGACGGCGTGCATGCGGTATTGGACGTACATTGGCATAACGGTTGATCCCATGAATTATCTGCAAACAAATTGATTTCACTCAGTCTGCCACAATGTACACATACTTCGGTCGCATGTCCTCTGTTGTCACGTTCGAGATCGCGGGTGTCGTGGTTGCCAGCAGACGCGGAAGTCTTGAGGCCGTCTCGCAGATGTTCTACCGTGGTGTCCACCATTTTAACGTGTATGACGTGGCACAGATGAACACACTGGCCCCACTTGGGAATGCCAATAGACGCTTGGGTCAGATGGACACACAGAACCGACAGCATCCCTGAGAACCCTGAGTCTCAACAGTGTGGTGACTGAGAAACATCGCTGGCGTCCATTTACCATAAGTTATTGTGTTACCATTTGTCTTGTGTCTCGCCCGACTGCGTTATTACATACACATATGTTTTCACTGTTGTTAACATTTTTGATGGTGACGATATTGAGGTGATGGCACTTAATTCTGAAAGGGCAAGAAGACCTTCAAAAAGATTGAAAATTACATCAGTAGTCAAAGTTAGTGATTTGGTTGGCAGACTACCAACCCCAAATATACGTATGGTTGGAAATCGTATTCGGTACATCTTCGATAAAATTATCAGTGTATTTGAGTGCAAATAAAACCGTGAAACCAAAACTGCGACATTTGCAGCCAACTAATCTAAATTCAAACTTAAAAGTGATAGCCTATATTTATCAAAGCAGTGACTGTCATTCAACAGCCTAGTAATTTCCACCTGAAATAATGTAGGCTATCTATATTGGAAAGTTGTTTACTTTACACATAGTGCGTAAATAATAGCATCTGTTGCTTATGTGATACCTAGTTTTTCTTTGTAATTGGTAAGTTTTCAGTAAAAGGACTAATTATACTTGTATTACCGAACGTTGCCATTTATTTAAAAATGACATAAAATTATTGTGTATATTCTATAGTGTGCAGCTTTGTAGAACTGTTCACGGGCTTCAAAATTTTTTTAAACTTTCACAAAATATGTAGAAAGGTTGAAACAATTTTTGTACACACTCAAGAGTAAAATTTTAACATTGAGTATTATGTTTGTCACCTAAAATATAATGCAATTTTCTTTAAATAAAGGGAGTGTTACATAAATTTTGAAATCTCAAAAACTACTTGTCGCATCAAAACCAAATTCTATTAGATGAAACAAAATGGCCCGTGCAATTTCATGTTAGTCCCAGAAGTCTCTATAGTGCAAGGATACAGTGTTACAGGCTGTTCACGATATAGTGAGCACTTTTTAAGGCCCTCGCAACAGGCATTAACCACTAATAAGTATATCTATTGCAGCCACAGGCATTAAATTTTGATGGTGGTGAAATGTATATACTGTGTTTATTGGTCACATTGCAATGTTTACATTAAAAAGCAGCAGGAAGATGGAAGTGGATAAAAGGAAAAATATATAACTCACTTTACCGTGAACAGCCTATATATACCCATTTCACAATACCCCCATGGCTGTTTCATATTAGCCCCAATGCTGCAGCTAATATGAAACACAATTTTTTCTCCCCGCGAAATGGCCTACGTAAAGTTAAATTGTATCCCCCAGTCAAAAAAATACAGCTGATACTTACATAAATATGTATTTAAAGTCTATTGTATCAATAAAATAAAAAAACTGCAAGCAAAGTATCGCAAATAGTTGCAAAATAGCTCGACCTGAATTAAAGATTTGTTTCAAACAGTATTCTTACTTGTAATACAATTATTAGACCCAATATAAATATATTCTACATAAATAATATGTGTTTGATAGCATAAACACAGCATTTTTGATAACCCCTCTCCCTATCAAATTCTCATTTTTTTTACAGAAAATTACTAGAAGCCCCTCAAAAATTACTAGTAATTATGATTACTAATAATTATATCTTACATATGAGGGTATTATTTTTTCCATTTTCGAAAAAGGCCCAATTCTGGAATTTTACCGTGTGGGGAACTTTAATGTCAGGAGTAGGCTATCTATTATATGGTAAAATTGATAGAAAACTTAGAAAAATTCAGTATAAAAATCCTTAATGAACCAAATTGCAATACTTACCATACAACGGGGTGGGGGACCTCTTTCAGGATAACTCTGAAACTGAACAATAACGTGGCTTGGCAGCTTGCGAGAGGTGAGGAATGCCTGGTTTCAGAGAAACCTGGGTGCATGGTTAATTATCACATAAAAATTGCAAGTTCTGTAAAGGCGCCAGCTTATCTATGGCACGGATAATCACAAGGACTCTGGTTTTCAGGGCGGTAGTTGGTCGACAGCCACATGGCGTATCCCTCTTGCAGCTCACGTTTACGTATATACTACATAAAAAGTCACTGATGCCTTTACATAACATAAGTGAGCACATGGGCGTAACACTCTGGAGTGGGCCAGAAGCTGAGGAAAATTAACGTTAAAATGAATTAAGACGAGAGTCACTCAAATACGTATATTGACTGAAGCAGGAGAACCATACAAACACTCAATGATACTGAATCCCTGAAATAAAGCGGGCATGGCGCACAAGGCCTGCCATCGGCTGATACTGCAAAAAGCACTTTCTAACACATGAAAACTTAAGCGGTTTAAATCCCCAGGGCTGTGAGTCTACTGAAATGAGACTGCTACGCGGGGGAGGAAAAGAAACAAATTAAATTTTCAGGATTAAAATGCGCTGACTATGGAAGTTACTGACCAGACAAAGATTACAATATTCCCCCGCAACATGAACATGTACACTCACCTAGGCCCGCCGATCTAGACTGAGGAGGCTGACGTCAAGATCCTATTACCAAGCAGCGATCCCGTCCCAGCTCGTGAGGGAAAAAGTCATTACACATAACTTACAAACAGTTACATGTAAAACAGAACAAGACACAGCAAAACACTTGGAGGAATTTAGTTATTAATTTCGACATGTTTTTATTTCTTGTAATTGTTCAGGGTCTTTGTTGCTATACGTGTCGGGGAAAATTATGATAGCTTGAAAAAGATTGAAGGGGCTCGCAAAACAAATAGTAAAATCATGTAAAAATTACCTGCACAAGACATAATACAAAAATAAACCTTTCACTTTACACTGCAATAAATTAAAACGTTAATTTAGTGAATGAATGGCGGATGCCGGAACTACCAAGTTCAACTTACTGTTTGTGTTAATAAAAACTGAAAATGTAAATTACACACTTTGAAACTAAAAGAAACATAACGTCAGCGCTCTAAA
This sequence comes from Dryococelus australis, assembly GCA_029891345.1. NCBI lineage: Eukaryota > Metazoa > Arthropoda > Insecta > Phasmatodea > Phasmatidae > Dryococelus > Dryococelus australis. The sequence goes on from CM057008.1 coordinate 3,764,376, forward strand.
ATTACACATTAAATAATTTGGAGCACTGAGGCGAAGCAAACGGGAGATAGCAATAACCCGTATTTACATTAGGCTCTGATTTTGGGGGTCACAACACTTACGCATGGCCGTTTAAATCACAGCCAGTAGCCTTGGTCTGCCTCTCGAGCGGGCAGTGAGGGCCACGGCAACACAATTATTTTTATAGTTTAATCCATACCAAAACTGCCAAGATTGGTAAATGTTAAGAATAAGGACTTTTCCAAAAAAAATCATGGAAAGTAGTATAATTCTACTCTACCAATTACACGAATTTACCAAGGGCATCAAGATATTATCAGTACAAACCACAAAAACTATAGTGGGGAGGGCTATGAAGATTATTCTTAACAATTACCGGCTAAGTACGTAATACCTATGCTTCAAGTGTTAAACTAATGTATCACAGTAATTAGCTTGGCTAGGCCTGCCTTTTTTTTTTCTTTCTGAAAATGATACATTTTGCAGGAAGTTCGTCCCCCACACAAGCCAAAAGCCAGTGCCTCTCCCACCAGTATGTGGGATGCACTGAAGTGGGCATGTGACGGCCTCCTCTGTATTCAACAGTGTGTGCATGGTTATAAGCGTGTTTGCAGGACAACCTAACAGCATACACACCGATCAGTCACTGCATAGCAGTTACATATACACTGCATTGCCGATCTTCTTAACTCACACCTCATGTAAGCTGTGTTAGAGGCTCGTCACCATTCGGCTGTCTGTTGGCATGCTCATGTGTGTGGCTAAGCATCTTATTCCGTGTATAGTGCCTCAATTTTAAACCAACCTGCTCATTATCCATGCTGGGTGCTGCACCAGTTGACTTAATGGTGATGTCCACAATGCACATGCACAAGCACTCACACACGATTCGCTATCTAAACAGTTGAGTGTACACACAAGTTCACTATAACTTATAGAGGTACTCAACTTAAACTTAACAGGCAAACTACGCAGATGATACATAACCCATGATATCACATAAGCAGATGGCAAGACGAACATACAAATACAACATAGGAAACCCTTCAAGAAAAACATATATATATATCAAACACTTAGCTTTACCGCCTAAAACTTAAAGGTGCTCTTGTGGAAAGCAAAACATCTCATTGCTAACCCCTGTAGCAACATTCAATCACTAAACAATAGAACATACAAGAAGACACTATATACAACCTGCTACGATGTCAACAAACAATACCGAAATAAAAACACAACAATAAAAACTATTACAGCACAGCCTGACTTGATTAACTAAGAAGAATCTATTCAGCAATTGGATACAAATAATACTGCTGTAGGAACCATGGTACATAAACTTTCTTGAGTATTTACGTGTGTTTATGTAAAGAACTATATCTTTGTGGACTTTAAAACCTTCGGGCTTCTTTTATTTCTGATTTCAGGTTATCAGTTCAGGTCACTCGTACAGGATAACGGTGAGTAAATGCCTATGAAAGTGCAGTTAACCAAGGAAGCTTTTTGTAGGCAGGCTTAGCCAATGTCCTTTCCTCAGGTCTTGTAGGTGGTTAGGTGAATTTCTTTTACACTTATACTTATGTAGTATACTTTCTCTCTGCGACTTAAAACGTGAAGATCTCCAGGTTGGTAGTGCCTTAATATTCTAGCAGCGCGACAACACAGCTCACTTTAAATAATACCAGGTGCATAAATAACATTTGCTTGGGAGGTAATCCTATGTCAATTACTTTTGTGATAAACATGTAGGGGCTGCTAACTCAAGGTTACGCTCTCTCTACTCCTTCAAGCTAAAACACATATCTTACCAAGAAAAAACAATAAACTTATGCAACTGCATACCGGCATTTTCCAAAGCCTTGCAGCTTACTCTGTTCATCGCATCTTGCAGATATATTGCACCAACTTCTCCCTACTGATGTGCACAGTAAACACGAAGTGCTGTCAAATGAAAACACCCTACAACCTGGTCTGTTGCTGGCAAAACAAGCTTGTAGCGGTTCTTATACACTGCTCGCTTCACTTCATAGGAACCTTCAAATGACGGCATACGTTTACCAGTTAAATCATCCCAGTGTTTACTGATGTTCACGGCCCTCACGAGAACTAACTTTAGACTCTTTGCTTGCTTGCCCTTTCTTTTGGTGGCAAGATATATCCTGTTCCTTACAATCATTTTGATTTCTTCTCTCAGGCCTTACCTTTGGCGGGTCATTTAGGCATGTCTGACATCATAGGTGGTGCTGGCAATTTAGCAGCCTCAAAAATTACCAATTGCTGACCTGTCAGTACTTCCCACAGAGTCAAACACGTGGACTCATTAATAGTGTGATTAATAATGTACTCTACCAGCTGGATCTCATCGCGCTAACCTTGCTGTGATGCATGGCAGAAAATATTTAGCATACCAAGGCCCCTCATGAGGCACTTGACCGGATTTCATTGTAGGTGACGTACTGCTGTGGTCGTAGGTAGAATTTCCTTATCTCTTAAGCCCTCTTGCTAGACGTGTCCGGAAAACTGTGACCCATTTTGTGACAGTACACACACAGGCTGGCCGACGCTGTGATGAATAATTCCAGTTTACCTAGGTCTGTCTTTGCATTCTCCTGGACTATGGTATACAATTTGGTGAGTTTAGAAAACACATCCATCATTAGAAAAAATATACATTACTCCAGCCTTGAATTGGGTTAAGGGCCTAAATAAATTCCACACTAATTAAATTAAGCGGCTTCTCTGAGATAATAGGCTGCATCTCACCTACCAAATTCTCTTTTGGTTTCTTACAACTGTGGCACAAATCACATGCCCTCACCGCATTGGTCACCACTTTCTGCATATTTTTCCAGGAGAATTGTCGTCTCAGTGCCTTATAGATCTTTCTGATGCCAACATGACCAATCATCTCGTGTGTGTGTGCAATCAAATTGAAATGTAACTCTTGTGGTATGACGACCTTCGACTCATCTTCTAAGTTTGATTTGTTCAGGTTCTTCTGGAATAGAATACTGTCTTGACTGACACAAAATGTGTTTCTTAGTGGGTGTTATTTGGTTGCTTCTTGTAGCTTACTCAGCACTGTGCTGCAGAATTTGTCATTACATTGATCTTCTTTCAAATTAACGAAACTTCGCTGCCAATTCACCATCAGGCTTGCCTGCGTCTTTGCTGGTGAGACTGAAAATTTGTGTGGTTTCTTACTGACATACTCAGGTGCTTCGTCGGGTATCCTACTTAAATAATCAGCAGCCATTTTATCAATAGCCTTTATATACCAAAATCACAGGTCAAATTCTTGCACCAAAAGTGGCCATCTGGTCAGCGTGTTATTGAAAATTTTACTTGTCTCAAGGCTAAGCAGAGCCTGGTGGTTAGTCTGTAGGACAAGTCTTTCTCCCAATTGCAAATCCCGAAAATATTGCAGTGCCCACACAACACTCAAACATCTCCTTCTCCGTGACAGTGTAATTTTTCTCGCTGCCATCCTCGCTCAGCTGGGCTAACTTTCCTCCAAGCACATAATTGGATGTGCCTGTGTAGAAGTAATATGTAGCACCTTGCACTAGGTGACGAATGATGTGTTCAGTCAAAAACAAATCTTTGACTGCCTCAAAAGCTCTCTGGCACTTCTCTGTCCAAGTTCATGGGACGTCTTACCTTAACAGCTCAAATAAAGGCAAGCATACTCTGGCAACTTTATTGGAGTAATTCCGGTAAAAACCCAGTACTCCAAGAAATGCTCGTAGCTGTTTTACATTTCTTGGTACTGGAAAATTGGTAATAACAGCTATCTTGTCTGGTGCGGTACGCATTCCAGTAGAGTTAAAATATGTTCTAAAAACGGTACTTCTTCACGACAAAAGAGTGATTTTTTCAGTTTCACCATCATGCCAGGCTCAGTCAATTTCGTTAATTCAATTTGGAGGTGTTCTAGGTGCTCTTCTAAAGTGGCCAAAACAATCAAAATATCATCAATGTAGCGTCTCGCAAAGCTGGCACACTTCTTTCCTAATGTGACACTCATACAGTGGGTAAACTGCGAGATGGAAGTACCTGGGGACACAAATTGCTGGTTGCAGAACAGGAATTCTGTATACTGATGGGTTCTTCTGTCAAGGGCACCGGTCAATACCCATGCATTAAGTGACATAACTATAACACATTGATATAGCTGCAACAGATCTTCTGTGGGTCTTGGGCTCTCTTGTGATTTTACCATGGTGTCATTTAAGTGCGAGCATCCAAGCACAATCGTACTGACCCGCCTTTCTTCCTGACACACACCATCAGGTTGCAGTAGAGGATAGAGGCATGTCAGATAATGCTCCAACATAGTATTAAAGGAAGGTATTCTTCTGCCTCCTTTGTATACTTTGCCAGTATTGAGTAGGACTTACAATGGAACGGTTCTCCTGGTTCTACTTTAATGTTCACTTGACACAGTTGGTTCCTTCCTGGCTGTTCCAAGAAAATCTGCTGATTATGGAATAGCAGCTGTTCCAGTAAACATTTCTGGTTACGGTCTAGAACTCCTATATTCCAGTGTAACCAAAACATTAACACAGCAGTTTTTCCATGTGGCACAAATCCCTCTGTAGTTGGCTGACAAACTTATTGAACCACCGCCAACTATCTGGTGTAGTCACAGTACTGTCAGATGTTCTCACGAACCATCCGCCGAAATCCAGATTTACCTTATACTGCGTTAAAAACTGTGCACCAAGAATGATGTGTTTAGTGAGGCCTTTAATCACCAAAGCTGAGACATCTTTAGGTTTACCTAAACCTTCAATGTTCAGCAAAACCTGCCAGATGACTTGCAGGGCTAGTCTTCGAAGTGGCTCCAATAATCTTCAGTCTGGGTACTGGCACGATAGGCAGCTTATAGCCAATAGGTAAAAAGTCCATAAAGTTTTCTGACTCGCTGCTCACCTCGGCTCCATGTCTGACAAACAGGGTACTCTTATGCCGCGAACGGTGAGTACTAATTCTGGGCAAAGAGTATCCTGAACATTGACAATTTCATCGGCTGGGTCATTCAAAAGAATTTCATGATTGGTTTCTCCCAATAATGCAGCAATGACAACAACCGCTGTTCATCCGTCGGCTCTAGTTTAATTTCTCCACTGTAGCTATCACACTATTTGACCCTCTGGTTATATTAACTGGGTTTGAAGTCAGCAAATGGGACCCTTCTTCACTGACTTGTTTCAGTTTAACTTCCGATATTCCTAGTGTTCGGAAGCGGCCATGTTTTGGTCATGCCAATTTATCTGTGGTGGCACCGGTATAAATGTTGGAATGCGGCAGTCTAAGGTGCTTGACTCTCAGAGTATCCACCCACGGCTGTACTACGTAGCCAGCACTTCCTTGCACAAATATCGGTCCTGCAGCTTGTTTACAATAATCCACGTACACAGAATCTACTTGCTGGCCTTGTGGTGTATTTCCTTGTCCTGCTTCGTAGGGCTGGAAGCTTCTTGCTGACCCTGCCTACCAGGTCCAGGTGGGTTACCTTGCACGGGTGCTGGTGGGTCTGATGGCTGAAAACAACTTAGGCTTGGCCTTCCCTCAAACTTGGGTAGTTACTCTGTTCAGAGCTTTGAAGGATGGTGCAGAAATGTGCTCATCAGTGTACTAGGTGCTGGTGCCAGCAGGGTTTCCATTGTGTTTGAAGTGCACTGTTCCAGATTTCTTGTGTCTGTGGGCAGTGTACCAGTGCTCATTAATGGCATATCCTCCCTACACTGTGTTTTCAGTAGCAAATTGTAGGTTTCTCATCCCTTCGACTACATTCCCAATCTGCTTGATTTTGTCTGAAACAATGGCCAATCTTTCTGCAGATGCCTTCTAAACTTGACCTAACAGGTGTTCTACATGCCGGTCAAAAGAATTTAGCTGTTCTGAAATGATGTCATTCACTCTGGTCTCATCAGCTGACGAAACTGGCGAGCTTCAAGCTCATTGATTCGCTGTTGCACAACTCTAATCTCCATCACGCAGCTTGCCTTGAATAGATCCAGCTCTTCATGGTTCTCTGCCACCTCATGGTGAATTTAACTCACATCCTCTCTCATCTGACATAAATAATCTTGGTAATTAACCATTTGAAATTACACAAATAAAATATATAAGTATCTTCGAAGAGTCTCGAACCAATATGTAAATAGTACCTCATGTAGTTATTCATTACTTACTACACAAATCTTTTTTCCTTGCTGAATCTCATTTGTTGTTCACTGTTCGACTTTCATACTATTAAAAACTGAATAATTGTGCGAGACGATAAAGTATTAACCTTGTGTTGCGAAACTCGCACAAATTGAAACTAATGGGTTCCTAAATTGTTTTAGGATGAGTTTAATATAAATTTCTGTTTTAATTATATATTGGTTAGCTCTTTGGTTTTCGTTTACAGTAATCTGTCTCGCGTGTGTAGTTATTTTTAACTAATATTTACACATTTAGTGAGAAAATATAAGAAAATGGTTGAAAACCTGAATGATAACTTGTAAAATGCAAGTCATATCTAAAACAATTATATATGAGGATATGTCGTTAACTCCAAACATTTTTTAATGAACAATGTTAACTGTCTAGAGAGAGATTAGCTTCGTGTCTGCGTGCATTCCCAGCCTACATGCGTTGCTGGAGGGTGGACAAATATTTCAAGTGCGAATGAGTGGGAAAGAGAGAGAGAAAGGGGCGGGGGGGGGGAAGTTCCTTGATTGGTGGTGCCCAGTGGAGATTTTCGAACTATTCCGTTCCTTGCTTTGGCGATGTAGCTCAGAGCTGTCACACTCTTCTGTAGTGGAAGTCGATATGAGTGGATAAGAAGAGCATATTTGTCTATCTCCCCTGTTCGTGTCGCACACGCTTGGTTTGTTGGTGAGCGGCGTCGGAGACGTGAAATATCGGGGTTGTTTGGATGCATTTGGTTCTTTCATTCCATCAGGGTAACGGCATGGATTTCTGTGAAAATTTAAGTGGTAATTAGAAAAGAGATACGAGAAACCTGTTGAAATTATTTGTGGGCCGAAACTTTTTATTGAAATATTTGTTTAAACTAATAATATAATTTGTAGAAAGTTTGGCACAACAGGAGTCGTAGCTTATAATTCATACGTCTGAGAAAAGTGTTGCTTTGAGTTACACAAATGTTGGGGATCAGTTTTATCACTCTTATTTTAATAACATACATTTTTTAAATTCTATTTTACAATGTGATGTAAAATTAACTTATGCAGTACTTTACTGAAATGGTGGGAAATAATGTAACTAAGTATATGATTGTGTATGTTCTACAGGCGGGCTAGCAGGTGTAGTGCTGGGTCGTGGGTCGGGCGACTGGGGACGTAGTTCGGCGTGTCTGTGTTGCAAACAGGAGTCTTAGTTTATAATGTAACTAAGTATGTGATTGTGTATGTTCTACAGGCGGGCTAGCAGGTGTGCTGGGTCGTGGGTCGGGCGACTGGGGACGTAGTTCGGCGTGTCTGTGTTGCAAACAGGAGTCGTAGTTTATAATGTAACTAAGTATGTGATTGTGTATGTTCTACAGGCGGGCTAGCAGGTGTAGTGCTGGGTCGTGGGTCGGGCGACTGGGGACGTAGTTCGGCGTGTCTGTGTTGCAAACAGGAGTCTTAGTTTATAATGTAACTAAGTATGTGATTGTGTATGTTCTACAGGCGGGCTAGCAGGTGTAGTGCTGGGTCGTGGGTCGGGCGACTGGGGACGTAGTTCGGCGTGTCTGTGTTGCAAACAGGAGTCGTAGTTTATAATGTAACTAAGTATGTGATTGTGTATGTTCTACAGGCGGGCTAGTAGGTGTGCTGGGTCGTGGGTCGGGCGACTGGGGACGTAGTTCGGCGTGTCTGTGTTGCAAACAGGAGTTGTAGTTTATAATGTAACTAAGTATGTGATTGTGTATGTTCTACAGGCGGGCTAGCAGGTGTAGTGCTGGGTCTTGGGTCGGGCGACTGGGGACGTAGTTCGGCGTGTCTGTGTTGCAAACAGGAGTCTTAGTTTATAATGTAACTAAGTATGTGATTATGTATGTTCTACAGGCGGGCTAGCAGGTGTAGTGCTGGGTCGTGGGTCGGGCGACTGGGGACGTAGTTTGGCGTGTCTGTGTTGCAAACAGGAGTCGTAGTTTATAATGTAACTAAGTATGTGATTGTGTATGTTCTACAGGCGGGCTAGCAGGTGTAGTGCTGGGTCTTGGGTCGGGCGACTGGGGACGTAGTTCGGCGTGTCTGTGTTGCAAACAGGAGTCTTAGTTTATAATGTAACTAAGTATGTGATTGTGTATGTTCTACAGGCGGGCTAGCAGGTGTAGTGCTGGGTCGTGGGTCGGGCAACTGGGGACGTAGTTCGGCGTGTCTGTGTTGCAAAAAGGAGTCTTAGTTTATAATGTAACTAAGTATATGATTGTGTATGTTCTACAGGCGGGCTAGCAGGTGTAGTGCTGGGTCGTGGGTCGGGCGACTGGGGACGTAGTTCGGCATGTCTGTGTTGCAAACAGGAGTCTTAGTTTATAATTCAAACAAGCAGTATTACTTCAGAGCAAGTGTGAAAAGTGAGAAACTGGGAGTAAGGATAGCAAAACAATAACGTACTTTTATTATTAATATATTTTTTAAATACTTGTGAAAACACAAGTTGTAAAGTGTGAGTATTTGGAGCAGAGCAGCAGGTAATGTGTTGGGTCGGTGGCACTCGTCTCCTCCAAGCCATCATGGCTTTTTGCAGGATATAATTAATGGTATTTATAATGCCAGGTCAGTCGTGAATGAGGAGTTGTAGTGAGCGGATGTCCAATTAGCTTTTGTAATTAGCAATTGGTTATTAGTATCTGTAATTGTGCAATTGGTAATTACTTATGTTACATGTATTTACTGTGTAATTATTGATTACTCATTATGAATGCTTCGTAATTACATGTCATGCAAATATTCATTTGGAAAATAAAAAAATGTAATTATCCCAGATGGTTATCAAACCGCGGATCGACTCAACCCTTCCTGCTCCAACCCTACATATTCCCTAACCTCTCACCTTAAAAAAAATTACCTTGGATGGGTCTCGAACCAAGGATCTGTCTCATTCCGACATTCCCCCTTACATCCTACCCCAGTCTGTATCCTACACACCCCTCTTCCAAATTCCTCATTTGTGTTTCGGCAGCCGACGAGTGAACAATTTTACTTATTGTGTAATTAGTATCAGTACTTGTAATTATTCAATTGTTTAATTTGTAATTACTCTTGTTGCGCATATATAGTTAATATGGGTTGTAAATTGGTAATTATTAAATAGCTAGTTACGAATATTTATTTGCTCATTGACCGCCTAAGGGTTAATACCTCTGCAGCAGCCGACGTGTTCTCCCTTCCCTCTCCTCAAAATTCCATTATCAGAGATCTTAGTCGCTCGCCGGACACCAAAGCGTTAACATCTATTCTCCCAATTGTTCCTTGTGCCGGTTTTGCTTATACAACCAACAGCCAATCACAGCACACCTCTAAGGGGATGGAGGGTGAAGGAGTGGTTGGGGGGAGGGATACCGAGTGTATGCCTTTGGTCAATTACAGCACAGGTGAGGGGACGGGCTGGTGGTGAAGGGGTGAAGGGAGGGGGAAGCTTGAAATTTCCTTGGAAGGGATCACACCAATTTGTGATCCCTCCCTTCGAGATCCCTGCTCATGTAAATCAAATGTATCACTTGTGGGTCCTGCAGACTTCAGGACATTCCTGTGTAAATTAAGCAAACTCCGCATCCAGTGCATAGCGGGAGCCAGGTGGGTACGCAGGATTTTATTTTTGGGTGTGATGGCGGAGGGAGAGGGGGGTTGAATCTTGTGCTTATCAACCTAATGAAAGTTTATTGGAGAATTTCTAATAATACATTTGTTGCATATATAAGAAATAATTTATACAAAAAAACATTAGATTGTGTGAATAAATTTAAATACAAAGATTTGAATAATTTCTAATTAAAAATACATTGATACAACTTGTAGCTCCAGATGAAGTGATCATTAATTAAACCCATGTGTGAATGAAACAAAAATATTTAATTTATTTTACACTGCGTATAAAATTAATGTTTATTACACTGGACTGGAAACGTGAATAAGTAATAGATCTGACATTAAATACAATTTTGTACTTTAGAAGTGAAATGACTCTACAAAACAGGACTGAGGTGTCTGGCTGGCACTGGCAACTCCAGATTAAATGATCACGTACTTCATCATTGCCAATTTGTAAAACCAGATGTGTACAGAACACTAATATTTAAGTTATAATGGCAAACATTGAGAAATTAAAACATGTTTATGTGTTAAATGAAATAATTCTACAAAATAAGTTTTAGATGCCTTGCACTGCAACTCCAGACTGAGTGAAGTGGTCAAGAAGTTAGTTCATGATTACTTATTTAGAGAGTCTTTTCTCTATGGATAAACATCAATGCTAGACCATTGAGTGTTCAGAAATGGTACTTCTTAAGTAATTTGATCAATTTCATGTTCGAAAAGCTTCTTTCTACTGAAGAAGTAGAAACTGGAAGTACTGCTAAAATTTTGATAAGAATGTACACATTTGGGAACAGATGTCTGTCACAATTAACCAAACTGTCTAAAGCGCAAGTAGGTTTTTCTTCTATTCCATTCCACTTTTGCTTCCATAGATCCCATTCTCCTTTGAAAGCATTTTCTAGGTATCTTTCAAGTCTTCTTTATGAAGTCAAACACATTGCGAATTTTTTCAAATAGCACATCACAGTATGCGGAGATAACAAAATGGATTGAGGATATGATATCTTGGTGAGTTAAGAAACGCACATTTAATGAAGATATCATGTCATCTACACAAGGGATGTATGCAGTTGTTCTGTAGTAAGTGTGGCCTGTGTCTTGGGGTACCAGTAATTCTTGGTACCTTAATGTTGACCTGGTGACAAGAGGCCATTTGCTGCACGTCAACAAAGAGTTAATGAAATTCATTTTTCTCATACATACATACACTCACAGTTAGGCTACCGCCCGGTGGCGAGCTCTCTCAACTCTCCTTCATCCAACCAACAACTTTTCCACTCCCTTCCTGAATTTACCAACCCCTCTCACAGATACCAATTCCTCCCTCAACACGTTCCACTCCCTCACAGACCTCACAAGCATGGACTGCCTACCCCGCTCCGTTCTCCTCCACACCCTCTGGAGCTTCTCACTGTTGTTTCCTCTTCCCCTAAACACGCCCTTACTTAGCTTGCCTCCCTCTTCATTCACCACCCTGTACATCCTGACTAACCATTCAACTTTCCTCCTGTCCTTCAATGAGCTCCACCCCATTTCTTTCATCATGATGGCCTATAGTTCCCTTCTTCCTCATCATCCTGCCCTTGCCTTCTCCACCTACCCGTCACCCATCTTGCTGCCTTTCTTTGCACGTTTTCCAGTTCTTGCACCTCCACCTCCACATACGGGTCCCATACTGCTGCAGCATATTCTAACATTGGCCGTACCATTGTTCCATACGCCTTCTCCTTCACCTCACAGCTGACTCCATTCAGCACCCTTCCCAGCATACCCAGAGCCCTTCTTCCCTTTGCTACCACCCTCTCTACCTGTTTTTTCCACCTGCAGTACAATCCCTAGATACTTATATTCTGCTGCTTCTTCTATCTCTTGTCCCTCCCATCTGTACATGTCACTGCTTATCATCTTCTTCCTTGTGAACCTCACTACCTTAGTTTTTCTTACATTTATCTTCATTTTATTTTTTCTAGTCCACAACCATATCTTATCAATGTCCGTCTGCAAATTTCCGCCCCCCTCTCCCACCTCAGCATATACAACACAATCATCTGCAAACAATCTAATTTTTCCTCTAATCCCCAAACCCATGTCATTTACCATTATGGTAAATAACAAAGGACCCAGCACGCTTCCCTGTGGTACCCCTGACGTAACCTCCTCTTCCTCCGATATTGCCTCCCCCACTTTCACCCTTTGCCTTCGCCCCCTGAGAAAGTCCCCTATCCATTCCACTACCCTCCTGTCTGGTATCAGCACCTCCACTTTCCTCATCAATGTTCCATGGGGCACCTTATCGATTGCCTTCTCAAAATCTATGAAGCAGGCATCCAACTGCTTCCCCTCATCAACTACCTGCACCAGATCCTCTAATAACCCAGCCAGCTGAGTCTCACATGAGTAACCCCTCCTGAAACCATGCTGGGACTCCTCCAACCAATTCCTATTGTTCATTACCCTCACCACATACTGCACCACCAGCCTCTCCATTACTTTTCCTGTACTTGATATGAGACTCACCGGTCTGTAGCTGCCAGGCCTCCCCCTATCCTCTCCCTGCTTGTGTATAGGTACCACCATAGTATCCTTCCAATCTTGCGGTTACTTACCCTCTCCTAAGGACTTTTTAAACAGCACTTCTAAATATTTCGCCAACTCCTTGCCACCAAACTTTAGTGCTGCGTTTCCTATCCCATCTGGTCCCCCTGTCTTACTGCTCTCCAAATCCCTAATTACCTTTTCTATCCCCCACTCCCTCATCTTAAACTCACTATACACCCCCCGAACCCTGTTTGTCCCCCTATTCCAACCCTCCTTTGCCTCAAACACTGACAAGTACTGTCCTTGCAGCATCTCCGATTTTTCTTGGTCATTTGTCGCATGCCTACCATCCCTTCCTGTTAGCAGAGGGATCCCTTCCTCTCCTCCCCTTAACCACCTAACATACCTAAACAATTTCCTCCATTCTTTGCCTTTTCCTTCTTCCACCATGTTCCCCAGAAATACATTCTTTGCCTGTTTGATCTTCCTTTCAAGCTCCCTACCCATTTGTTTAATCATTTCTTTAGATCTTATCATTCCTTCATTTCTCCACTTGGCATGTAATTTTCTGCACTTCTTCTTCATTTTCAAAATCTCCTGTCTATAATATGGGGGATCTCCCCCAGTCTGTAATCTCTTCATTGGCACAAATTTCTCCAACATAACCTCCATTAATTTTCTAAACTCCCTCCACAACCCCTCTACACCCTCCTCCATAGACCATTTTTTAAACCTGTCTCTCAGTAAGATTTCTGCCCCCTTCTTGTCTCCTCTCCCATACTGCCACACCAACCTTTCTGCCATTTGCACTTCTCTCATCCTGCCAATCCCAATTTCTACAACCGGAATATGATGGTCGCTTATACCATCCAATACTATTGCACCAACTACAGCATTCCTAGGTCTGACCAACACCACATCCAGCACTGACCCAACACCCTCCTCATTCCATCTCGTAGGTGTTTCTACGACCTGAACTAATCCTCTGTTGACTAACTGTGCTGCCATTCTCTGCATCATGCTACCCATTCCTTCTGCACCCTCTACCCATTTCACCCCTGGCATATTCAAATCCCCTGCTACAACAACCAACTGCCTGTCCTTTAGTCTATCGACCCTCTCCTTGATTATCTCAATTGCCTGCCATCCCTGTCCTGGTGGTCTATACGCTGCCAGCAAAGTAATACTCCTATTACTACTACCACTCAATTTAATTTCCATTACCGCAACATCCTCACTAACCCATTCTACCGCCCCTTGTAGCCCTTTCCTTACACACACCATTATTCCTCCTCTTCTCCCATCCCTGTCTCTTCTGAAGATGGTGAACTCATCCTGCCTACACTCTATGTCCAGTTCTTCCTCAGCCAACCAAGTCTCCACAGCTACCACTATATTCGCCCCATATCCTTCAACCTTTCCCCAGAAGCCCTCCAGCTTGTTGTACACACTCCTGCAGTTCACCACCATTATCTTTATACTAGTACTCTGCTTTACCATCCTACATTGCTTACCTCCTATCTCCACCCCTACGGCCTCATCAATGCTATCCTCTCCATTTCTCTCCCCTTCCGTTTTCTTACTTCTAACTGATTGCTATTTCAACAACTGCTGCTCTGTCCTGACCCTCTCCCTGCAGCCAGCTACTTCTCTGCCTAGCAGGTCACCTAGAATCCTCTTTCCCTGTTCGGTCAGGTGAACCTGGTCCCTCCCTACACTTTCCCAGCCTACCCATTTCCTACTATCTATAAATGTAGCCCCCAAATCCCTACACACCCTCTCATATACCTCACTTGCAGCCATTGCCTTCCTATAGGATACTCCTTTCCTAACCAGCACGCCACTGACTACTGCCCTAGCGCCAGGAAACTTCTCCCGCACTTTCCTCAGCAATCCCCTGAGGTCCCGCTCTACCTCCTGCCCCACCTCCCTATGAGCCAGGTCATTTTCCCCTACATGAATGAGAACAACCTTTGCCACCCTGCCACCTTTCATGCCACTAACCCTTTTCTCCAAATTCCTGGTGGTATTTGCCCCCAAACGTTGCTGCTTTATACGTAACTTCCTTCCTGATTTCCCTCAGCTCCACCCCCTTTACAATAGAGCTGCCTAGAAAATCTACTTCTAGCTCCTTTCCTACAACCTGTTCCTGCTTTGTGGCTCTTCCACCCACCTGCCTACCCTTGTCTACTTCGTCTTTTACCTGACCCCTGTCTCCGGCCTCCTGCGGCACCCTTGTTTTCCTCCCTTTGACCAGCCCTCCTCTTTCCCCTCTGACCCTGAACTGTCCACTTTGTCCTGCTTGCTGTTCTTTGCTAATCCCACACTTGCAAGCCTCAGCATACTGCTTCCTACCTTCTACCACTGCCTGTTCTCTGTTTTCTGATTCCCATTCCTCTATTCCTAATTGCTTCCTGCCTACTACTATCACCTTGTCCCTTGCTACTATTTCTTGCTCCTCTAACCTTATTTGTTGTCTTATGTCTCCTATTGCCTTATCCCTTTCTACTGCCTCCAACTCATCTATCCTCCTCCTTAATCTTACCACCTCTATATCTGCCTCCCTCCTCCTCTGCCTTTCCTCCTGCAGTTCCTTCTGTAGCCCTACTTGCATTCTGCCTAACTCTTTCTCCCTACTTAGCTTTTCCTCCTGTGGACTGGCTTTCATTTTCCTTAGCACCTCCTTTACATCTTCCAACTCCTCTAACTTATCCACCCTCATTTCTACTCTACTCTTACCCATCTCATTTCTGACCTTTTCCTCCATCCTCTCAATCCTATGCAACATTTCCCTCTCTTTCCTGCTCATCAAATCTACCATCTCTCCTTTCCACCTCTCCTCCTTAGCCCCTTCAATTGGTACTGGCACACCATCTACAAAGCTTCCCCTCAGCATATCCCAAATCCAGTTTCCACCTTCTCCACCTATGTGTTTCCTTCTCTACCCTTAATTTGTTCCCTACCACTGCCACTAAACCCTTTCCCTCAGCACATTCCTCACACTTCCACTCATGTTCCTGTAGTGATTTCAGTTCCTCCTCCCTGATCCCTATACAGCCAACATGGTACCGGCCGCCACACTGGTCGCACTGCACACTGCTATCTAACCTTCTCCACACCTTTCCACAGCCCGTACACTTACACCTCCATTTTTTTTCTTTTTTTTTCTTTTACCCTTTCTCTTAAAAAAAAAAATAGTTTAACTAACTTAAAGCTAAAACTACTCGCCCTTATAACATACACCAAATATCTATGTATACACACACTTTCTTAACTAATCTTACTTACACCGTATACCCTTTACACTCGAAAAATAACAAAGGCCTCAGCATCATGCACACAATCGGACACTACTCCCTCCTTATAAACCCCACATAAAACACTAATCTTAACTCTTAAAACTCTAATTATACCTCAAACTACTACTCCACCTATATTTAAACCTATTGCTAGAACTAATCACAAGCCAAAACAACCCTAAATACGGAACAACACAACCTGTATTCCGTCTGTGGCGGCAATCAGGAAACACAAGGTACCACAACATGTTACCATACAACTAGTTTAGAGATATGCATTTTATTTACTGTTAATAAACAAACAACGTGAGCTGCCATTTGTCAACCATTTTCCACATTACTTACAAGTTTTTGTGTAACAGCCTTAATATCATTAACTTGGTTGAAAGCACTGAAAATATCTAGGTTTCCTTTCTGGAGGTATTTTGAGAACTTGGATGTAATGGCGAGGGCTGTGAGAAATGAGGCGGTACATATACTGTTCAGGATAAGTGATACCTTTTTAGAGTGATCACCTGGTAGCTCACAAAGGTACTCGATAGCTGACACAATTGGCTCGAGCATTTGTTTAAAAAACAGAACACTTTCATGATGCTCACACCATCTGGTTTTACACAGGGTCTTGATGCGGCTACTGCTGCAGCTTGGGTCAAGTTCTTTATTTTCTATTGTAAAACTTTTGTTCGCTTGGCACTTGCCCTAAAATGAGTACACATTTCTGAAATTTCACCCATTGCATTCCGGACACTTTGTACCTTAAACGAATCCATGAGACACAGATTTAGGCAGTGTGATACATAATGGATGTAGATGGCTTTTGGGTACTTTTCTTAAGAGTGCTTGAACACCTCTGAATTGACCTCTCATGGAGGAGGCTCCATCATACCCTTGCCTTCTTATGTGAGCCAAATCCAAACCACAAGCAGCAATGCTTCTTTCTATTACTTCTGCCAGAGCCTCACCAGTCACATCGTAAACTGGAACAAATGAAAGAAAATCGTCTCTGACAGTGTAAGGTGACACATAATGAGAACTGCTCAACCTAAGAGACGCCTGTGGTTCCGTCAGCTAAAACTGCACAAAAACAGCTCTTCTTTACTCATTCGACAATCTTATTCTGGATGAGTTGACCAAAACAATCAATAATCTCGTTCTGAATCCGAGGACTAGTATACATAGCATTTCGAGAACTACTTTGGTGCTTGATCCCCTCCATTGCCATCATTATCCACAGGAATGGAAAGGGAAATGCATGCACAATCGGTGTGACCTCATAGTGGGATGTTTTGCCACATAATTGAATGGTTTCCACTATTCCATGCAGTCGTTCTCGATTATTCTCAGTATCTTACTTCCTACTGTAGCCTAACCGCATGTCAATGCTTTTTTTTTTTTTTTTTTTTTTTTTTTCGCTTGGACCAAAACTGTATTTTTATGGTATGTTGTATACTGATGCTATTTGAATTATTCAATAGCTTTCTTCAAATTATAAAATGGTTTTGACACAAAAGCAACTGCATTTTGATGACAACCCATTCTGACCTTATTCTGAGCTAAGAAAAAAAACGCGTTGCACAGTACAGACCACTGTTGACTTTTGAATAAGACGCGGGTTTCCACAAGGAATAGAGTTTGCCCACTTTTTAAGAGTATGTAAGCTTGACAGTGGCCCCAACAAATTCTAAAATATCGTTAACAACTGCCACACTGCTGGACATTGGTTTACTAACCTCTTAGTCACAAACTTCATTGCCTGCATTTGGTGTTGAATTCTTCCGCGTAACAAAACTGTCGCTGTTGGATCCTGGATCTTCGACGAGTCCTGACGCATAGATTTCATAACTTAATTCAGGCACTTCAGTGGACTGTGCTCCACTAGTCCCTGTAGTTGTTGTCACAACATTGGTAACATCTGAATTGACTGATGGTGCTGGAGTGTTAGTAGCCTCAGTCAGTGACTCTTTTTTGTAGATATTAAATACGAGGCTATTCACCTCTTCATTATTTGTTTTATGTTTATTGAACCTTTGTGAGTTAGCTAAAATGTGCATAAAACATGTCATGTGTCCTTTGAATTTTAATATATTCGACTTGTTGAGCTAGGCATAAACCAATTTCAGAATTAAATAATGGCCAAGTCCCTAATTTGTGAGTTCCAATGTTAACAAGTGCAGCAAATTTTAAGAGTCCTTTCTCAACAAAAAAAATCCTAAATAATTCACGACATCGCAATGGAAATTGGCGAGAAAATACAGCATTTTTCTTAAATTTTACCAGTTTTAGTTTGTTTGATTAACGTGCTTAAAAATAGCTTGAAAACAGTGACGAATGAACGAAAGTACAGCAAATACTTTCGGAAGGTGTTTTTTTTTTGAGAACATAGTGATCTCAAACACAGTAAATTTTACTTTCTAAATCCTAAATTATTTTGAGCTGTAATTTTGTCATGCTGTCTGAATTGGGGCCGTTAATAACATATTCCAGCGCAACATTACATAGTTTAAGGGTATGCAATATAAAGTACAAGTCTGCCCAGTAACAAAATTTGTATTCACCATTTACCACTTTGAAAGAAGTGTTTTTTGTTTGCATGCTAATGCTACATGTGAGCTACAAAAATTATAATTAATTTTACCTTTGCAAACTGAAATCAATAGTCAGTACTAATTTCCATTGAACATACTTGCCAACTTCAATTTTTTTTTCATTCGTACAACATGAATTACCGCAGCACTTATAAAAACTCCTTAACAAAATGTTACACAGCGAAACACTTGCTGCACACGTAAATAAAATGATTCAACAAAGCCTATTAGTTAATAAAAAATAAACCCAAGTTTCAATTTTGTTAGCCGCAAGGTCTGGACGTCGTGACTGGTGACCTAGTTGTCTATGATAGACTGCAACAATACCGGACAAGGCCCCGGCCTATTGGGGATGATGGCAACAAGCACAACAGTGCTTCTACCTAGGCGGCTCAGTAAGCAAACATGGCGCAAAGTTAATACATTTTGTGATCGCTTTTGTGAGCACTTTTCACGTAGAAATTCTGAAGCTATTAAAAAAGAAAAAAATCGTAGATTTGAGAGGTGGGGGCGGCAGCCCCCCCCCCCCCCCCTGCATACGCCCTTGCAACACGCACACACGTGGAGGGGCACAAAATGTAGACTGGAGTGTGAGAGAGGAGATGTTGGCAGTGGGCGAGTGTCCAGGGTAGTGAAGGGTGACAAGCCGTGGAGCTGGTGAGGTGACCTGGGCAGAGGGTGTGTTCTTCAGTAATTTATGGTCACCCTACTTTTCCATAACATTTCTTTTCTTCCCTTTTTTCGTCGGCTTTACATCTTGAACTCTGGTATTACTTATTACTTTTGTTAAATAAATGTCTTACCTAACCTTTTATTTGAATTTTTTCACTGGTCTTAGAATCAGTTCACAGTAAAGCGAGCTCTTTTGAGGCCCTATTTACTTAATTCTTGTGGCCATTTTCTGTCCATTAACCAATCTTAAGAATAAATATCGCCTTATAAGTAATAAATACAGTGTAATATTCCACCATACTCGAAAGTTAATACCTAAGGCTAAAATAAAATATATTTAATGACTCTTATTCCAATTGAGAGGGCTTTATACAAAAGCGATCACTTTACCATGAATAGTATATAACTTTCTTTACCACTGCTACACATCCTCTTTGTTGTTCTTATTCCAGTAGGAGTTAGAGCATAACACTGTGCCTTCGTAACATAATTTTTTCCTTCAAATTTTTTTAAAGAAGTGCTTGGTTAGCCATAAATAACTAACAACTATTGTGGAGTCATAGGACATTGCAGAAGTAGCCTTCTGACTGCTGTATGTGGAATAATTTTGACAGGATACATGAAAAACTAAAACAGGCAACTGAATTGTGTTCACTACAGGCCACTGCCCAAGTTCAGTTATTCAATTAGTGGTCCACCAGACTTTGTCAGACTGCCCTGCATAGAAAATATTTTATCAGCATTTTTTAAATAGATCTACTTGTAATACAGTTGTCTAATTTAATGTCAACTGTATCTATAGCTACTGAAAAACTTATAACAACATTATCTACTGTTTAGTTTATTATATTTTTATATAAATAAACTATATATAAAGTGAGTCACGACTTTGAAATACTTAGTGAGCGTAGCCCATCAAACATGATAATTATTTTTAAGCAGCCTAATAATGAGAATAATAATTGAACAGCCTGGCTACTGCATTAGATACAGTTACATCAGACGCCCGCAGCATTGCTCATAAAACTGTTCAAGAACCACACATTCTCATATAGATTTTAAGGACAGTTATGTTATGGTTTTGTGACACAATATCTGTAATAACATAATGAAAAATACCAATTATTACAAGACGCCAGAGGGGCGCATCCGAGTTCGTGAGGGATGGAGGTCTTAATAATAAAAATTAAATAACTATTTAGTTGATTCGCACATCTTTTATTTAAAACATAGAACTATCTTATCTTCTCTATTATGCTTGTTATTCTCAGCGAGCACCATATTTAATGTCTATCGCAATTATTAATAATAAAGTCCTTCTCAATGTCTGTACAGTGACTGTTGTTGCTTAATTCACTATCATTATTTATACATGTTCAGTCGAAATGTCTTACACTCGCGCATCCAGCTGAACAGTCCCGCCCGCCAGTCGCACTCTTCACTGTAGTGTAGCTCGCAGTCCACCACTCTACACTCTGCTGTCTTCACGGGCGCTCGACTCTCATACACTGTCTGCTTGGAGGTGGATCTCCTCCGCGGCTAAAGTAGTCTTGCTGAGTGGCAAGGGAGATCAACCAGAACATTATTTTCAAAGATAACACCAGCAATACAGTCCGCTAAAGGTCATGAGCAGGCTAGTTGTTGTAGGGTTATCGTGGCGGCTTGCCTTTACAAATCACAGTGGAATTCTCACCTCACTACTCCCAGCTCCTGCTTGGCTCACGCGGGGCGGTTTGCCGGAAGCGACACAAAGCAACGACCGCTCAACAGTATCCACAACAACTTTATATAAATATCAAATTATTTGAAAAATATCACTCTTAATAATTTTTATCGTAAATATCAGAATATTAACTGAATATCTTGATTCTCACCAATTTCAAAAAGTTTTTACAGCACACAAGTTTGGGTTCAGCTCAAGTTTATATGGGAGTCACATGAGTTATGCGTCACAATTGATTTGAAATCAGATATAGGTTCACGTACGGTATAAGGATTCAACTTTTGATTATTTTGACTTTAAATTGTATCTCAAAATAGCAAATTACAATACGGGCGAACGACAAAATAAATCGCCAAGAAATATAACGCTTGGTGTTCTAATAACATATACAATTATTTCGAGGTTCGAACTTGAGATTTATACGAAATAAGGTATAAATTTATAATTCCCATGGATCGTCAATTTTTTTTTTTTAAGTAATTTTTCTCCATTACCATACTTTTTTTTCCCACAGAAATACGTTTTGTATCGTAATGAAAAAATGTATAATATGCAAAAATTTATTAAAATAGTCTTTAACTTCTTGAGTGCCCTTAAACTTAATCTATTCTGTGGCTCATTCGCACAGACTTTTCTTATCGTCTGGAGACCTTCAGATAAAAAAAAAAAAAAATTTTGTTGAAAAACTTGTATTTTCAATTGATCTGCTTACGAGTAACATTTAATAAGTTCTACGTACATGAACACAACAATATCTCGGTTGTATTTGGTCACGAAAGTTCTGCAAACCGGAGTTTCATAACTCTGTTATAGAATATCGATGTACATCCTGCGTCACCCTCCTACGTCTGTTTGTTATTACTTCGTGAAGTAACAGGATAGTCGCGAGGAGTCGCCTAGGCCAGAGGCGTGTTTCCGATTAGAACATGCACTGCATGCCAGTTCTCTGTAGTCTTTTCGCGGTTTCTTTACACTTTTTGACTCCAATACGTCTTTAGACTTGCAACCATAGTGGGAGGCAATCCAGAAAATCCGATGATAACGAAATCGAGGGATACAGTTTGGCATTGCAGCTCCGAATTTATCACATACATTCAAAATTCAATTACACCACTCTATTGCCAAAGGATCAAAGAGTATGTTACGTTGAGTGAGCGTGGGCGAGGGAGTGTGGGGGGTTTGTTTCGCAGCGTCTCATAACGTCCGCGTTGTATAACTCTTGACTAGGAGAAGCTGCGTCGCTTGTTTGCGTTTCAGTCGACAGCTCTCGTCAAGATCAATCGATTGCGTGTATAAAAATATATGCGTGGTTTGGTTATGGTGAAATTGTATGCGTTTGTCGGCTTAAACTCGTCAAAAAGCCAAGTGGAAATACAGAAATCGTATACGGTTGGAAAGAGCGTCTAAAGACCAATTCAGTGATACCCATAAAACCCCATATCATCTAATGAAGTGGTGCCGGGAACGTAAAAAAAAAAAAAAACGTCAAGGCGTCCGAGCGCGTCAACGTAGACGTGTTTCACACAAAACAAACGTCGGTGTTCCCAACCCAGCCACGCAACATTTTTCAATCAAACCTGTGGTGAACCTCCCCATGTAGGTCTATGTCGTGTTTTCTCATTTCATAAATATGTCATCTCACATGCGTTTCATACTTCTGTTTACATAAAGGTCTCTTATTTGTGGTAAAATTGAACTTATTTTTTATTCATAAATTATAGTATTTCGTTTATAATTAATATGAACGAAAACAGTGAGAAAGTAGGTGTGTTGGTAACGCCTAGTAAGAAATAGTTCTTATGCAAAGTATTATTAAAGCGAGTGCGCACGAATATGGTGCGTTGTGTCTCTGTTTACTTTAGCAGAGGAATATCTGGGAAGTAGTACTTTAGAAGGGCCGTGAATGGACCATACTGTGCACGTAGAGGCGACAAGTAATGTGACGCGCGAGTGTGTGTCGCCCTTAGCGCTGCCGGGTTCCCAGACTGGGAGCAAGCTACATTTGCCGGCGGCTCTAATGAGTTCGTGCACATCTCAGGTTTGAAGCGAGTCTCTTAATTTGCGTGTTCCGCCACCACACCGGATACTTACTCTCATAATTGAGGGGACTATGTACCTGCGCGTTCAAGGTCAAGAAGTGCGTGTCGACGCACTTCTAGTGCATCACTTTTACGCGCAAGGCGTGCAGTGTTTCCGCTGTAATGCTGTACTGTGCAAATTACGTCTGTAACAGTGGGGTTGTATTATATGCTATGAAAGACCACATATTAAATTACGCTAGCATCTTTGTACTTTTCTCTTGCCGCTTAAGGAAAATGCAATATTTTACCACCTTCACGCATTTTTTCTCCATTAATACACTTAATTTGATAGAAGTACAAAGATACGGATATAAAAAAAGTTTTCTTGTTCTTTCTGGCCTAAAAGTCGTATTTCCAGAACTTTTTTTTTTTTTTTTTTTTTTACCGAGATACGCATTTGCGGGCAATCGACGATTTCACAGAAAGCCGGAGTAAATCACCACACTCTTCAAGGACAGCGAATATTAAAGTAATCACGTTCATTGTGTTCCGTGCATGTCTATAAGTGATGGATTTTTAAGTGATTCTTTCCGATGAAAATGTAGATAAAAGTCTTGTCTCGTGTAACTTGCACTGCAATAAATTACTGCAATCGACTGGGGCCGCGGTGGCTGAGCGGTTAGACTGCTCGCCTTCCACCGAGGCGACCCATGTTCATTCCCCGGTCGGGTGACTCCCGGATTTTCGCCCGTGGGAATCGTGCCGGACGATGCCGCTGTTTCGCAGGTTTTCGGGGGGATCTCCCGTCTACCCCTCTTGCATTCCGGCGCTGCTTCACTCTCACCTCTTTTCACCCTCATCAGCTCTCAAGACCTCGTTAAGGGTGTGAGATGTCAAAAGTATTGATAATTTTACTATTCTACCAAACATTGCTCAACTTGTGCTCATTGTATGTGATGGCTGTTTCCTAAAATAGAAAATGTAGAACCATATATTTTTTGGATAATTTCACGTCAAATCCAAAATTGTCCTCTTTAGCTTCAACTTAACAAAGACAAAGTTGTACAAATGAAACAAATGTGCAAAGTAAACTAATACTGTGGGTTATCATATGACATATATGTAATCATTAAATAATAAACTATAGAAGTATTTGAAAAAAGTTAAATACAAATATTTTTTGCAAATTTTTAATTTTTTTAAAATGCATGAACTGTTATTTGGTGATGACATAGGCTGTCAAGCGGCAACCTTTTGCATGTTAAGTTCTTTTCATTTCTACAACAGTAGCTATTAATTTTTATATCTGCAGCAAAACAGAAAAAAAAAGTTGGATTTGATGCCAAATTACTTAAAAAAATTTAGGCTGTGAAATTTGTTTATTCGAGGAATATGTCATCACATAGCCTACAATGCGTGCAAGCTGAAACATGTTAGGTACATTATCATAAAATAATTAATTATTTGGTATGGAACGGCCAAGAGAGCCGTCGCCCAATTGTCTCCTCGTGTTCGTGCAGCGCGGAAGGAAGAGTGCACTCGGTGTGAGTGTACACACTCGGCCAGTGCGCACCGAGTGCACTCCAGGGCAGCTGTCGGAGTTCGCTGATAATTCAAGTTCCTATGTCGAGCGCGGGGCAAGTTAATGAACATATAGGCTGTTAGCGATAGAATGAACACTCTTGAAATCCCCGCTATATATCTACTTGTATGCACGTTGTGTATTCTTACGCCTTATGTAAAATTAACATTCTCGTAGGTATCATCACTTTATTCATGCGTCGGTCATGTGAAACTGTACTATTATTAGGGAAGTAGATAAGTTACAACTCTGATTATTTTTACACTCCAATGCATTAAAAAAACAAAGCGAAAGAAATAATTTAAGTTATGACAAATGGTTACCTAACACTTTTTATTCGACGTTAAAAATCGGAATTACTTTCCATCCATCATTTCAAACTTTACTGGGCGTATGCCACTCAGCCCGTTAAAATATATGCAGCCAGGGACAGTAAATTTAATTCTAAGGTTGGTTTCAAAAGTGCTCACTTAATCGTGAACAGCCTTTAATATCACTATAATTTAGTTTCGCTTTCGATGGGTGAACAAGCGCTATTCTTGGAGACAAGGTGGTGTGTAGTTAGTTCACTGCAGAAGTTGGTCACTTTCGATGGGTGAGCAAGCGCTATTCTTGGAGACAAGGTGGTGTGTAGTTAGTTCACTGCAGAAGTTGGTCACTTTCGATGGGTGAGCAAGCGCTATTCTTGGAGACAAGGTGGTGTGTTGTTAGTTCACTGCAGAAGTTGGCCACTTTCGATGGGTGAGCAAGCGCTATTCTTGGAGACAAGGTGGTGTGTAGTTAGTTCACTGCAGAAGTTGGCCACTTTCGATGGGTGAACAAGCGCTATTCTTGGAGACAAGGTGGTGTGTTGTTAGTTCACTGCAGAAGTTGGCCACTTTCGATGGGTGAGCAAGCGCTATTCTTGGAGACAAGGTGGTGTGTAGTTAGTTCACTGCAGAAGTTGGCCACTTTCTATGGGTGAACAAGCGCTATTCTTGGAGACAAGGTGGTGTGTAGTTAGTTCACTGCAGAAGTTGGCCACTTTCGATGGGTGAGCAAGCGCTATTCTTGGAGACAAGGTGGTGTGTTGTTAGTTCACTGCAGAAGTTGGCCACTTTCGATGGGTGAGCAAGCGCTATTCTTGGAGACAAGGTGGTGTGTAGTTAGTTCACTGCAGAAGTTGGCCACTTTCTATGGGTGAACAAGCGCTATTCTTGGAGACAAGGTGGTGTGTAGTTAGTTCACTGCAGAAGTTGGCCACTTTCGATGGGTGAGCAAGCGCTATTCTTGGAGACAAGGTGGTGTGTTGTTAGTTCACTGCAGAAGTTGGCCACTTTCGATGGGTGAGCAAGCGCTATTCTTGGAGACAAGGTGGTGTGTAGTTAGTTCACTGCAGAAGTTGGCCACTTTCTATGGGTGAACAAGCGCTATTCTTGGAGACAAGGTGGTGTGTAGTTAGTTCACTGCAGAAGTTGGCCACTTTCGATGGGTGAGCAAGCGCTATTCTTGGAGACAAGGTGGTGTGTTGTTAGTTCACTGCAGAAGTTGGCCACTTTCGATGGGTGAGCAAGCGCTATTCTTGGAGACAAGGTGGTGTGTAGTTAGTTCACTGCAGAAGTTGGCCACTTTCTATGGGTGAACAAGCGCTATTCTTGGAGACAAGGTGGTGTGTAGTTAGTTCACTGCAGAAGTTGGCCACTTTCGATGAGTGAGCAAGCGCTATTCTTGGAGACAAGGTGGTGTGTAGTTAGTTCACTGCAGAAGTTGGCCACTTTCGATGGGTGAGCAAGCGCTATTCTTGGAGACAAGGTGGTGTGTAGTTAGTTCACTGCAGAAGTTGGCCACTTTCGATGAGTGAGCAAGCGCTATTCTTGGAGACAAGGTGGTGTGTAGTTAGTTCACTGCAGAAGTTGGCCACTTTCTATGGGTGAACAAGCGCTATTCTTGGAGACAAGGTGGTGTGTAGTTAGTTCACTGCAGAAGTTGGCCACTTTCGATGGGTGAGCAAGCGCTATTCTTGGAGACAAGGTGGTGTGTTGTTAGTTCACTGCAGAAGTTGGCCACTTTCGATGGGTGAGCAAGCGCTATTCTTGGAGACAAGGTGGTGTGTAGTTAGTTCACTGCAGAAGTTGGCCACTTTCTATGGGTGAACAAGCGCTATTCTTGGAGACAAGGTGGTGTGTAGTTAGTTCACTGCAGAAGTTGGCCACTTTCGATGAGTGAGCAAGCGCTATTCTTGGAGACAAGGTGGTGTGTAGTTAGTTCACTGCAGAAGTTGGCCACTTTCGATGGGTGAGCAAGCGCTATTCTTGGAGACAAGGTGGTGTGTAGTTAGTTCACTGCAGAAGTTGGCCACTTTCGATGAGTGAGCAAGCGCTATTCTTGGAGACAAGGTGGTGTGTAGTTAGTTCACTGCAGAAGTTGGCCTCTTTCGAGGTCATCTTGGGTGGCTAAAGAAAAAAAAAGGGGGGGGGGCGGTTTATGTCCCTCAATTTAAATGCATGTATTGTAAACATGGTTGGAGTTGGAATACCTTACAGTTACGCTGGCATTTGCTTGTTTAGTGACAGCAGAAATGTGTTCATTTTTGTTTTTATTGGACACTAAATAAAGAATTGGTGTAATCGAAACCTAGAAAAGCCAGGGAATTTGAAATGGTCTGGAAATACCAAGAAAAAATTCAGGGAAACTACTGAAATCCTGTAAATTCAAGCCTGTAATAGCCTACCATATGTGATATATTTTCTGTATGACCAAACATCCTCAGTAGTAACCCAAATAAGTAGTAAAGAAAGCTACTGGGGCACCGATAAAATAATTTGCGTTATGTTACGAATAAACTGGCAATCAAATTATAGTGTAGTGTTTGTAGTGTCGATAATGTTCAGAAACTGCTAGTTCCGTACAGTACACGTGAGGCGTATTTTTTAAAGTAGACTTTTCTTTCCCGATAGAATTGTTTTATTGAATGCCAAAAAAGAGGGTAAATGCCTTTATTGTTGGCTGTAAACGATGAGGGAATCTTGAGCCTGATATTTGTAGCATCCATTGTTCTAACAGTTTCCCAATGCCACTTGTAATCCATGGTGGTGGATAATAAATGGCTGGAAAGGGGAGGATATGCTATGTGCGGAAGGACTTAACTAAGTAGACCTTTCGAAAGTACGTGCGATAATCAACCACGATATCACTTGGGTGCGATTCTCGTCTGCACTGTTAAAATTTTCCGTATATTTACGGACACACTTACGGAGATTTACAATAAATATAAGGGAAACACAATACGTAAAGACGAAAAATGGAGATGGGCTCCGTAATTACAATATACGGAATAAGTCTGTTTCCTATTCGCTTCAGGTTCCGGTAACGAACGATATCGAGTCTACGCGAAGTTTTCTTCGCCTGCACTGTAACAAGAGCATTAGGTTCTGCGGCAGTCACGATATACACGTCACTTGGATATAGTCCTACAAACACAACAAATAGCATCAGACGCCTGTCTGTAACATTTAGCAACACTCAGACTATACAAACTTTAATAGACACTGGACAAGTTCGTTAAGTCGTTACATCAAATACCACAACCATGCCTGCAATGGTACAAGAAGAATGCAAGTAAACTGTTTTTGAAAAACGGAAAGTACAGAAAACTAACGATGTTCCGTGTATTCACTGGAAAGTTCTGTGAAACTTACGGAAAGTCTGTTTTTGAAAACAACGTGTCCGTAATTGTACGGAGAGTTTACGAAGATTTCTGGAGAATTTTTTACCAGCACTTTTCCGTAAAATTAGTGAGAATTTTTTAAACCCGTGTTACATGCCGACCCTGCTGGTAGGGCTGACACTTCGCAGGTTCGATGACACTTTATCAAACTTGGTAGTTGTCTCATTTCGGCGCCGCACCGTGGCTTTTATCTGCACCTCCCGCCGCCATAGAGGGCCTCACATTTAGGATATGGACTCAAGCCTTTGTTAAGTAAATGAGGTAATGTTATCATCACAATATGAAAAATATATGCGACTTGTGTAAACTTTTAGTTTGGCCATGTGTGATAATGGGCCTCAAAAAGTTCAAATGGCGTAGGCCTGTATTTCTCTGCAAGGGCCTGGGCACAGATTTAGGCGGCTCTTAACAGCGAGGTGTTGAGAGCCGATGAGTGTGAAGCGAGGCGAGTATGGAGCAGCGCCAGAATGAAGGAGCGGGGGAAACGGGAGATCCCGAGAAAACCCGCCTACCAACGGCATCGTCCGGCACGATTCCTACAGGCGAAAATGCGGGCGTAACCCAGCCGGGGATTGAACCCGGATCGCCTTGGTGGGAGGCGAGCAGGCTAACCGGTCAGCCACCGCAGCCCCTAAATAATTAAGAGAAATCTTTCATATGCCGTAAGTAAACGTTTGATGGCAGCAACCAGTAGATTTTCGGTAGGTAATTTGTGAGTGCGGGAAGCAGGAATAATGTTCCCAGTAGTAATGTTTGTTTAGGACTGACTCACATGGATGTCACTTCGTAGAAACCTTTCCTTGTGTTGTAACTTTTATGTTGGGTTATTATTGACAGTTTATTACATAGCGATAACGCAGGATTACTTGTTTTTCATCTAATTGTCTCCATTGTTATTTGGTTTTTATCAGAAAGTGAAGACGTATTGCCTTTGATCCTCGCCTGTAACGGTGCTGATCGCTAAGAATGGTGCTATCGTACATTTGTACGGAATTCTGCTCAATATGTTGACATTACGTACAAGTAGCCTAGTGTCTCCTCGAATAAACAAAAGAAAATATAACAAAGATTATGTATTAATTGATTGTAAGCTACAGCTTACAAAATATATTGTACAAATCTCGTAGAATACTGCAAGTAAAAATATCAAGAAATTTCCGTACTTCGAGCAATTTTTAAAAATTGCGAAAATATTTCATAGCGTGATTTCTAATATTTCTTGAAGTAGGCCATGATGTCTCATTTCAACTTGAATTACCTCGTTTTGCTAAGTGAGGTATAGTCTGTCCACTGTTTCTTCAAATTTTTGGAAACTAATCTCAGACAAATCAAAATCAGTCCATGTACCACGTGTTTGGTTATTTCCAATATGCCACGTACCACAAACTTGTAATACTTCTGTTCACGTAACATTACGTTATTTTTGGTTAAATTAAACATTTACTTACATATTCTTTATAAAATATATTATTTCATTTATATTTTATATGAATAAAAACAGCGAGAAAACAAGTGTGTTGGCAATCCTTAGTAAGAAATAGTTCTTATGCAAAATATTATTTAAAAAAATTATGCACGAACGCGGTACTTTCTCCCTTTGGTGTAATTTTCTAGACTTGGTTAAGCTTTGTTTGCACGAGGCGGAGGAATATCTTGGAAGTAGAACTTCAGCATGGCTTCAGACAAGTGTGAAGTAACGGTGAATGCACTATAGTTTTAATTATTTGTACGCCCCACAAACTCTAGAATTATGATTTTGGCTGCCATTATGCAAAAAAAAAAAAATGCAGTCTAAAATATTTTTTATCCGAGGATATAGTACTTGTAGGTAATGAGCAGAATGTCGGACAGTGCACCGTCAATCATCCATAGAGGCGAGGAGCAGAGGCAGGAGTGGTTCAATTCCCGCCCTTATCGGCAGTCCAATTGCAATACGTGAGCATCGCTGTCCATATGTTGCAGAGTTGACGACGTCGGGCCTTATTCATAGCCAGAGCTTCGTCCAAGGATGATCCAGAGATGATCTTCCTCGGAGTTGGTCTGAGGTTAGTCTGGACTAAGGATGGACTAACTATATCGTGTATCCATAAACCCCGACTAAAGTGGGACTAACTCAAGTCCAAGGATGATCCAGAGATGATCTTCCTCGGAGTTGGTCTGAGGTTAGTCTGGACTAAGGATGGACTAACTATATCTTGTATCCATAAACCCCGACTAAAGTGGGACTAACTCAAGTCCAAGGATGATCCAGAGATGATCTTCCTCGGAGTTGGTCTGAGGTTAGTCTGGACTAAGGATGGACTAACTATATCTTGTATCCATAAACCCCGACTAAAGTGGGACTAACTCAAGTCCAAGGATGATCCAGATATGATCTTCGGAGTTGGTCTGAGGTTAGTCTGGACTAAGGATGGACTAACTATATCTTGTATCCATAAACCCCCGACTAAAGTGGGACTAACTCAAGTCCAAGGATGATCCAGAGATGATCTTCCTCGGAGTTGGTCTGAGGTTAGTCTGGACTAAGGATGGACTAACTATATCTTGTATCCATAAACCCCGACTAAAGTGGGACTAACTCAAGTCCAAGGATGATCCAGAGATGATCTTCCTCGGAGTTGGTCTGAGGTTAGTCTGGACTAGGGATGGACTAACTATATCTTGTATCCATAAACCCCGACTAAAGTGGGACTAACTCAAGTCCAAGGATGATCCAGAGATGATCTTCCTCGGAGTTGGTCTGAGGTTAGTCTGGACTAGGGATGGACTAACTATATCTTGTATCCATAAACCCCGACTAAAGTGGGACTAACTCAAGTCCAATGATGATCCAGAGATGATCTTCCTCGGAGTTGGTCTGAGGTTAGTCTGGACTAAGGATGGACTAACTATATCTTGTATCCATAAACCCCGACTAAAGTGGGACTAACTCAAGTCCAAGGATGATCCAGAGATGATCTTCCTCGGATTTGGTCTGAGGTTAGTCTGGACTAACTATATCTTGTATCCATAAACCCCGACTAAAGTGGGACTAACTCAAGTCCAAGGATGATCCAGAGATGATCTTCCTCGGAGTTGGTCTGAGGTTAGTCTGGACTAAGGATGGACTAACTATATCTTGTATCCATAAACCCCGACTAAAGTGGGACTAACTCAAGTCGAGGGATCATACAAGTACCTACACTGCTACCAAGTTTACAGCGCATGCGCATTGCAGATTATCGTCTCCAACACAAAGCTTTAATAAGAAAAAAGTCGCATTCTAAACGATGCTCACATTAAAAGTAGCTTCAGTCATGTCAAATAGAGATTGTTCCTTTCTTTACATAATGACCGCATTTCTTATAAATCCAATTTAGCCTATTGAATATTTCATCTACGATTTAATAGGCAGTAATATGTAATAGGCAGTAAAATGTTGCCCGGACGAAAGTCGAACTTCCACGCTTGGGTCCGTCAATGTACAATGTTACCATTGAGCTACCGATACGCTTGGGTCCGTCAATGTACAATGTTACCATTGAGCTACCGATACGCTTGGGTCCGTCAATGTACAATGTTACCATTGAGCTACCGATACGCTTGGGTCCGTCAATGTACAATGTTACCATTGAGCTACCGATACACTTGAAACTATAAAATACTTCACTGTGTATGTTGCTGAAAAGGATTTGCATAAACTTTCTTTTTGAAATTATTCATATCACGTCTGGTAAAAATATGTTTTCAGAGAAGACTTTTGATTGAAAATGAAATTCGAAAGGCATTTCTGTAGCTTAACACTGTTGTATTGTTATTATATTTCCTTTGAAATATTATTCCATAAAATAAGCATATTTTTGCTTCAGCAGATTGACAGAATAGGCCTTAAACTTTTTTTGTGTTCCGTATACTTTATCTAGCTCTCACTTGCAAACACTATTAACAAACTTATCGTATTTTAAGTTCGCCAGTTTCTTTTTGACTTTAGTACGTCGTTAGTCCTACCCTAAATCCGGACTAAAAGTTAGTACGTACTAAAACTAGGTGATCCCCGGACTAGCAATAATAAGGCTCCCTGAATACGAATAAAATTTCGTCTGAGGATGATCTTTCCTTAGTCCGGACTAAAAACGACTATGAATAAGGCCTACTGTGATAGGCAGGTGACGACGTCGGAGGATGATCTTTCCTTAGTCTGGACTAAAAACGACTATGAATAAGGCCTACTGTGATAGGCAGGTGACGACGTCGGAGGATGATCTTTCCTTAGTCTGGACTAAAAACGACTATGAATAAGGCCTACTGTGATAGGCAGGTGACGACGTCGGAGGATGATCTTTCCTTAGTCTGGACTAAAAACGACTATGAATAAGGCCTACTGTGATAGGCAGGTGACGACGTCGGAGGATGATCTTTCCTTAGTCTGGACTAAAAACGACTATGAATAAGGCCTACTGTGATAGGCAGGTGACGACGTCGGAGGATGATCTTTCCTTAGTCTGGACTAAAAACGACTATGAATAAGGCCTACTGTGATAGGCAGGTGACGACGTCGGAGGATGATCTTTCCTTAGTCTGGACTAAAAACGACTATGAATAAGGCCTACTGTGATAGGCAGGTGACGACTACACTGTGTTACATTGCAACTTGCATCCCACTTGTTTCTGCTGCAGACCATAGACTAAATATAGGATTACCGCTTGTTCGTCCTCTGTGCATGTACCCAACATTGACCTACCGCAAAGGAACAAAACTGTCAAAAGTCTCGTGGTCAACAATGATGGATGTGTTTGTTTACAGCTTAATTTTTCAAAAGACAAGCACTTTTACATGAATAAAATACTTGTACCAATTTGAATTTAATTTAACTGCATTACAAATTGGATAGAGGAAATATAAAAAAATTTCAAAGCACTTGTTGGCTGTGTTCGAGTTCAGTGCAATGTGGCCTTGATCCCTTCCCATTTCACGAGCCCTTGTTCCCTTCATGAGATAAATTCCTTAGTTAATTCGCACTTGTGTGTTCGTTTCCACCTCGAGTTTCGTTCAGTGCAATGTGGCCTTGATCACTTCCCATTTCACGAGCCCTTGTTCCCTTCATGAGATAAATTCCTTAGTTAATTCGCACTTGTGTGTTCGTTTCCACCTCGAGTTTCGTTCAGTGCAATGTGGCCTTGATCCCTTCCCATTTCACGAGCCCTTGTTCCCTTCATGAGATAAATTCCTTAGTTAATTCGCACTTGTGTGTTCGTTCCCACCTCGAGTTTCGTTCAGTGCAATGTGGCCTTGATCCCTTCCCATTTCACGAGCCCTTGTTCCCTTCATGAGATAAATTCCTTAGTTAATTCGCACTTGTGTGTTCGTTCCCACCTCGAGTTTCGTTCAGTGCAATGTGGCCTTGATCCCTTCCCATTTCACGAGCCCTTGTTCCCTTCATGAGATAAATTCCTTAGTTAATTCGCACTTGTGTGTTCGTTTCCACCTCGAGTTTCGTTCAGTGCAATGTGGCCTTGATCCCTTCCCATTTCACGAGCCCTTGTTCCCTTCATGAGATAAATTCCTTAGTTAATTCGCACTTGTGTGTTCGTTTCCACCTCGAGTTTCGTTCAGTGCAATGTGGCCTTGATCACTTCCCATTTCACGAGCCCTTGTTCCCTTCATGAGATAAATTCCTTAGTTAATTCGCACTTGTGTGTTCGTTTCCACCTCGAGTTTCGTTCAGTGCAATGTGGCCTTGATCACTTCCCATTTCACGAGCCCTTGTTCCCTTCATGAGATAAATTCCTTAGTTAATTCGCACTTGTGTGTTCGTTTCCACCTCGAGTTTCGTTCAGTGCAATGTGGCCTTGATCACTTCCCATTTCACGAGCCCTTGTTCCCTTCATGAGATAAATTCCTTAGTTAATTCGCACTTGTGTGTTCGTTCCCACCTCGAGTTTCGTTCAGTGCAATGTGGCCTTGATCACTTCCCATTTCACGAGCCCTTGTTCCCTTCATGAGATAAATTCCTTAGTTAATTCGCACTTGTGTGTTCGTTTCCACCTCGAGTTTCGTTCAGTGCAATGTGGCCTTGATCACTTCCCATTTCACGAGCCCTTGTTCCCTTCATGAGATAAATTCCTTAGTTAATTCGCACTTGTGTGTTCGTTTCCACCTCGAGTTTCGTTCAGTGCAATGTGGCCTTGATCACTTCCCATTTCACGAGCCCTTGTTCCCTTCATGAGATAAATTCCGTAGTTAATTCGCACTTGTGTGTTCGTTCCCACCTCGAGTTTCGTTCAGTGCAATGTGGCCTTGATCCCTTCCCATTTCACGAGCCCTTGTTCCCTTCATGAGATAAATTCCTTAGTTAATTCGCACTTGTGTGTTCGTTTCCACCTCGAGTTTCGTTCAGTGCAATGTGGCCTTGATCCCTTCCCATTTCACGAGCCCTTGTTCCCTTCATGAGATAAATTCCTTAGTTAATTCGCACTTGTGTGTTCGTTTCCACCTCGAGTTTCGTTCAGTGCAATGTGGCCTTGATCACTTCCCATTTCACGAGCCCTTGTTCCCTTCATGAGATAAATTCCTTAGTTAATTCGCACTTGTGTGTTCGTTTCCACCTCGAGTTTCGTTCAGTGCAATGTGGCCTTGATCACTTCCCTTTTCACGAGCCCTTGTTCCCTTCATGAGATAAATTCCCTAGTTAATTCGCACTTGTGTGTTCGTTCCACCTCGAGTTTCGTTCAGTGCAATGTGGCCTTGATCACTTCCCATTTCACGATCCCTTGTTCCCTTCATGAGATAAATTCCTTAGTTAATTCGCACTTGTGTGTTCGTTTCCACCTCGAGTTTCGTTCAGTGCAATGTGGCCTTGATCACTTCCCATTTCACGAGCCCTTGTTCCCTTCATGAGATAAATTCCTTAGTTAATTCGCACTTGTGTGTTCGTTTCCACCTCGAGTTTCGTTCAGTGCAATGTGGCCTTGATCACTTCCCATTTCACGAGCCCTTGTTCCCTTCATGAGATAAATTCCTTAGTTAATTCGCACTTGTGTGTTCGTTTCCACCTCGAGTTTCGTTCAGTGCAATGTGGCCTTGATCACTTCCCATTTCACGAGCCCTTGTTCCCTTCATGAGATAAATTCCTTAGTTAATTCGCACTTGTGTGTTCGTTTCCACCTCGAGTTTCGTTCAGTGCAATGTGGCCTTGATCACTTCCCATTTCACGAGCCCTTGTTCCCTTCATGAGATAAATTCCTTAGTTAATTCGCACTTGTGTGTTCGTTTCCACCTCGAGTTTCGTTCAGTGCAATGTGGCCTTGATCACTTCCCATTTCACGAGCCCTTGTTCCCTTCATGAGATAAATTCCTTAGTTAATTCGCACTTGTGTGTTCGTTTCCACCTCGAGTTTCGTTCAGTGCAATGTGGCCTTGATCACTTCCCATTTCACGAGCCCTTGTTCCCTTCATGAGATAAATTCCTTAGTTAATTCGCACTTGTGTGTTCGTTTCCACCTCGAGTTTCGTTCAGTGCAATGTGGCCTTGATCACTTCCCATTTCACGAGCCCTTGTTCCCTTCATGAGATAAATTCCTTAGTTAATTCGCACTTGTGTGTTCGTTTCCACCTCGAGTTTCGTTCAGTGCAATGTGGCCTTGATCACTTCCCATTTCACGAGCCCTTGTTCCCTTCATGAGATAAATTCCTTAGTTAATTCGCACTTGTGTGTTCGTTTCCACCTCGAGTTTCGTTCAGTGCAATGTGGCCTTGATCACTTCCCATTTCACGAGCCCTTGTTCCCTTCATGAGATAAATTCCTTAGTTAATTCGCACTTGTGTGTTCGTTTCCACCTCGAGTTTCGTTCTGTCGAATTTGGCTCTATGCGAGTTTCTTTTGTTTTTGTGGCGTTTGCAAGTGTTTTCTGCGGCCGTGCACAGTTAGAGTTATAAATACAAAACAAACGAAGTATTTCAAACAGTTGCGAATAAGAAACTATCTAGGGCTCGAGAAGGACAAGTTACTCGTGCCCTTTGCTGAAGAGGGCATTCTAGGGTGCATAATGTGCCCTTGCTGTGAATTTGGATTGCGGCAATGTGACGTCTCATCCGGGATGCACTTTTCAAGGGCACGAAGCTAGATAAGGGCAAGTTAGCTGGCGAATTCGAACACAGCCGTTGACTAATCAGTGTTCTAACCTCAAATACAAACCACATAGTTTCAGATAGTCGTGTTCGCAGGTGAGTAGTTCAATGTTAGGACACGGAGATTGGATGTGCGCAGCTAGCGCGCCCGCTGTACCTCATATGTAGTGTATGTTCCCTGCAAGTGGAGAGGTTCAATGATTTTTTCAATGAAATTATGATGGCCAACAACAAATACGCCAACGGCCAAAAGCAACCATTTCAAACGAACAATACATCAACAAATCTGTAAATCGAAAACCCAACGACGAAACCTTGAAAACTCGCGAGCACCCGAGACGGCACAAACACAAAATGACGTCGCTTTCACGACGCCGAGGCCAAACATCCGGACCGACATCGACGCCGCTACAGAACGCCTAGAGCGCTTTTCACAATACTGCGTTGCGATGCGATGCGTTTGACGCCGACGATCGCCGACCGATCCTGCCAACTGTTCTCACGAAAGAAATTTAAGTTTTTGGCCAGAATGTTGAACAAAAGACATACGAAAAATTGGTCTGTTTGAACGAAAACAGAAAAATAAAGAAAGATAAAAAAAAAAGGCAATATTACGAACTAATACATACAAAGTTTGCTTTGCGTCAAATGCGTATTCGTTTTCAAAACACAACACTACTTTTTTTTTAGTCGT
Organism: Dryococelus australis; assembly: GCA_029891345.1. Classification (NCBI taxonomy): domain Eukaryota; kingdom Metazoa; phylum Arthropoda; class Insecta; order Phasmatodea; family Phasmatidae; genus Dryococelus; species Dryococelus australis. The sequence goes on from CM057008.1 coordinate 3,801,124, forward strand.
CAGTGCTCAAAGTAAACAACAATTCTTCTTCTTATGTGTCGGTGTCCGCCGTCGGCAACTCAGATGCGCGAATTTCATGCAGCAGCGTTGACGCCGTCAACAGGCTGCCTTGGGCCAGGTTCACACTTGCGTTGAAGTGACGTGCGATGAACAGACGCACGTCATTTCGGACGCACGCTGTACAGCTGCGTAGAAACATCGCAGTTTGCAGTAGTCGTGCCGATGTCATGACAGCAACATGAATCAAGTAATTCAGAAGAAAAAGAAAATTCTTTTCGCGTATGTCGTGTATAAATGGATGTCGAAAAAGAAAAGAATGTAAATGCGAGATTGTTGAAAGACGCATTTGGGACAAGTTTCATGGAATTGCGAGAAGATGAAAACAAATTTTTCAATTACTTTAGAATGAGCGTAAAATCATTTGATGAATTGGTAGTAAAACTTGAGGACGGAATCAAATCGGAAGACACCAAATTAAGGTTTGCTATAACACCAGCAGAAATGTTGCCTATTGCGTTAAGGTAAGTGTGTTATAAAAACATTGTCAATATACTTTACAACATTATGTATTTATACATGTAACAGATCACAAAGCATAGACGTGTGTTCCAACACGCAATATCTCACTCAAGGTCTACATTTTATCTGTAGAACATAATTAAGTATAAAAACTAACAAATCAGTTCTATAATCCACCGAAGATATCGTCACTCGAAGTGACCGATGGTGAAAAATGTGACTGGGAATAAGACGAACTCACAACAGCATTCGTAGTAGGAGAAAGTTCTGCCTGTTGGTGTGGCGTTGTATGGAAACCGTCATGAGATACTTGTTGAGGGCTGGTTAGGGCAGACAATGGATTTGGAGTTGAAGTCACCGGGAAAGTTGTCAACGAGATCCTAGGAGTTGATGTCGAATGTGGCTGTTGAAACAGACCATGTTGGGGTGGCGAGACAAACGTATGTTGTGGATAAGTAGATGGAGTAATATAATGTGGATACTGTTAATGATAATCACTGAATGGATGAGCAAATGGGTTATTAGTGTCGTTGAATGATATTGATGCAACACCGTGAGTGGGCATGGGAGGTGCTTGTGAGGAAATGCCTGACTGATGTGTAACCTTGCTTCGGACGCACTTCGTGACTTCACTACGAAATTCCAGCTTTTGATCAATGGAAAACGTATTTAGTGTCGGCAATAAGGACTTGAAAAATGTAAGTCGTCATTATCTTCGCTGGTCGTTGTAGACGTCGGTAACATGTTTCCAACGTTTTCTCTCTCTTGCGCTGATTAATACTGCTGTAACTAATTTCAGCTGGTGTTTTTATGTTATGATACTCCGCGGGTTCCTGAATATGACCTGTTCCATCGGAAGCATTGTCATCTGTTGCAGTTGTTATTTCCTGTGTTCTTTCAGGTAATGACGATTGGGTACTATTAGGTTTCGTAACTTTTAGTAAAAAGGACATTTGATTGCCGTATAAATAAGGGCGGTATCCTCGGGCTGCCTGTCCAGACTTCGGTGCCTTCTTTACATACATTCCTTCAGGTTCTTCCATTTGACCATAATTTTTCTTCCTGAAACCAAATAATTAATGTTACCTATTTGTTTTACTTTATCCATGTATTATAGTTACATTTGTCTAAAGAGTAATTTTCAATATGACAAATCTTTTTGTTTGCACATTCTGTACAGGTATTTGGGAAGTGGATGCAGTTTGGCGTATTTACATTATTCCTACAGAGTCGGCCGTTCAACAACAAGCAAGATTGTGCAGAAAGTGTGTAAAACAATCTGGAACACACTAAAAGACTAATGTCTTCCCCTGCGTACAGAAGAGACGTGGCTGAATATCGCTGGCCGTTTCTTGCAGAAAGCAAATTTCCCTAATTGCATAGGGGCGCTCTACGGGAAGCACATCCGAATTGTCAAACCAACTTTGGGCGGCTCTTTATATTTCAATTACTAACACTACCATTCTATCGTATTGTTAGGTGTGGCTTATTCTAATTACAGGTTTATTTATATTAATGTTGCTCCTTTGAGAAATAATCCGACAGTACTGTATTTAGAAGATCCACTGTATGGGATCGCATAATTACTAATACCCTAAACATTCCTCAATGTAAACCTTTGCATGGAACCACCAGACCGCAAATACCCTTTGCATTTGTGGCTGATGAAGCGTTCGGTTTACATAAACATGTGCTTCACCCATTTTAGGACGATTCTTGTTACACATAAAGCGCATCTTTAACTATCGTCTAAGTCGAGCTCGCAGGTACATCGAATGCACCTTTGGAATCTTGTCAAACAAATTACTCATTTTTCACATACTTCTTAATGTCGATCTTGATTTATTTACAAATATAGTTAAGGCGTGCTGCGTTTTACACAATTACGTACGATCTCGAGATGGTCAGAATTTTTAAAGATACTTTATCCATTGAAGGTTTGGAAGAGGCAAATGATGCTGCAATGGATGACAATGTAAATTGTTGGTTACATGTTAATCACATTAGAAATATTTGGGTGGAATATTTTGTTTCAAATGTGGGTATGGTTCCGTGGAAAAATTACAGGGTATGACTTCTAGTATCATGTTATATCTCTCAATAAGTAGATGCAAGATATGAACACCTTCGTATGATTGCATGTAATACGTCCGTACATTTTGCAAAACGTTTGTACATCATGGTGTAGATGTTCCAATGTTCCACAACGATATTAAGTATGTATGTAAGTATATTACAAAACTGGACATATAATAAACGGTAACTGTTTGTACTATTTTGCAAAATGTTTGCACATCACTGTTTGCATTTTACAATATCTTGTACATGTGTAAATATATTACAAACCTGTACCTTTTATAATAAATACTCATGATAGTTACAAGCGTTGCCATATTCAGTTTCCTTCTTCTTTGTATTGGTACTAACATGGTCAAAAACAACTTAGCCTATCTGCAGCCATGCTGTTATCCCCCCCCCCCGGCCTTGTCTTTGTAATCGTCATTATTGAACGCCAAATAACAGGATGCGTAAGCACTTGGATATTAAAGTTTTCCACGTGGATATAGTCGTCCTCCATACTAATGCGCGATAATGCAACGCAAGTGTGCGCTGCTCCGTGTAATGCTTGTACACACGCTGCCTCGCGTTGCCATTGTCGCCTGTCAGTTCGTCGCTAGTGTGAACCCGGCCTTATTCTGATTGGCTACAGCTCATCGCAGTATTGTGAAAAGCGCTCAAGAGGTTGGGCAGTTGGGGGAGAACAGCGGGCGCGAGGAGGTTGTGGCGCGCCAGCCGGAAGTAAGACGCTCGGCGGGCGGAAGTCGCAGGCAGGCGAGTCAGTCGAGTGTCGTCAGTACGGCGCTGCTGGGGCTTCCATCCTGCACCTCGCACAGCGTCCGCCATGTTGGACTGCTTCCACGGTCCCGGCCTCTCCTTGTGAGTACACACACACATTCTCTCTCTCTCTCTCTCTCTCTCTCGCTCCTCTCTCTCTCCCCCCTCCCTACCTCCCTATAGGTATCTTACAAATATATCGGTACGACGATTTATTATCACCCATATATCGATGTAATTCGTCGATACATGTAATCGATATTTTATCGAAATCATTATAGTGATCCTTTTCAATGAGTATTATCTTAGAGCTGTTTAGTCGATTACGTTGATTGTTTATTGTAATAGCTATTGCATTAAACTTCACCTTGACATAATTTTAATGGCCTCCATGGCAATATTAGTGACAAGCGAAGGGAGGGAACAGTTTTTCTCACTTTAAAAAAATAAATGTTTTTAATTTTAGAATTTTTTTTGTACACGGAAAAATAATTTCCCAGCAAAAGTAATATATATAAAAGTAATAATATTTGTACAGCATATTTTCTAATGCAGGGTGCATGCAGTGAAAAACACTTAATTTAAAGTTCTGCAGGATTCCATGAATGTTCAATTTTTGAGTGACAATTACACGAAAACTCAATTTTAAAAAATCTGAAAATTTGTATGTATGATATCTTATCCTTTGCTAATAGAGTAGGCCTACACTATGTATAATCGTGTGTTTTTGCCTGTAAACATTTATAGGATTTTTTGAAAATGTCACGTTTCTTCAGTTGAGAAATGATTTACAGCATTACGAAAAAGAAAGCGATAGACTGCCTATTATTGACCATAAATACTATTATCATCATTAGTTACGTTAAAGCGTACGTGAGTAATGTCCCATTATTACATTTACATAATATTTTGAAGTGTAACTCTTGATATGTAAAGATAAAGTTAAAAGTAAATTGATTTTAAACTAATGAAATCTCATACTTCGTTGGTATACTACTCAGTTCCACAAAATAACATTTCCTAACATAGGACATAACACAAGTCATGATCTGTATACAATAGCGTCACAGTATTTCAATAACACACATTACGTATTCTATTATGTTGCCTTTTCTAAAAACAAGCGGAACTGTATTTTAATAATAAAAAGTAGTAGCCTTTGTTATGCTCACCTCTTCCTTAACTATATATTGATAAAGTTCACAGTTACTTCACATTTTTCTGAATCCCTGCTAAAGTTCTACTTGTAGGATATTTCTCCGCCTCGTGCAAACTAGGCTTAAACAAGTCCAGAAAATTGCACCGTATTCGTGCGTATTCAGTTGTAGGGGCTGTTCACGGTTAAGTGAGCACTTTTTAAGGCCCTTCTAAATGTTTCCTTTCATTCAGTTTCCATCTTCCTGCTGCTTTTTAATATAAACATCAGCGTGACCAATAAACACAGTGTCAAAACTTAATGCCTGAGGCTGCAGTAAGATATATTTATTAGTGGTTAATGCCTGTTGGGAGGGCCTTAAAAACTGGTCACTTTACCGTGAACAGCCCATAATAATATTTTGCTTAAGAACTATTTCTTACAAGGCATTACTAAAACACATGTTTTCTCTCTGTTTTTATACATATTTATTAAAAATGAAACAGTGTAATTTATAAATAAAATGTTTGTCAAATTTCAGTTTAACGAAAAATAAGATAATTTAATTTTAACAGGGGTATAAAATGCTTGTGATACATGGTATATTTAGATAGTAATTAAACACGTCATACATGGGGTGATTTCTCGAAGGTTTTATTGAAAAAGTGCAAAGAAACCGGGAACAGGCTATAGCAGATTTTTGAAATTGTTAACGACAGTAAGCCTGTTGGCTGGATCTTGACAAGTTAGGCTTTGTATAACAGTGTGCAGTCTTTCTGATGGCGCAAGTGGAGTAGGTTTACTTACTTTTAGCATAACATTTCCTATAGTCTATTCGTGGTTTCTTTACACTTTTTGACTCCAATACTCCAATACGTCTTTAAATTTGCAACCATAGTGGGAGCCAATCCAGAAAATCCGATGATAACAAAATCGGGGGATACAGTTTGGCATTGCAGCTCCGAATCTATCATCTACATTCAAAATTCAATTACACCACTCTATTGCCAAAGGATCAAAGGACATGTTACGTTGAGTGAGGACTGCGAAGAAACGCTCCAATGAAGTCCGGAAAGGAGGGGGGGGGGGGGGGCAAAATTTGAGTTCGTTTCGCCGCGTCTCATAACTTCCGCGTAATATGACTTTTGACTAGGAGGAGATACGACGCTCATCTGAGTTTCAGTCGACAGCTCTCGGCAAGATCAATTGATTGTGTGTATAAAACCATATGCGTGGCTTGGTTATGGTGAAATTGTATGCGTTTAGTAAAAAAAACATATAAGAAAACTTAACATAATTTTGTCCTATACTCGTCAAAAAGCCAAGTGGAAATACAGAAATCGTATACGGTTGGAAGGAGCATCTCAAAAGCAATCCAATGGCACCCATAAAACCCCATATGATAGAGTGAAGCGGTGTCGGGAACGTAAAATAAATATCAAGGTGTCCGAGCGCGTCATCGTAGACGTGTTCATGCAAAACAAACTGCCATATCCTCAACACAGCCAAACCAAATTAAAAAAAAAAATCTAACCTTAGAAATATCACCTCATGTATGAGGTGATTGGTTATTTCCTAAATATGCCACGTGTCATATAGTGCGCACGAATACGGTGCGCTGTACTTTGGTGTAATTTAACAGACTTAAGCTTAGTTGGCACGAGGCGGAGGAATATCCTGGAAGTAGAACTTTAGCAAGGCTTCAGGAAAGTGTGACGTAAGCCCAACCGTGAATCGTTAATGATAGCTAACCCTACCATAAAAGATATTTATGAATATCATCATACGGATGACCAATAAGAGTCGGATAAGAAACTCACCTTATTAGACAAAAGCCTTCACACTATTGCAGCTGAAATATCGTGAGTGTCTTTCTGTTCGTTGTGGCTGAGCGGTTAGCCCTCTCGCCTCCCACCAAGGCGAGCCTGTTCAATTCCCGGCCGGGTCACTCCCGGATTTTCGCTTGTGGCTATCGTGTCGGATGATGCGGGTTTTCTCGGGGATCTTCCGTTTCCCCTGCCCCCTCATTCCGGCGCTGCTCTTTCTGTTTGCAACGTTGAACACGAGTACGGTGGTTGAGATAGCACATGCTAACTGACATCATAATGCCGTTTACGTAAGGCGAAGGCCTGACTGTGCACAGTATGCCGACAGCTGTAGGCTATTCACGGTAAATAGAGCACTTTTGAAGGCCCTGTTTAAGATCTACTTGTATGCACATTCCATTATACTTCCGCCAGATGTATAATGAACGTAATTAGTAATGTTTCTTTTTGTGTCGGTTTAATAAAACTGCGAAATTACTAGAAAAGTAAATATTTTACGACTTTCCTAATTCTTACTCTTATATGCATTAAAAATATTGAAAGTAAAACAAATAATTTGAATATTTTCAAATATTTCCCTAACACTTTTAATCCAACGTTAAGACGTGGAATTACTTTATCTCCCTCGTTACCAACCTGACGGGGCGTGGGTCAGTCAAGAGTGCCCGTTAAAGTACATGCAGGCAGGGGCAGTGATATTTTTCATAGGTTGATTTCAGAAGTGCTCACTTGATGGCGAACAGTCTCTAGATGTGGCGTGCATCATGCAGACAGCGAAATGCGTCGAGCAAGTGAAACAGTGAAATTATTAGAAAAGTAAACATTTAACAAGTCTGCTCATTTTTACACTCCAATGCATTAAAAAAAAAAAAAACAGAAAGCGAAAGAAATAATTTAAGTTGTCACAAATGGTTACCTAACACCTTTTATTCTACTTAGGTAGGATACGGAACTACTTCCTAGCCATCGTTTCCTACTTTACTGGGCGCAAGTCTTTCAGGGCGCCCGTTAAAATATATGCAGGCAAGGGCAGTGACTTTTTTCTAAGGTTGATTTCAAAAGTGCTCACTCTATCGTGAACAGCCTTTACGCAGATTGATGAAGAGAATAGGTTTGGGTATCCTGAAAGAAATTCTGAGGGAAATAAAAATAAATAAGACATATTTATACCCGAAAGTAAATTGTCTTGAGTAGCCAACATTTTTAATGCACGTAAATTACACAGAGGCAGTAAAGATTATCAACATTAAAAAAATAGAGTTTTATTTATTAATTTTTAACGTGTTAATTTTCTTCTGTTCGTCGTTCGTGTCATCCTGCCGAGAGTAACTACTGTTTTTGCTGCTGAGCGGCTCGTGAACAATATCACTTGCAAGCAGACCACTCGAACAAACCTGGTGTGGGCCGGCAACGACCGCAAACTCGCAGCTATTCCTAGCCGCCATGTCAGCGCGCCCCCCCCCCCCCCCCGGCTTCTTTTAACTGTTGCTCCTGCTCCTTGGAGGCAATCTTACACTGCCAAACAACTCACATTGCACATAGGGCGTGCCACAATGACGAACATACAAGTAATTTAAAATTGTTTTCTAAAGCCTCTGTCACACGGTAACATTTTTGCCTTCTACTATATTTGGCAATAAAATATGAGGCAAAATACGGCCATCAAAATTTTTCCTTCCAACACCAACAAATTTTATCAAATAATCTCGAATGTGTTTGAAAATGTGCCATAATGAAAATTTTTTTTTTACTGGGAGAATCTAATTGAGAGATTATTTAATTGCTTTGGTTTTTCCATGCGGCCCATTACAGGAATTAATGTAAGTAAGTATAATATTGAGGATGAAACGGGAAGTGAAGACGATCGTGAAGATAGTACTGATGAAAATGAACATGAAGACGGCGATAGTGCTGAAGACAAAGATGGCGATTTTCTCAATGCGTTGACACACCCGACACATCCAACACAAGCGACATGAACAAGACACCGAGAATACTGACTACATGTTTACCGAAGACCCGAATGAAATTGTTGATTGACTCAGATATTTGATTGCCCTTCGAAAATGTGCTGTGACTTACATATTATCTTCAGTCATTAGTGAAGTGAAGAAACGAGGCTACATCGAATGATTCTTTCATTGTAATTACAAAATAATAATAAATTATTATTAAATAATATTTCTTTCTTTATTCTTGTGTGTCGTATCCTTCTATCCCTCACAACTTAACGCGAATCAGCCTTTTATGAGATACTCGAAAAACCATTATTGAATACCTGCAGATAAAAAAAAAATGTAATTTGGACTCTGTTCAAAGAATATTAATAATAATGATTGATTTTCAGCTGATTATGTATATTTTATTATGTGCACAAAAATATGTCGCATTTTATTTACTTTATATAACATATATTTTTAATAAAAATTATTTTAAATAAAATTATTTTAGATGGAAATATTCGCTTTTAGGAATAAATCAAAAAAATTATGACAGTTTACATACTCTTCAGGAATGTTTAATCTCTTATTCGGTACAGACCAATAGCAGGCGGCATTATCGAGAAATTAATGCCACCTATGTGTCGAAAATAGACTGCAATATGTAAGGCATCGTCAGTACAACCCTAAAAAAAAAAAAAAAAAAAGTGGTTGCCGCCTGGTGGGTGAATTAATACATTAGCGCCACCTAGGTAATGAAAACATATGGCATCCAATATGGCAGTTAAACGAAGATGAGAGACAAACCCTAGCAATGTATAATCAAATAACAAACAAAAAAACAAGATTTCGGTGTAACATCTGGTAATTTGTAAATATTTTTATATACTGGTTTTGTTAATTTCAGATAGGATAAGGTAATAATTTATTAAATTTCTTTATGTTTTCAAAGTTACTATAGTGGGATGTGTAAAGATGATAATCAGGACGGTCTCTATCTGCTAACGAAATTATTATGTTTCCCATATTATTTATTGTTGATGCAGATACGTTTGTGTTAATCTCTGTGAACTTGGAAATGTTTTGCACAGGTAAAGAGACGACACTTCTAATGACAAATTTTATTTTGATCAGTTTTTGTTTTGTTTTGCGTTGTTAGGAATATAATTATTTGTCTTCAGAAGTGCTAAACGGCATGGAAAGTTAATAATTTTTCGTTCAGCTGTCCAGCCCTAATTTATAGAAGTGATGGTTATGATGATATGTGTCGAGGTTAAAATTGGACAGTATAACATTTAATGGAGGATTTGAAGAAATGACTTCAATCCAGGAACTGATGATGACCCGAGGAAGGACGATCGTATGCCACAGATAGGTATCCATTGCTGTCTCTGGAGTGTTACGACCTACCAACACTTCGAGCCACCCTGGACGGGACCAGTGTTCGAGAAGAGAGCTTGAGTGATCAAAGAACACCGAAGGAGGATCATAGTCGCCTCTAGTCGGTATTACAACCAAAGTTCTATATGGCCGTATATCTAGTTACAGGTCAATTGTAAGTTAATTTATAATATAAAAAAATTGATATTTTTTCTTCTTCTCACTATGATAGATAAATTATTATTTTTTGGTAACAGTTGCTTTTGAATGTGGCTCGGATTGTGAAAATATGCCACTTTATTCATATGGAGATGTGAGAAAGAGAACACACTCATAAATTCTTTTGATAGTCATTAAAATCTTCTAATAATTTCACTTCACTCTAGTTCTTGTCGGTAAATTTTAAGATATCATTATTTTTGCATGTTAGTTGTGTATCAATATCTTTTGTCCTCTTGACGACCTCTATGTCCCGATTACATGGGGTAGTGTTACCTACACTTGATTGAGGAATTGTTTTTCTCACTATTGAAAGGTTCCGAAGCTAACTGTGGTAAAATATGTATTAAAATAAAATTCGTGATGTTTGAGAAGTGAAAGTTAAAATTCTCTCTTTCTCCATTACAGAAAAGGTTGCGCCCATTCGTGGGGCATATAATGACGAAGTTCAGCGACAGCACATATATTTAATCAACGACGAGTTTCGTTATAGCGGCCTCCAACACTGTACAAACAAATGACAGACGAAAACTCAAGATGGCGGCATATGATAGAATGTGAATAAGTGGCGGAGTGGGGGTTATTTAGTCAGTCGTCTGCTGGGGAGACATCCGGAAATGTAAGTTTTTAAAATAAAGTTTTATGTAATTTTTTCATAATTTTTTCATAACAAATTTTTCATAACTCTTAGTAATTCATTTTTAAATAAATTTGTGGAATTTTTATTGATTATTTTTGGAATTTTTGTAGTGATTTTTTGGGTTCAAGGTCATTAAATTTCATGGGACCAAGGTCACCTGCACCAAATATGGCGGCTAAGATGGCTGACAGAACCAAGATAACTGATGGTTAGGTCTGACTACGATCCTGGATTCCTTGTATCTATTTAGCTTACCCTAGCCTATAAAACCAAGATGGCCGTTACGGCCTTGTCCACTGGTCCTCCCCGGTCCGCTTGACATGGCTAGGAGTCGCATGTCCTCCTCTCCAGCTCTGATGATACTGAAAGGCAATGTTCAGGGGCTCGTTTTTTTGAAAATGGGAGAAACTGGAAACTTTTTAGGGAAAACGAGAAATTTTTACGATAAAAGGGGAAATTCCAACATGGTGGCAGTCGGCTCTGAAGCCCCAAGTTTCCAACTTTTTGTCACAGAACCGGTATAACCATACTACTTACGCAGCATCTTATGTTATTTCTATTTGCGTAAAACCAAATCGGAAGAAACTTAAACCTCATTATTTAAACACGTGATTTTGACACATTTATTGCAGTTACTGTGCCAATGTAAGGGGCGTACCCAGAAGACGAAAATCTGTCAACTTTGTCTTCAGTCTGTGGTCCATCACCCGGCGATAGGGCACGTTCGATTATCGAACACACGCCATGCTCCTATTGCAAAATAAACGGATTCTTTTGTGGAAACGAGAGCCCGCAGACAGAACTGGCTATCGGTATTACGTATTTAGTCTGTGTCTAAACTTTATACGCTCATTAGTGAACATAAATTAGTCACTGACATCATCGTAATATGTGATACACTCTAATAAATCATTCGCAATTTTACTACTCAGTGCATATGTATAGAGGTAAACTGTGTGAATGGTACCGATTTTTCCCGTACATCCATGGTAGCAATCATAAATTAGCTCAGGAAACTTTGGAATGCGTAGTATAGTTTTCAACTTTGCGTAGTAGCGATGATAAACATTACTATATTTGCTACTTGGTATATGACATTATTTCCGTACAATGTATAGGAATATACATTTTAGAAAGTTTATCAGAATATTTTCCTACAGTGTAAGATGTTCCCCACATAATGATCAACGCAGCATTCCATCCTAGCAAGTTCGCCTAAATCAACAAATGATAGTAGTTGAATCGAGGCTAAATAAGTGTTCTAACCAAAACAAACTTTTACTGCTATATAGATGAATAAGTGTTTATGTGATAGTAAACAGTTACCTAGTATAGTGTGTAAATTGGTGGTTTTTTTTTCCATCTGAAATTATGCGAAGTAAATTTGGGCCACACTGACCATCGGTCCGTGAAAAAGTTACAAAACCGTTATAGAACAAAATTTATCACATTTATTTAATACAGCAAAGTTCGTGTAGTTCGGTAACCGCTAAAAGCGTACATAAATTGTAACCTCCAAGGACAACTTGCAAACAACTTTAGAGCAACGGATATTTTATGCAAGTTTATACTGTAGCTTGCACCCAGGTTCATATTAAAGCTAGCGCCGTTATTAATGACACAGCTTCATCTGGGCAGCTTTAACGTAGAACTACATAAACGTAATGCTCGAAAATGACCCTTCTTTTTTTTTTTAATTGTACGTTACGCAGTTAATTTCACGCTGTAATGAGTTCTCTTCAGGTCTCCAACGTTGGCAGATAAAGATGCAGATATTTCCTTCCTCCACAACCTGATGTGCGGTCGTTAACATTTTCTGATATCGTATTTGTAGAAATGTTTCCAACACTAATGCATCTTTAAAGATGCAACCACAACTGAATTGGCTGTATAGTACATGTGTTAAAAACAGTGAAGATTATAGTTTAAAGGATACAGCTTGGTTTATGTTTTTATATTATATGTTTAATTTATCTAAAGGTGGCTAGTCAATTAAATAAATAACTAAATTTTATGCGCACAAGAGAATGATGGTATTGGCATTCTTCTTTCTCTTTTTATCAGAAAGTTCCTCTACACTGTTATTGGTGACCGGGTCTCGTGGTATCAGAGGCCACACAGCTTCCTCCTGATTTGTGAACGTATCCGGTTCCCAGGACACTGCAACTGCTACACTACAGACAGATTACTAAATCTACAACAAAAAAACTTGGTTAGTTTACCAACATTTCGACACTAGTTTCACATATCTATCTTACATATAGCGGATGAAAATATTATTTGTAATCAGGGAACGACTTTTCGGACGTTCTGTATCATGAAATATGTTTAACTGGACAATGCGAAACGTTGTCTTAAACAATTTATTTATTTAAATATAACTAAATCGGTAGTGGAAAAAAAACCGAAATTACAGATTTCAAAAAGTCCTCTTCGTGATATACTACACAAACGTTTATTGTTTCGTGCATATAACGTTCAACATGTGTTACTTTTTCTGACGGGGCGAATTTTTCATCAGTGATGTAGTTAACTAGCATAACGTGCATATATGGGCTTCTTCATAGCCCCTGTGGGGCACCAGAGGTAGCCCAAAGGTAAATGTTCGGTGCACGCTTTTACATGACAAAATAACTATCGGAACATTCATTTCGCCGAGGGCACCATCACATCTGCAGTGTATCTGAACAAGTGACAATTATTTGCTGTTCCTCAGTTGTTTGAGTATCACCCTCATGTCATTTCTCAACAAGATGGAGCACCGCACCGTTGTGGTTTGGAGGTTCTTGCCTAGCTCGATAAGACATTTCCTGGACGATGGATCAGTCGTGATGGCCCGACAGCTTGGCCTCCACGATCTCCTGACATAATTAGATTAGATTTTGGCTGTGGGGCTATGTCTTCAAAACTCCTGTAGCATATCTTACAACTCTGCAACAATGGTTATCCACAGTCATTGCATTGATTCCCCCTACGATGTTGGCTAATGTAAGTACAGAAACGGAATATCGACTAGATGTGATACGTGCTACCAGAGGGTGCTACCATGGATACTTACTGATGTGTTTTCCTGTTGCAACAAATACTTGTTTAGTTTACCAACATTATGGCACCAGTTCCACATCTCTATCATACATATAGAGGACATAAATAAAGTTAAAAATCTGGGAAACACTTTTCGGACATCCTGTATTTCCCCTCAAGTGCAGGTATGTATCTTAGTTAGTACCAGTGGGTGGAACGCCCGGCCCTTCATGGAAACGACTCACACTGTGTGGGTGCTGTTTCCACTGTGCATGTCTCCCAGCCGAGCAGGCACTACAGTGCAGGTGTGTATCCTAGTTAGTACCGGTGGGGAGAAGGCACTGCCCTTCTTGGAAACAACCCACACTGTGTGGGTTCTGTTTCCACTGTTCGTGTCTCCCAGCCGAGCAGACACTACAGTGCAGGTGTGTATCCTAGTTAGTACCGGTGGGGGGAACGCCCGGCCCTTCATGGAAACAACACACACTGTGTGGGTGCTGTTTCCACTGTGCATGTCTCCCAGCCGAGCAGGCACTACAGTGCAGGTGTGTATCCTAGTCAGTACCAGTGGGGAGAAGGCACTGCCCTTCATGGAAACAACCCACACTGTGTGGGTTCTGTTTCCACTGTTCGTGTCTCCCAGCCGAGCAGACACTACAGTGCAGGTGTGTATCTTAGTCAGTACCGGTGGGGGGAAGACCCGGCCCTTCTTGGGAACTACCCACACTGTGTGGGTGCTGTTTCTACAGTGCCTGTCTCCCAGCCGAGCAGGCACTACAGTGCAGGTGTGTATCCTAGTCAGTACCGGTGGGGGGAAGACCCGGCCCTTCTTGGAAACAACCCACACTGTGTGGGTTCTGTTTCCACTGTGCGTGTCTCCCAGCCGAGCAGACACTACAGTGCAGGTGTGTATCCTAGTCAGTACCGGTGGGGGGAAGACCCGGCCCTTCTTGGAAACAACCCACACTGTGTGGGTTCTGTTTCCACTGTGCGTGTCTCCCAGCCGAGCAGACACTACAGTGCAGGTGTGTATCCTAGTCAGTACCGGTGGGGGGAAGACCCGGCCCTTCTTGTAAAGAACCCACACTGTGTGGGTGCTGTTTCCCTTGTGCATGTCTCCCAGCCGAGCAGACACTACAGTGCATGTGTGTATCCTAGTCAGTACCAGTGGAGGGAAGGCCCGGCCCTTCTTGGAAACAACTCACACTGTGCGGGTGTGGTTTCCGCTGTGTCTTTCTCCCAGCCGAACAGTGCAGATGTGAATCCTAGTCAGTACTGGTGGGGGGAAGACATGGCCTTTCTTGGAAACAACCCACACTGTGTGGGTGCTGTTTCTACAGTGCCTGTCTCCCAGCCGAGCAGGCACTACAGTGCAGGTGTGTATCCTAGTCAGTACCGGTGGGGGGAAGACCCGGCCCTTCTTGTAAAGAACCCACACTGTGTGGGTGCTGTTTCCCTTGTGCATGTCTCCCAGCCGAGCAGGCACTACAGTGCAGGTGTGTATCCTAGTCAGTACCGGTGGAGGGAAGACCCGGCCCTTCTTGGAAACAACCCACACTGTGTGGGTTCTGTTTCCACTGTGCGTGTCTCCCAGCCGAGCAGACACTACAGTGCAGGTGTGTATCCTAGTCAGTACCGGTGGGGGGAAGACCCGGCCCTTCTTGTAAAGAACACACACTGTGTGGGTGCTGTTTCCCTTGTGCATGTCTCCCAGCCGAGCAGACACTACAGTGCAGGTGTGTATCCTAGTCAGTACCAGTGGGGGGAAGGCCCGGCCCTTCTTGGAAACAACCCACACTGTGCGGGTGTGGTTTCCGCTGTGTGTTTCTCCCAGCCGAACAGTGCAGATGTGAATCCTAGTCAGTACTGGTGGGGGGAAGACCTGGCCTTTCTTGGAAACAACCCACACTGTGCGGGTGCTGTTTCCACTGTGCGTGTCTCCCAGCCGAGCAGACACTACAGTGCAGGTGTGTATCCTAGTTAGTACCGGTGGGGGGGAAGACCCGGCCCTTCTTGGAAACAACCCACACTGTGCGGGTGCTGTTTCCACTGTGCTGCTCCCCCGGCTGAGCACACTCTACAGTGCAGGTGTGTATCCTAGTTAGTACCGGTGGGGGGAAGGCACTGCCCTTTCTGGGAACAACCCACACTGTGCGGGCGCTATTTCCGTTTTACCATGAAGGGCTGCGCTTTCTCCCCTCCGGTACTGATCAAAATACACACCTGCACTCCCGGGTCAGGGGAAATGTAAAGAATTAGTACTTTGCGCAGAAGTTTTTATATGCTATTCATGGAAAAGTGAGCTCTTTCGATAACGGTGGAATATACACATTGTGTTTATTACTGGCATGACAATATTTAGTTAAAAGGTACTTAAATGATAAGAAATGGCTGAAAGGAAAAATCAAATAGCCCCTCGAAAGTGCCCACTTTCCCTTGTACACTCTATAGTTGTGCCAATACACGCTATGTAATGGTAAGCATTTGTGTTTAAAAATTTATATTTATATTTTTGTGAAATTACACTAATACGTCTTTGCAAAGTGACACATGGTCTATACGTACAAAATAAAGTATTGACATGTTTGTTATGGGAATTCGTGTGAAGGTAATAACGTGTTTCGCTTGAAATCTTGATGGACTGAATGAAATGTTGGCCCGACTAGCTTAGTCTGTTGCTCTGTAGTAGTAGGAAAATGCCGGTTTGGGTGCAGGGGCATGGTGCCAGGGACTGGAGTACAAGCCGCCCGCCATCTTGTAAGATGTCACCCGGCATAAATTTCCCTTTTTCCTCCGTTTTCCTTCAAAAATTCCTTTTTTTTCCGACGTTATGCTCTTACATTCCGGTCAATTTCCACCGATGACTCAACAATGTGGGTTTTGACTCAATATTTGGAATGAGGAGTAAGGAATGGAGTGGATACCTTAACGTTCACACCCCATAATTACCGACAACCAACCTGGGCATTGAAACTTCATGCTCTGTCATGCCATACCAGCACCATCCATCTTGTCTGAAGAATGTTCGAGTTAAATGCTCCATAATGCAATCTCTCCTTCTTACCGAATGTGTCGCGCGTAATCATTCCTGATCAATGATAACCATCATGTCTTGTCCCTACTTCATGTTCTTGCATTCAGAATGTGCACCACCAGGAGCTGTGGAGACCTGCACGAGGCATGGGGCTGGGAATGGAAAGTTCTCACTTTACACTCTTGCATTCCGCACATGTGCTGGCATCCATTGTGGCCATCCCTACTTCATGCTTGTGCATACCAGTGGTCATTTTCCCTCATGCTCATTCATTCCTACCAAATGTGCTGAACTGTTATTTCAACAGGGTTTTCTCATATTCCATCTGGGGTCCTTTCACCTGGCAACTTGGCAGAGAGCCAAGTCTCATGCTCTGTCATTCAAATTATGTTTTTCTCCTATTCCTTCCAGGGTACTTTCACCTCCTGTATGCCCTAAGCACCCTTATAAGAATAGTTGGCTGTAATTTACGAACCATCAAAAATAAAGTTGCAAAATTCATAACATAGATATCACCCCTGATGACGAAAAGTATTGCGGGGCCAAGTATACCATATGTCTGCTTATAAACATAGTTGGCTCTAATTCCCGAACTGTTTAAGATAGTTGGCATACTTATAACATAGGAATCACCCCTGACGACGAAAAGGGTCAAATATACGCTATGTGTCCTTATGATCATAGTTAGCTGTAATTTCCGAACTGTATAAGAGGTCGCTGCCAAATTCATAACATAGGCATTACCCCTGAGAACAAAAACAGGGTGTTCAGCTATTAGGTAATTCTGGGAAATATGGGAATCATACGAATTTATATTGTGTTTAAGATTGTGCGAGAAATGTACTGAATTTTTTTCTGTGAGAAATTGTTATTACATATTGCCTAACACAGAACAGAACTTCATAAATGAATTACAACATTTTTTAATGGTTTTAATTGATATATATTTTTAACATTAATGTAATATCTATGCCTTTTTTTCCTCATGAAAACGGACAGCGCAGTGAAATGTTGAACTTCATAGTTGGCTACATGTTAAAGTTCAATATGACAGCTGTTAACCATTAATTTTTATCAATGTTTGTGCTGTATGTTTAAATAATTAATGCTGGTGTGATAGAGTGATGTTTCATTATGAACCTTTTATTTTCTACAGCTTTGTATTTTATTTCTGCTTTTCATGCAGAGCATACTGATATAAACAAAATCAATGCTGTTGCTGCTAATAAGTTGAGTGTTGATGTTGTTATAAGAAAACGTGATTTACAATCTGAATAGTATAGTTCTTCTGCTAAAGAGAAATGTCAGATGTGTAGCTTTGCTTAACACAGGAGCGAACACCATAGATTTTGTGCGAAAAGGGAACATAAGCAAGAACTTAGAAGACACCTAATCTCTATGTTTATCATATCAGACATTTAAGTGCCATTTGACTGTCTGTATAGGCCTATGCGAAAACAACTTTAAAAGAGTGTTAATTTTACACCAACATTTATTGTGGTAGATACTATAATATGATATGATGTGCTGCACATTTGTGTGAAAGTACATTTCATGTTTGTGCAAATACAGAATCAGAGTGGCATGTGTTTACTTTCAATTGAAGTTGTAAACTTGATATAAATTAGTACTTTTGATTATGTACATTTTATTAAGAACTTCGCATTTCGTTTGGACAACTTTCGATATTCCAGCTCGCTGTCAGCTGCTGTTGATAATTCTGCTAGTAAGCTATTAAATAAATTCCAACTACATTCACTATTTTTTCTACAGCAGTTTGATAAAACTTTTGCATACTTACGAAACATTTTCATGCATTTTATAGGCCTAAACCCTTGAAGTGGCATAATGTATTTAGTGAATTTATTATCTAGTTATGCAACTTTTCTTTCGACTTCATAGAGTATTGTATAGTTCTTAAAGGTATTCTATCATGATTGTGCAAGTATTATAAAACACTGTTTTAATTTTTTACTATTTCTATGGGAGGTTGATTAATGAAATGTGTAGGATACTGTTACACGAGTTGCAATGAGAGTGTTATGAAAGGACTAGTTTGATCACCTGTGCATTGTTCAAGATTCTGGTTTTTATTCTTGCTGAGCATTTGTTGGGATTGTTTTTTCCGGAAATTGTGTAGGAAATAAATTATGTATAAACAAAATTAGAGCTACAAATCTTATAAAAATATTTTTTTTCAAGTTTCATATGTTAAATTTACTTCTTTGTCATAACATAGAAGTTGTGTTTCTGTATAATTCAATTAATTTTATTCAGTTATTCCCTTTTTCGTGTGTTGCTGTTGTATACATTATCGATGTTCATAGTGGAATCAATTTCTCATAGTAAATTTTGGCTTCGTTTAAGAATCAAATTTCTAACATTCCTTTTGTGGATATAAGCATCATTCGTTGTGTGCATATTTGACAAAACAAACCTACCTAAAGTTTTAACATTATTGTAACTTTTGTTGAATTAATCATTGGATCACAGGTGTTAATTTGTAAAACACTGTACTTGAATTCATCACAAAATGTGGGAAATGTACTGGAAATAAAAATTACAGCTTTGCTGGACACCCTGAAAAAGAGATTCAGATTCAAGTATACCCTAAGCACACTTATAAGCACAGTTGGCTATAATTTCTGAACCTTTAAAGATATACTTGCCAAATTCATAACATAGGCATAATCCCCAACAACAAAAAGGGTTGCAGGGTCAAGTATACCCTTTATCTACTTATAAGGATACTTCGCTGTAATTTCCGAACAATTTAAGATATAATTGCCAAATTCATAACATAGACATCACCCCCGATGATGAAAAGGGTCACAGGGCAAGTATACCTTGTGCCTACTTACATGCATAGTTGGCTGTAATTTCCAAACCGTCTAAGATATAGTTGCCAAATGCATAACATAGACATCATCCCCAATGGCAAAAAGAGACACAGGGCTAAGTATACCCTAAGCACATCTATAAGCATAGTTGGCTGTAATTTCCAAACCATTGAAGATATTGTTGCCAAATTCATAACATAGACATCACCCTGACAACGAAATGAGACACAGGGCCAAGTATATCCTAAGGGCACTTATAAGCATAGTTGGATGTAATTTCCAAACAGTTAAAAATATAATTGCCAAAATTCATAACATAGGCATCACCCCTGACAACAAAGCAGACAGAAGGGTCAAGTATCACCAAAGAGAAGTTGTAAGCATAATTGGCTGTAAAGATATAGCCAGCAAAATCATAACATATACATGGCCCCCAACAACAAAAAGGAATGATGGTATGACCCAAGCACACACATAAGTATAGCTGGCTGTAATTTCCGAACCTTTTGAGATACAAATAACAAACAGACATTGCATGTTTAGGAAAATAAATAAAATAAATATGCACATGGGCCTATGCACTCACCAGACAATAAACATGTCATTGCGAGCTAGAGAGGTTTTTATCCTGGACCCACTTAAGCAAATTACGTCCTCGACAGATATTGAATGGTTAGGAGAATAAATAAAGTAAATACATGTGCCTACACACTCACCAGACAAGAAACTTGTCATCATAAGCCAGTGAGGTTATCTCATACTCCTTCCAGACTCACCTACGCCAATGATATTCCTTGACAGACACTGCATAGCTAGGAGAAGAAATAAAGTAATTTCTCGTGTGGGTACACACTCACCAGACAATAAATTCGTCATAGTGCGCTTGTGAGGTTTTCTTATACTCCTCACATTCCTTCTGAATTCACCTAGGCGAATGACACCAATGGCGAAGATACGAGTATCTTAAACATAAATCGCCATCACCTGGACTGCTGGCCATGTATGGGGCTGGCATACTTGCAAGTTTTCTCATTCGTTTCACCTAATGTCCTGGCGGGGATTTGAAGTCTCATGCACTGGGCATTTCACCTAAGTTTTCTCACATTCCTTCTGGTCTCCTTTCACCAGGCATCCTGGTGGGGTGTCGAGTCTCATGCTCGATCATTCCAACAAGGCGTCCTCATATTCCTTCTGGGATCCTTTCACCTGGCATCCTGGTGAGGGCCGATCGCTTGGATATTCCTTCCTACCGAAAGTTCACACTTCATGCTCTGTTATTCCAACAAAATCCTTTCACCTAGCATCCTGGTGGGGACAAGTCTCACGCTCTGTCATTCCTTACAAGTTCTTTTCACCTGGGAGGGACCAATCATTTGAATACTCCTTCCTTGCATGCACGTGTGTCGATGGCCATCTTGGATGGTGCTACATCACTCTCTTGCATTCTAGCCTACCAATGGCTGTAATATTCGAACCATTTAAGATACATACACTGACGAAATGTAAAATAAAATAGTTATAAGCACTTACCAACCAAGCCCCGGAAGCTGCATGCTGTGTTAAACAATGCTAGCTAGACAAGACCAGGCTGTCCCTATCAGCACAACAGAATAGCACACGACCTCCTTACGAACCGAATGAAACGAAACTATCATATTCAGAGTGTAGCCATCACTCACGACACTAGCAGCAGAATACGTCCGACCTGACCGTCGTTGCACAATCAACTAACATTGTGAGAATCTGTAAGGCAGCCCAGGTAGTCGATTGGCAGTGCAGGCAAGTCGAAGGGATGCCACAGAACACTAGCTGAGAGAGATGTGTCAGGTTCCAGGGTGGTAGACCAGCTGTCATACTTGCACCTTTCCTTTATGAGAGGAATTCAACTATACAATATAAGAGAACAAGTTATTCCGTTATAAATACTTGCCATTCATAGTGCTATAACTATAAGCACACACTACACAACATACGTTAAAACCATTAGTCGAGCAAGAGATGCATCTCTACTACATGCTGATGTAAACAGTTATAAAAGCAAATAGTTATAAGCATTCAACAGCCTATATATATATATATATATATATATATATATATATATATATATATATATATATATATATATATATATATAGCAAGAGCATTGAGTGCTGTACGTTATGTTAGGCGAACAATTTTCCATTGTGAACTGTGTGAATGATAAGGACAACACTGCTGCACACTGATGTGAACTGATATAAAATAGTTATAAGCACATACGAGCCATGCAATTGCATATCAGACACACATCAGGTGATGTACGCTGCTTTAGATGATGCTAGACATGACTGGATAGTACAATAGAATAGCAAACGCCCTCCGTACGAACAGATTGAAACGAAACCGTCAAATGCAGTGTTCAGTGAACGCTCACATCACTAGCAGCGGAACACATCCAGACGTCGTGCGATCAACTAACATCTTGGGAATCTGGAACGCTGCCCTAGATGGTTGGTCGACAGCACAAGCACCGTGCAGGTCTTAAAAAGTCGAAGGGATGGTACATAACTCTATCGGAGAGAGATGCCGAGGTGGCAGACCAGATGAGTCACACATGCACGTCCCTTTACGAGAGGGACTATAAGGTAACAATTTATATGATTTTTAAATACTGTATATATGTACGTGCTTAATTACATTCCCATGCCTACCAACTTTTACGGTTTACCCGTAAAATGTACGGCATTTATATCGTATTTTCGGGTTTATGGAAAAAAGCTAAAATTTTACGTTTTTGTTCACCATTACATTTTTGTTTTGTTTGTTTATGTAATTTCATATGATCGCCATAGATAGAACGATAGAGACGCGTCACTTTGACAAAAGTATGTGGTAGCTAATAGTGGCATGTTAATTGGCTGATTGAAGTTGTTTAAGTGCTGAAGTCGTATTTTTTTTAAGTGTTCATGAATGGCATCTTATCATCTTTGCATCACACAGTGTGCACGTGTTTACTGGTCTGCCATATTCATGTTGAAATTCTGTATTTTTATAAAATCGTGTTGCGTAGTTATTGACAAAGTGAGTGGAAACCGTAAGAAAACCTATTTTCTGATTTTTAGGAAGGATTACACAGAACAATTTCCATGTATATTCAAATCTTATCTAAGTGTTTGCATGTGCGATGGAAGTATTTTTCATGGCTGTAGAAAATATGTTTTCAAACCACGTGACTTATACTTGCCACATTTATGGTTTAAACTATGTTTTTTATAGCAATATTAAATTTTTGTGGCTTTTGGAGAATGGACTTTAAAAATGTGTTCAGTAATTATGACTGAAAGTCGAATTGTACAAACAGTAAACGTTTCCAGCCAATGGCTAGCTATGTTTCCAGCCTGGTGAACGCCATTATGCATTTGCTTTGTGCTTATCGTCTTTACATGAGTATCTTGTTGGTGTTATCGGAATATTTTATTGGTAGTTAGTTATTTGCTTTCTTTAAGCATAGTTGCTTGTAAGTGTAGTGTGTTTTCTTGAGTGAATTGTAATATTAATCGGCACGTGTTTACTGCTTCACAAAACTGCTTGTTCCGCAATTTTCCTTATACTGATGTCCCCAATGAAGCAACAGGAATTTAATTTACGTGTCTAAGCTTAAGTTTGTTAGTTTTAGGAAATGTGTACATTGTTGATTTTACTGAATTGTTCTGCAAATAAATTATTTAATGCTAGTGATGGACAAACAGACATGATTTCGTGAAGTAAACTTGCAAGAATTACCATAGAAAAAAGGCAAATTTTACAAACATTAAGTTACTACGATCAACACCGCCTTCAAGGGCATCTGAAGAGTTGAGAGAAGCAATACTCTATTAATGTTACTACTGTGGAATACATTTACTAAAAGACATATTGCCTGTCGACATGAAAGCAGTCATTGCATGTTCAGCTCAGCATGCAAGGCATTCCACTGTGATAAGTGTGATGCGGTGTTTATCCATAGCGATGTTCTGTATAAGCATAGCAAGCCATTTGAAGGCAAGAAATGTTGCTCATCGGGAATCGAGTGTGCAGCAAGACATTTGCGAGTAGGTCTAGTGTCAGCCAATACGAAGCTAGTAACTGTCCATTTGCTATCAGATACAAGACCTATAATGTGTTCAACTGTAATGCTGTATATGCGAATAAGCATACCTTGAATGCTTACAATAAGATTTGTACTATACAATTAGAGTAAAAAACATAACTGCATTTTTTGAGTGGAGAATATTTTTAAGTGTATATAGGTAATATTATGTATGTTTGACAACTGCATGATAAAGTTAAAGTTTATGGAAGACTGTTGTTTTTATTAATTTTATCCCTTCCAACTTTTAAGTGATGCTATGAGCATTCGCTTATAAATTTTAAGATATATATGTATATATTATATATATATATATATATATATATATATATATATATATATATATATATATATATATATATATATAGAGAGAGAGAGAGAGAGAGAGAGAGAGAATGATAACATGGACTTTAGTATAAAATGTACGGATAGTTAAATGCATATTCAAACATTAATCCTATCGATATGTACAAATTTTTATAAAACAGTAGGTGAATCGGTTTTCTTAAATGTATGGTTAGAGACAGCTGATAAACCTGTGGTTTGATAAAAATTGATGGAAATATTGGTAAAGATTGTTCATGTTTGGCAAAGATTGGTGTAAGGTAAGGAAATACGAGACTTTTTGATGAAATTATAATTTTTAGTAAAGAGTCATCTGTGAATAATAGAAGTAAAGTCTGATTGAATTAATGATAGATGCTTGGAATGCAAAAAATAATAATTTGTTTCTTCCTCCTATTTATTTGCGTATGTTTTGAATATGCATGTAGGAAAAAAATTACATGACTTCAGTAATTTCTCAAATGTTAACCATCCTCCAGTAGTAATCGTTTTGATACTAGTTTGGGTGTAGGGGATCGCATTTGTTTGAAATTGAAGTATGACTCTGACAGGACCGATGGCAAGCGATGCATGTTTAGGTATTTACTTAATTCTGTTTTGTATGTGGTTGAATAGATCTAAGTATGTTTTGTTGTATTGCGATATCTTGTTAGATATGTTCTGCAGCACGAACGGTCAGGTTGTTAATCTCATGGGTTGTAGACTTACCCTTGTGTGCTGTTGTATTAAGTGTTTGGTCGGTGGGGAATAAATGTCTTGTCGACATGCATCCCTGTCGACAATGTTGGAAGTAGTCTCGCACTCGTCTCCTTAGCAAGTTGGTTTTCTGTAGTTGTGTCTACCGTTCGAGAGATCTAGTCTCTCGATAAAATTGCTATAGATGTGCGCGAGATCTCTCTTGTTTTTTAAACTATTCCATATGACGACTTGGAAATTATTTACACAATATGAATTAATATTAACACGCATTTAGTAAAACAGTATAGTATAATCACCTTCGTCAGGATTTGAAGCATAGAGCGTAATACTATAAATGTAATTACCATCGTTGGGATTCAAGTAGAAATATATATCTGCGTGTGTGTATATAAGTCTGTTGATGCGAACTATTCCATTACAACAACTTTGTGTCGATGGGAGTTGAAGTAAGGTTTTATATCGTAGTTAGCTTGAACGAGAATTTCTGAAAATTCTTGTCTGAATAGTACATGTATGGAAATTAGGTTAATATAAAAAATTATTTACTTTCAACATAAACCAATTTTGTAATTTTTTTTTGTTTTTGGAGGCATATGGCATATTTTTGAGGCATAAGGCATGTTTTTGAAGCATAAGACATGTTTTTTTATGATCTTTAGAGTAGTGATTTCTGAAGTGTATGAATTTTCGGAGAAATATTTTTAAAATGATATACTTTAATTACACATATATGCTATGCATTTTGTGATTGTGTAGCCTTCCTAGTTAAAGCACTGACCTTTATCTTTTCCTCGAGTCCATTGTTCTCCCTTCCATAGATGACGATATACTGATGGAGGGTTGGGTGGTTGGGGGATAGGGAGATCTTTGTTGTTCGACGACCTGTGATAGCTTGGTAGAGAGACGATGTAAACAGAGTGAGATAGGTAATAGGACGGCATATTGTTTAAGTGTCTGTTGTGTAGTGAGTTTGATAATTACGTCATAGTAGGTATATAAGTTATACATAATATCAAACATGTGTAAGTCGGAAGTTAGTTTTGGTTATTTTAAGATGTGTACTTAGAGTGAAATTAATGATATTAGTTATTCAATACATATATAACAATTTATGTGTTCTTGACAAGGTATGAAGCAAGGAGTAAGGTTCAATCCTACAATTGTATTACATTCTTATTCGTCTTGTTTTATTGGTTGGCGGGTAGTTGGTTTCAGCTCATTACATAGATGCTACTTGTGTGTAAATAGTTTTGCTAGTTAATAATTGTTTGTTTGCGAATACATATATTTTACTCTTGATGGGCGAGTGTTCAACTCTCCCAATGTAAGTCTATAGCGAAACCCATAGTCTAGCATCCTAGTCGAAACATTTTTAGGTGATTTATCCAACAAACGGTTAACGTATTCAGATAACAATCACTACATCCTTCGGAAGATGGCAAGAACTTGTAAGCCATTCACAACAGTCTTCCTAGAATAATTATGATAATAATTAAAATAAAGATGCATGCAGGTTTGGTGTTGTTATGTAATAAAGTTTGTGTGTTTGGTAACGATCGACATGAGATGTACAGTAATGACTTTATGTTTATCAGCCTCTAATATTTATATTGCTAAGAAAGTTTTCAATATTCCTCACTCGTTAACCTTTCTTTGCAAGGCACTTTTGAGTGTATATCGGTTTTGAATATAGTCATGACACATGGGTTATTTTAAGAAATAGATTTTTTTACATACATATATACATAAATACATACATTTATTCACATTCTCACAAAAAAAATTATGACATCAGTTACAAATTTGTTTTTACTGTTTTTTTCGTATACCTGAAGTGTACATATCAGAGTCTCTTAATGTTTTGAATGGGATATCATCATCATCTGTGTAGGTAAACATGTTGAACCTATATGCTGGAACTGTTGCTGCTGTAGACAGTGTAGGACGAATCAGTAGCAGCATACCTGTTGCTAGATCACATATTCTGTAATTGTTAGTGTATGAATAAACATACCTTCATTATTTATATAGTCTAGGCTGAATCGATATGAATGTTTTTGGAGAAAATATAGTCTCTCAAAGCTGTTTTTGTCTCTACACGAAACACAAAATTTATGTATATGGTGTATCCAATATCGGTAAACAGTTAAGTAATGTCTTTCTTTGTACTTCTAAAATTATGTTTACCATCACAAGATTACCTGTAGTTGATGTCTTTGGAGTCTATGGCCCTGGCATAGGATGTTGCTAACTTCGGAACACAGAGATAGATGAATGTCTCAATTACTAAGTTCGCACATGAAGCTGGATAATACCTTGAAGGTTTCATATGGTGAAAATTCTTTCCATTGTATACGGAAATGTACATTCTCACTACATGTTTCAAAGTATATCGAGCTGTAAATATCGCCACACTCTTTTTGAAAAGTAATACCATACTGCATGCAACGTAGACCTTCGTGCACGTATTCGTAACAAGTGTTGGGTTGTACAATATGTATGATGTTGAGTCGGTGTTAGTATGATTCGACAACCTGAACACTTCTTCCGAAATGTATTAGTCTCCGTCGTATCGAGGCTCCCTGGTGTCTGGCCTGGTCAGTATTGGGAACAGCAAGCCTTTCTCTATCATTCGTGTGCGTGTGCGTGGATTACGTCTATTCGATTGCGAAGTGCCAGCCGATGGGTTAAGACATCAGTCGCTGCCCAGCTGTTGGTACGTACACACGCGTGGTTGCACGTACACACGCGTGGTTGCATGTGCACACGCGTGGTTGCATGTACACACGCGTGGTTGCATGTACGCACGCGTGGTTGCATGTACGCACGCGTGGTTGCATGTACACACGCGTGGTTGCATGTGCACACGCGTGGTTGCATGTACACACGCGTGGTTGCATGTACGCACGCGTGGTTGCATGTGCACACGCGTGGTTGCATGTACACACGCGTGGTTGCATGTACACACGCGTGGTTTTCATGACATCTAACTTTCTTACCGACGAGTCTATATGCATGATTGTTTAAGTAAATACAATTCCCATTTTTCTCGGAAAATAATTCTCATCCATAGTTGCGAACCTGCGGATGATGTGTGATCACGCCTCTGCATTTCCTGGAAATATTTAGTCCAGGAATAGAACTTGGTGTTTCCAAAAATGTCCAAAATTACATCAAGTCAACGGTTTAGATATCGAACCTGGTAATTATAGTTGTTGTCGTTGCTAATTACACAGTCATACAAGAGTGTACATTAATATGGTCATTAGTCAATTACATTATAAACAATGTAAGTGATTTCACACGTTATCACCCGACCTGCAGACTCGATTTAACAGCGCTAAGGAATGACGTAGGCTTTCTCTCGACACTTTATGCGTTGGTGTATACTTGCATGGTGCAGCTGTAATATTCTCGCTTCTGATGATAATAATAATAATTTGTAATAAATCTCAGGTGAAGTCTATCTGCCTTGCCCAGCGAATGTATGCAAGTTTATACTGACTTGATGATTGTGCTTATGCTTACGCCCGGGTGCACCTGCTGCATACTGAGTTTGTTTGCCAAGAGTGTATTTATTTATCACATCTTTACATCATCTCACGATTACATTATAGACACAAGTATGAAGTTGCACGATCATGTCATACAAGTCCAGTTGCACGTCGTCAGCCGATCTGCAGCAGTTGCCGTTCATCAGTTGCACTCCAGCAGTCGGTGACGTCACATCAATGTAGCAGCTCTCGTAAGTGTATTGCCGTTTTTTCCAGAACATTACTTGTGATTGCAAAATTTCTCGGCAATTTCCATAAACTTAACATAAATACTCAGACTGGGAATTGAACAAGGAACTGCAAAAATAACCTTGTATTAATTACACTTGTCAGGAATTCAACTCAAAAATAAATTTTTATTAAATTCGAAAGAAGAAAAAATGTTAAAGACCTTTTCGGGAATCGAATACGATATTCCAAAAAATACCATTACATTATTTGCCTTAGTAAGGTATCCATCCAACTCAAAAATAAATGTTTATTTAATTCAATAATTAACTAATATTCAATTAACTTTTCGGGAATCGAAGCTGTATTCCAAAAATTACATTTCATTAAGTGCCCTGTCCGGTAGCCGAACTCGCAATCTCCCAGGTTCAAAAACTTTCGAAATTTTCCAAAAATAACATAACTGCTTTGCACGGTAGTGGAATTCACAATCTCCCAAGTCCAAAAATCAATAATTTCCAAAATAACATTACATTAAGTACCCATAGCAGGAATCCATGTTAAAAATAAATTTTTGTTAAATTCAAAAATCAAATAATATTAACTGCCCTGTCCGAGATTCGAAGGCGGTAGTCCAAATATAAATTATTACATTCGTTGAGAATCGAAGTCGGTTTGATCTAAAAAATTAATAATTACACTCGGTTATGCAAGACTGTACATTGATTATGTAATACATTACCCTTCTCTCCACACCATCGAAGTGAGTGCATTAGTCGCCGAACGTTAGTTGAGCTGGAGACATCGAAGAGAGAACATCTACGAAACAGTTCTCACTTGTGATTGCGCAATTTCTCGGGAATTTCCACAAACTTACATAAATACTTCACCTAAGAATCAAACCCGGAAATCCAAAACAAAAATTTCAAAATTTTCCTAAAACAAATGCATTCGTCGGGCAACGAACTGGAAGTGCTAACATATAATATAGGTCATCGGATGTGCAAAAATAGCAAATTTAGATCACACCGTGCCAAAATAGAAAGTAGGTCAAATTTTCGAAAGTAAGTCACTAGGTCAGAGGTAAAAAGGTCACGAGGTCCTGTAAGTAGGTCAAAGTTCAAGGTCAAGTGTCAAATTTGAGCCAGGAGTGACTCACTACTTATTTACTTCTCCAATTCTCTGATTTATGTTGTGCCGATGAAACGGAAATCCGTAATAATAACAATAATAGTTACAATAAATTGCCATCAGTAAAATATGCATTAGTAGTGTGACAGGCCATGTCACGTGAACTTCGTCCGCCTTTACACGCGGAAGATTAATTTACGCGATGATGAAACTGTACAGGCGCTCGACTTTCCTGATATCTGTATCATTGAACAAATGTGTATGTAGACACATTAGATACAATGTTTTCTCTCTGTGGTCAAAATTATTTATTCGTTGTATTTTGTTATACTAATACCGTGACAATGTTCGCAAACTAAGGCATTATTATATACCTAACACATTTGAAAAACGTGCTTCGATTCGAAGTAAATGTCTGCTGAAATCCGCGCAAACTATATATCATCATTAGCAACTCTTTTCTTTACATAGGCTACTTTATCACACAATTTACTGATTTGAAAATCCTCAGGCACAAGTTTTTTAAAATTTTTTCGTTTTGTGTACTGAATATGCAAACTAAATAAAAAAAATCAGTTACTCTCGATGACTTATCAAACTTAATTTTGTCTCCTAATTGAGATTCAGAACAATAATAAAAACAATGCATTCGTTAATTTTCTAACATGTATTTAGATGTCTGTGCCAACTGTTTTATTTGAGATGATAGCTAAACAGCAC
This sequence comes from Dryococelus australis, assembly GCA_029891345.1. NCBI lineage: Eukaryota > Metazoa > Arthropoda > Insecta > Phasmatodea > Phasmatidae > Dryococelus > Dryococelus australis. The sequence goes on from CM057008.1 coordinate 3,831,241, forward strand.
ATTGCTTTACAATATTTTTTTATTTACATGCTGAACAGCCATATTACAATTATTCAAACTATCTTGTGAAAAGAAAACACAAGACTATGACACGTAATACAGATAAAAACACTTCTCCAAATGTGATCATTAGATTAACCGGTCTAAAGGCATAGTTCAATTCATTTGGAAATTTGTAAAGAGTATTTAGTTTTTTCAAGGTACCGTGGCTTTCGAAAAATTCAAAGTATGGAGAAAACGTTTACCAAATGCTCAAAACACAGTGAATAATTGGAGTGTTGGCTGGTTCCCAGAACTGTCTGGTAGGAAGGTGGCAGTTTCCCCATCACTTTACGTACAAGCAAGCTACCTGGCTCTGAAACCGCATGTGGCCTACCGTTAGGCACTTTGGTCCCTACCCACCACACCTCATCCCCCTGTTTTAATCAGCGAGCCCAATTAGTTCCACGACGAGTCACACTGACGAGAAGTGCGCCATTTATCAGAAACTATTTGTCAGTAAATAGTTTCTTAGTCGTATACCTGCGTATGTTATTTGAGCTCGATAATAAAATGTGTTATGAAGTGCACAAGGTTTTTCCCATGTTAGTGTAGCTTTGTTTCTTTGTAATCTTTTTCCATTACTTTGAAGCCACTACTTTTAGAAAAGCGAAAAATCCTACTATTCAAGGGAAATATAGAATTTTTTTTAAGTATTATGGACGACATTTTAAAAATGCCTGAAGTACGACAATGAACATAGTTTCACAGTTTACAGAAAACTTAAATCTTGAGAAAACATATACTCAGTTCATGTTTAAGTTGACAAAAATCGGTATATTTTTTTTCTAAATAATTCAAATATTATTTTAATAGCTGATAAATGAAATTTTTAGCTGTCAACTATCAAATTATTGTGAATTTAATCAAGCTAATAAGCAGTAACATTCAATTTTGAGAAAAAAAATTAAGGAAATTACCCCCTTAACATGCCAGCCGGCAGGCAGTGGCCTCAAGGGAATTAGGCCCCGCCATATTAGATTTTTTATTTTCGGCTGCTACTCACAGATGTGAATTTTGGATGGATTTCTTTCTGACGACGTGCCATAGTGTATAACTTAATGCGTTTTCTGAAATCTGTTCTGTTCGGCTGCCGTAGCTATTATGACCTTTGGAGTCGCTCCCACAAAATAATCAATTTTCTTATCTCTACTTTTGGGAAATATTAAATGTAGAGAAGTTGTAACCATTTAAGAACATTAAGGAAGGTATTACTCATGCTTTGCCATGCCAAAGATTGTAATGCACCTCCTGAAATCGAATTTGTGGCGGAAAATGTATAGAAATAATTCGACACGGTCTAACCCTCTTTAGTTTGAAGTAAAGTAACTGCCTATGGAGCACTGCACCTGACTGTACAACGTGAAGAACTGCCTATGGAGCACTGCACCCGACTGTACAACGTGAACAACTCATAAAAAAAGTAATACAGATATCATACAAATTTGACAGAAAAGTGATTTACGTTCTATATGAAATAAGAATGCATATTTCTGCAACATTATAAAACATTTTACTAAAATATACTTTATAAATGTAAAAAAATAATCGAGTGTAATAATCTGTATTTTTAACAAAATTTAAGCGCATTTCCATTCTGGATGCTGCAGAAAGAGGAGTTTGCAAGAAAATCTTCGTCATGGAATATCGTGATAAGTTTACTATGATTGTATGTTAGAAAGTTGTAATAATAATGTAGGAAATCATTTTTATAATTATTTTTATGTGCGTCCATTTGTCACAATCATTTACGACTGAAACTGACATAAATAAAGTTAATAATAAAATTAATGTGATACATTATTACTATGACTTTATTACACCTTATCACAGTAAATATTATGACTATCTTTCCTGAAGAAGATTTTCTTGCAAATTCTGTTTTCCGAAGCATCCAGGATGGAAATGCGCTTAAATTTGGTTAAAAATACGCACTATTTTAATCGATTATGTTTTTTACATTTAAAAAGTATATTTTAGTAAAATATTTTATAATGTTACACAAATATGCATTCTTATTTCATATAGGCCTACAGCATAAATCGCACTTTTCTTTATATTTTTATGGTGTCTGTACTACTTTTTTTAAAATGAATTCTTCCCGTTGCTTAGTCGGGCGCAGTGCTCCATACATAGTTGCTTTACTTCAACCTATTTTAATGGGAGCACTGAGTGACATTTGCCCAGTAAAGTTGGTAACGATGGATGGAAAATAGTTCACTAACTTAACGTCGAATTAAAAGTGTTAAGTTACCATTTGTGACAACTTTAATAATTTATTTGTCTTTCTGTTTTTTTATGCAGCGGAAGTGTGAAAGTGAGCAGATTTGTATAATATTTATTTTCCTAAAAATCTCACAGTTTTACTTGACCGACACATGTATAAAGTGATGAGGCCCGTGGCAATGATAATTTCACATAAGGCGGAAGAATGCACAACGTGCATACAAGTAGATGTTAAGCAGGGCTTACAAAAGTGCTCATTTTAACGTGAACAGCGTATACTAGTGAGTAGGAAGTGCCGTATTGTTTACACCCCACCCGGCTTGTCTTGTGTTGATGGACGCCGCCCCTGGGGAGGCAGACGCATGCGCGGTGTAGGGGTGTAATGCGGGTTGCAGGGGCGGGCAGGGGGTGGCAGTGCGTGATGTGGCTCGCGGCGGGTCGGGTGTTGAGGCGCTACTTGCAGCTGGTGGCGGCGCGCCTCAAGCTGGCGGCGACGGACGCCCGGAGGCGGCGCACCGCCCCCCGCCGTCTCCGACCCTCCTCCACCAGGTCAGCATAACACCTACAAGTAGTTTGTCACCCGGTTGTCACGTCCCATCAGCCGATAATATTCAGGCTGTTCAAGTGCCTCAGATATATATACATATTTTAAAATATATTTCACAGTTTTGTGATATATAAAGATAATAATAATATAACAAAGCCAAATAAGTTTAGAGATAGCCTTTATTTACTTTTCTTTTTAATATAATTGTTAGGGCCAGTTTCACCAACAAGGAATAAACTGGGTTCGAACAAATCGTTACTTAACCTTAAGTGGCTCTTAAGGATGTCGAGGTTTTTCAACATTGTAAAACCCAGTTTTATAACCACGCGTACCGAAATTTCTTTATGTTAAAATTAGTTCGTAAATAGAAGTTTTTAATTTTTCGAGGCTGATTTATATCGTGGAGGTGTTGTGTTGCAATTCTGTGATGTTTTATGATCGTTTTTATTAATTATCAGTGCCAAGAAGTGTGATTTTACGCAGCATAAGTAAACGATCTATATTAGGCCTGGGCTGTTTTTTTCCTAGTCAGAATGTTGATTGTTTGATATTTTATCTATTCGGGTAATGTTTTAGACTCGTTACATTATATATATATATATATATATATATATATATATATATATAATATATATATATATATATATATATATATATATATATATATATATAGCTTTCGTGAAACATTTATGTATTAAATGCTTTATAAAAATAATACGTAATGTTAATCATAAATTTAAAAATGAAACTGTTGTCTTGTTTAGGCACTGATTAAATATTCCCTAAACGTAATGTATATACCATGTAAAAATCGTATTACCCTCAAAAAACAACACTGGGCCTACATTTACTACAGTCTACAAGGCCATCCCGAATTTTTATACTTTAACGGAACTGTTTTTTGTTTTACGTACGACATTACTGCTAGGTTTTAAAGATTCGGTTTGGCTTTCATCACTAACCAGAATTGAACTTTCTGAAATTGTGAAAGTTTGTTGATAATAACATTGACGATATTTATGTACAATTTAGAAAAACCCAGTGCCCGAATATGAATAAATATGATTATCACCAGTCAGTCACACTTGTATGGCATCTTTAATTGGACCCTTGTTAACTTTTCTAAATCAAAACAAGTCGAATGTGTGCAAAACTTGTACTGTAAATTTGTCATGTGTAGTAAAACGTAAGTGTAAATGCATTATATTACGTACAGTCTCAAATTCTATCAAAGAAATAATATATTTTTAGACCTACAATTCGTACATACATGCAGTGTAATGAAGACAAAACATTTTTTCCATTTATTTCAAATAGGTACTCCCCTAGCTTATGTGTACTCAATAAAATCATATTTTATCAATCAGCTACCTGCCTTTACACTCAATGTACTATCAATATATTGGGTCTGCCTCTTGAAGATACGTGGGAAATGGCCATAAACAAATATATGCCTGCTACGAGTTTTGTTTTCGACCATCGTCATAGGTTATTTCAGCAAATAAAGGCTTGCACTCAGACTAAATAACTTTGAAACACAATCATTTCTTATTTTTATTCATAAAAAATTAATTTGTAAATCTAAAAACTAATCATTTCGGGTTATTTACACAAAACTTTTTTTCAGTAGCAGCCATTTTCCTTTTAATTTGTTTACAATTATTTAGGGAGAGCTTAAAGAGTTAGGTATCCGATTTCAGCTACGTAAACTAAGAGCTGCTTAAAACATTTTAAAAAGAGCTTAAAGTTGGTGAAACGGTACAAGGCGCTAGGGACAACTTATTCAGTGTTGAAGTAGCGCTTAAATTTTAATGTGTGTTGGTGAAACCGGCCCTTAGAATTTTAACCTTTAATATTGTGCCAGAGCAATCTCAGAACGTCACACGAACACAATGTTTGATTTTAGCTGAAGTGTTTCTTGAAGTCTTAGGAACGCCAGGAAGGAATTTCTTGAAAGTGTGGAATTTTGTTCGCCTACAATTAGGGTTTAACCTCTGGCTATGTAGAATTTAAATTGTATTTCATGTTGCCGGCTACAGAAATCAAAGACAGCCGTGTGCAGCTACGTAGAGTTCCGCGTGCTGCCAAGTGTATGCAAGGAGATGGAAACATCTTTTGTAAGCTTGTTAGACGTAATTGTGTTGCTCAACTGTAAACAATATGGTCTGATAATATATCACTCTATTTACTTCTGAATGGGCTATTATTTTACTTTTCATTTTTCAAACGTTTCGATTTACTCAGTAAATATTGGGAATAGGACCCACATGTATGTGAAATATTAATCACCTTGTATGAAGCAAAATTTACACCAGCTCTTGAGGACATGTTTGCTGGTGCAGTGAAAATATTACCACAGTTGGATATTTAAGACTGTCAGTTGTTTGTTTGATGATTGAGGAAATAATTTTTTCTACCGAAATGAATGTTTGGATTATTTATATAGGTAGTGGTTTAAATGTTTTCGATAGTGAAAACTAGTGATAAAGTGTATTTGAAAGTGAGGTAAGGTTAATGTTACCTTTAATATCCGTGTGTTCTGTTTTAGCATACAGTATTAATAGAAATTAATTAAAAGTCTCAAATTTAATATTTGTAATATATTTTTTTGTATGTTTGTTAGGAAAGTTGAACTTTGAAGATTGTTGGCGGCCGATATGATTTACGAATGCAAAAATGCAGCAATCTTATAAAAAAAAAAAAAAAAAAAAAAGCGTACCGTTTCATGTTGCAGCAAAATGGCGGCGGAAGCTGCACAAACGTAGTTTCTTTCAGCTCTGCTCGTGTTAGCGGGACTACACAGGCTACACTTGTTTTAATGGCTAAAAGAAATGAACCTACTTCCGTCTTCTGCCGATATGTACCTTTCCTAGCTCTCCTTATAGCCCAGGAATTGAAGGGGAAGCACTCCTGAATGTCGGGTAAAACTAGTGGCTAGCTGAACATCTGCTAGTTGTTAGGACCCAAGTAGAGTTATATTTCTCCGCCGGTGCTTTCGACTCTTCCCCTCTTTTGATATCGTATTTGTAAGCTCTTGGATTATCGCTGATACCTCCTTACCATTTACCCTAGTGGAAATATGTATATTATTTGTTTCCTTTGTTGAGTTATTACCTATTTTAAAAAATACCTGCTGGAAGGAGCAGTGACATTTTTCAAATGTTGATTTCAAAAGTGCCCTGTTAACCATGAACAGCACAACGTTTAACATCGTAGCTCAAGTTTTCCAGTTTCGGTAAAGACAACCCTTCACCTCTCTTTATCCTGATCGCTGAAACACACGCAGTGCCTGCCTACCTTTCATCCTCTACCTCTTCCCAGCGTGCAACCATTATCCAACCCGTATTACCTAACACGTGACCTCTCTATAGATGACTTAAACATTAAGGTAACCGCCTGGTAGCACGTCTGAGACCTAAATGCTAGGAGCGACCGAGACATGGTCGTCAACACTCTCATTGCCTCTACGCGCAAAGCGCTGAACTGCCGTTCATTCATTCATTCCACAGCAAATATATGCTGTAGAACTTGCCAGATACTACAAAATAAATATTTTAGAATCAGATAAATATAAAACATAAAATAAAACAAAAAAATTGTTAGAAGCAAAACAGATATGCAACATGTTACAAATAAATAATTAAAATTCAAGGACAATATATACAAATCATGACTGTACAAAATCTTCAATGTTATAAAAAAACTTGTATGTGAGGAATCTAAATAGTTCAAGTTTAAATGTAGAGTAGTGCTTAATATCTTTTAGATTTGTTTGTAATTTATTAAATAACCTGATACCTGCATTACTCGCAGATTTCAGGGTTTTTATTTTATCGACCCTCTGTAGATAAAGAATTTTATTTGTTCTGGTATAATGTAAGTGTATCTCATTATTTCTACAATATTTTTTTTTGTTTACAAAATGTAAAGTAATGCTTAATAAGTAACAAAACCTGCTGCTCTATCATATTTGCTTCTACAATAAAGATGTTTCATATTTATACTAGAAAACTTCATACCTTTTGAAATCCATCTCTTATCAGATATAGATGAATGTTTAACTGATTTGAGTTTTTTTAGTGAAATGCTGTTCAAATTTCAAAGTGAAGCTATTGAGGAACATTATGAACTTTTCATCAACAGTTATAGTTTAGAGGACTGAATCCCAATTTTCAACTTGTAAAGCATCACAGAACAATGGAAATGCACTATAATCCCTAATATATGTTAAACAAGGATTTGTGTCAAGCTTGGAGCAGTTGAGTTGTAATATGGTCTGACAAATTACTTGTTATTATTTTTGTGGGTGTATCAAGTATATTGCTGCTAATAATTTTCTGATCTATTATAAATGAACTGTTTAACGTGCAATCTTGGCGTCGATAACGCGCCTCTACGAGACCTTCAGCGGAGACCCTGCACATTTTATGACGTAATAATAAAAATGAAGGTTTGATGCAAGTCCCTATTCCTTCTTTGATGTTTTGTACTGGAATGTTCTTACCTAGAAATGACGTTTTCACTATCATAAAATCATGCTTAAGAGAGAAATGGAGGAACTGATAAACGTATGCAGATTAGTAACGTTTCTTAAATGTTATTGGTAAGCAGACCTCACTCAGCACGTTGGACGGTTTTTTAATAAAACGTTTTCTGCTGGAGCTCTGCACACCGAAGTGTATATTGCCTACCCCGCAGGCGACCTGCCACCTTAAGGTCACGATCTCCCGTTTCTACAGCTTTTGCGAGAATTAATTTTTTGAACCCAAACGAGAGCTGATATTTTAAAATCCTCTTAAAATTTTGTTAAAAATTGTATTATTATGTAGTCGAATTTTTTCAACATAGAAAATTGTATAATTTTAACTAATTATCAAATAAACAAGACTTTCTTTAATAAATTAATTAGACAAAAGTATACAGTTTTTATTGTTGAAAAAATAGACTATATAATAAAAACAATGTATAACATCACTGTAAGAGGATTTTACAACATCGGCTCCCGTTTGGGTTCAAAAAATCAATTCTCATAAAAGCTGTAGAAATGGAAGAGCGTGGCCTTAAGCTCTAATGCAAAACTGTAATGAAGTAATATGTGAAGCTGTATTTAGTTGTCGGTGTCATTCGTTAATATTTTCATAAATCTACAATGAAGTTCCTTTCCCCTTGAAATGTATCCAGGTGTACGGTTCTGTACTCGTTGACACTGAGCCATGTCGACGGCCGTACGATGTGACATGCTCGTCTCTGGTTTGTGTAAACATCGCGCCATACACTTTCCTGAAGTTCTACGTCCAGGATGTTTCTCCGCCTCGTACTAACTAAGCTTAATTAAGTCTAGATAATTACACCAGAGGACAACGCACCGTATTTCTGCGCACTCGCTTCTAATAATATTTCACAAGAAAACTATTTCTTACACACACGGTTTCGCACTTTTTTTCGTATTATTTAAAGATGGCATAATTAATACATAAAGTACAAATAACACGTAAATGTAACAAAAAGAAGTTGCTTTCATGAACACAAGTATAAAACGCTTGTGATACATGGCATATTGAGGAAATAACTAAGCACGCCATATATGGGGTGATTTTTCGAATGTTTGGTTAAAAAAATTGTGAAGGCACCGTGAATCGACTAAACACTTGGCTATGGGCTGTTCACGGTAAAGTGAGCACTTTTGAAGCCATGATTACTTTTTCTCTTTCAGTCATTTTTTACTCTGTGACCACCTTTTAAATGAATATTCCAGTGCAAGTAATAAACACAGTGTGTATATTCTACCGCACTTGGAAGTTAACTTCAAGGGCTACAATAAAATGTATTTATTGACTATTATTCTAACAGAAATGCTCACTTGACAGTGAATAGCGTATACTTGGCTTGGCGTCGTACTCTGCCTGCTTGCTGTATGATTCAGCCAGATCTCGTTTCTTACCGGCTCAATGCCGTACCCACGTCAGGTTCCAATCAACGAGTATTGTAATTTTCTATTTGAGAAGCGTCCACGCCCTGTACTACCGGAGATGCGCAAGAACCATGAGAACATGATGGCTGCTATTTTACTGGACCGAGTTGGGATGAGAATAGAGCAGCACCGTAATGAAAGGGAGGGGGTAACGGGAGACCCCTGAGAAAACCCGCTTACCAGCGGCATCATCCGGCACGATTCCAGCATGCGGAAATCCAGGAGTGGCCCGGCCGGGTATTGAATCGGTTCTCATTGGGAGAGGCGAGCAGTTTAACCGCTCAGCCACGTGGCCCTGTACGTGACGTAGCCAGAGATTTTACCAGGGAGGGGGGGGGGGGGCTGCGTCGTTACATTGACTGAAGAGAAGTGGTGGTACGTGCGTTAATTAAGAAAAAAACTCTAGCAGAAAAAATTATTCTCAATATAATAAATGCCGTCGTAGTTTTCAGCATTTCATACCTTTATCACATGGCTTAATAATTCTAACAGCATTGCTGTGACAACCTTGGTGGCAAACCGTGGAGGGTGTTACTACAACCCCCCCCCCCCCTCCTCCTTCAACTTGAGCTTCCATTACCGGCTATGCCATTGCTCTCTGTTCAGCGGAACAGCGCTACTACCGTAAGACAGACGCTCTTTGTGCTACATCACAGCTATAGGCTATTCACGGTAAAGTGAGCATTTTTGAAAGCCCTCTCATTTGGAATGGTTGTTAATAAATCTAATTTATTTTACCCTTAGACATTAAACATTAACTTCAGATTTATGTGGAATATGCACACTGTGTTATTACTTACAAGGCATTATCTATTTATAAAAATGGGTTAAAGGGTAAAAATTGACTGAATGAAAAAATGCATCTAGGGCCTCAAAAGTGCTCAGTTTACCATGAACTGCCTATGCTGTCTTCGCCAGGCTCGACGAATGTGTGTGTGTGTGAGCACTGTGGCGTGTCTGTGCCCTGCTTGTTTATATATACTACCGGCGCGTGTAAACAAACTCTGCTCCCTCGTGTAAACAAATGCCACGCTCGTGATCACGGTATAGTAGTGGAGTTGTACCGATATTGCCGCCAGCTTCCAGTAGTGCTACATGATCGTTATGTACAAGGGATACAAATCAAATGCAAGGAAAAGTTTTGGTAGCGTTGATTAGGACTCTGCCCTTCACACTTACAAAGGAACGGTTCTCTCTGATAGCCGCCAGTGGCGTGTGGCAAAGTGTTGCGAGGTAAGCTGGTGCTTGCTCACCGCTGTACATTCTCGGTGCACGCTGCAGGAGACAATATACCTAACCGTCGTGCAGCCTAGGGACCCCTTACACTCGTCCAGTGACGCCAAATTCCGAACTACATACATTTTAGTGGTGGAAGTGTAAACCAGCAAGCAACAGTGGGTACAGCACACAGCAAGTACTAGCTTACCTTGAAACAGTTCACCACACGTCACTGGCAGTTGCGTTGGTTATCGCCAACGGTAACAAAATATATTTGAGTACTCAGTGACTGAAAACTTTTGCAAGCCAGACCGTTTTTTATCCTTCCGCCACATTGTAATATAAATATTATCGTATACCTACTTAAGGTCTTGTAGACGTGCATAGATTACATATGGTCTATTCATCGTTGCTTCAAACTTTTCTGAAGGCCTGCTTAGGTTCTACTTGCAGGGTATTTCTCCGCCTTATGCAAACAACGTTTAACTATGCCTAGAAAATTACACCAAAGGGACAACTTTCCACTTTCGTGCGCACTCCGTTTAATGACAATTTTGTCTAGAAGCTATATGTACGACAAATATTTTAATGAAATTAAGAAATGAGAATGGATGGTGCATTGTGAGTGTGGAGCGTGCGTCACACTACATGTCGAAGTGCCGCCTGCGTGGGGCTAGAACTGTGGTACAGTATTGTTACGTACTGTAGCTGGCGCGGGATGGCTGTCCGGCGCTGTGGGGGAGAGGCGGTGACATACCTCGACCCTCTCCTCTTCCTGGAACGATGCGCTCGCTGCCGGTTGCCCTGCTTCTGGAAAGCCCGTGAATACTGACAGCGGCGAGACTTGATGGCGTCACAGACCTCCTCTCCCCTGCTGTAGATTCCGACAAATGTAACGACGACGCAAGAATATCCTGATGAGACTGGCCGGTGCCACAGTCCTCCTCGGCGCAGCGCGAGAGTTGAGGAATATTCTGGATGACGACCTTCGACACTATATATACTACTGCGATCCAGCAGGCGGCAGTCTTGGACGGAGGCCGTCTGGCAGTGTGCGAGCGAAGTTAAGTACGAGACAACGGTGGCAGAAACGAGTGTTCTATGTGTGAATGGCCGAGAGGGCGTGAAACCCGGCGAGTGAAGCATACTGTATATAAGGGCGCTAGAACTCTAGAACACTGTGCACTGGCGGAACACAGATTGAACTGAGGTGGCACTGAATGGACATTCAATACGGATTTTATTGTAAATATTTGAAATACTTTAATTGATTTTATTGTGGTAATTATAAATTGTATTAATTTGAGTCATTAATTGTAACAGTAAGTGGTGTAAATTTTTTTGTGAGATTTTGAGTCGAGAGAATTTCGTTTGTAGTTAATGTAAATAATAAATTTTCATTAATTATTTTATAAGATCTCAATCCCTCAGCGAACTTAGTTTAGCCCTTTTAATGTTTAGAGAGAGAAATTGTAACAGTATGTTGGAAATTCACGTTTTTCTACGAGACTGTTAAACGTGCATCCAGTTTGCTCATCTACGTTAATAACACACTCACTTCGCACGAGGGCTGTAGTGTGCTTACAAGACCTCACTCACATTAGAAACATTTCATATTGCTTCAAAATGGCTAAAACAGCTTTTTCAAAGCTTTATGTCTCCAAATATACGCGTCTTATACATACGAAACTACTCATGGTCCATGCATCGAACCTTCCCACAGACTTATCACCAATAAAGTAACAGGGTCACCGTTGAAAGTGCCTTGTGCATAGGGGCGTTGGCGCACTTGATGCGCGTGGCAGTGTCGCCTTTATCGCTCCCGCGCTTCTCGGCTTCGGACACGGGAGACAGCTCCAGGTAGATACAGCTAGGAACACTTCCCCCTGAGCGTATCTCATCTCGTCGAGTGCAACTTCTTAGATCACCCAGAGGAAGGTAGAAGATCTCGAACCTCAGTTCTGCACCTCTCTGACTTGGCAAACACACCAAGTACAACTTTGTTAGGAGGACCAGACTGGGGGAAAAGACATGCCATAGTGTCTAGGCGAGCCTCTTAGCTACTCATCTGCTTGTGATCTAGGGCTTCCCTACTTTGGTTCGCTCGCATTGTAACTAGTCTATTCTAACTAAAACTATGGAATATTTTAATGTAAATATTTTTGGGACAGAAATGAAAGTCGGTCTTTTGTTGCCAATAAAAAAATTTGGTTATTGAAACACAAATGAGGTCGCTGAAAACAATCAAAGTCAGCAAAAATAGCTTTTTAGTAGTTGTCTCTCTCTTTTCTAGTAGCTCTCTCTCTCTCTCTCTCTCTCTTGTATACTAGCTCGCTCTCTCTCTCTCTCTCTTGTCCAGTAGCACACACTCTCTCTCGTCCAGTAGCACACTCTTGTCCAGTAGCTCTCCCTCTCTCGTCCAGTAGCAAACTCTTGTCCAGTAGCTCTCTCTCTTGTATAGTATAGCCCCCTCTCTTTCTCTTGTCTAGTAGCTCCCTCTCTCTCTCTCTCTCTCGTCTAGTAGCTCCCTCTCTCGTCTAGTAGTTCTCTCTTCTGTATAGTATCTCTCTCTCCCCCTCTCTTGTCTAGTAGCTGAAGGGTTCGCTGAACTGTTGCAGTATGTCTGGTGGCCTCTTTGTCTGCGATAAAGGTTGGTGGGAGGAGATAGAGGCTAGGAGGTGTCTAATGCCACGAGGTGCGATACCGTATAGGAACAACGCGCCAAGTTTCATCAAAGCGCAGCATCCCGCTCCGGACCAGAGACTAATCTCTTGTCACGCCGACATCTCTATAGTCTATTCATGCCTTCTTCATACTTTTGAGTCAAACCTTTGGACAACCACTCCATGTATGGCATGTTTGTTTCCTAAATGTGCCTACAGTCACAAGCGTTTCATACTTCTGTTAGCATAAAAGTACCTCGATTTTGTTAAATCGAACTTTTGACTTATATTGTATGCAAAAATTATAAAAATGCACTTATAATGAATATAAACAAAACAGGGAGAAAATAGATTGGTTGGTAATGCCTAGTAAGAAATAGTTCTAAGCAAAGTATTATTACTCAGTGCGTAAGAATGCGGTGCGTTGCCCCATTGGTGCAATTTCCTAGACTCCGTTAAGTTTTGTTGGCACGAGGCGGAGGAATATCGTGGAAGTAGAACTTCAGTAGGGCTTCAGAAAAGTTGGAAGTAACTATTAATGGACTTTACTTCTACATCGCTGTAGCAACCTCGCCTGAGAACGTTGCTGTATAGTTCGTTCGTGGCTCCAGATCTTCTGAAGTCCTTCTAAAGTTCTACTTTCAGAATATTCCTCCGCCTCATGTAAACAAAGCTCAACTAAGTTAAGGTGTATTCTATTCAGGTTGGGAATAAAACGTGTTTTCTTATGGGAGCGTTTGATATAGGGGAAATTTCCGCCACCAGGTGAGCGCTCTTCCAAAAGTAACTTTTAATTACGATTTTTAAATACGTGAATAATGAAAGATAAAGATTTTTCTTGGTAACGAAGTTATTTTATATTTTATTTTAGATTATTATAATTATCCTATTTAACGTAGAAAATGGAGATATTCTGTTACGTTGCCGATACTACCACTTACCTAGTGGCGGGAAATTTTGGTTGTCTAACTTATACCATTGATCTTCCCAACGTCTAGTAGAAGTAACTTTGACCAAGTCTAAAACATTACCTACACCAAAGGGACAGCGCGCCTTATTTTTGCGCATTCAGTTTTATAATATTGGCATTAGTATTAATTATTAATATAACATAACTTATATACAAAATGTAAGTAAAAGTTAAATTTGTTCAATCCCGGGATTTCACAAGTGGGAATCGTGCCGGACGATGTCTCTAGTCGGGTTTTCGCGGGGTTCTCCTGTTTCCCCTGCCTTTGCATTCTGGAGTTGCTTCATTCTTACCTCGTTTCACTATCATCTGCTCTCAAGACCTCGTAGTTAAGATCCGCCCAAATATCTAAACTCAACAACTCTATTTGATCAAAAGTAAGATACGTATATGTTTGCAGAAGTTCACAAAACGCTTGTGCCACGTGATATACTTAAGAAACAACCGAACACATCTTACATGGGTATGATTTTTCATGTGTTTATTAAAAAAAAAAGTTTATATACTGCGATTAGATTATAACCATTGGCGTTTCTCAAGGGTGGCCGGTGGAAAAAAAAAAAGGGGGGGGGGTGTGATAGGGATGGGAAGTTGCACCGGCACTAGAGGTACTGATGCACAAGTTGAATAAGGAGAATATGACGAGAAAAATTCTTAACAGTGTTATTAAATGCTTATAAATTGGTCGGTCGTGATAATCAATAAGGTGAGCGGGCATTGATGGCTGCATGGTAACGTCAGTATGTATGGTTGGTACGGGCAGTCTGTGTGGTTGGTACGGTCAGTCTGTATGGTTGGTACGGTCAGTCTGTATGTTTGGTACGGTCAGTCTGTATGGTTGGTACGGTCAGTCTTTATGGTTGGTACGGTCTGTCTGAACGGTTGGTACGGTCAGTCTGTATGGTTGGTGCTGTCAGTCTGTATGTTTGGTACGGTCAGTCTGTATGGTTGGTACGGTCAGTCTTTATGGTTGGTACGGTCTGTCTGAACGGTTGGTACGGTCAGTCTGTATGGTTGGTACGGTCAGTCTGTATGGTTGGTACGGTCAGTCTGTATGGTTGGTACGGTCAGTCTGTATGGTTGGTACGGTTCAGTCTGTGTGGTTGGTACGGTCAGTCTGTATGGTTGGTACGGTCAGTCTTTATGGTTGGTAGGTCAGTCTGTATGGTTGGTACGGTCAATCTGTATGGTTGGTACGGTCAGTCTGTATGGTTGGTACGGTCAGTCTGTATGGTTGGCACGGTCAGTCTGTATGGTTGGCACGGTCAGTCTGTATGGTTGGTACGGTCAGTCTGTATGGTTGGTACGGTCAGTCTGTATGGTTGGTACGGTCAGTCTGTATGGTTGGTACGGTCAGTCTGTATGCTTGCTACGGTCTGTCTGTATGGTTGGTAGGGTCAGTCTGCATGGTTGGTAGGGTCAGTCTGCATGATTGGTACGGGCAGTCTGCATGATTGGTACGGGCAGTCTGCATGGTTGGTAGGGTCAGTCTGCATGGTTGGTAGGGTCAGTCTGCATGGTTGGTAGGGTCAGTCTGTATGGTTGGTACGGTCAGTCTTTATGGTTGGTAGGGTCAGTCTATGGTTGGTACGGTCAGTCTGTATGATTGGTACGGGCAGTCTGTATGGTTGGTACGGTCAGTCTGTATGGTTGGTACGGTCAGTCTGTATGGTTGGTACGGTCAGTCTGTATGCTTGCTACGGTCTGTCTGTATGGTTGGTAGGGTCAGTCTGCATGGTTGGTACGGTCAGTCTTTATGGTTGGTACGGTCTGTCTGAACGGTTGGTACGGTCAGTCTGTTTGGTTGGTACTGTCAGTCTTTATGGTTGGTACTGTCAGTATGTATGGATGGTACGGTCTGTCTGAACGGTTGGTACGGTCAGTCTGTACAGTTGGTAAGGTCAGTCTGTAAGGTTGGTACGGTCAGTTTTTATGGTTGGTACGGTCAGTCTGTATTGTTGGTAAGGTCAGTCTGTATGGTTGGTACGGTCAGTCTGTATGGTTGGTAGGGTCAGTCTGTATGGTTGGTACGGTCAGTCTGTGTGGTTGGTACGGTCAGTCTGTATGATTGGTACGGGCAGTCTGTGTGGTTGGTAGGGTCAGTCTGTATGGTCAGTCTGTATGGTTGGTACGGTCAGTCTGTATGGTTGGTACGGTCAGTCTGTATGGTTGGTACGGTCAGTCATTATGGTTGGTACGGTCAGTCTGTATGGTTGGTATGGTCAGTCTGTTTTGTTGATACGGTCTGTCTGTATGGTAGTTATGGTCAGTCTGTATGGTTGGTATGGTCTATCTGTTTGATTGGTACGGTCAGTCTGGTTGGTACGTTCAGTCTGTATGGTTGCTATTGTCAGTCTGTATGGTTGGCACGGTCAGTCTGTATGCGTGATACGGTCAGTCTGGTTGGTACGGTCTGTGCGTATGGTTGGCACGGTCAGTCTGTATGGTTGGTACGGTCAGTCTGGTTGGTACGTTCAGTCTGTATGGTTGCTATTGTCAGTCTGTATGGTTGGCACGGTCAGTCTGTATGGTTGGTACGGTCTGTATGATTGGTAGTGTCTATGGTTGGTACGATCAGTCTGTATGGTTGGTACGGTCAGTCTGTTTGGTAGGTACTGTAAGTCTGTATGGTTGATATGGCTAATCTTGTAGGTACGGGCAGTCTGTATGGTTGGTATGGGCTGACTGGTCGTTGTGGTTGGCCGTAATGTTAGGCTGGTATGTTCATTTGGTATTGTGGGTCGATGTGTCTCGTCTATGTTCGTCGTCCTTGTTGGTCACTTGGCCTTGTTGGATGGCGAGTGAGTGAGTGAAGATGTTTGGTCGGCTCTAAACAGCGAGGTCTTGAGAGACGGTGAGGGTGAAGCGAGCTGAGTATGGAGCAGTGCAGGAAATGATGGGCGAGGGAAACGGGAGATCCCCGAGAAATCCCGCCGACCAGCAGCATAATCTGACACGATTTCAAACTACTAAAATCTGGGGGCGGCCCCGCTGTGAATCGAACCCGGTTCGTCTTTGTGGGAGGCGAATAGTCTAATCACTATACTACCGCGGCCCTAGGTCGTATGGTGTATCGAGGTCGAGCTTTAGCTAATTGGCTAAATGAAGCGAAGAAGTCTGATGGATAGAGGTATAACGGGAAAATGGTAATTCGTATTCAGGGGTCGAACTATAGCGAGTAAATAAAACCGCATAAACTGATAGACTTTTGAACCGAGGGGTGGGGTGGCGATGGTGCCAGTAAGTGGCGAGCAAGACGAAGGGGTTATGTATAAGGTAAAGTCAATTATTAGATGTGGGAGGTCCCACTAAATAGCCAATAATAATTTGAGTAGCAAATAGTCAATGTTTCATTGACACTGGTCAGTCATATGCTGGTCGCTATAATGGGATGGGATGTGTACTACTCCATCTTTTCAGAATCTAATCGTGGAATGTTAATTAGTAACTGGGCGACACACGCTCCATGTTGAGTCTTAAAATCAAAGTAGTTATGCAGGTTTCTAGAAGCTAATGTAGAAAAATAAAAAGTGTGCAACCGTACATGACAGTTTTCGTCAAATATGTGAGGAAGTATTATTCTATGTTGATGCATTTGTTATGAGCTATTTCTGACGTAACAAAATTTTACGTAGAAAGTGAGCCAAAAACAGTGGTTTAGACTTGCCATTTTCCGGGATTTTTTATATTGGCCTCAAAAACCTTTGCATATTTCGAGTAAAGGATTTATCTAATATTTATGTCTCACGCCTGAAAAATACCATGTGCTTATAGCATTTCTGTCAGCATACTTTTTCAACACAATCTAATGTTGGAAATTTAACAACACAACTTATCAAAGACGATGTTGTTAATAGTCATATTCTTATTAGCGTATTTATAAATGAGATTATTTTGCGAAGGAACGAAATGTTGAGACACGTGGGTCACGGCTGTAGTGTGAACTAAGCAGTAAAGGAGTGAGATTTTCATGCTGTAACATGCGAGTGTCGCCCAGAGATATTGTTGAAATGTTGAGACACGTGGGTCACGGCTGTAGTGTGAACTAAGTCAGTCAAGGAGTGAGCTTTTCATGCTGTAACATGCGAGTGTCGCCCAGAGATATTGTTGAAATGTTGAGACACGTGGGTCACGGCTGTAGTGTGAACTAAGTCAGTAAAGGAGTGAGCTTTTCATGCTGTAACATGCGAGTGTCGCCCAGAGATATTGTTGAAATGTGTAGGTTCTGTAACTTAACATTACCCACCTCCTAGCCGTATTGAGGCCCCCATCCAGAGTGAGCAGTCTGCCTACGGCAGTCGAGCAGTTAGAAATCGGCGAACTTGATCTTGGATTGTTGCTAGCTAGTCACACTTACAGCGTAATTTTTCCAACATTCTATTCCAGACAGAAAGATGAAATTTATAAACAAATAGTAAAAATATAACATTTAAATAAATAATCCAAAAATATTTGTTGAATTTTAAGCTTTTGTAAGTAGAGATTAAATCACATGAAAATATCTAAATCGATATTGATTTTTATTTTTACGAATACCATATTTATTTTTAAAAACCTTAAAACATGCTGATAAAAGTTAGAGGTAAATCAATGTACAGCGTTTTGCATTTAAAAGCCTTTTGTAAGTAAATGCAACGTTACCAGCTGAGTTCAGCGCTGTGCACGGACCCCGTGTTACCCGGTCGTGTGCGGTTCCAGCGCGCCTTGTGGGGAGTGACTCACCTTGACCCTCCCATCCTCTTTGCAGACCCGCTCACCGCTACGTCGCCCGGTGGCCGGGGGAATGATTGACATCTGGCGGGCGTCACAGGTGTTTGAAGAAGGTTCTGGACTGGGGCCGGCGCCATCTATAGAGGACCGGCAGTCTTAGTGGTAACTATTTGGCTGTAGTGCGGCGATCAAGAAAAGTCTGGTGCAGCGATGGACGTCAGCGGCGAGGACAGACGGGCGTGTAAGTGTGGCGTGGACGGACGAGGGGGCATGGTGCTGGACGAGTAGCAAAGTACTGTGCAGTGGATCGCTCGGGGCACTTTAGAACATTCCGAACTGGTAGAATGTGGACTGAACCAAAGTCACTCACTGTATGGATGTGTGACACGGACATAATAGTAAATATTAGAACTTTCAAACATGGACACGTAACTTGTAAAGTAATTCAGTAGATTTTGATACACTGTTAACTGGGCCTGATATTCGTTATTCGATTCCACTAGTTTCTCTGAGGTGATGGACCATTATGAAAATATTAGTCGCAAATAACAAGTGAAAGTATTCTATTTTAAGAGATTATGTCGAAAGTATTTCCTTTATAATACTTGTAAATAAATTAGGAAAAGTTATGAAGTATTTTGTTTATTTAAGACCTAATTACTGTAAAGAACCTGGATAAGCCTAGCAGTGGCTATGAGAAATCGTAACAATAATTTAAGTACATTTTATTGCCTATACCGCTTATTCGTCTTCTGCGCATGTACCCAACATTTACCTACCCCAATCCTACACAACTGTCAGTCACATGGGTCAGCGAGAAAACACGTGTTTTGGTAGCACCTAGTAAGAAATAGTTCTTATACAATATACTGTTACAACAGAGTGCGCACGAATCCGGTGCATGGTCCCCTCGTTGCATGTTCGAGATGGCGCGGGCTTGTCCGCCCGCTGCCTGTATACAGCCGAGGTCAACACTGCCCGCTGCCTGTAGCCAGCCGAGGCCAACACTACCCACTGCCTGTAGCCAGCCGAGGCCAACACTACCCACTGCCTGTAGCCAGCCGAGGCCAACACTACCCACTGCACAGTGTTGCGAAGTGCTAGAACGTCGTTGACGCTTACTGATACCACATTCCTCAGCATTGTAAGCCAAATTCGTTAACTATGTGTGCATGTTCAGGTTAACGGTACACTTGACATAGACGAACCGCAATCGTATCTCGAGATTTTAATGTAGGTTAGAAACTTCGTCAAATTTATTCTTGGCACATATGCACGCACGCGCGCGCACACATGCCTTCAATACTTGCAGCATTCAAGTGCAAGGACTTACAGCGAATTATTGTAGCTGTGATTTCAGTAAAATTTAGAGGGTTTATATGAACATTGATGGAAATTTAAAATTATATTAAGCTGAACTGCTTAGCGTATATTATCATATTGCAAACTTAAGTACTGTACGAATGAATGAATTATTTTAATGTACTCTATACTCCTCATGGTTAATGCGCACATATGCGAATAATATCTCTGCATATCCAGGTGTATTTAATTCCGGAGGTAATGGTTATCTAGTTGCTTTCAGTGTTTGAATAAACCAGGAGCGCCAAACTTCCACCTACAGTATTTTCACAGTCTCCCGAGAATTCTCACTCGTATACATCTGTACAACTGTAATTCTAAGAATTTTGACTCTATGAAGCTCGACAAAGTATTTCGCGGCGTTTTGATTCGTTTCTAGAAGTTTACGTGCTGCAACATAATATGTGTAACATGTGTAAAGACTTTTCACGGTAACATGAGCACTCTTGAAAGCCCTGCCGATGATCTACTTTTATGCACGTTGTGTATTCTTCCGCCTTATGTAAAATCAACACTGTCATAGGCCTCGTCGCTTTATTCGTGCGTCGATCAAGTGTAACTTTGAATTTACTAAAAAAAGTAAATATTTCACAGATCTGTTATTTTTAATTATTCGATACATTAAAAAAATGTACGAAGCAAAAGTAATTATTTAAGTTGTTACATATGGTTACATAGCATTTTTAATGTGACGTTAAGATATGGATCTATCTTCCATCCATCGTTACCAACTTTAATGGGCGTATCTCACAAAGTTCGCCCGTTGTAATATATGCAGGTAGGGGCAGTGACTTTTTTCTAAGGTTGATTTCAAAAGTGCTCGCTTTATCGTAAACAGCCTTTAACGTGAGGTGTTACGTGAAGTGATTGTAGTCGTGGCCTTGGGGCTGGTCAGTACTCATATCTGACACATCACGAGTGAGTGCTTTTCAGCGGCAAAGCTGTCCTTAAGCGATCGCCGATATAAGGCTTACTACGAGAGCACGTGGACAAACACTCATGCGCCAAGAGCACCTCGACAATCCAACAACTCGAGAGCAATCATTGCCATACTACAACCATTCCTCTCCACCATCCAAGAAGCCGCAGCCCAACTATGCCAAACAAGCTCCTCAAAATAAACCCAGGTCGTCCTCCTTCACGTAATTAGCGAGGCCTTCAACCTCGCTCCCTAAAACACACATGCACACAATGCAATACACGATCCCCATCAAAACAGATGGCGGCTAGTAAACAATAGCAGGAATGGCCAAAACAAAGCTATCCTGCCTGATAAGTTCACACAGTTTGCGTATATTACTTATAGTACAATTTATCCTTTGAGGATGTACACATAAAAAAATGTGTTATTGACAAACAATCC
Source organism: Dryococelus australis (assembly GCA_029891345.1). Lineage (NCBI taxonomy): Eukaryota > Metazoa > Arthropoda > Insecta > Phasmatodea > Phasmatidae > Dryococelus > Dryococelus australis. Next base: position 3,852,310 of record CM057008.1, read on the forward strand.
TTTAAATACTAGTTGCAAATATTATTTATTAATGTTACAAGTAAATTAAAGTGAAAGTGTAAAACACATTGCTGTAAACCAAATGAAACTGATGTTTAACTTTAACAACTGCTCTACAAGACTATTTGTCTAGTAAAAATTGAGATGCATTAACATACAATATTTTATTTCGCAGATAGTTTCCAATATTAAATTGTTTGAAAAACCTTTAAACAATATTTACTTTGCCTAATTGATCTTGGTCAAACTTAAATAACAAAAATATAAAAACTCTCACACACGTAGAAGGGTGATTATTATATCCGCAGAACATTCTCGAACACTTCTGAACTACACTCCATTTATTAGAAGAAAAAAACCTTGGCAGCCACTGACTCCTCCTCTTGCAGCTTTAATTAAGCTATTATTTACTCTCACATTCTCCATTATTGATGACTATACAAGATGTTTCTGAATAACACGTCGAAATTAAAACCACAGTATATATGGTCTAATATAAACATATCCTAACAAAAGGTTTGGAAAGGTAATCTAGTATTTTTATGCTTAAGTTGACGTTAGGCAGAACAACGCAGGGAGTCGGCAGCTATACGTACCTACATGCATAGCAAGTTGCATATGACGAAGGCGAACGGAACTGGTTAGCAATGTCGAGAGCGCCTGCACATAAGACAACATAAATGGGGGATTAGCAGTTGAGTAGTAAAGGCTGCCAGAAGTGATTGCATTATATTTCCAACACACTAACAGCTATATTGGTGACGTATTTCCATGACAAATTCGTAAACTGCACATAAACAATGTGTCACTGCCGTGTCCGAAACTGCCAATTTAGGAAATCAGGGTTTAGGAATTTAGGGTGCATGGTTTCTAACGGCTTGTAAGAGCGCTACATGCTTGTGGAATTTCGACGTTATTGTGTTTGTCACCATATCAATAAATAACTTACTCCCAGTCATTTTTCACGCCATTGCGTTGTATTGTGAAAGCTGGTCATATTTATTTATAACCGATATCAACCTTCTCGTTATTTCTTCGCTCTCTGCAATTAACATTCCATTTCAAATAACAACCCATCGCCCCCACTTTTTTTTGACAATTTTTACAAAATACGAACTTGATTTAAAAATAACTTCATGTAGGTCCCTGTTTTTCCATTTTCCACGAGCCTGCATGTGCAGCGTTGCGTTTCAAGAATAGTAAATGCCGACGTTTCCACTACAACGCGGGAAATACAATGTAAATAAACAACAGCAGACGATTTTACGCACCTATTTGGAGATTTAGTGTGCTACTTCACCTCAGTAGATTCCAAACCCTAAACCCCCAAATATTTAGGGCCTAAACTTGGTCACATGGTCGATTTTGTAACCTAAATAATGGTCTCGTAGCCACAGCTTATGTACGGGCGGTCGGACATAGCGCGCCAGTTCCGTTCGCCTTCGTGACATACAACTTGTGAACGTAGGTATGTGAAGTTGTGGACTTGCGGCGCTGTTTCGCTAACTTCATCTAGTAAAACTACTAGATGACCTTTACAAAGTTTTTGTTACTAGGATTTATTGTTTATGTTAGCCCGTAGATGCCCTGGTTTGAATTTTCACCACCTTAAATAGCGTAGAAGGTTCATTAAAATCACATGTTCGTTCATCTCGCACGGCCTTGCACCAAGAAATAGAATATGTTGTACTTCCTCACCTCGTGTAACATTTGCCTCGCCCAAAAATTATGGTAACGAGATTCAGGCCATTGCAAGATCGGCATCTTGCAAGAACTTTGCATGCATCCCGTCTATGCTGCTTATCTAAAAAGTTATCGATTTTCTTGCCGGCGACTCGATAGTTTCGGAACACTCAGCAGTGATATGTCCAAAAGTAAAAGACTAAACAATTAAAAATGGATTCTGCTTTAAAATTTTGTCTCGCGAAATTGTTGAAAGACATTTTACTTCTAAAATAAGATAGTTTTGGTACCGCAGCATTAAAAGAATATACAGGATGTATCTAAATTCAGCCGACAAACTTGGGCTGCAGGTTAATCACATATGGTCTAAATCTAATCCCAAGGGTGGTACACGTCTTTGAAGTTGGACCGGACGCACCAGATTATTTCAGATAATAAAAGTAAGATGGCACGCTGCGTTTCTGGATAATGTGTAAGTGTAACCTGTCGCTGTCATCAAATTAATTCATGGAAATAATAACGGTTACCACTATAATTGTGAGCCATTCGACACGACGCGGTATCATATGTGGGATCATATTGATGGAATATGAATCCGCATGTTCCAGTTGACGGAAAAGGTTGCCTTGCGTAAACACCCTAACCCACACCGTTTTCAAGTAATTTGTGTTCGAAATTTTTAAAGAATTATGTTCAAAACCTGGCAGGTGGGCAACATGCACAACAACCAATAACTAATGGTTGAGAATATAAAAGGGTCAAGATAACAAATAGAGAGGACAGAAATATTCAGACATAATGAGGTAACGAATGTATTGTGGTGTTTTATCGGTAGTTTATTTGCAAGCTTTAGTAATACGAGGATGCCAGGTAAACTCACATTGGCATTTATTACATAATGACGTGCAGTACTGTGTTATAAACGAGCCTTCGATGAGGTTCTCAAACTGTCGGCCTCCAACCTCGTTGCAGTGTACGCACTGACGAAGCCACGATTACCGAACACGGTAAAACACGCGGGGGTGTTATGGTTTTTACGACTTCGGCAGCAGCATGTATTCTGGCCACGAGATCCTCCAGAGACGCTATTGGAGTCTCTTACACCGAACACTTCATAGCACTCCACAAGTAAAAGTCAAGCGGTGTAAGATCTGGGGGCCTCGCAGGCTGTGACTTCGGTCCACAGTGGCTTATCCATTTATCTGGAAACGTGTGCACCGAAATGCGGTGGTGCATCGTCACGCTGGAGTCACAGTTTTGTAGAATCCCAAGTGGAACGTCTTCCAGCAACTCTGGCAAAACCTCTTTCCAAAAGTACGAGGTAGGTACCGGTCAGTATTTAAACGAGCAGGAAACATGTATGGCCCAATTAAACTGCTACCTACAATACCACATCACACCATACGTTAACGCCAAATTGTTGCTGGTAATTTCTGTTGAAGGGCGCGTGCGACTGTTACGTGACGTCAACACACATTCTCTTGTGAATCGCGCTTCGTCGGTAAACAACACACTTGGGAAATGTGGTTCTACCACACGTCGTTGTAAACACAACTGCACGAACTTGAAACGTCGTGGGAGTCATCAGACTTCAAATGGTGCACTTTATGTCGGCGATATGGATGGAGCAGGTGTTAATTTGCAACTCTCTACACATTCCATTCACATGTCCAGTGCGGACAGCATGCGCCACTTGACGGGTGTGTGCAGATGGCAACTAATGGAACCTTTGCAGCACCTCCTACTCAATGTGAGGTGTTCGTACCGACCTTGGACTTCCAGCTTTAGGCCTGTACACCTGTAACATGTACGGGATTGGGGTAGGTACGCTCGGTTTCACAGTGTACAGTGATCACTGTGACGTCACGTAAACACACTGCATGACTCTTTACTCACCGTAAATGTCCCATGTTCGCGAAGCCTCCTATCAATGGCTGTGAACGTTTACTGACGTGGCGCACGTTTGTTTGGATACCTTCCCCTTTGCATGTGTGCTACAGCTCTACTCTTGCACTGCGCAGCCCTGCACACAAGGAGAATGTCAACCAGTACAGGCCATGTTAAACGATTCATTTTACGATACTCCAACCAAGCCTCTATTCCACTCCGCTAAACACTAGTACAATGGTTTCGGCCGAGTAAACGACAGAGCATATCACAGGATACATAGGCCAAGGACCCTCCACTTGACGATGTTGTGTGATGTGAGGTGGCCTAAATGGTAGGACGTTATGGCAGGCAATTAATCATCCATGTGACTATAAGACGCCTGCCCTCACGCAACCGTGTTGTGATACCTGCATACAGGCGGCGTTTACCTGCACCAGCCTCGTATACGAGTTGGCCATGGTAACCATTACACAAAGTCGATTTACAACGTACACATTATCCACAATCACAACACACACAAGTCTATTCTCACACATAAGAGACATTTGGTAACTGTGATCTGGACGTTGATGTCGTCATACAATTATCGATTACGGCTGCAAATGCTTCATTATTGCACGCATTACGGTGGTGTCCTCTGTTCTTTTATTACTCATGGTTGATACGCCACATTTCATTCCGCACTCTTCAGTTTCTTGCCATGGAAATGACACACAGACAGATGTAGCGTAATTTGCTATTGTTTCAATTTGTTGTAGTTTGCGGCATTTCTCAACGCCACTGTTACATACCTCTCTCTGTTACCTTGTCGCTTTGATATTCGCAACCATTCGTTATGGGGTGCTGTGCATGTTGCCCGCCTGCCAGGTTTTGAACATAATTCTTAGAAATTGCCAACTGTACTCGAAAACAGTGTGGGTTTGGGTGTTTACGCAAGGCAACCTTTTTTCGTCAATTAGAACATGCATATTCATATTCCATCAATAAGATCCCACATATGCTACCGCGCGATGTCGAATGGCTCGCAATAAGAGTGATAACCTTTTTTATTATTTTTATTAATTAATTTGATGAGTGACAGGTTTTGGGTGTTTCTAGATTATTTTACACTTCAAAAACGTGTACCGCGCTTGGGATTCGATTTATACCAGAGGTCGTTTATATTGTATATGTTTTCGACGTCAATTTTCGTGATTAATCTGCAGCCGAAGCTTGTCGGTTAAATTTAGATACAACCTGTATATGTTTTATCACAACATAAATTTAGTAAGTCTTAATTTAATTTTTTTTGTGAAAATTCCCGTATGGCAATTATTAATTTAAATATTTTTGTGAATACCTGTAAAGATATTTTAAGGAGATGTGTTGAGTCACCGACCAAAGTCTTAATTTTACTACTGACGCTGCACGACCTACAAATTTGGTTGTCGCTATTTGTTGTCTCAAACAGGGCGCTACCCAACATTGGTTTTGGAAAACAATCGACAGTGAGTACCATTGCTTGTCAGTAGTCCCCGAACCGTGGTTAACGCTACTAAAATGACTGACCATTGACATCTTTGAGTACTCGCGTTACATGTAAGAAAATGTAACGCTATCAAGAGGAATCTCATTTATTTGCCGAATTAGGGTGTAAGGTATCGCCATTTTAGAATACACATTAACTACAATTTTCGCTTTTCCATGTTGTCAGAAAATGTGCATATAATTTTCTGCCTCTATTTTATTCCTGTTTCAGCGATTGCCTACATTTTCTGAACGAAATTGTTGACTTCATCATTACATAAAAGTTATTTCATACCATGAACCACAGCATATGAATCCTAAACGTGGCTGCTAAAATACCGTGGTTATTCCTTAGGAAGTAATCTCTTTATGCTTTTTACATACTTGGGAAAGTAAACGAAATAATCTAACTGATTAAATTTAAATCCGTAGTAAGAACAAGTAATAACTCATTAAAGTTAGAAGTTAAAATACACGCAATTTAATTGATTAAAGTTAGGTTAAAATAAAATTAACTGATTAAAGTTATTTAAAGAACAACACAATTTTTGCAATTAAAATAGTCTCAAGAAAGTTTTTCGTCACTGTTTATTTAAAAAAATATAAAATTTACAGTCCCAGAAAAAAAAAACCTAAACAGGGTTGCTGGATGCGCAATCAGATATCAAAGTGACGAATTTCACAAAAACATTTGAGACAAAACAACTCAAATCAACTGAATTAGCACAACTTAGCACGAAGCGAGACGAGTGATGCGACTACAATAACAATCGAAATGTGCAGCTTGCCGCACGAGGACCTTCAACTGTGATTATTGCGAAGTGAGAGATTGAATCGATATATCGCGACGGTGGCATCTCGCCTACCTTACAATCGTATTGCATGTGACTGATGATGATCTTCACTACATAACGTCAGTGTAACGATCTGTATATCGTGGTGTGCAATTGGTGGGACGTCAAATACATTGCGTATGTTTTAAGAAGTTTGACAAGCTATTAAAGGCATTTGCATATATTTCGTTGTCATCTTCGGCCTCCAGGCTATTGCAAAGTCAACTAATGCTAGTTTTAATGGTTAACCAGATAATTTAACGATTAAAAATTAATTAGTTTTCAAATTAAATATTATGTTAAAAAGTACACACTTTTTTTACGATTATTTTTAATCGTTATTTAATTTAATTGTTAATGGCACTGCCTACCGGTTGGTAGCTGCGAAAATAAAATAAAATAGGAAATCCCATGACAAGAACTTTTTGCCTCAGTGTGATAATCTGAAAGAAGCGCTTCAAACAAAAGTTATTCTTAACACAGTTTTAAAGAGAAGTTCCCTACAGCGGATATGTTTCCATTACATGTATATCCTGTGTGCAAGGAATTTTAAAATGTATGTTTTACAAAAAGTACACAACTGCCTGTCTATAATGAAACTATACGCTTGTAGCGATCTTCTCGTTCCTGAAGAATACATTTTGTTTGGAACGCGTATCTAAAATTAACGCACCTGAGGCAACATTTCCTCAACATGGGATTTCCTATTTCAGTTTCGCAGCTACCAGCCGGTAGGTAGTGGCCCTAAACCCATGTATGTGTGCTGATTGTGTTGTGCTTCTTTCAGTCGCTGCACGGCCTTAAAACCTTGTCCCGGCCTCTCCTATGTACACGACTACAAAATGTCTCTTTTATTAATTCGTGAAATTAGAAACAAAAAGTTAAGTAAACGTAATTCCCTGTAAAAATCCCAAGATTTACGGCTAGGGCTATTGTGTATGGAAGTCCGTAAAGACGGCCAGGAATCCACGTAGGAACTAGCTCCGCACGCTAGGGCTATTGTGTATAGAAGTCCGTAAAGACGGCCAGGAATCCGCGTAGGAACTAGCTCCGCACGCTAGGGCTATTGTGTATGGAAGTCCGTAAAGACGGCCAGGAATCCACGTGGGAACTAGCTCCGCACGCTAGGGCTATTGTGTATGGAAGTCCGTAAAGACGGCCAGGAATCCACGTAGCAACTAGCTCCGCACGACGAATCAAACTCGTGACTTCAAGTTAGGGCGCCACTACGAGCAACTCTAATGCCCGGCTGCACCATCATCTTCCCCGATCCGAGATCGAACGATCTTAGTTTCGAACAAGAATCCAGTTTGATCTTTGTTCCAATGTAAAAGTGTTGCACCAACGACATTTCATTATTCTGGATCTTCGATTCGTCGATCTGGTTCCAAAGTGTGAGATCGAGATAAGTATGAGACAAATTTTGCTATTGGTTCGTAATATATGACGTCATGGAAATATGCATATTTTTCACTATAGATAGAACTAGATGTGCGATGTTTTATCTGTTTTAAGTGAATTATTGTTGTACGAATTTTACTGAATAATATTCAATTGCGTATCCTGTTGTTTAAATTTCCTAATAAAATAATAGAGCGCATTGGCGTATTTTCAAACATTTGTCGACGATGGCTGCTGATTTCGGATCGAGATTTCGAACCGCCAATTCCGGCGGTTCGAAATGAACTTCATCTCGACCTCCAGTGCAGCTGTGAACTCGAATGGTGCAACAGTTATCTGTGTCTATCTTAGATCCGATCTCGGATCGAGTTTCGAACCACGACATAACAGTATGTTTTCTAGCAGCATGAGCCGTGAAGGCCGCTTCGCAAGGTCAGCCGAGGCCGGCAGGTAGCGGAGTGCTTCTAGGTGCGCTCGCTGTATATAGTCCGTTCACGGTATAGCTTCACTTTCCTGAAGTCCTGCTAAAGTTCTACTCCCCAGATATTCCTCCGCCTCGTGCCAACTAAGCTTAACTAAGTCTAGAATATTACACCAGAGGACAACGCATCAAAGTCGTGCGCACTCAGTTGGAAATAATATTTTCCATAAGAACTATTTGTTACTAGGTGCTACCAACACACAGGTTGTTTTCACTGCTTTTATTCATATTTATTATGAACTACACATAACAATTTATAGGCGAAACTTAAGTTCAACGAAAAATAAGATAACAGAGATATAAAACGGTTGTGATATATGGCGTATTTAGGAAATAACTAAACACGTCAGTACATGGAATGATTTTTCAAAGGTTTGATTTTAAAGGTGTGAAGAAACTGTGAACAGACTTAGTCTATGTATTTCAACCGTTTTATACCCGTTAGCATAAAATTATCTTATTTTTTGTTGAATTGAAATTTTACTAATATATATATATATATATATATATATATATATATATATATATATATATATATATATATATATATATGTGTGTGTGTGTGTGACATTTCTTTTATCACGAATATGAATAAATACGGATAGAAAATATGCGTGGTAACGTCTAGTAAGAAATAGTTCTTATGAAAATATTATTACAGTGACTTCCCACGAATGCGGTGCGTTGTCCCTTTGGGGTAATTTTCTATACTCTGTTAAGCTTTGCTTGTATGAGGCGGAGTGATATCGTGGAAGTAGAACTTTTAGCAGGGCTTCAGAAAAGTAGGAAGTAACTGTTAATGGACTATATCAGAATTCCTCGCCAATGAGATGTACAGTAGTGGAGCATTCGTGCACTTGATGAAAGTCAGCGAATTGAACTGCAGATGCCGCTTCGCATTTTTTTTTTTTACACTTCTCTCGGGTCCACGTTCGCCTCCCACTAAGGCGAACCGGGTTCGATTCCCGGTAGCCAGGGCACTCCCGGATTTTCGCACGTTGGAATTGTACCGGACGATGGCTCTGGTTTGCGGGTTTTCCATGGGATCTCCCGTTTCCCCAGCCCTTTCATTCCAGCGCTGCTCCATCCTCACCTCAATCACCCTCATCGCCTCTCAAGACCTTGCTGTTACGAGCCACGCTAACCTCTACATTTCTCTCCACTCTACTTTTTCTTAAGGAAACTGCACGGAAAAGTTGTACAAATACAACGTTTTATCCATTTTTCACTCATTTTCTTTCTGGAATTTTTTAAAGTCATAGATAACTATGGAAACCCTTGATGGACAATTTTTCCTTTTCCTAAAAAAATACAATCTTCCGCGAATATTTGTTTAAAGTCTAGGACTAGACAGTTGTTCACTTAAGGGGCATGTCCGCCTGCCTGGAGCTTTCTTCCACGTCTGAGGCTGAGAAGCGTGGGAGCTATAAGGGTTATACTGGCACGCACTACAAATACGCCATCGCCGCTACGCGCAGAGCTCTGTGCAGTATTCTCCTCGTGGTGTGTGTACCTATGAGACTTATAGCGGTGACCACATAATTTGATTGGTGGAAAGTGTCTAGTAAGGATCAATGCATGTCCCTCGATTACCTCTGTGTGTATATAACACGTATATTTTGAGATACAGCGCTTTCAAAAAGCCGTGTTCAGCAATGTTGGAGAGCTGTGAAATGGTGTTTCTCATGTGTGTGACATCTTGTAAGTAACCGACAGGCATAGTCTCAAGTGTGCGTTCTTTCCTTAGACTAGCACATTGGGTGCTCGTTTCAACATTTTCCTTAAAAGAAAGACTGTATTTGAAGCAGTATGGAGCGCAGTTCAACCAGCCAGGCGGATATGCTGCTAAGGTAGTACAGGCCGTTCACGGTAAAGTGAGCACTTTTGAAGCCCTAGTTGCTTTTTTCTTTCAACCAATTTATATACTTCCACCACTTGTTAATGTAAACCCTGCCATGTGAGTAATGAACTTTATGTATACAGTCACCATACCCAAAACCAAAAGTCCGAGGCAACAATGAAATGTATTTATTGGTTAATATGTCTGATGAAACAGCTTCCAAAAGTGCTCACTTTACCGTGAACGGCCTATAGTATAGTGACGGGATGGATCACTGCCTGCGACAGACTACAACATGCATCTCTCATTAAAAACACATACACACTACCAGAATCGTACAAAAATTGGGTTGATGTTATATATTAAAGAACCTATATTCTTTGTAACACTGTAAAATATCTTGCAAGATTTGTTGTTTAAAAATAAAAGAAAATTAATAAGTAAAATTATAATATAAATGTAAACATATTTACATTTTTGGTACTTCAGAAAGCGCATTTTGTAAAAAAAAAAAAAAAAAAAAAAAAATATTAAGCAACACTTTTATAAGGAAATAATTACCCGGTTGCAAATTACAAATAGTAGTAAAAATTTTCCAAATATATTTCATAACTTGTTTTATGCACATCCGTCACAGCTATGAAAGTAAACTAAATCAAACTAAACTAAATCAAACTCAGATAATATCAAATATTGAAAATAATGTTTAACATTAATACCAATATTATTTACACACACTAGCTTAAGGGATTTGTGTATTAACTACTGCTTGAGTATATCGTTAGCTCAGGTAGCATGGGATTCGTTATTTTTTTTTTTTTTTGTTATTGATTCAGAGTCATACAGATAGTATCTAATAAGCAGCTATAGAGTTTCAACAAAACTACGGGTAATTCAAGTACACGTGTGAAGTGTAGTTTGTCACTCAGAATGTACTCAGAATAATTAGCGGTGTCAAAAAATGATCATCTCGCGGGACGCTATTTCATATGCATAAGGTAGTGCCCTTTTATAACCTGTATATAATTATGTCTTAAAAGTTATTTAAAAAAAATCAAAACTCTTATTTGAAAAATAATGAAGTACATGTACTTTGTATGGAAAGGGCATGTACTACCATGGTTTGACAATCTAAATACACTTCCTAAAGAAATAACATGTATAGATGATCTTAAATCATTCACGAAAGGCCTTCAATCATTGTTTGACTCTCAATGTTCTTGTAAGTTAGATGAAGTAAATAACTATTTTTAAGTGTAAAAATGAATAATACTCAACTTTTTCACATCAAGTAGAGTACTTATGAAATTATTGTGTAGTATTTAATGTTTATACGTTTAATTCGTGTGCACAGCAGATGCGAAGGTTTGTAGAATATCTCTCAAATATCTGTGTTCTATTTAATATTATTTCTTTATTCTCATTAGACTGTGGTATATGTGTAAGATGTGTATTATATATTGGTTTGTAAAAGAGATGTCTTTATAGCCATCTCTAGAGTATATGTACATATCTTGGCTTGCTTCACATCCCTGAGAATGGTCTCAGCATGGGATGTACGGAGTGCAAATGAAATAAATAAGTCGCTTCTCATAATGACGCTGATGAGTGTATGTATGTGTGTGTGTGTGACAGGGCGGAGATGATGATGGAACTGAGCCACAGCCTGACATTGAACGAGGATGCCCTCCAGCAGATCCCTGAGCCCAAGAGGCCTGTCTTCGTCTTTGAGTGGCTTCGCTTCCTCGACAAGGTCCTCGTCGCTGCACAGAAGGTCAGCACCTACCTCCCCCTCCTCTAGCCCGCCATCTTCTATCTAGACATATTTTCAGTGTTGCCACAGGTCTGGGAAATGTCAGGGAATTTCAAACAAGTTTGCTAAATGTCAGGGAATTCTGTGATAATCCTGATATATCTAACACTTCTGTTATCAGTCGTACACCACTGCCAGAATCATATAAAATTGTTTTAATGATTGTGGACTAAATGCTTAGGCATTTTTGTTTGCAATCTATATAGTGAGCAATATTTTAAGATCAGAGAAGTATTTTGGCGTAATATAATGCAAAGGCGCCAATACTTAGAGAACAATTTTTTAGGAAAAGGTCAGGGGGAAATAAGATTCTTTTTGTCTGGATATCAGGGAAATGTCAGGGAATTTTCCAATGTAAAAAAGGTGGCAACCCTGATTTTGCCCGAACTTACATTTAAATTGGTATAACGAATTTTTCTGCACGATAAAGCATAGCTTCTCGAACTTTATCAAGTCCTTTGGTTTTCATTGCCTTTATTAATTTGTAACTATAGGCTGTTCACGGTAAAGTGAGCACTTTTTAAGTCCTGCTTAATTTTTCCTTTCAGCTAATTTCTATCTTTTCGCCACTTTTTATTATAAACATTTCTAAGTGCCTAATAAATACAGAGTGTACATTTCATCACTGTCAATAGTTAACGTGTGAGGCTGCAATAAAATATATTTATTAGTGGTAAATGGCTGTTGGGTGGGCCTTAGAAAGTGCTCATTTTATCGTGACTAGCCTATGGTAACAGCTGGCAAGAGGAATGTGGTCCCCCCCCCCCCCTGCTGGCGACTACAGCAGGTAAACTAGCCACAGTAGCAAAGCGATACCAACTTCGGAACATGCATAAAGGAATTTCCTATGTCGTGTCGTGGCGTTCCCTAAAATTCGATACAAAAGCTATAGCGCAGGTTTTTTTCAGTAATTATAAAAATCCAAGATGGTGAGGACTGATCCCCTTTAAGCTGTTTTCACAATAGAGCGTCACATAGCGTCCGACGCTCGCTGCCAGCGACGAGCGATATTAGCGTCTTCACAACAGAGCGATGTTCTGACGCCGCCCGCCGGCGACACAGACCGTGCTGCCATCTGTTATCCTGCAAGGAAACTCGCAGTGATATGCTAAAAGCGAACAAACTACTGTGGATTTGTTTGCCATTTAGTTAGTAAAATTATAATTCTGTTTAATAAAAATATATTAAAATTCGAAATTATGCATGAACGACTTTTCAGGCATCGGGAAACACTATCCTTTTGTTTCCCTAAAGGTAAGAAAATTCTATATAAATTTCATAAATGTAGACTTTATTTAATATCATTGCAAAACCTATTATTATGTAGGCCTACATGTTATTTGTTCTTTGCCGCAGCTTTTTGCCAATTTATTTACATTAAAATACACAAATGTTATTCTTCTCATTCTCCGTCGCCGACGACGAGCGTCACTTCCAATATCGGTCGCTCGTGCAATGTCCTCGACGCGACGCTGTAAGCCCGGAGCACACGGTACAATCCTTCCTGTGAGTTTCGCTAAGATGATATCCAAGAGCTAGGCAAAGAGTTCTGTAAGTTGTTACTCGCGGGGTCCTCGCTGGTTTTGCCGCACACGGAATGGGCTCCTTTGCGAGCTGTTCTGTCGACTAGTAACGTCGGACCCGTAACATTTGTTAGCAACTGGTGAAAATAATTAACAATGATCTCTGTACGGCGAAGAATGATTGCTGTTATTACACTTCTTTCACTATTGGATCGTGAAAACAATTTGTAGACGAAATGAATGACTGCCCGAAGGAATGAAAACTGGCAATGCTTTCGGAAGTAGTCAGGTGAGTATAGGCTGTTCACGGTAAAATTAGCACTTTTGAAAGCCCTGCATAAGATCTACTTGTATGCTCGTTGTGCATTCTTGCGCCTTATGCAAGATTAACGTTGCCATGGGCCTCATCACTTTATTCATGCGAAGGTCAATTGAAACTCTGAAATTATTATAAAAGTAAATATTTTACAAATCCGCTAATTTTTATACTTCGATGCATTAAAAAAAAAAAAAAAAAAACAGAAAGCGAAATATATAATTGAAGTTATCAGAAATGGTTACCTAACACTTTTTATTTGACGTCAAGATATGGAACTACTTTCCATCAACCGTTACCAACGCTACTGGGCGCATGTCACTCAGTGCGTCCGTTAAAATATACGCAGGTAGGGGCAGTTAATTTTTCTAAGGTTGATTTCATAAGTGCTCACTTTATCGTGAACAGCCTTACACAGATAATCTCAAAACTTTATATAAACATGTTTCTTCTATGCATTTGTTAACTCTGCCAAAACATCCGTGTTGCCATGAAAATAAAGTCACATGACTCGTGTCTTAGCTGTCATTGACTGAGAGCGGGAAATAGCAAAGAAACACAGAGAAAATAGCACTATTACAATTACCGGGAAATCGTAGACAAGCCAGCTAACCTGAACATGGGCGTCTATATTTCCAGTGGACAAGCTCATCCAGCAGCAAGACTCCACCCACGCATGCGATGTTCTAGGTAAAATCGTAGACAAGCCAGCAAACCTGAACATGGGCGTCTATATTTCCAGTGGACAAGCTCATCCAGCAGCAAGACTCCACCCACGCATGCGATGTTCTAGGTAAAATCGTAGACAAGCCCAGCAAACCGGAACATGGGCGTCTATATTTCCAGTGGACAAGCTCATCCAGCAGCAAGACTCCACCCACGCATGCGATGTTCTAGGTAAAATCGTAGACAAGCCAGCAAACCTGAACATGGGCGTCTATATTTCCAGTGGACAAGCTCATCCAGCAGCAAGACTCCACCCACGCATGCGATGTTCTAGGTAAAATCGTAGACAAGCCAACAAACCTGAACATGGGCGTCTATATTTCCAGTGGACAAGCTCATCCAGCAGCAAGACTCCACCCACGCATGCGATGTTCTAGGTAAAATCGTAGACAAGCCAGCAAACCTGAACATGGGCGTCTATATTTCCAGTGGACAAGCTCATCCAGCAGCAAGACTCCACCCACGCATGCGATGTTCTAGGTAAAATCGTAGACAAGCCAGCAAACCTGAACATGGGCGTCTATATTTCCAGTGGACAAGCTCATCCAGCAGCAAGACTCCGCCCACGCATGCGATGTTCTAGGTAAAATCGTAGACAAGCCAGCAAACCTGAACATGGGCGTCTATATTTCCAGTGGACAAGCTCATCCAGCAGCAAGACTCCACCCACGCATGCGATGTTCTAGGTAAAATCGTAGACAAGCCAGCAAACCTGAACATGGGCGTCTATATTTCCAGTGGACAAGCTCATCCAGCAGCAAGACTCCACCCACGCATGCGATGTTCTAGGTAAAATTGCTCCGTTTGCGGCGGGCTTGAATCAGTGTTTGGTTTTAGTTTTGTGTGGAAGTCGTGTTATGTAACTGCCGTTTGTGTTCATTCTGTTTTCAACATACCCGTGCATAACGTATTTTCGCTGAATGCCGTGTGGTAGGGATCAGGGTCGGACTGGGTCCTCCAAAAAGGTGCAGACCTAAGTTTTAGGGGGTGCAAACCAAAAATTAAATTCTGAAATTGAAAGACAAAATGATGCATATCATTGTACAGTGCTACAAGCTTGTCCCTTTCACACTGCATTAAAAAATGCTTCCGAATTGTAATTTGTCATATTGGAGCAAGGCCTTGTTTTGATAAGTTTAAGCTTAGAAAAAGCTATCTCGCAGTTTACTTGAGTTAATGGTATTGTAAGCCGATATTTGTTAACTTTACTTAGTTCAGTGTTGCAAACACAGTACATATTGTAATCACTTATCACTTTACATACACAATTTATGCATTCCTTACAAGTATCTTCCATTCTACATGTTCTTACTTCATTTTGTACAATTTCTTCAGATGTTTCACTTTCTGAATCAGATTTCATGTCGACATCCCTAGTATATTCTTCAGTCAGTGACGAGGATATCTGGGGCCAGTCCTGAACAAACGATTCTAGCTCTTTGATTAACTTGCCTTTGTCAATGTTAGGTACCAAGTCACATATTTTGTCAAATGCATTTGATGGTAGACCTTAATTAAGTTCAGAAAACCTCTTTGGATCAAACATGATAGATCTAGGTATAGGTTCTTGTGATCAGCATATCTGTTCGCCATACTCTGATTAAGTGTGTCAATAATATTGAAAACTTTTGTTCTGAATTTATCCTCTTCAGTTACTGCTGTTTCTTCGTCATCTGCCAACTCTCCTGAAATTTTCTTAATCTTCCTAACTCTCTTGGATGGTAGTTCCAACGCGAACATTTTGACAGCTCTAAACACCTGATCGAATTGGAATTTGTCCTCCTCCAGTTCATTTTGAGCAGTGGAAACAAACCTCTAAGCCTGCCATAGTCCAGTTTCTTTGTTTGGATATAGTCCGAAAGAGGTGTCGTGATTTTGAATATTAACAGAAATATCATAGCCACCAGTATTGTTTCAAATGAAAGAAACTTTTGGAGAAGTGCATTAGCTTCATTGCATACTTTTGGAATGAAGTCTTGAGAGTTGCAAATCGTATATAAAGTCACAACTAGTTCTACGAACACAATTTCTGGATGAGATGTGTTGTCAATGTCTTCAGTGCCAACCCAGTAATGAAAGCGACCAAAAATGTTGGTGGTTGCATCGCTTCTTGACCTCCAGCTAGTGACTCCAATCGCAGACAAAAGTACTTTTGGATTCTGCTCTAAATACACATGAAATCGCTTGTGTGAGTCCTTGAGAAAAACGTGCGTCTGCTGCAGTAATCCCAAAAAATGATATGGTGGCTGGTAAACACTGAGTTGTATCCAACATTACAAGGTTCAAAACATGTGAATGGCACCAATTATAAATGTGATTGTGAATCAATGTTTTTAGTCTGGCTGAGACACTACTATACTCGGTGCTCATGTTTGATGCACCATCAAATGCATTTGCTATGCAGTTTTCTGGAGCAATTTCTACATAGTTTAAAATATCCAGAAACATTTCAAACAAAGATTCCCCTGTAGTGGACTGAACACACTGCAAACCTACAACTCTTTCCTGCATTTCTGTTCCCAACAGATACCGGAGCACTATCACACACTGGTCGTAGCTTGACACATTCATGGTTGTATCCGTTAATACGGAAACATTTTTCGCTTCCTTTACTTCTTTCGCGATTTCAGCACGGATCGCATGCTTGGTGATGTTTATTATCATTGTAACAGTCTTTTTACTTAGGAATGTGATCTGACTTCCTCTTCCAGTTTTTCCCGAATTTCTTCTTGCTTCATAGTCTTGCTCAGTCACTCTCTTTACATTTCTAGCTAAGTTATCATAATCAGAAAGCAACAGAAATATTTTCAAAAAATGTCCATGATTGACAGAAGGATCGTTCGAACTGTAGGAACTTTCCTCCTTCCCTCTATTTGCAAGACCTGCTTTCCAATCAGCTTGATCACCTCAATAATACCAGACAAAACTGTTCTACGTTCCATTATATTTCTTTATTTATTTTTCCGAGTTGTGTTTCTAAAAGCAAAGTTTCTATTGTTCTTTCCTGTTTATGTGCATTTGATTTTTCATGTTCACCAATTGTTTGGCTCAGATGCCCGTATCTGTTAAATCCTTGACAAAATACTGATGAACCATCAGTCAAAGCTAGGCAAACACTGCAGTATAGCTTTTGGTTCTTTACATCAAAGCTCAGCCAGTTTCTTTTGAAAATTTTATCGTCAGTATGTTTTACACAAAAAAATTCCATCGTCGAAAGGGAGAGGATAGAGGGGTATTGTGGTAGTTGTAGATGTAATCTGTTTAGCTGGTTGGACTGGATGAAATTAAAAAAAAAAAGGTCCAAGTTCTGCCCAGGCTTTTTGAAATGATCAACTAGACCTACACTGTGAATAGTTTGCTCACTTGAGAGGGAACCATTTTTTTATGTACAAGTACTTTCAATATTAACCACTGCTTGATTGATAATTAAATCTTGACATTTCTTTAGTTCATGCAAATTTTGTTCCTCTTCAATTTTATTTTGTGTAGTTCTATTTTTCACATTTACACATTTGTTTTCATTTTCTGAAGGTGATGACGATTCCGATTTAGCGCTATTTTCAGAGCTATATTGCGATTTCACAATACAGAAAGTTGTTATTTTTGCAGATGACCATGCAGCCTGTTCTCCTTGCCTAACCTCCTTTTCTTTCCTAACTTCATGGCCTGACTTCCGGTTTTTCATAGGTTGTGCTTTCATTTTGCCCTACAAAATTAAAAAATCTGTTAAGAAATAATTTTACGCAATTTTTATACTCAAAGGATAGCTACATACAAAGAAATTAACACGCTAAATTTTCATAAGAATTACATGTAAATACGACTCTATTGGACTAAACTATTCGGTTGCAAGTAAACCAAATTTATTTAACGTAATAAAAATTAGAATACTTATTAAGGGGCCGCGGCGTTCGACACATGTGTGCTCTATTTGATACTTGATTCCGACTTCCGAGTAACATAGGAAGGCCTACTTATACAAATCAAGAAATATAATTGCATGCTTCCCAAATGAAATTTTATAATAAATATATCCAAAATTTTATTATTTTTTCGTGTGTTCCTATTGGCTGATGGTCTAATGTACACGCCACGATATAAAATCTTGCCATTTATTTCATACACGTCTACAAGTCGGACTCGTTTCGTACACAAGTACACTACGAGCATTAACCGATTCATAAGCTTGCTTACTTCCCCATTTCATTTTCAATACAAATACATCTTGTGCAGTTTATCACTACGCACTACTCAATATTAAAGCCATTGCATATAATAATAGGTTACGACTATGCAGTGATTAGTGAACAATTGGCCTACTTACGTTAAAACGACTAGGGTTGCAGTAAAATTTTCATTAAAACATTCTGGAGCTTCATTTCACTTCACACACACACATTTCAATAAAACTTCGGTTCGTTCGTCAGCCGTCACCGCCATAAACTAGTCCAGCCGGCAGAAAATGTCGATGCAAAAATGTACACGCATAGGCGTACTATATTTAGTAAGTTTTGGTCAGCTTGGTGCCATCTAGAGTATATCGTTAGGCGCATGCTTCAGCCCAGCGTCGCTAGATAGTGCGCGCATCGGGGTTGGCAAATACCAATAAAAGTATTGATAGAGATCATGGCCGAATTATATATACAGGCTTGCTGGCAGATCGGTCCAAAAATGTTTGTTCTGCGCAGTGACGTCACTCTGGTTCAGCTGTATTTGTGCGCAGCGATCAACAGCGCTCTTGTTAATATATATTTATACTCTATGTCGAGTAGTTGTTTCTGAGTGACGTCACACGAGCTGCACCGTGCAAAAGCACACCATTATATCTGCATCATGATCGAGATTAACTTCGAATGCAGTGTCTTTTATATCTAGCAGCGTACAAAGAGTCTCACACCAGACAGTCAAGAGCACAGATATACTATTTTCTGTTAAACATTTAATTTAGGGAGAACTAGGGCGGAGGGCACGGAAATGTATTTACTTGAGGGTACAAAGGGCGCACCAGCCTGATGGCCGATGGGCCGGCGTGCCAGTCCGAGCCTAGTAGAGAGTGCCGGCAATTTACCCACCCACAGTACGTCCCACACAGTTGAATGGGACACGCCCACGTGGCGCGCTATGGAGCTTGTACTAGTAGAGGACTTGTCATATATGTGCTGACGTATCACTTCCTCAAGCCGAATATGCGCGCAGACCAAGGACGCCAGCAATACGTACGTGTCTCTCTCTGCAACACAAGAAGTATAAGTCACATTTTTGCTGCGGATTTTGTAGGCGTTTTACAAGGCATTCGGTAAAAATACTTGATCAAAACATTATTATAGCCCAACACCACAAATATTATTTCTTCAAAGATCTCACAGATTGATTATTGATTTTCCAGAACATCCAAAATTCTGAAAGAAAAAATGGTCTTTATTTAGGCATAACAAAAAATGTCCCGAAAATGGTCCTTAAAGTTAATTAATAAAGACTTTATGTTTACTTTTAAACAATAATTTATTTATCGTAAAACTAATGTTTTATTTCACACTGCATTAAATGTGTCACATTTTAAATTTAGTTGTGCAGATGGTAACATTAAAATTGTGATGATTCAGAGAATTTTACTCAGAAATACGTCTTTATGTTAGGCTCGAAAACCAAAGAAATATAATACCGTTAAGTGATAGTTTGTGCATCCAGTTGGACCACAAAACTAATTAATCTTCACTATGTGTTTGTTAAAACACGCCACACGCTAAAAGTATACTTATAATAAGCAAGTAAGAAAAAATTTCAACAAATTATACAACCAAATTTTACTCTTAATCATAAGCATTTCATGTCCTCTCCTCGTACTCCGCAGTCAACCCGTCTCATCTGATCCATTCTTCGACTACTTTGCTCCAGTTAGCGCCAGTCTCCCCTTCCCTCCCCCTTCCAACCCCCCCTCCTCTTCTCCCCCTCTCTTCTCTCCCCACCATTCTCCTTTCCCTCCTCTCCCCTCACTCCTGTCCCCTCCCCTCTCTTCTGTTCCCTCCCCTCTGCTCTCCTCCCTCCTCTCCTCTTCTCTCCTCTCTCCCCTCCTCCTCACTCCTATCTCCTCTCCTCTCCCCTCTCCCCATCACTCTTCCCCTATCTCCTCTCTTCTCTCTGCTCCTCCCTCCTCTCCTCCCTCCTATCTCCTCTCCTCTCCCCTCTTCACTCTCTCCATCTCTCCTCCCCTATCTCTCATCCTCTCTCCCTCCTCTCTCCTCTCCCATATACACTCTCTCCTCTTTCCTCACCTCTCCCCTCCTCACCCCTCCTCTCCTCTCCTCTCTTCTCCTGCCGTGACCCTATCTTAGGCGGGGATCATGTGCGGATGGTCGTTTACACGCAAAATATTAATTGTGTGTTGCATTACAACGATCGTGGACAGTCATATTTTAGCAGAAGAAACACAGAAGATATATGTTTATAAGTAAATTTGTGGATATGCACATAACTTTTCATTTAGTTATATAATAACAGTCATAATTGTGCATAAAGATACTTTATTGTGGCCTCAGTTGTTACATATTGAGAGCAGCGAAGTGTATAGGCTACATAGTGTTAATTAGTCACATAGCAATGTAAATATTTATATTAACTAACAAGTGGCGGCAGCATATTAATTGACTGAAAATAAAAACCAAGCAGGGCCTTAAAAGTGCTCACTTTACCATGCATAGCCTATTCACAGTTTTTAGTGCTATCAAGGAATAATAATGTGTGGCGTGATCGTGAAAATATGCAAAATGTACCATCTGTGATCTTACACCTTATATCAATGGCTTAGTGTATGAGCACATGTATGACGACAGTTACAAGTAGCCAGAGAAAAGAAATAAATAAGTCCTAATAATGATGGTTAGGTCCCAACAAAAGATGCTTTGTCGTCAAGTGTGTGTAAAATGACGGTAAAGCGCGCCAATACATGTACATATATACGAAGCCCTAGGTCCTCGTTGAGTAGTACGTTCTAACAACGTCTGTCAATATTCACGAGTCCTCGCAACATATACTTGTGGTGTACACACCTTTAGTAAAAACCATTTTCTTAACTTTTTTGGAGTGTATAGCATTGAAAAAGATGCCCCATCACAATAATGTATTTCTTATTTAAATGTTTGTATTATTTGTTGGAGTCCTCGCAAAGCATGCGAGAGGCGTAAGTCCTCACACCATATCTTAAACACGCATAGGTGTGCGTGTGTGTGTGTTAGGATGGCAACATGTTTGCGAGGAGGGTAAATATGTTCAATTCACAGTGTAACTTGTTAAAGACTTGGCTATGTGCAAAACACTGCATTCGCTCAGGGAGACAGAAAGAACTCTCAATTAAATATGGTTGGAAATCAAATCCATGTACTTCTGAATACGCGTGATATACTGTATGTTGCTTATTTCATGTATGTGTTATGTATATGGCGAAACCTTTGGTTTTAAAGAGTTGTTTTGATTGCATTATAACTCTTATGATCTGTTTAATTATGCAGGGATGGTTTTTAATATGATACTTTCTTCCCTCGTATGTTACTACGTTCACGAAAAGTGTAAATGTTTGGTATGGTTAGAAAGACCAGATTTATAGTAAGCAATGAATTCTTAATAAAGGTGTTGATATTTTGAGATGGAGTATCTCGATGTGTGAAAGTTATGTTCTCATGAACATTATAGTCGCAGTGTCTATTAGGAAATTGTAACACGAAATGAAACAGTGTGAAGTTTGCTTCCTGGAAATTCTGGTATGCTGTTTGACACATTGCATATTTAGAAAACAATAATACATGTCACATATTGCGCGATTTTTCAAACGTTTGATTCAAAAATTGTGAAAAAACAGCAAATGGAGTATACGTAACTTACTTCTAGTGGTTGTAGAGGGCACTTAGTTGGTAAAGTTTTGATGAGGACCTGTTGTCCAAAAACATACCATTTTGGCACTACATGTATGACGCGAATAAAAATTTCAACACTCCCGCCTCACAGTAGGCAACCTGACTTGAAAACAGACTGACTTCTGACGTCGCCTGATGCCACGTGTCGTCTGTTTCCAATATGACGACTTACCTCTTCGATCGTCACTCCATTTGCCATTCAATTATTGATGAATGTGGTACAGTATGTGGCTGAATACACAATTGCTCGAGAATACCAGCATGTTAATTTACAGCGAAGTTCATTGTATTGGTCGAGCTGCTCAACGTCTTTATCAGCAGCATTTTTTTTTGCATCACGTGACTATCACATACAATTTTGCCACATTAGAATGACTGCAGAAAACAGGCACCTTCAAAGGCAAGAGAATCAACTGTGGTTCTCCATAGAGTCACTGCACTCTTGACTTCGAAAGGGAAGTACTTCATCGAGTTGAAGGTAACACGTCGAGTATTTGTGCCATTGCACAGACAATAAGCATGTCTCATAGTGTGTGGCATGTTCTGCATAAACAGTAACTACAACTTTAACACCATCACAGTGTAGATGTTGTGTGGCTGGACGACTGTGCACCTCGTGTCAAATTTATTTACGTGGTTCCTAAACCGTAGTGTGAATGTGCCTGAATTTCCACGGCACATTATTTCCAGCGATGAAGTGCGTTTCACCAGGGAAGCTGCTTTTAGCGCCGAAACACGCATATTTGGAATGAAAAAGACCCTCGTGCCACAGATTTCCATGGATTTCAACGGTGGTTTGGCATTTATCCATGGACAATATCATCGATGGTCATGTGATTGGGCCGTACATTCTTCTGTACCGCCTATCGGGTCCCATGTACATGGCATTCCTGCAAGAAGTATGTCTGTGCAACCCACACAGGAAAAAGGTTGCTGCAACAATAAATTACTACAGAGGCTTTTCTTTGATCTTTTATGTTGTAGTAACATTAATAATTGTATTATTTTTGAATATCTGTTAATTTCCCATTCCATACACATTCTAGAATGCATTTTCGCTCAAAGCCACCTGCATATATTTAACAATTATTTAATTATTTCTTGCGAATATCTTCAACATTCTCATACTCCATACATCTACTCTCCCATTTTAAACCATGGTGGTGGTTGGCTACTCATCTATTTGTTTTCTTGTATTTTGGAGTCAGATATTTCCAGTTGAAAGGTGCTTTGAAGCTGATCACAGTTTTATGTTCTATATCAGTAATAGCTTATTCTTTAATCATAAATTTTCCTAGCGATTGAAATCCCTGCACATTGCAAAACATCTTATTGTAATTGTGGTTCGTCATCTACTGATTCAATTCATTATTTTCACCAGCTTATCTCTTAGATGTAACTTGCTAATCTATCATGAATTATCAAAGCAAAAGCTTGTGTATTTTCTGGAATGGTGTATTTGCAATTATTTCTATTTGTGAATCAATTACACTATTGAAAATTGTGTCATTTTGTTTGCTTACATCAAATACATGTAATGCTCCTCTACTTTTAAAGGTTTCAGGTTCTAGTATTGGTGAACGCATTTTGTTATAATATGATTCCTGAAACTTTGTATACATATAGTAGCAAATAAGGAATTTCTCATTATCAAAGTTCGTAATTTCCCATTATCAAAGTTCGTATTAAAATCAACATAGGGGTAAGCTTGGCTGTTCAGATACATCACAATTATCGAATATTATCGATCCCCTTTTACATGGTTTTGTCTGTTTGTTTGAAAGCAAATACAACAAATTGTGTTTTCTCTGACAAAAAACTTGATTTCACACACCACATGACTTTTTGTGTAGTTGGTAGAGTTGGAAAAGACTCTAGAGCCAATGAGCTGTATGCAATGTCAGAATTTTTCCCTTTTTCTATATATTTTAAAAACTTTACACACTTGTGTGTGTTAATTTCAATATGTGGCATCAGCCATTCAACACAGCTTAATTCGAATGCTACATCTTCCTCGTTATTAGCAGTATCATATATGGCAGTTAAATGTGTGTTAGTGAATAGAATAATTAATTCTTGTTTAGCATTTAAAATTACATGTTTATAGTCTTCCACGAAGCCCAAAACCATACTTAAAAGTATAACAGCTTCATATTTTCCGCCCGAATTTATTTTTAGTGAATAATCACTAGCGTTTCTCCACCCAGCCATCAGCCATGTATAAATATTGTTTACAGTTTGCGAGAGGTAGTGTTTTATCGTGGAAGTAATTCCAACATCTCTTGTCTAATCGATACCCACTCCATTGAGAAAATATGAAATTCTATCTATTAAATGAAGTATTCTGTTCCTTACAATTTTTGTAGTTACTGGATTGCTTGCATCGACTGTTTTTTTAATTGTTCCTCTAAACCTTAACCTTGATTTCAACAGTAATGTGTAAAAATCTTGATTTTGCATTGAAATCCTTATTTCCGATGGAAATGTATACAGACCAACTCGGAATGGTCCATACACATGTATTTCAGTATTTGTTATTGCATCTTCATAACTGATCAGTTCTTCAACATTGTGTCTGTCATTTTGATTAACCGTATATCTCACTTCTTTTAAGTGTAATTAGTTGCCTTGTGTTAACTTCACAGGTAACTTATTTGAAGTGGGCATTTTATGCTTGTGTTTACATCTTTTTATACTTCCTTTCTTCAAAATATGTATCTTAGTGAGATAGTTGGCTTTTTATACACAATATCCATTTTGATTGCAATGTGCACGGAATGCAACTGTTTATATAGCTTTTTTAAAAATGTAAATGGATGGTAATTTCTTCATTTCTAAAATTAATAAGTTTACTGTCTTGATCGACTTTTGTAGTAACCATTTCATCAACACAATTCACTATTACTGGAAGATATATCAATGTGTTCGGTTTTTCAATTATTTTATATCCTGGAGCCATCGCACACAGGAATTCATGTAGTGTATTTGTTGGTTTCCCATTCAAATATGAACTTCCTTAAATATTAACATTTATTAGACATACATTTACGAACAATGTATTAACCTGTTTTGATGATTTGTGTAATTCATTAGCAAGATACACACTCCATTTGTAACCTAACATATTTGCAATTGAATTGTTTGCCAAGAAATCGATATCGACATTACTGTATATCGCTCCAATGTATTTGGATTTCCACGTAATTGAAAATGCACATCTTTAGGTAATGCTGCTTTAATGAACATTCTGAGTCATCCAACTCATAAGAGCCTATCGGTGTCACAATCTTGTAGGTTTCTTCACCATTGTTAACTTTTAATGATTGGTTGTGCATATCATTGTTTGGTATGCTGTTGTAAGTAACAAATTAGATTAGACGTATTTACCATTCTCCATCTAAATCCAACAGAGGGAAATATACCACACACAATTGTGATGAATTTCCACTTAATATCAATGTTTGATATATTAATAATATGCTTAATATTGTACTTGCTGATGTATCCTATTCATAGACAAAAATGTAGACATAAATGTCCACAATTGATTGTATTTGGTAATTGTTCCATTTGGTAACTGTACCTTAATTGCATGTTTTTAAATTGTTACATAATTCAATTGGAGGTTGTAAATCACTAAAACTGTCATAATACAATGATTGATTTACATTTTAATTAATGCTACCCAATGTGTAACTTCGTTTTATTTCGAATCTAAATTAACAATCATACATTCACAGAGATTTGGTTTCTTTGGTAAGTTGTCTCTCATATAAACACCTTGGAAATAGGGAATATCCAGTTTCTGTACAAATACATTAATGTCTTTGTTTGTTAATGCACATTTTTTTCCATGTTTGGAGTTATTTCGTCCATGTCCAAATCCATAGGGTTTCAAATACATTCCTTTACACTTTTATTTATCCGCTCTACTGATTGTCGAAACTCCTCCGAGGATCGATCCAAGAGCTGTTAATGCTGGAAATAGCAATGGAATGATTCCTCCTTTCTTTGTTTTTCGTTTGGTTTTATGTTTTAAACCTATGCTTTTTTAACCTATCCACGCATGCCTTTTTCAACAACCTAGGCGCCTAGCTTTTTACCTGTCGATGTAGACGGATTCTTCCTTATATTTGCTGCTTTTTCGGCTAGTATGGTATCCACTGTATGTCTTTATTTCAAATTGTTTGTTCAATAATCAACTATGTCGTGTTCTTCACAAGCATTATCCAGAGAGTTTATTCCTTGATCCTTCCATGCCAGATGTTTTGAAAGTTTAGTACCAGGCCCACAATAATTGTATTTCAGTAAATGCAATTAAAATGGTAATTTTTTAATCAATGTATTCAATACTCCATGCCCTTTTTGATACGTTTAGTGTGTGCCATTATTTTCAAGGAACACAAACCTATAAATATACCGGCATTTATAGTTTTACGTTAGTACATAACATAGTACTGTATAAATGAAGGTTATAAAACAAAATGTACATCTTGTAAATGCAAAATAAAACGTAATTGAACAGAAACATGGCATTCTTCTACCATCAAATATATGTTGTATAATAAGCGGCCCTTCATGTGGAAAAACTTATGTTATTATGTCGTCGTTGGAACATCCAAATGGTCTTATGTTTGAAAATATATATGTGTTTTCTAAAACAATACAAGAGAAATATCAATGATTAGCTAGTATTTTATTGTTAATTGAAGGAATGTGTTATTTCCCTTTTACAAATAAAGAAGATATCATGCCTCCAAATTAAGCATTACCGAATTCCGTATTTATTTTTGATGATGTGTGGTGCGAACTGCAGGGTGAAATACAGCCATAATTTAGTTTGGTTGACATTAAAATTTTTATTGTTTTTATCTATCTCAAAGTTACGCACATATTCCAAAACAATTTGCATGATAATACAAATATGATAATTGAATTTAAAATGGGTAGTATGAACCTGCATCATATTTACAATGACCATGTTTTAGGCGATATGACATTTACAAAGTTTAAAGATATGTGTTTTTACTGTTGAAAAAACAAATACGGTTTTCTGGTGATTATACCAATGCTTCCCGTATATAAAGTCAAATATAGGTTTGGATTTGACAGTTTTTTACTTCTCGAGTAAGAATAATGAGTATTTCAAAGTTTGGACATAGTGGTATAAAATGCAATTATTACAATAGTTGTTTAACCAAAAATCGCGACGGGAATTGTGATTTGAATGGACATATATTACATAATGTGGGTATACTGTGTAAGACACTGATGCGGCAAATAAACGTTATGTGGAAAACTTAAACACCATTACGTTAAACATATTTAAATTGCAATCTACTGACATTCAAGAGAAATCAATGTAGTTAGTTGATGGGTATGATAATCTTTATAAAACACGAGTTTAATTGCAAACATTTTAACCAATTATAGTAATGATTTACAGAGTAATGAACTTAGAATAGAAGAATGTTTAAATTAATTTAATAAGGACAAATTTTATAATACAACCTGCAGAAATGCAAGATAATTTAAGAGTTGTAGTTAATGAAGTGGTATGTGCTAGTATTACGAAACTACTTGAAATATGAATGAAAGGAATAACAAAATATACAATTGAAGAATTTAATAATAAAAATATGGTTTAGTTACACAAACATACCTAAAAAACAAAATAATGAATTGAAAATACGAATAAATTATTTTATTAATGATTTGAGAGTTAAAACTACAGCTAAAATATATGCTGTTTTAAGTAAAGTGTATAATATTGAAAAAGCGCGAACTATTCGATCTAGTGTAGCAGTTAGTCGACCTACTGCAGCAGTTCGAAAAGCAATGACATAATTCATATATAAATAGTTGGGATTAAATGTAATATAATCAAACATGTCTGCCTCTGCTTCGAAATTACATAACATTATATCTGCTGTGAAGGAGAAATATATACAATACAAACGAGCCTGTATGGAAAGGGAATGTTTTAAATTAAGATATATTAAAACCTGTTACGAGTAGAATGGATGCATTACATTGTGTTGAATATGCCTAATGAAACACCTTTGGAAATTGAATCGGAAGAACAACATTTCAAGAAAAAGATAAAGCAACCGCTTTTGTATTTATCGTGTTGGTATTTAGCTTTAAAACATACTTAACTTATGTTTGATACGGCATTTGGTGTATATCGAAATGGAAATGCAGGGTTTCTGGGAGATTTGGTAATTAAATTTTTGTCTGTCAAGATAATTAAAACAAGTTATTGCATTAGTGAAGTGAGTGAAGAATTCTTTGCATTATTATTTAAAATCATTCCAAATGGATATTCCGATACCGATTTGGAGAAATATAAAGAACTTCTCCATCATACGAACATGAATGATTTAGGAGATGAAAACCATCCGAAACTACATTTAATAGGTGATATTGTCAGAAGTGGACTATATATAGGCGAATTTGACTACCAGTTTTCTCCTTTATATTGGAACAATCCTAATGAATTGGTCAATAGATTAAAACTTTTCATCACTTCAAGAGAATCTGGTAATAATTCACATACAAACAAAATTGTTTCAATTATTGAAGAGGTGAAAGAATATTGTTATATTACCATTGAAGTTTAGTGATATTGCTCAAGAACTTCATTCTCCAGCCAGGATAAGGTTTCCCAGAAGACCAGATATTACTAAAGGCTTAAATGATCTTTTTCAAGAGAATTTGTGTGAAATGACATTGCTTTCGAATTACAATATGGGTTACAAATATATTTAACTGTAATAGACATTTATTCCAAATATGGTTGGGGTATACCTTTGATAAACAAAACTGGGAAACAGTTTAGGAATGCAATGAAGACCATTTTGCAAGAAAGAACCCCAAATTTGCTCCAAACGACAGAGGCTCTGAATTTTTTTCTATATCATTCCGGAAACTAATGACAGATTATGGTATCAATCACTACGCAATGTATTCAGACATTAAAGCCAGTATTGTAGAACGATTAAACAAATCTATTGGGCAGTTAATATACAAAAATTTCACATCAAAAGGAACTTACAAATGGGTGGATGTTTTGCCTGAAATACTTAAATTTTATAATTCTAGATATCATAAAACTATCGAGATGACTCCTGAAAAGGTTACAGACAATACTTTGATGAAAACCATATATAATAAAGTGAAAATATCTGATCACAGGAAGCAAAAGTTCAATGTTGGTGATTATATAAGAATCTCAAAACTGAAATCTGTCTTTGAGAAATGGTACATGGTGAATTGGTCTTATGAAATATTTAAAATTATTTCAGTTAGGCTTTTCTTTTCCCTGAGTGGCTTATCTCGAAACCTATGATAGTCTGCCTATAAAAGGTTGATTTTATGAGCATGAATTGAAAAAAGTTAGTTCTCCAAATGAATATTTGATTGACAAAATCATTAAAATGAAAATGATAGGTCCTTGGTTCGATGGAGGGGTTTCTCAGAAGCACACAACTCGTCGGTCAAGAATAAAGATCCTAAAAGATTTTGATATATTGTTTGTAAAATTATTATATTAAATAAAAAGATTTAAAAAAATTATATTTGATGTGTTATTTAATTTAATAAAACTACCTATATCAATGGGGTTTGGATATACAATTATTATGTAATCAATCTCCTTGTTGATTGGATTACCATTTCATTGGATTAGTCTCAGAATGGTAATACGTTACATTTATTTCCTTTTAATATAATAATTTAGGAAAATTGTTTAAAAACAATTAGAATATTCCGAGGTTATTAATTTTTTAAGTTTGACTTTTTTCTGGAAAGAAGTCTTTGTGGCGGAGACAGCAAAATTTTACAAACGATGTGTATGACAAAGGAAAGGGATTATTGATCCTGCATTAACGATCGGATTCAAGGTTGAAGATAGCGGGGAGGATAACACGTGAGATAGGATAAAACCTATGTTAATGTTCATTGCATGTTCCTAACAACACTTTCATCTACTTTCTCTTAAACACTTGGAATGGGTTTGATCATCCATCATGCTGGGTTGGTTTTCGGTGTTATACTTACATTTCCTTCACAGCATTAAATTCGCTAATAATAACACTGGTAAAAATTAAATTACTTTTCTGGAAATTTCATCAAAGCTTTATAAAAAGTTTTCAAAACGCGATGCTGGAGTTGATAGATTTCGATAGAAGAGGTGTTAAAAATAATTTATTTTATTAGCGATAGAATCGATAAATTGCAATTCCGTAAAGACATTCACATGTCTACATATACTTATTTTTTAACGTAGCTCTTAATGTTAAGGGATAAATTCTTCAGTGAAAATTTTTAAATTATTATTAGATGGAAATAAATGTTCAGACACTTGAGACACAAAATGCGAGAATCTTTCAAACATCCCCTGGCACAGAGGCTTGAAGGGTGCTGACCTACTCCAGGCTTGGCGACTCAGGGGAATGGTGGAGAATAGCTACTTCTTTCACTCAGCAAGACAGATCAATGGCCAGGCGAAAGTACAACCTTGGAGAGCACAGATGAACGAGCCAGCTATGAAGGGCCAGTTCAAATTTGTAGGTAGAGTGTAGTTTTACAAACAGGTAAAAGCTTTGGAAGAGATCACAATTCGCTGCCCGAGGGGAGGCAGTCAGGCAAGCAGCTAGCCCTTGATCAGGACAATACACATTCTGTGATGGAAGTGGAGGGAGGGGGTGCATACCTGAAGACGCACTTCTGCCTAGGGATGGCGGCGGGCTGGGGAAGGGGGTTGCCTAGCAGTGAATAGGAGCTTCCAGCCACATTTCGATGTCCAGCACCATATTAGTTTGTGATTGAATCTCTTACTGGATGCATCTCTCTCTGCACACACACCACTGGCCATTCCTCTTTACCAGTCTGGACGACACTTGGTGGGGACTCGTGGCATGATCGAGGGTTAGGATAGCTGTGTACCTGGGGTTTCGAACCAGCCTACAGCAGATACGACCAGCGGGTGGGTTTCACCTCTCGTTAATCACTTTCATCAAATAATATCTGCTCCAGGGTTCAGATCTCGTTCACAGTTTTTGTAAACTACACTACAAACATTTTTTATAAGTCTTAATACTTTTTTTTGATTAGCCTTAATTTATCGGGAAAATTTATTCGTGTGTTAAGATTTTTAAAAATTATTTTATAGTTTCTTCTACGACCAAAACTTTGGACGTGCTTTTATTGTGAAAAGTTGTGTGAGCATTGTGAAATCTTAATTCGTTTGAAATATTAATTCACCCCTCTTTCCCATAATATGAACTCAGTCGCCTATCGGCCGCAACCTCCACGTCTATAAGTCATTCCTTCACTGACCTCGCAGTCGATATGGCGTGTTTCTCCTGCTGCTACAGTTTCCTATGTGTTTTTTGATGCGTTGTTAATTCGAGTAGTGTCATTTATATATTAGTACCGAAATTTGTTTCGTTTTGTACGTGCGTCGTAGACATTATTTTTTATCCATTTGTCACGTAAATCGTATTCACCTATCTTTTCGTTCATTTCCTAGTTTTTCGCATAATTTCAAGGCATTGCTTCACTAGCCTCAGCCGACCAGACCTGTTTCTTCTGCTTGTACAGTTTCCGGTGTGTAATTTATATATTGATAGCTATAACGCGTTACTTGATTTCTTTATTTATTTTTACTTCTGTCGTGTGTTATTCATTTACGAATTTTCGCATATCTTATCTGACAGGACAGGGTAGTCACGGTTTAGATTTCATTTCCAATAAATTATTGTCTCTCTTACTAATTTCATTTCGCAGAAATGCACCCCTAGAGCTCACTTGCCTGCCAACGGGCGCTCGAAGCATACATCTCTAACACCTTATAAGTCGGCGCACGTCATACACTGCAGTCATTTGTTCAGCAACCTCCCGATCGAACGAAGTATATTAAAATCATTTAAAGTATGTGTCGAACTGATAGGCATATATGTCAAGTAGTGTAATTTGTACGTGTTTAGGACGACTGTCGTATAATTAAAGTAATGGAATTTATATATTGCTACCGAAATTTGATTAACTAGTTGCGTTCTTAATAACACCAGGATGGCTGGGTCTTGTAGGGAAATAGTTCATTATTTGATTTCTTACATGATAACTGGTGTCGTTTGAAATTTGTATTTGCGATTCAATGAGTCGTCCGTGCAATTTAGTCTTGTCGTAAATTATATTGCTAGCATACAGGACGGATCAGTACAATCACGTTGTAGACGTAAGTCGTATTCATCTCTCTTGTCGTTTAATTGATTTTCATTGCGTTTTTCATAACAATTTCATTAAATACGCCTTTCCGAAATCCGCCATTACCTCAATCACCTGCCAGATGGTCAACGGGAAGGAAGTCCTCATCCCTCCTCAATAACATAAATTAATATTACACACAATACCTATATATACCCATTCCCCAACACAAGCCCATCTCAGTACGACAGAGCTCCAAGGGTCAACAATTACCATGCTGCTCTCCAGAAATTTATATTACACTATACATATATACCCCTTACCCAACACAGCCCCACCTCAGTACAACATCAGAGCTCAGAGTGTTAAGATCTACCAGAGCCGATCCTCAACCCCCGCCCCCTCTAAAAAAAAAAAAAAAAAAAAAAAAAAAAAAAATAGAGTGTCTTAGAACACCTTTGCACAAAACTGTACACTTATCAATTCACAAAAAATGAAAAAAAAAATGATTCAATTAAGGATTAGCGAATCAATTTTCAACCGATTAAAAAAATTGATAGGAATAATCCTTAGTCCAATCAATTTGATATAAAATCGATACTCCGATTAACCAAAGGCAGCATCCCTTTGTATCTAGAATCGGCACGCTCCTATTACTGAAGACCCCAATGAAAGACATTGCCGCCAGAGTCCGTGCTAGAAAACCCTGATTTTATCCACCTAACCATAGGGAAAGTTGGGAGTGTGGTAGGACAGAACACTTTAGAATCCAGTGCCTGCAAAGGTACTTCACAGCAAAGGTGGCTTCACAGCCCACCCGTCGGCTTCTCCAGGGGGGGTGGGGGGGCTGGAGAAGCCGACGAGTTTAGAATATGCGCAAGAATATTCTGGGAACTCGGACCCTCGGTGCAGCGTAGCATTTAGATACATTTCTGGCCCTATGACCCTATGAATATTGTAGTGGTCCAAGGGTCGGCAATTTTTATGGAAGCCAATTGGCTGAGTGTGGTAATTGAGCGACGCATGGTGCAGCGAGATACATCAGCGAAGGACGTAGACGAAGACGGGAGATAACGAGGCGACAGCGGATGAGAGGTTAGTGGTGTGTATGGACGAATGAAGGCTACTATATGTGAGGACACTTAGATAACTCTTAGAACATTGCGAACTGGTGGGGTCTGGATTAAACTGAGGCTCGGCTGCATGGACAGCGATACATACTTTATTGTAAAAATGGGAATGTTAGTTATTTAATTACAATTATTCCTCTGAGGTAATTGTAAATTGTATGAAGTGATTTCATTAATTGTAAACAGCAAATGATATCAATTTATTGTGAGAATTTGGGTCGAGAGAATTTTGTTAATAGTTATTGGAAATAGAATTGGGAAGTTATAAAACTTATTTAATTTAGACCTCCATCTCTTAACGAACCTGGTTTAAGCTACTGACTTTGGAGGAATTTGCAAGAGTACAAGCAATTCTAAACAAATAATTTGTTGGTTCAAGTTCATATATTTTATGGAAGAAGATAAAATAGAAATAACACTGATTTTTGCAAATCACCTCCTGTTCTAAACATATTCAAAGTGGGGTTTTGGTTACTCTGTATCTGTAGGAATCATATTAATTATTTCAATTTTTTTTAGTGGTACTTGCAGACACCCCTGGCAATATCTAATGTTTGAAACACGCGCTTTTCCACGAAGTTATTAAACGTGCGTGCAATGTGCTTCTGTACCGAAGTAACTCATACGTCATACGAGTGTGTTTTGAAGACGTGACGCATATTATAGGGGATCGGCTATAAACGGCGTTTCCGAAGCGCTGTAGCTCACTATATAGGCATACGCTTGTTAGATGCACACAAAGATACTCGAGCGCCCTGCACTGAGTCTTCCCAAGAATTTGCGCCAATAAAATAAGAAGATCGCCGCTGAAAGTCGCGTAGGTAAAGGCTGTTCACGATAAAGTAAGCATTTCAGAAATGAACTGTGTAGGATGTTCACGGTAAAATGAGCACTTTTGAAAGCCCTGCTTAAGATCTACTTGTATGCACGTCATGTATTCTTCCGCCTTATGTAATATTAATATTGTCATGGGTTTCATCACTATATACATGCGTCGGTCAAGTGAAACTGAGAAATTATTAGAAAAGTAAATATTTTACAAATTTGCTTTTTTTTAAAATACGTTTCGAAACATTAAAAATTACACAAAGCGAAAGAAATAATTTAAGTTATCAGAAATGGTTACCTAACACTTTTAATTCGACGTTAAGATATTGAACTATTTTGCATCCATCGTTACCAACTTTACTGGGTGTGTGTCACTCAGGGCGCCCGTTAAAATACATGCAGGTAGAGCCAGTGAAATTTTTCTAAGGTTGATTTCAAAAGTGCTCACTTTATCGTGAACAGTCTCTAGAAAAAGGCACTGCCTCTGCCTGCATATGTTTTAGCTAACGCACTGAGTGACATTCGCCCAGTAAACTAGTAGTTCCGTATTTGAACGTCGAATAAAAGTGTTAGCTAACCATTTATGATAACTTAAAATTATCTCTTCCGCTTTATGTTTTTTTTTAATGCATCGAAGTGTTAAAAATAAGCTTATCTTAATAATTTCACATTTTCACTTGACCCACGCATGGGTATAAAGTGGTGAGGTCCATGGCAATGCTAATTGTACGTAATGCGGAGGAATACACAACCTGCATACAAGTAGATCATAATCAGGGCTTTCAAAAGTGTTCATTTTACCGCTAACAGCCTATAATCGGATTATCGATTTGATATCAAATTAATTGACCAATTGATCCGGTAAATAATCTTGTAATTAATCCGATAAAATTGGATTAAGCTAATATTAATCCGATGAAATAAATGTGATAAAATCTTATTGATTAATTCATTTTTTTTAATTTCTGTGTAATTATACCTATATTTGGTATGCGTGATAAGGTCCTTTATTTATTCCTTATATTTTTGGTGGTGTGTAGGGGGAAGGGGTATATAGCCTATCTGTAGTGTGTAGTATTAATTTTGTTATGGTATTGAGGCGAGGCGCTGGAGTTCCTTCCTGTTTGCGTGTGTTGGACCGACTGAGGGGGGAAGATGGAGGAAGGGGAGGGTGTGTCGGGGGAGACCACACGTCCGGTGACTTGGGAAGTCGATAGTCCACTCGCGGTTTCTTCACACCTCTCGAATCAAACCTTTGAAAAATCACCGCATGTGTGACCTGCGAGCTTGTCTCCTATATATGTCATGTATCACAATCATTTTATACTGTCGGTATAAGAATACCTCATTTTCGGTTAAATTGAAGTTTTACTTATATTTTTTCTACAAGCTATAATATTTCATTTACAATTTAGAGGTGTGTTGGTAACGTCTATTAAGAAATAGTTCTCATGCAAAATGTAATTACGCTGAGTGCGCACGAATGCAGTGCGTTGTCCCTTGGTGGAATTTTCTAGACTCGGTTAAGCTTTGTTTGCACGAGGCGTAGGAATATTGTGGAAGCAGAACTTTAGAAAGGTTAAGATTTATTATACTAAGGTTGGGAAGCGCAATACTTTTTGTTTGGAAACTAAAAGTTTTCGCCACTAGGTAAGCGCTAGTGTCGCATGTGTACAAAATTGTCTCTATTGCACCGATCTGGGATGCGGGAGGCTCTGGGTTCGAATCCCAGGCAAGGCATGGGTGCTTAATTTAAATTAGGTTATTAGTTAGTCTGTAAGCCGTCCCCTGCTAAACTTCCTGGCATAAAACTGGGGGACATTAAAAAAAGCCCTTTACAATTACAAATTTCTCTATTGCCTACATGAAAAAACAAAATAATTGCAACAATCATTCGCCAAATATAAAACAACTACGTAACGAAGTAAGTTCTTTCTTTTTTATTATTTACGTATCTAAAAAAGTTAATTTAGGTGACCTCATTGTCACACTGCGCACCTAGTGGTGGAAATGCCCCCTATACCAAACTCCCCCATAAGAAAACTGGTTTTGTTCCTAATCTGGGTAGAAGTGACCTTAACAGGGCTTCAGAAAAGTAGCAAGTTACTGTGAACGGACTATATCTTGACGACTGGAAGGACGCGTGTTCTCACCTCGATGCCGACCATATATGACCACAATACGTGATGGAGAACTTGAACTGTCAGGCTGTGACGGGAAAATCCATAAAGCTAAGATGGCGAGGTGGTGGTTCCCCTGGAGAGCCTCACTCGACGTGCTGCGTGACGGGGCAGCTGTAAGGGTGGTATCAAGCAACCCTGCAGGCGTGCCCAGGATGAAGGAGGGGGGGGGGGGGAAGAGCACCCCATGTACGGCATGCTAGGTTTTGTGCTGAAGATAAATATATCATGTTTCATAAACGTTTCCTACTTATGTTAACACAACAATCTAATTTCTTTATAGTGAACTCTTATATTTTATAAAAAAATTATGATATTTAATCTATAATTATTCGAATAAAACCACGAACAAAATAGGTGGGTTGGTTATGCCTGGTAAGAAACAGTTCTTATGCAAAATATAATTAAAATGAATTCGCATGAATGCAGTGCGTCATTCCTTTGGTGTGATTTTGTAGACTTAGTTAAGTTTTGTTTGCATGAGGCGGAGGAATATTCTGAAAAGCTGGAAGTAACAATGAATGGACTGTACTATACACACTTCAACACAAGAGGAACTGCGGTGGCTGAGCGGTTAGACTGCTCGCCTCCCACCAAGGCGAACCGGGTTCAATCCCTGGCCGGGTCACTCCCGAATTTTCGCTCGTGGGAATCGGGCCGGACGATGCCGCTTGTCGCCCGGTATACTTTCAAACCAGCTGGCATGTGTACATACAGTGGCACATTTTGTGTGATTATTTACATGCTTATTGTTATAATGGCCGGCCGGCAGGCGGGGTAAACATCGCAAGAGAGGAAGAGAATCGCTCCAGCGCTGCTCATGTTAGTAGCGGTCTCACAAACATCAGTTGGTGCGTCCTTACGGCTGTTTGCGAAGATTGAAGGCCGGATGTTTGTAGGATGGCGCATATGCTGCCAGCAGGTTTAGTTGTAACTCAGCCGCAGATACGTGACGGGCTACACATGAGAGATCTCGCTTGCCCAAACATCTGCCGGACACTATACACAGGCAGATTCCTTTTCTACAAACTTATGAGTATACCGGATGTTGCGGTGTAGACGTATAACGTTACATATTTAGAAACATGTCGGCTGGCATTCAACGTTATGAGTGCAAATTTGTTCGGCCCAAGACACTTTTACAAGAAGTAGTTGAAAGTTACATTGGTCGTGTACGGAGTTAGGCGGCGTCATGGCGACACGTTGAGCTCGTGTTAGGGAAACTCAGCTTCGATTCTCGCTCGGAGACGCATGTCGGGAGAGTATCGTAGTGAAAGCCATGGGCGATCCCTTCCCCAATACTGATTATCTAAGCCTTCCGTCCCGTATTTAAAGTGTCTTCTGTTCACCAGACAAGCAGTACTTAAAGAAAACCAAATGCTCTGGAATTTTTTTCAAGGTGATAGTTTTGTAAATGCTTTCTGCCTTGTATTACACATATGTAGGTGTGCATATGCATGTAAGCTCGTCACAGTAGTATTAAGTTGTGATGTGAAGGTGTAAGTGCAGTCAGAAGTCCGGGAGGTACATGGAACACGACGACAATAACCGCACTCCAGTTCAGTTCAGACCTGCCGGGGCTCGAGACGAAAGTTCTCGGGTAGTCTGTCGGCAGGTATCGATGTCGATCTCTATAGTCAACGCTCCTGCCGTTCGGGAACTCTATTCTAAGTTTTTCGAGCTGAATCTCCCGGATCGTGAAATATTGATTTTCGTAATACACCCGGTGTTTGTTATTCTAAGTTATAGATGACTTCTCGATTCTCATGAGAGAACGGTCGAGAACACTTGACAGCTAGTGTAGTGTCGATAACTACTTTCCCGATCGAGAAGCATCGCGGCCGTATTTATTGCAAATTAGCATGAACTTTATGGTCCCGTCCTTCTTAAACGTAGTACATAACACACAATACATGTGGAACCTTATGAAATTAATCTAACGGCATCAATACATGTTCATAAGTATGTAAATTTTATTAATTTATCTTGAGTATAAATTATAAGTTTACAATAATTATGTGGTTATGTTGCGTGGCTGATAGTGCATAGAAAACTATGTATGTGTTCGGGGCTCGGCTGACATATATTATTCACTTGTCATCAAATTATATAAAACAATTATATTCCTACATGCAATAATCAAACTAATATAATGAACAGCTTCTATCATTTTATAAATAAATGTATAAGTTACAGATTTTCTTGGACGAAGCACCTTACTTCACTAGTGGTAACGGAAATTTGTGTGTTCCTACAGCAAAAAATTAAACAGTTTTTATTATTTAAGATTTTTGTTTAAGTTTAACTCAATTTTCTAGGCAGACTTGATGATTTTATTTATCAAAGCGAAATTTCATGCATATCTTTCTTCTACTACATCACGATGAAATTGATTTAAATGCGCTGTTAGATGGGATTACTACGTAACGAAGCATCTCATCTTTGTCATTTTTATACGTGCAGTAGTATGTTCCTTATAAACAATTAATGTTTTCAACTGTCAACCTGTGTATACAACATATCAAACATTCACAGTGTCGCCATTTTCCTCAGCAAATAGTCTAGCCATACGGAGAGATAGTAGCTAGCTACTGTGCTGGGGCGCCTGATCCCTGATGGAAGGTATCGTCGATCTACAGCCTAGTTGGGATTTATATTATACTTCGTGACTTAACCTTTTAAATAAACAGCACTCTATGATTTAATTCACGTTGTCAACGACACTGTGTTGTTGATAAAGAAAATATGGATTTGCGTTGTAATTTTGTTGTTGTGCATTATTACATGCAGTTTTCGTTAAGACAGTTTAAATGTGGGTTATTATCAATTTTTTTTTTGTGTTCCCATCGTATTTTAGTTTCTTGTAGAACTGAGCACTAGAGGGAACCGTTTCTAAATGATCAGACTAAGAAGTGGCAATTTTTTGCATAGTTGAAACACCAGTGGTCTTGAGAACTCTCGTGTTTTGTCGGCTGAATTAATTAAACAAAATTTTAATTTATCCTTGTATTAAGGATTGGCGCCCTTTATACTTCAAGTATGGTGAGTTAAGATATTACAAATCAAACAAATGTACCTATATATTTATATATGTCTCCAAGTATCCCATAAAAATTTAACAAGAGAAACAAAGCAAATCTGGAAAACAATATTTATATTCATACGTAGCCCCAGACTACGGCTGGTCTATGGCTGAAATCAGTATACTTGTACAAATAAATGGTGACTTTGGTTATAGCACAGAAGTGAGACCCAGTTACTTCGGACGTGTAAAGGCAAGTGATCTATGACGCAGACATAAGTGCAATTAATTCAGGGATTGCCACAAAGAGTAACCAGTGAGTGGAAGAGTTGAAAACTAAAATACAGTTCTTGCTCCTATTATACTGCTTCCATAAATATTTATAACACGAAGAATAATAGTCCTAAATGAAACGGAAACGGCCATGACAAATATATACAACCAAATGGAGACACAGGAACCTTGCCGATGAGGGCAGTGCGTTCTTAGGGTTTGAAAATCGTGGTGATATGTCACCTGGCATATCACGCGGGCTGGTACACAAGTACCCGTTAAAACCATAATTGCAAGTCCATGCACACTACAACGGTTTGTACGAGATCTAGCACCACACTTGGTCACACTTGTTGATAATCTTTACTGCCTCTGTGTAATTTACGTGCATTAAAATGGTTGGCTACTCAAGACAATTTACTTTCGGGTATAAATATGTCTTATTTATTTTTATTTCCCTCAGAATTTCTTTCAGGATACCCAAACCTATTCTCTTCATCAATCTGCGTAAAGGCTGTTCACGATAGAGTGAGCACTTTTGAAATCAACCTTAGAAAAAAGTCACTGCCCTTGCCTGCATATATTTTAACGGGCGCCCTGAGAGACTTGCGCCCAGTAAAGTAGGAAACGATGGCTAGGAAGTAGTTCCGTATCCTACCTAAGTAGAATAAAAGGTGTTAGGTAACCATTTGTGACAACTTAAATTATTTCTTTCACTTTCTGTTTTTTTTTTTAATGCATTGAAGTGTAAAAATGAGCAGACTTGTTAAATGTTTACTTTTCTAATAATTTCACTGTTTCACTTGCTCGACGCATTTCGCTGTCTGGATGATGCACGCCACATCTAGAGACTGTTCGCCATCAAGTGAGCACTTCTGAAATCAACCAATGAAAAATATCACTGCCCCTGCCTGCATGTACTTTAACGGGCACTCTTGACTGACCCACGCCCCGTCAGGTTGGTAACGAGAGAGATAAAGTAATTCCACGTCTTAACGTTGGATTAAAAGTGTTAGGGAAATATTTGAAAATATTCAAATTATTTGTTTTACTTTCTGTATTTTTAATGCATATAAGAGTAAGAATTAGGAAAGTCGTAAAATATTTACTTTTCTAGTAATTTCGCAGTTTTATTAAACCGACACAAAAAGAAACATTACTAATTACGTTCATTATACATCTGGCGGAAGTATAATGGAATGTGCATACAAGTAGATCTTAAACAGGGCCTTCAAAAGTGCTCTATTTACCGTGAATAGCCTACAGCTGTCGGCATACTGTGCACAGTCAGGCCTTCGCCTTACGTAAACGGCATTATGATGTCAGTTAGCATGTGCTATCTCAACCACCGTACTCGTGTTCAACGTTGCAAACAGAAAGAGCAGCGCCGGAATGAGGGGGCAGGGGAAACGGGAGATCCCCGAGAAAACCCGCATCATCCGACACGATAGCCACAAGCGAAAATCCGGGAGTGACCCGGCCGGGAATTGAACCGGCTCGCCTTGGTGGGAGGCGAGAGGGCTAACCGCTCAGCCACAACGAACAGAAAGACACTCACGATATTTCAGCTGCAATAGTGTGAAGGCTTTTGTCTAATAAGGTGAGTTTCTTATCCGACTCTTATTGGTCATCCGTATGATGATATTCATAAATATCCTTTATGGTAGGGTTAGCTATCATTAACGATTCACGGTTGGGCTTACGTCACACTTTCCTGAAGCCTTGCTAAAGTTCTACTTCCAGGATATTCCTCCGCCTCGTGCCAACTAAGCTTAAGTCTGTTAAATTACACCAAAGTACAGCGCACCGTATTCGTGCGCACTATATGACACGTGGCATATTTAGGAAATAACCAATCACCTCATGCATGAGGTGATATTTCTAAGGTTAGATTTTTTTTTTAAATTTGGTTTGGCTGTGTGTTGAGGATATGGCAGTTTGTTTTGCATGAACACGTCTACGATGACGCGCTCGGACACCTTGATATTTATTTTACGTTCCCGACACCGCTTCACTCTATCATATGGGGTTTTATGGGTGCCGTTGGATTGCTTTTGAGATGCTCCTTCCAACCGTATACGATTTCTGTATTTCCACTTGGCTTTTTGACGAGTATAGGACAAAATTATGTTAAGTTTTTTTTTTTTTTTTTACTAAACGCATACAATTTCACAATAACCAAGCCACACATATGGTTTTATACACACAATCGATTGATCTTGCCGAGAGCTGTCGACTGAAACTCAGATGAGCGTCGTATCTCCTCCTAGTCAAAAGTCGTATTACGCGGAAGTTATGAGACGCGGCGAAACGAACTCAAATTTTGCCCCCCCCCCCCCCTTCTTCATTGGTGCGTTTCTTCGCAGTCCTCACTCAACGTAACATGTCCTTTGATCCTTTGGCGATCGAGTGGTGCAATTGAATTTTGAATGTAGATGATAGATTCGTAGCTGCAATGCCAAACTGTATCCCCCGATTTTGTTATCATCGGATTTTCTGGATTGCCTCCCACTATGGTCGCAACTTTAAAGACGTATTCACGCCAGAAAGTGAGAATAAACCGCGAATAAACTATATACACACTGTATAAAGGTTCGAGATGCAATAAGATTTTTTGCCGAGTGTACGTTAAATATGTGCAGTAGCGGTCAGCAAGTTGATTAAAACAAGTGGTGAGTTGGAAGTGTGGGCCGAGAAGTAGAATCAGCTTCATGAGCAACTTGCTGTTGATGTGATCGCCGCTAGGGGCGCGGTCTACGGTGCCCTCGACGTGGGGGCACCCCCGCGGCAATACTGGTAATGGATGCCCTACAACCCCTCCCCCCCCCCCTCTTCGGCCTTCCTTGTAGTTTCGCCCTTGCCGCAGCGGCCGCTTGAAAAATTCACACCGCTTGGTGCGGCAAGACAAGGTTGGCCCAGGGTGGTATATGTGGTGTGTGTGGGGGGGGGGGGTGGGGGTGTAGTCGGTCGCATGTGCCCATGGGCCAAGCCTTACGTTCGCCCGTGTTAGTGGGCACTTAGCTTGCACCTGCCCCGACACAGCTTAACTTATGTCCGGTTGCACCAACATCTTCCCCGGTCCAAGATCGAACTATCTTAGTTCCGAACCAGGATCCAGTTTGATCTTGGTTACAATGTAAAAGTGTTGTAAGGAGTATAGAAATGCCGAGTTCGGCACAAACACAAAAAAGTGGCTCAAAAAGTTGCGTTTGGGAGCAATTGCAAAAAAGTGACTAAAAAAGTTGCGTTTGGGAGCAATTGCAAAAAAGTGACTAAAAAAGTTGCGTTTGGGAGCAATTGCAAAAAAGTGACTAAAAAGTTGCGTTTGGGAGCAATTGCAAAAAAGTGACTAAAAAAGTTGCGTTTGGTTAAATCGTAGTCTTTAGAAAAAAAGTTGCCTTAAACTTTGCGTTTGAGTGCATATGCAAAAATACGAAAACGTAAAAAATTAAATATTTTATATAATAAATGTGGATCAGTTGCAAAATGTATTAAACGGAATCAAACAATTTAAGAAACTTTGTGAACTTACAATTGGGCAGTCATATCACATGAACCATTCTGAAATATATAATACACAGTATGGATACAAAGTGATAATTACTTCCGGATATTTTAAAGTAACCTTACCAGGCACATATGTTCGGATTTTCAGTGAAAAAGTTTTAAATGATGTTAATCGTGGAGGTATAAGTTTAGCATATGATGGGATGGTGGATTGTGGTGCTAAACAAATGCATTCTATTCGGTTTTTAAAAGAGTAAATAATCGTCGCCGCATAATTATACATCAGTTGATTTTTGTTTGTGCTCATATCTCTATACAGTTTTAATGGTTATCTAATCATTAAAACACAATTATCGCTCTAACTTTGGCAATGTGCTACAACATAGTGTAATTAAAAATTTAAATACATATCTCCAAATTCGACATATTAAAGTATCCGAAACATTGAATTCTTTTTCTAAATCTTTCATTACACTTTCTATAGAAATATTATTCATCTCTATCACATGAAACTTTATTATTTTAAAAACTATTAACGTTATTATATATATAGAATATGACTACTTCCAACCCAAAAAATATCTACGGTCTCATCTCTAATACCACTGTTCTTTCGGACAAATCAAAGTTAATTAACTTACCTTTTTCATACTTAATTTCAACTATTATTTCATTAACTTGTTTTGTTTGCACTGGATAAAATAATGGATA
The DNA here is from genome assembly GCA_029891345.1 of Dryococelus australis. Taxonomy (NCBI): domain Eukaryota; kingdom Metazoa; phylum Arthropoda; class Insecta; order Phasmatodea; family Phasmatidae; genus Dryococelus; species Dryococelus australis. The sequence continues at coordinate 3,896,092 of CM057008.1, forward strand.
AGCTGGTTCGTAATAGATCGTGTCGCCAAATCCAAATGTTGTTCTCGATTTAAAAGTGGTTATTATGTTAGTTTCTCTATTATTATATTCATCATGTTTTAATATAGTACCATTTACTATATTACAGTGTATATTTATTGTTTCAAATGGAGCAAATTTTGGAATTGTATCGACATAATGATCCACATTTCCTTTCAAAGTTTTATTTTCTATGAAACCCAAAAGTTTTCCTTTTGAACCCCGTTTTCCAAGCTATAATGTACGCATACGTTTTACTTTCACCCTGTTTGTTATTTTATCCAGCTCGAAAGATCTATCATTTTCTTTCCCATCCATTGAATCTATACTAAATGAAAAAAATGTTTTTATAGTTTTTTCAAGATCTTTTAAGCTATATTGGCCAACTGGAATTTCAACTGCTGATTCCATATCATTCTGGCCCACAAAATATAGCTTATTTTTCCCAGAGATAGTGTTTTGCATTATTTAAGTAGTATAGAACTGAACTAAAGCCAATGAGTGCCCCTCTATCTATAAAGGATAATGTAGTCTTTTCTTCAACACTGATTTGTTATCTGTTAGTTTGAATACGTTACTCATTTATTATATTATAAAAAACCTATTAATAAATGGGCAAGAAAAACATAAAAAAGCCTATTAATAAATGAGCAAGAAAAACATTAAACATGTAGACTGGGATGTTAAAATAAGAATACCAGACAAGACTGCATCGACAAAACGTCATGGAGAATTATTACCTAATAATATTAGATGTTTGATAGTGGGTCCTAGTGGGAAAACTACACTTATGATAGATAATTTTATATATGTTAAGGGGTGGTTGGACTTTGGTACTCTCTATGTATGTTCAAAAAGTCTGGACCAACCAAAATATATCAATTTATAGAAAGATATAGATGTAGCATCAAAATTACTTAATTAACCGATAGCATACTTCTTTCCATCAAATGAAGAAATGGTTTGTGTTAATGAATGTCATAAAGTCTGTAGTTGTTTTCGATGATGATATACTTGAAAATCAAAATATGGTAAGGGATTACTTTTTCGCGGTAGACACAAAGATATTGATTGTTTCTATTTAGCCCAGACATACTCAAAAGCACCTAAGCAGCTTATAAGAGACAATGCCAATTTTCTTTGCATATTCAGACAAGACGACACAAATCTTAAACATATTCATAGTGATTTTGTTGTTAGTGATATGTCGTTTGAGAAATTTAGGGAGACTTGTTCAAAATGTTGGAATAATGAATATGGTTTAGTCACAATAGATATGACTTGTAAGTTAAATAATGGCAAGTACCGTAATAAAATTAAAGACTTTTTAAATTCCTAGATTATAAGTAAGTTTTGTTTTTAATGAAAGTGTTTCCATTAAAAACTAACATAATCAGATCTTTTTAAATGTATTCATATACCATAATTATTTCAATAAACATATTTGTACCTTCGGGTACATTGTGGGCTTTTGGTATTTTAAAATATATCATATCATCAGGGTATACTTCAAAAGTTTCATAAATGTCAATTGTTTTCCATTGATGGTATAAGGTAACACTTATATTTTTCTGGTTTTATTATTATTTCAACTATTGTTCCATCTCTCATAAAAAAATATTCTATTCGATTATCAAAGTAAAATAGTTTTTCTTTTGAACTGTACTTTCCAACTAAACGAATAATGTTAATTCTGTTTTTCTGATAGTACTCTAAATTGATTGCATCCATTCGTGTAATGGGATCTCCCACACGTCGTAGTCTTTTTTGTTCAAAATCTATATTATTATCTACTTCCAATTAATTAAGATAAGCTTTAGCCAATGATCTTTTATTTCTGGTCAGTGTGGTTATAAAGTCGTTGAACTGTGTGTTGGAAACAAAATCATTAGGATTGATCTTCTCAGTAGTTGTATCATTATCCGTATGTTCTTTAATTTGATCTTCAATCCAAGAGCTCATTAATGCATTTCCACACATATCCATTGTTTATTAATAGTGAAATAATTTTTGGAAATTCAAAATTATGTGAAAAGTGATTTAGTACAATTACACACAAATGACCACAAGTTACTCGATTGAAATTTCGAATTATATCATCGTCATAAAAAATATTACTTCCGATATATGTTATTAATTTTCGGGGTGGATTTACACCAAATGAATCAAAATAATATTTGTTGTTTGCTTTTTTCCAGTAACATACCCAGTGTGTACCAGAGTTTGTTGAAACATCTAGATTAGCAATCCCACATTCACTATCGAGTGACGTGTTAAGTAGCTCATCGATCATAAATACACCCCGAAAAGTTTTAATGTTTAATTTTTTAACCATTTTATCAATATCAAAGTTATTGAGTGGAGTTACTTTTTTTTTTTAACATTCTTACCCCACTTAATTTCTTCAATCCCTTGCCGTATTCCTCCATAGCTAAATTATGTCTGTGTTGTTCTTCCAATTCTTGGTTTTTCTTCTTGCCATTAATTACTGATGTAGCGATAGAAGATGCACCACCAGCTAACGCTCTTAGAGCTCCCAATGCTGCGAAAATTAAGGGTAAAAATCCACCCTTGTGAACTGTCAGACCATTTCCAGTTTTAATTTTTTAGACATTTTCTTAAGTTGTGGAACTGAAATTGTGATAGTCATCCCTTTGTCCTCCTTTAATTTCTTGTGTTTATGATCCAGTTGGTCTTTCGTTAGGAAAGAATCAATATTCAAACCCTCCAACTCCTTGTTAGGAACTTGAAATACAGTGTTTGTTACTTTCATTTATTAGAACAAATATTTTATCATTTCATTTTAATTCCCCAGCCGAGCTTACATTTAAAATGCATTGCAGATCCAGTAACACCAGCCCACAATCTCTCATTGAGAATAGCATCTGAACTTAACAATCTTTTGAACACTTTCTTTTCCAGTTCTTTGTCAGCTACATGCCTTTCAGCTAGATCTTTATGATGATGATAAGCTATATCATGTTCCATTGCAGCGCATCTTGTTGATTAATGGGTTTATCACCACGCTTAATTCTCTCTTTTAGTCTGGTACCCGGACCTAAGTACTGATAACCAGGTGCATGCAACTCAAAAGGTAGTGATTTAATTATGTCATTGAGTAACCCTTTTCCGTGATGCTCCGACTCCCATAAAGTATGTGGTATTGTGTTCAACATTCGTATCAGATATGGTATACCTTTTGGATTATTCACAACAAAGTCACTAAACTTGCTGTTGATCATATTCATTATTCCAACTTTTTCATTGTAATATTTATTATTTCCAGCGTTCTCTTCGCTATAAATAACGAGAAGTCGATCAATAAGCATCGTAACATCAGCCATTCATATGTATTCTTTGGAGTAGTCTGTATATTTCTTTATACCTTTCCCCTTTTTAGGTGAGGAACATTTCTTTTTGATCGAATCGTAAATAGGTTTAACAATTTTCCATTTATTCCCTTTACTCGATTTTGGCGTTCCCAAGTTTCGATCATTTTTTTTAAAAACTGCATTTGTATTTGCTAGGATACGACTATAGTGTTCATAGTCGGTTGCAGTGTAGTCATACTAGTTAGTAATTTCATCAAACCATCAGTTCCAGTGTATATCTGACCTTTTACAGTAAATTTGTCATTGTTGAATGTTACTTTGCTATCACCAATATACAATCTACCTTTATCAGCCTTTTGTCCAAAAACATCGTCTTTGCAGTCAATTAAGAAATCGACCACTTTCTTATCAATAAACGTTGTTTTGTAGTTAGTTAACTGTGAGATATCAGTTTTCAAACACCCCAACGCTTCGTCATAGCGTTCATCGTCATCGTCAATGCATTCGTCAGTGTCTGTTTTACCAAACAGTTTTATTTCAAAAGATGTTTCTGTTGGTGTCTGTGGGTGGTCTAAATTTTTAACAGCAAATGGAACAAGTTCTTTTATTAAGTTGTTAGTCTTATTTGTTACGTGTCCAATTTTTTGTCCCAAATCTTCTATCGCATCTGTCAATGGTTGATCGTGTTTTTTAATTTTTATCATATTCATCTTGGCGAAATTCTCTAAATGTTTTAAACTTTTCAATTAGCTGTCTTCTTCTCTCTATATTCTTCTCCATATTGTTTACAATTTTTTGTTGTCTCATTTATTATATAAATAAATAAAATGAACAATGATAACTTAAATGTATACTGTCTCAAATGTATGAATAAATACACTAAGTGATAAAATTTCATATGAACTTACAAATAATAACAAAGTAAGAATTAAATGTGTTTGTAGATGTTATGTTACCAATAACTCGAATATTCACTGGTGAGGATATAAAAAACGATATTGCAAATGAAATTCATAAACCAATACGAAAAAACTTTCCCAGAAGAACTTATCTATTTTTTTTTCATCGACGATCTTTGGCAAGCTGATTTAGTTGAGATGATTTCTGAATCTTTAAATGTATACACAGAATTAACAAAGGGTTTAAATATATGTTAACCGTGATAGATGTCTTTTCCAAATATCCATGGGCAATACCAATCAAAGATAAAACTTGTGAAAATGTTGTGTTAGCATTGAAAACTATTTTGAATGATCGCAAACCCATGCATTTACAAACAGACGAAGGGAAGGAATTTTACAATAAATCATTTAAGACAGTAATGGCCAATAACAACGTAACACACTATTCAACATGAAGCAAAAAGAAAGCTAGCATTGTAGAAAGATTTAATAGAACATTGAAGGTGAAAATGTGAAAGATATTTACTGTGTAGGAAGCTATAATTGGGTGGCTATATTACCTAAATTAATAAGTGAATACAATAACACTGTTCACAGTACAATCGGAATGAAACCCACCAATATAAGTGTAAAGAATGAAAGTTCTATTCTAATCAACATGTACGGATAAGAAATAAAAATGGTTAAACCAGAGTTTGCAATAGGAGATAAGGTTCGTATAAGTAAAAGTAAAAAAATTGTTTGAAAAATGATATACACCAAATTGGTCCACTGAAGTATTTGAGGCGTGTGAAGTATTGCACACAAACCCCACGACATACAGAATAAATGATTTAAAAAATGAACTTATTAAAGGTATTTTTTATGAACCAGAGCTGCTTAAGACTAAATGTGATAAAGACTACTTAGTGGAAAATTTTGCGAAGAAAAGGAAATAAACTGCTAATTAAATGGCTAGGTTTTGATAGTAGTCATCATTCTTGGGTTGATAAGAAAAGTGTAGTTGTTTAAGAAATTTTTTTCTATATATTTTTTTTCTATATTGAAAGTTATGAGTGTCAGTCGTTTCCTCCATACGACCAAACAAAAAATAATTTGAATGAATACAACAAGCGCATTGAGTTTGATATTCCTATTGGCGATGCATTTTCACATCCGAATGAAGCTTATGTATACCAACAGTATAAGCTAACTAAAAGAGATACAAATACAGATTATGAAAAAACTTCAACTATTGATCTTTGTGAGAATTTCTTCCCATTCCAGTTCTCAAGGATAGGGATCTCTAAACATGGTTATATAATCGAAAGTATTGACAACCCTGGCATCACTTCAACAATGATGCATACATTGCTAGGTTCGGAATCAGAATCAGCATACTTCCAAATGTCGGGGATAGAACTAGGTAAATATGTTAGGAAAGATAAGTGTAACGAAATTACCTATCTATTAAGATATTTGTTTGGGTTTATGAGAATGAAATATTCTGGAAAGGTGGGTACAAGATCACATTCATTCGAAATTCTAATGATGATGTTTCTTTTTACAGAAGACCCCCAAAGAAAGCCGATGGATCTGATGATGCAGATAATATACCAGATGCTGGTAAAGTTGTTATTGAGAAATTGGAAATTCTGTGGCCAATTGTTGAATACGATCCTATTTATGGAGACGAAATTAAAGCAAAATTATACAAACGCCCCAAAATTCCAATTGGTTTTAATTATTGGCAATGTCTTGAAAAACCAGTACCTACTAATGCAAACTCATTTCAGTTTGATGTAAAAGATCAGTTCAATTCAATGCAATTCGATATGCTAGGCTTTGTAATTGTTGGTTTTCAGCAAAACAGAAAAGGAGATCCTGGACAATTCACACACAGTTAAATGTTTGACTCTTGTTTTGTCAAAAATATTTCTATTAAGAATGGACAGAAAGAAGTGTTTCCCGAAGAGAATTAGAATTTAAACATTGATGATAAAATTTTCAATATGATGTATATTGCTTACAATGATTTTAGAAATTCAAAGACTAAACTAGATACCCCTTATCACTTCAACTGTGGGTCATTTATTGATTGTTCTTACAGAAAAACCGCTATTGAAAAAATCGAACTAATCTGAAACTTACAGTTGATTTTAATAAGCCAATATTGGCTACAACTATTTGTAATGTGGTACTAGTAAGCCAAAGAAACCTAATTTATGATGTTAAAAGTGAAAGAATCACCAAATTCCAATAGTGCACAAACATGTATGGTTATTAGTTTTTAATGGATGGTTATCCATTAAATACATTTACTGTTATATAATATTTAATGGTATCACTCTTTTTTTTTTAAATTTTGTAGTGCCCCAATGGTAGTGTATTAATACCGTCTGTAATAATAAATCTTTCATTATCTTTGGGACTTAATGCTTTTTTTCTTAACTCAATCGTATAGAGTTCATGTTTCTTCCTTTTAATAAGATTCATACTCTTGTACAAAACTTTTTTTTTACCAAACAAACACTTTGAAGTCACCAAAACTAATCTCATTTCTGACTACAGTGTTTTTCACACCCTTTGCTATTTTCTTTACACCACCTTCCACATCTGTTGCATACATTTTCGATTTCAATCCAATGAATTCTTCCATTATTTTTCCATTACATTCATCTTTCATTTTGCAAATAATCTTTTTGTTAACTAATGGTATACCATATGGGTTATTTTTTTTATAGTCAGAAGTATCAAAATGATCGACCATTTATTTCATGTCACTGTAGAAGTCTGATGTTTTTATATAATAGATGTATGAATCAGTGTCTTGGTAGCACAGTTAAATATTTTTCCCATACTTTGATTTCATTATATTATAGTGAAAATCGTACATTAAGACTTTCGATGGATCAAGTATACTCATTCCAACATAAATGGGTTTGTTAAAGCACAGTTTTGTTTTAATCATATGTACTGCAACCAAAGAGTTAGTAAATGTAGTCCTATCTGTAAAGTTTGGTTTAACCACTAGTTTATCCATTTGCTTAGAACTTGTGCACAACCGTATTTGTTTTTCCAAAAACAGAATTGTTCATTAATTTATAGAAATCTTTTTCAAAGTCGTTTGTAGACTTTGTTCGCATATTTGTGTTTAGATCAGTAAAGTACGTGAGCCAATCTGATTTATCAAACTCCAGTAGTCTATGGATCTTTTCAACTTCATTCCGAGAGATGGATATTGCTTAAGATTTACATAGTTTAATACATATTTTTCTTTATCATACAGAATAGTCAAGAGTTTGGGATTTTTTAAACCTTCTGGTATTTTATTCTTTGATGCCAATGGCAGATCTTTGTGGAGATTGTGTGGTTCATGTGGGTATTCCAAATCAGCTTCCAAAATATACCCTTTGCTAGCATCATCTTCTATTTTTGTTACATCTATATTTGTATTTCCACACTTAAACCCACCATAGGGTAAATACTGGCTCATAGCCCATCCATATAAGTTATTGGCGTCCAGATATGTAAGATAAAAGATTTCCTTTGTACTATCAAAAGCATTCATATATTTATTATTTGCTTTAGCATATCGCTTACAACATTGTGAAATTCCACCACGAACACCTTTTTCTATCATCAAAATCATGTCGTAATCTGTTAATAATTTTAGTTCTTTTTTAGTATGTTTGAGCATAGCATCCCACGTTAACCCTGGGGCTGTGAAATACCATGCTGGATCTAGCTTATACGTTTTGAGACATACATCTCTAAAATTTTCCATTATATCAGACAATATCAATACATCAGATTTGTTATAGAGTTCTGTGTACTCTCTTAGAAATTTTATGTTAGATTTTTCCCACGCCTTTCTCGCAAATTCGTAATCTTAGTTTGTAATGTCACATTTATTGAGTTTGTTGTAAAATGCATCTTTGGGTGGACAAAATGTCCATGTCTCACAAAATTTTTCAGCATTGTCCATGTAGTCATATGGATAAACACCTTTTCTTATAACAAAGTCAAGAAGTTCATTGGAAAAATGCTTACACGTTTCTCGGAATTGGCTTCTGGAAAGGTTGCTGGAGAGTTTATCGATACTAATAGCTATAAATTTAAATGAGTCAATAAATCTATGATTTACTCTTTCATATACTTGTTTCGTAAAAGAAATATAATTTTCTTCGTTGTTGGGAATTAGGTCAATTTTATTTTCATTGATGCCAAGATCTCTAATGAATAAATGTGTGTCATAACCAGATAGATTGTGTATAAACACTGGGACAAAACATGGATTTCTATACGATAAGTTACAATCTCTGTGTGCAGCTCCTCTAAATTTCCCCGTAAGATGATCATGATCTCTCACAGAATCACCATTCAAAGGCTTTTCGCATATATGGCAATGGGTAGCTGTGTCATAAACAATTTGTTCTTTCTGAGTTAGTGGAAGCATTGGTTTTTCATTTGTGTATATATCACCAATAGACTTTGCTTCTTCCATTAGTATTTTAACGAATACACTAGATTCATCAGATCCTTCATAAGTTACTGATGGTGTATATTATCCATGTTCGTATTTTACATAGTAACAAGCTAATAGGCTCGTGTTTTTGGTATTGTTTCGTGTAACATTCGTCGGGGTTTGGTTGGCAGGTTTCGATTTTAGTCAACAAACATTCACAATCAGCATATGTCACAAACTGAACTCTCAAAGAATGATTTTGGTTTTTAAATCTTAATGTCATTTTTTCCTTTAGATGGTAGTTCAACTCTCGTGATCTCGGCAGTCTTGTTCGTAATCTTTTAGTTTACTTACAGAGTAGAAATGTTGCAAACATATATCGCATATATATATTTTTTTTGTGACCATTATTTGATACTTGTGATGTGATAAGTCTTGAAAGACTTTTTATCCAGCAGTAGTAGTCGTTCTTTCCATCTTTGGTATAGAGTAGGTTAATGTGCTTATCCATCTTTTTTTTTGTGGTTTTTAATGGGGAGATTATATATTTCTTACTACCAACTTCTTCTTCGTATGCATATACTTTAATAGAAATTCCACTTCTTTTCTCAAAGTTTGGTATGCTATCCAATTTCATTGGAAATCCCAAACCCTTAAGTGCATCATCTAACTCATGTTCATAAGCTATGTATTTATTCACTGTTTGGGGGTTTCTTTGTACATGATGCAATGCATATAGAACAGACCACAAGAAATTTTTTGATCATTGTTCTTAACATTAATTACCGCCTGCTTAGCTTTGATTTTTTCTGGGATATCAACATAAGAACTGCCCTTGAATGGTACATATTTATTTATTTGTACGTCTAGTTTAAATATTATGTTGAGTACCTACTGAGATCCCTTTGCTTCGAAAGCCCCCATCTCAGCTATGATTTTCGATATGCTGTTGGCATAATATTCTTCCAGATTAGTCGATTTCAGTGTAATTTCAATTTTTGTTTTAACGGAGCTTTCTACATATTCAATATTCTTACCAATTCCCCGTTTGTACTCAGTGAAGAATTTCATGTTCACTTTGAGTGATTTTTAATGTTTACTAATTAGTCCCGTGAGAGATTCTTTTACATCGTTTAGGAAATGATTTGGGTCTTTGTATGCATTCACATTCTTTACAGCCTAAGTCTTGATCCTACTTTGAAATGCTGTTTCGATTTCTTCTACACTGAATCTGAGTGTGTTCTCATGAATTTTACTTCTCAAGTGACTTCTTATGAGAGATGGTTTGTAAAAGTTATTACAAGTCTCACACTTGACATACTTCTCTTGAGTTTTCTTCTTCTTTCCTTTCACAAAAATATCTTTCTTAAATGTATATTATTTCCAAACATTACCAGTTGCGTTAGCCTTTTTCATTGCCATGGTCGTCATCATATTAGACATCAGTTGATTTTTATTTGTGCTCATTTATTATAGACAATATTTTATTTTTTACGTTTTCAAATTTTTAAATCCATTCTTTTGTGGCTGTGCTCAACCGCAACTTTTTACGTGTATTTTTGCAGATGCACTCAAACGCCAAGTTTTACGCAACTTTTTTTATAAGGACTACGATCTAACCAAACGCAACTTTTTAATCCACTTTTTACAACTGCTCCCAAACGCAACTTTTTGAGCCACTTTTTTTCAACTGCTCTCAAACGCAACTTTTTGAGTCATTATTTTGCAACTGCTCCCAAACGCATCTTTTTGAGTCACTTTTTTGCAACTGCTCCCAAACGCAACTTTTTGAGCCACTTTTTTTGCAACTTCTCCCAAACGCAACTTTTTGAGCCACTTTTTTACAACTGCTCCCAAACGAAACGTTTTGAGTTTTTTTTTTTTTGCGCGTTTGTGGCCAAATCGGCATTTATATACTACTGTTGTGCCATCGAAATATCATGATTCTGGATCTCCGATTTGTCGATCTTGGTTCCAAAATGTGAGATCGATGTTTAGTATGAGATAAATTTTGCTTTTGGTTCTTATATATGACGTTATGGAAGTGCGCGTGCTATGTTTTATCTGTTTTGAATTATTGCTGTATGAATTTTACTGAATAATATTCAAGTGCGTTTATTGTTCTTTTATTTTTCCAAGAAAACAATTGAACATAGTCCTATCTGTAGGTGTATTTTCAAACATTTGTCGACAATGGTTGCTGATCTCGGATCGGGATTTCGAACTGCCAATTTTGGTGATTCGAAATTAACTTCATCTCGATCTCCAGTCCAGCTCTGAAGTCGATTGGTGAAACAGTTTTCTGTGTCGAACTTAGATCCAATCTCAGTTATACTGCCGTGTACTGTACACTCCGTGTTTATTGTATCGCAATATTTGTTTAAAAAGGTGGTAAAAGCATTAAAAAATGGCTGAAAAAAAGTAACTTGGGCCTCAAAAGTGCTCACTTTACCGTGAACAGCCTATACCAATTGTCACCGTAAATCGTCCTTACTGGGCTCCTGGAGGCGAAATTTCCACTTCTTATGTGTTGGTTTTAGAGCCATTCGGTAATGGAATATAGGTTCATTCGCGTCTTCATCACACTTTTCGAACGAGACCTTTGAAAAATCACCCCAACGTATTACATGCTCGGTTATTTCCTAAATATGTTACGTATCACTCGTGTTAACATAAAAGTACTTAATTTTTTGATAAATATAACTTTTACTTATATTTTATCCATAAACTGAAATATTTAATTAAAACTAATATGAGTAAAGGCATAGAGAAAATAGGCGTGTTGTCAATGCCTATGTTATAAATAGTTGTTATGCCGTGTATTAGCCTACATTGAGTACGGTGTGTTGGCACTCTGGTATCATTTTCGAAGCTTTACTTTGATGAGGCGGAGGGATATCGTGGAAGTAGATATATAGCAAGCTATGGTTGCGTATTGTTGCGACGTCTGTTAGACACACAGTGCCCGTGGTGTCCAACTGAAAACACGCCTTGCTGAGCGGTTAGCCTGCTCGCCTCCCACCAAGACGAACCGGGTTCAATCCCTGGCCGGGTCACTCCCGGACATTGGTGTGTGGGAATCGTGCCGGACGATGCTTCAGATCGACGGGTTGTCTCGGGGGTCTCCCGTACCCCCCCCCCCTTCCCCCGCTCTTGCATTCCGGCGTCGCTTCACACTCGCCTCACACACCCTCGTTGTTGTTAAGAGCCTGCACAGATGTCTCCACCCTCACGTCGTGATAGGACGTGCACTGATCCTCCAGTTAACACTACGTAAACTGTACTTGAGGCGTTATGATGCTTGCTTGAAAATCAACACTAGGTTTGATCTTTGAATGAATAGTGCAATGGGGGTGAATGACAAGATGGAGATTTTTGGACATTCGTCATTGCAATGCAGATGGAAAAAAACAGGACTGAGCACGAAAACATACTTAAAAAAGACAAGCTACCTATGAGCGAGAAAATAAATGTATGTACCTAGACAACACTGGAAAATTCCAAGAGAGAATAGAGTAAAACAACAGAACAGCAACTAATTACGATATATATATATATATATATATATATATATATATATATATATATATATACATACACGACCAACAGATAGTTTAGTTAGTGCTGTCCTAACTTTGTCAGCAGGTTTCTAGCCTGTGTTGGTTTCTATGTATTATATGTGGGTTATATATATATATATATATGTATATATATATATCGTAATTAGTTACTGTTCTGTTGTTTTTTGACTCTATTCCCTCTTGGAATTTTCCAGTGTTGTATAGGTACATATATTAATTTTCTCACCCATAGGTCACTTGTCTTTTCTAAGTATTTTTTCGTGCTCAGTCCTGTTTTTTTTCCATGACAGACATCTGCATCGCTATGGCGAATGTCCGAAAATCTCCATCTTGTAAACACTAGGTTATTTTGACGGAAAACCTTTTTCAATGTATTAAAACAATACTTTTCACTTAATTGTGGTATTATTAGTGGGTTCTTACGTAACCAATGTGACCTAACCTAATCCACATTGGTTGTTTTTCTAAGGGCGATCCCCTCTTGTTTCAAGAAAAATATGTCTTCGGGAAATAGCGCCTCCCTAGTTGACATATGAATCTCGTGGCAAGCAGTCGTTTCTATTCTAATGAAAAAAAAAAAAGAAGGAATATTTCAATGTAAATCTTTTTCAAGATAAAAATTAAAGTCGATATTTTGTTATAGACTGTTCACGGTAAAGTGAGCACTTTTGAAAGCCCTGGTCAAGATCTACTTGTATACACGTTGTGTATTCCTCCATCTTATGTAAAATTAGCATTGCCGTAGCCTCATCACTTTACTCATGCGTCGGTTAAATGAATTTGTGAAATTATTAACAATGTAAGTATTTTAGAAATCTGCTCATTTTTACACTTCGACGCATTAAGAACATAATGCGAAAGAAATAATTTTAAGTTATCACAAATGGTTACCTAACACTTTTATTGGACGTTAAGATATGGAAGTACTTTCCATCCATCGTTACCAACTTTACTGGACGAATGTCACTCAGAGCGCTCATTAAAATATATGCGTGCAAGGGCAGTGCCTTTTTGTAAGGTTCATTTCTAAAGTGCTGATTATCGTGAACAGCGTTTACCAATTTGTAAATCTATAATTGACCCACAGATGTGTAAAGTTAGCAAGTATCGCTGTAAGTAGCGCTCTGTTTAAGACAGTGATTTAAAGTACATGGACAATGCTGTATCTTTCGTGAGCAGAGAACTGTTTTGAAACCCTATAGTCACCGGTTACAGCTCCGAGGAGACGGAACACGCGCAGCTTGATACACCGACCTTCAGGACGTGACGTAACGTGGAGGTGGCCCTGAGGCTGGCTTTTCAAATGTTTAATTACTAGAGAGGTGTTTAAAGTACATGGACAATGCTGTATCTTTCGTGAGCAGAGAACTGTTTTGAAACCCTATAGTCACCGGTTACAGCTCCGAGGAGACGGAACACGCGCAGCTTGATACACCGACCTTCAGGACGTGACGTAACGTGGAGGTGGCCCTGAGGCTGGCTTTTCAAATGTTTAATTACTAGAGAGGTGTTTAAAGTACATGGACAATGCTGTATCTTTCGTGAGCAGAGAACTGTTTTGAAACCCTATAGTCACCGGTTACAGCTCCGAGGAGACGGAACACGCGCAGCTTGATACACCGACCTTCAGGACGTGACGTAACGTGGAGGTGGCCCTGAGGCTGGCTTTTCAAATGTTTAATTACTAGAGAGGTGTTTAAAGTACATGGACAATGCTGTATCTTCCGTGAGCAGAGAACTGTTTTGAAACCCTATAGTCACCGGTTACAGCTCCGAGGAGACGGAACACGCGCAGCTTGATACACCGACCGGCAGGACGTGACGTAACGTGGAGGCGGCCCTGAGGCTGGCTTTTCAAATGTTTAATTACTAGAGAGGTGTTTAATAAAAAAAAAAAACAGTTTTTGTAATTGTTCCAAGTATTCTTCAGCGTGTACGCATTGTGTGTGACGACATATTCCTCGAGTAAAATATTTTTACATATTTTTTAAATAATTGGATATATCCAAATTTTTTATATTTTGCTGTAGCAATAGTAATAAATACCTACTAAGCTTTACAAATGAAAACAATTACAACATAAACTAATGGTGTGTGCTACCAATTGACATATACGTTATCGGCAAATAATAGTTAATGCATTAAAAAATGTGAGAAAAAAAAAAGCAAAATATTGGTTTATATTTAACACTTTTTTTTCTCGCATTTATGACTTGTTATTTGGCGATTCCATGTGTGTCACGTGGTCGCCCACACCATTAGTTTACTTTCTACATATTTTAATTTGTTGAACTTAGTATTTGTTACTATGACTGAAACAAAACAGGAAAATTTTGTAATTGACATTAACATATTCAAAAAATATAAAGTTAAAAAATTTTTATTCCACGAAAATTGCATCACGTACAATGCGTACAAGTAGAACGATATTTGGTACCAATATAAAAGTATTAATTTGTTGGTATCCGACAGACACCCTTAGTGGGACAGAAGGCCTTGTGGTTCCACTACTAAGGGTGTGCATACCACGAGACAAGTTCGCTGCTTGGATCACACACATATGTTCAGCTTCAAATTTAATGTACCCAGGCAAAGCAGCTGCGCCATAGGGCTTTTCTTTCTGGAGGAAAAGGTTGCAAAACTCTTAGGGAATACTTGAGTTGAAAATACCTCGCTTAAAAAAAATATCACTCATAAATAGACTAACGTTTACTATCAATGTCTAAAACTAAAACACTAACACACATGACTGTAATAAGATACTACACACATTTACAATATTAATGTAATGTTCACTGTCCTTTTATATGCCACCAATGTACTGAATGTGTTCCAAGTTTGTGTAAATCTTCTGCTGCGTGAAGTTAGTAGGGTTTTTCAAATATCTCTCCAAATTTTAGCTATTCCTCCATTTTCTTCTTCATCCTTCGTTCTTGATTTGCTGTTGGTGTCTATGGCAGAGTGACGTCCTCGAAGCAGCCATGTCTTCACATACTTTGAAGGTTCGAAGCTGGTTATAAACATGATATTTTTAATTGTCTCTGTCAAAAGAGCAGCCCTGTCTGGTGATACAATGATGTTCATTTGGGAAAAACCCCTCTCACACTCACTTGATGACACAGGAATGATGTGCAGTGTGTTCTTAAGATGAAGTAGCTTTTCAGGATATTTCACAAATTCCATGAAAGTGTACGAATCAATTCCCTTTCATTGAGCTTAAATCTTTTTGATAGTTCACAGATTTCTTCTCCAAATAGAATGTCTTTTTTTTGTACTTGTTGGCCAGTCCTGTAATCGAAAACTGTTGCACACCTTGCCATTTTCACGTCACTATCACAAATTAGTCGTTTCTGGATCGAATTTTTCAAGCTCTCCTAGAAAGCACTTGGGGAAATTGGTGGATCATATAGTCTGCCTTTCTTATGAAGAACAACAACACAAAACTTTAGATTTTCTGCAGCTTCAAGTGATTTTCTGTCTGCTGAACCTGGACATGTCTTCCTTTTCTCAAATACTTCATCAAGATCGTTGACTTTCAAATGGGCTTTGTAAAGATCAAAGTTTCTTTCTTGTAGGTTGGGGCTAACTTCTGATAGTTCCTGGAGAAAATCACACATTAGTACAAGATCTAAAATTAACTTAGTTGAAGATATTTTCTTCAGCAAATCCTCGTACATCGCACTATCCTATTTGTCTTGTCTTCCTTGGCTTCTTCAAAATGTAGAACCATAGCTTCATAATTTTTCCACACTACACCGACTGTGTTGTAGCTGGAAGCAACCCATCTTATGGACAAAATTGGTCCCACTTTTAAAATTTGAGTTTCTAAGGCTTGTGCACAAACCTTAAAGCTCTTTTGCATTTTTTGGAGATGCATGGTATATGGTGTATAACTTGCCCATGAAAGATTTAAATCTATTTATACCACCAACTTCTTTTACTGCATCATTAACGGACATCTCTAGTCTATGACTTGCACAGTACCATACAACAATAGAAGGGAACGTTTCTTTGAAAAGTTTTGCAACACCACTGCGAGATCCAAACATGACAACTGCTCCATCACATGTCAAGGATATCAAATGTTCACTCAGAAATTCTTCATTGAATTCTAGTGACTGGAGGTGTGACATCAAGCTTGAAAAAATTCCTTTCGCGGTTAAACATTCAAGTTCGATCAAGTCAGTGAACAGATTCAGTTGCTCTTCTTGGTTAATTCCTTCAATAAGGGCTCGAACATAAACTATCAACATATTTTTCTGACTCACTGAGTAGACTCTTCTATGAATTGACATCTTACTTTTTGAATCAACGATTTGCTTTACTAACACTTTCCTCGTTTCCTTTCCAATGTGATTCACGATATTAATACAAGCATTTGTTGAATACAAAATTCTTCCCACGTCAATGCCATTTAGTTCTCGCAAATTGATCTCATCTTCAAAGTTGTAAAACGACTGATTCTTTTTTGCTACCTTGTAAGCTGTACGGAACACTTTATTCGTTATTTACTTTTCTCTAGTCATAGCTTTTAAATATACATTTTCCAGCACTTCTTTCTGCTGTTTTCTCCATTAAATGTAATTTAACATTGTACCCACTCTTTGCTGATTCTTATGCCCATCTCTGTTTCAGCACCTATACTTCCAACCCCCCTACATGTGGCACAACCAAGTTTCCCGTTATTATAAAATAACCAGTTATTTTTAGAAGTGAAGTCATCTTTTTGAGAGGCAGTTCAACAGCTAGGCCATGTTTGCTCAAATTGTGAACTTAGTACTGAGAGGTTAAACAATCGGCAGATGAGTTAGGGTTAGACTCACAAGCAGACTCTCTGTTGGCTTAGATTTACTTTCAGCAGGTTGCTGAGGAAAAATATATGACCTTTCCTTACCTTCGTCATTGGTTTTTTGCTTTTTACTGGGAGGTGAAAAAAAATTATCTTCTTCATCTTTGACAGACAACATCGGAATTTCTCTTAGAAACACTAGTCTCGGTGACACCACGGCAACACAATAACTCAAAATGACACTTTCAAAATTGAAAGACGTAATGTGCAAGTTACCGTTTTAGAATGTCACAAATGCATTATTCGGAATAATAACTAAACTCGAACACTAAAACTAAAACATATGTCAAACCAAAGTAAACAACGCAGATCTTCGACACAAAATACGCGAATGCAATTTCATTGGCAAAGTACAGTTTAACCAACCTCTTAATTGTAAATGCCCACAACACAAATATTAACTTATTTTCTTCTACAATAAACAATTCATTAATAGATCGTCTGTAATGTTAGAAGCCGTCCGAACTTGCACACTCAGTTTTCTTTCACTAAGCAACCCATAGCTATTAGATTTGCTGTTCCTGTTTCTATAAGAACTTAAAACAATGTAATGTTTTCTTTTTACTCGTATTGGTATCACTACAGAGTAGAATACCGATATATTTGAGAGGTCAGAAACATACGCCATATTGGTAACACTTGGCGTTTTAATGCTGATTTTATAGTAACACTTGTAAATTGCTGCTGTAGTTATCATATCGTATTGTAAAATTTTGTTGTTCTTTGTTCGTTTCCAGAAATAAACAAAGAATGTCTTTGTTTTAGACATTGCCGTACTCTTCCAAGTATATGGATACTTTTCACCTTCATAGATTGTGCTTTCGGGGAAAAAAGTTCATATTTCTTCACTTTAAAAAACGTACAGGTTGTTCGCGGTTAAATTGAGCATTATTGAAAGCACTGTTTAAGATCTATGTGTATGCACATTGCGTATTCTTATATCGTATGGAGACTACGATGGTGTAGTGGTTAGACTACTCGCCTCCCACCAAGTCGAACAGAGTTCCTTCCTGGTGGGGTCACCCCTGGATTCTCGCATGTGGGAACGGCGCCGGGCGGTGCCTCTGGTCGGAGGGTTTTCTCGAGAATCTCCAGTTTGCCCCGACCTTGCATTCTGGCGCTGCTCCACACTCACCTCGCTTCACCCTCATCGGCTCTCAAGACCTCGATCGTAGTAGGAACATGTCTAATTTAGGACAGCTTAGTCCAAAAGTGGCACAAGTGACATTTTATAAAATTGAAGATGTGTTCCCCCTCCCCCTTCCCAAAGGGTACCCTGTACACCCCTCCCGGTCCCTGTGCTGTGATTGGCTGTTGGCTGAGGCAGGGTATAAGAATAGTAATACTGGTGCAAGGGACATGTGGACTTTGTATCACTGGTGCGCTGAGGAGGGCGGCTGTCTGGCAGGCTGTCGGATGAACTGCCGGCGAAATGGGAGCTTGGAAGATGTGTTCCCCTCCCCCTTCCAAAGGGTACCCTGTACACCCCTCCCGGTCCCTGTGCTGTGATTGTCTCTATTCCTCCCTCCCCTGAGAGTTGAGCTGTTGGCTGAGGCAGGGTATAAGAATAGTAATACTGGTGCAAGGGACATGTGGACTTTGTATCACTGGTGCGCTGAGGAGGGCGGCTGTCTGGCAGGCTGTCGGATGAACTACCGGCGAAATGGGAGCTTGGAAGATGTGTTCCCCTCCCCCTTCCAAAGGGTACCCTGTACACCCCTCCCGGTCCCTGTGCTGTGATTGTCTCTATTCCTCCCTCCCCTGAGAGTTGAGCTGTTGGCTGAGGCAGGGTATAAGAATAGTAATACTGGTGCAAGGGACATGTGGACTTTGTATCACTGGTGCGCTGAGGAGGGCGGCTGTCTGGCAGGCTGTCGGATGAACTGCCGGCGAAATGGGAGCTTGGAAGATGTGTTCCCCTCCCCCTTCCAAAGGGTACCCTGTACACCCCTCCCGGTCCCTGTGCTGTGATTGTCTCTATTCCTCCCTCCCCTGAGAGTTGAGCTGTTGGCTGAGGCAGGGTATAAGAATAGTAATACTGGTGCAAGGGACATGTGGACTTTGTATCACTGGTGCGCTGAGGAGGGCGGCTGTCTGGCAGGCTGTCGGATGAACTGCCGGCGAAATGGGAGCTTGGAAGATGTGTTCCCCTCCTCCTTCCAAAGGGTACCCTGTACACCCCTCCCGGTCCCTGTGCTGTGATTGTCTCTATTCCTCCCTCCCCTGAGAGTTGAGCTGTTGGCTGAGGCAGGGTATAAGAATAGTAATACTGGTGCAAGGGACATGTGGACTTTGTATCACTGGTGCGCTGAGGAGGGCGGCTGTCTGGCAGGCTGTCGGATGAACTGCCGGCGAAATGGGAGCTTGGAAGATGGCTTCCTGTGGCAGTGCTCGCTTCGCTTCCCATCGAAAGCAATTAAGCGTAATTACACGTAATTGAACAATTTGTTCTACCCCTTTATTTATACCTTTTGAGTTGTTAATTTAAAAGTATTATAAGGTAGACAAAGTGCCTAAGAGCCTCTTTCATTATTAGGTAGACTTAAGATCCTCAAATCAATTCCCCGAAAATAGTTAAGCAAATCAGGATTATTCTCAAATAACGCAAATGAGCAAGTTATTTAAAATATAGTTTCTATTACATTTGAATGACTACACAACATTGTACCTTCCGTCAGAGGGGCTGTGCAACAGCTTCTACGGAGGCGTTCTATTAAATCCCTAGTTGTCCGAAGCTAATTACTCGGACCCAGCTCTGTTTAAATACTCATCTCGGGTCGGTTCGGGTCGGTCAAGTCCGCGCTACAGGGAAGGCCAATCAGGACCCCCTGTGTAGAGGGGACAGCTGCAGCGATAGCGATCTCAAGAAGAAAGATGACCCCCGCCATGGCGACCCCGTGTAAATAGTCTGGCTTCGTCCCCAATCCCCCTCCTTTCGTCGTCGATTGTGTGGCTCCTTGCCGCTCGAAATAATGTTGGCATCGCCTCGTTGCCATAATAAATTGCACAGTTAGGTTTTATTACATAGTAAGTACACATGTTCACCCTTCGACTGCCGAGCCACAATTGAGGAGGGGCCCCCTTGCATTTATATATATTGGTGGCCATATTGGATTATTCGAAATTAAAGTCAGATGGCTTGCTTTCGTACACTCTACATACCCACATACATTCTTTACATATGAATTTTTTAAAAATAAAACATTGAATGCATACACAAAATTATTTACATACGAAACATCTTACAATACTACTTTAAGTGGTCATTGATACTTATAGTGACTGTATACATTCTTTGCATATAGTGAATATATAAAACTTACATAAGAAATATTTTTTATAATAATACATTGAGCCATTACACACAACAATGATACTTATAGTGAATTCACACGACAAAATATTTACAGTGTTTTGCAGTCAAGAAGTTTAACTACTAACTACTGCTTACATTGTTTTTAACTTATAGTGAATGCACACGGCGCAATGTTACTACCACTACTTACAGTTTTTACATAAGGAAACTTATTAGATGTATTTTCTTGACAAATGCTTGCAATCTTTGTGCACTCGCAGTGTTTATCATATGCAAAAACTTATTGAAGTATTTCCGTTGTAACTTCGGATTTTACTGAGACATCGTCCAGCACATCGAATTCCTGTGTGGCTTGAATAATTAGTTGCATTTTAGTAATCATAGTCTCACCTTTATGAGGCTGGGCTGGTTAGTAAACAAGTCATTTTGTAACGCTGGTGTCCCTAACGGACAATTATCACAAGTAAATATGATATATCCACGTCTTCCCTGAGGTTTTGGGGGACGAATGGCTATGTATGTATGTATATAATGCGAGGTGGTAAAGTATTATAAATTCCTTTGGGAGAACCACCAATTCGTTGTTAATATCTAATGTAATTAACGATTTGGTTCTTCTGCAAGCCAGGATTGCACTACATATGCAGCTCTACTTACAGTAGCAGGTCTGGTAGTAGTAATCATGGTTTTACCTTCGAAAGTGGATGCTGAATAGACGTTCACTTTCCCCAGGTATCGACAGGTAAAGGCTTGCCGCGGGTCTCGCGATCTTGTAGCGCTCGCGGAGATGGATGGCTGCACGCAGTTCCTTTTGTCTGTATTGCGCAGTCTTGTAGTGCTGTAGGTCGACTTGCCACACAGTTATTATAAACTGAATAACTCAGTTTGCATTATACAATCCGAAGCGTTTTAATACTATTAACACTGATATAGTATTAAGACTGATAGTCACTAACACAGCTCCCTTGATCTGTAGCTGTCAGCTTCCAAAATTACACTGGGAATTTTTGAAATAAATTACCAGCTTATGTATTAACGCAATCCAATATGGTTGCTACCCTCATCGGATTTTCCTATAATAACCCTGTTCTCAAGCCCTAGATCCCGAGTTAAAGTAATATGATGAAACAATATTAATTCATAGCAAGTGGGACAAAAGGGGGTGTTACACGAATAATCATATCACACACTAACACACTTTTATTATTTATATATATTTTGGCTTGGAATAAATGGTGAATACAGGAGGTTACACGAATAAGCATGGCAAGCACACACTTTGGGGTAAATTTTTCAACACTGAATAATTTCTAGTGACATAATGAGAAGAAACATAACTAATTACAGGTTTGTGTAATACTTGAATAAGAAAAACACTAGGTGGGCCAGCAGGTGATGTGCTGGGACCAATGGCAGCCAGGGAACCAGGCGACTGGTGACATCGCTCAGTCAGCGTGCCAGGCGACGTCTTGAGTAATATGTGCAGGAGCACAATCCGTCATGGGCGAAGGAGGTTATAATGGACTATATATGCAATCTCAGTTCATTCGGTAGTGGACAGTGGATGTGTAATTAGTCGCTCAGTGCATATAATGTATAATTGTGCAATTATTCAATTGGTAACTGTGAAATTACTCTCATTATGCATACATAGTGTTTGTAATTACTGTAAATACTTACTCTATTTGCATGTACTTAATTTGTAATTACTTGTGCAATTGTTCATTATGCGAATATTATTGCATATATTTACTCTCATCGTGTTTTGAACAAGGTACCTCACCCCTTACCCCTCAACCCTCATACCAGCTTATACCCTACACACCCCTTCAAACCCCTCCTCACTTGTGGTACGGCAGTCGAAGGGTGAACATGTGTACTTACTATGTAATTATGTTTAATTGCACAATTATGCCTAATTATGCGTAACTGGCTTCGATGGGAATCGAACCGATTACCCACGCGGACACCAGTCGTCAGAGCTCCCTCATTTCTTCCGACAACAGCCTGCCAGACAGCCCCCCCCCCCCCAACCTAGCCCTCAGAACACCGGCGATACAATGTCCCTTGTGCCAGTACTACTATTCAGGTACCCTGCTTCAGCCAACAACCAATCACAGCACATCTCTCAGGGGTGAGAGGGAAGGAGGGGGTGTTGGGGAAACCCTACAGAGATGGAGGGGTAATCCTTCAACCAATCATAGCACACCTCTCAGGGGATGGTGAAGGGGCGTAACCCAACAGCCAATCACATCACAGGGGGAAGGGTAGGTGGGTGTACCCCTACAGGGTTGGGTAGGGGATGGGGGCCCACCCTAATAAATTTTTAGAAAAATTTAACTTTTGCCACTTTTGCACTCAGCTGTCCTCAAAGTGACATACTCCTACTACTATCGATGTTATGCTGCGCTCGAATCTCTTCACTTACTCGTTACTCACTCCATCGTATGTAAAACTAACATTGCATTGGCCTGATCACTTTATTCGTGCGTCAGTCAAGTGAAACTTTGAAATGATTAGAAAAGTAAATATTTACACGTTTGTTAATTCATACACATTTATGCACAAAAATTACGAATTAAAATAATTTCAGTATTCGCAAATGTTTAGCTAACACTTTGAAACCAACGTTTCTAAATGTTACTACTTCGCCTCCACTGTTACCAACTTCACTGGGCACATGCCACTCAGTGTTCCCCTGTAAAATATATGCAGTTAAGGGCAGTGACATTTGTCAAAGGTTTGTATCAGAAGTGCTCACCTTATCGTGAACAAACTTTGTTTATATTACATAACGCTGAGCACTGTGAGTTTTGCTGGTTATCAAACGTAATTGTGGTTCATTTCAACCAGTTATTCATTTTGAAGTGTTTCAGTGATATTTATTTTCATTGGTTTGTGACCGAAAAGTTTTGTTGGTATTTATTTTTAGATTACGATTATTAGAGTAAATGTTAAGTAAATTCTCATTCTTCATGACTTGTTGCAATATATGTATGGAATGTTTATTTGTTGTACAAAATGTAAACGAACGTATGATAATTTCGTTATTACCTGCAAATCCATTAAGTTTTGCATATGGTTGTTAGTTGGTGTCCCAGTATCCTGGACATTTCCAGTGTGGCATCGACTCACTGACTGATAAGACCAGGTAAAAGTGAATTGTGTTGTGTTGTACTCACGACTGCATGACTATCAGTTCAGTTCGTCTCTGCATTCCGGTCTTATTGGTTCACACAACGTGAGTGAAGAGAGTTCTTAGTCACGATTCCCACATGCCAAAATTCGCCTGGGTGGGAGGCGAGTAGTCTAACCACTACGCCACCGCGGCCCCGGACTATACTGTACGATATCTTGATGGCCAGCTGTCTATCAATACAATGCCGAAATGAGTGTGTGTGTATCAAATTACATTTCTTACGTAGCATAGTATACAATCTATACAGTTCATTTGAGTATAGGCTGTTCACGGTAAAATGAGCACTTTTGAAAGCGCTGCGTAAGGTCTACTTGTATGCACGTTGTGTATTCTCCCGCCTTATGTAAAATTAACATTGCCATGGGCCTCATCACTTCATTCATGCGTCGGTCATGTGAAACTGTGAAATTATTAGGAAAGTAAACATCGTATAAATATACTAATTTTCACACACTGGTGCAGTAAAAAAAAACATAAAGCTAAATAAATAATTAATAGTATCACAAATGGTTACCTAACACTTTCTATTCGACGTTAAGATGTGGAACTACTTTCCATCTATCGTTACCAACTTTACCAGGCGTATGTCACTCAGTGAACGTTGAAGTATACGCAGGCAGGGGCAGTGATTTTTTTCCCATGTTGATTTTAAAAGTGCTCACTTTATCGTGAACAGCCTTTAGTTCACTCCTTTAGTTTTGTTGGCGTGATATTGCGTTGCAGAGAATGTTATGAAAACGGCTGGCGAAATAATACTACATCTCCAGCGTCTTTAAAGAATTCGGATGTCGTAATGTGGCGGCAAGTTTCGTACAACGCAGTTAAAATGCAGGCGAAGCAATATGACGTCGATATCACTCGAAGTGTCAAGTCAGATCGACTGTTGTGAGATGCGAGAGATCGCCAGTCGACTGAAACACCACTGCTGTTTTATTTATTTATATATTTTTTCACTTTTTGAATCGAACATTTTAAAAATCATCCCATGAATGACACGGGTGTGGTGGTCATTTCCTAAATATGTGTTCTCGCATGTGTTTTATAATTCTGTTAATATAAATTTATGTAATTTTTGGATAATTTCAACTTTTAATTATATTTCATTTTAAAATCATAATATTTCATTTAAATTTCCTATGAATTTAAACTGAGAAAATAGCTGCGTTGGCAACGACTAGTAAGAAATGGTTCTCATGCAAAGTATTATTAAAGTGAGTACGCACGAATACGGTGCGTTGTCAATATTGGTGTAATTATCTAGACTCGGTTAAGCTTTGTTTGCATGAGGCGGAGGGATATTTTGGAGGTAGACATTGAGCAGGCCAGGCTTCAGAAAAGTGTGAAGTAACCTGGGGATGGACTGTAACAAGTTGATGTCCTGTAAAGGTTGTTCACGATAAAGTGAGCACTTTTGAAATCAACCTTAGAAAAATCACTGCTGCTACTTGCATATATTTTAACGGACACACTGAGTGGCACGCGCCCAGTAAAATTGGTAATAATGGAGGGGAAAGTAGTTCCATATATTAACGTCGAATATAAAGTGTTGTTAGGTAACCATTTGTGATAACTTAAAATTATTTCTCTAGCTTTCTGTTTTTTTTTTTTGTGTGCCGAGGTGTAAAAATTACCAGATTATAAAAATATTTACTTTTATAATAATTCTGCAGTTTCACTTTACCGACGCATGAAGAAAGCGATGAGGCCCATAGCAATGACAATTTTACATAAGGCGAAGAACACACAACGTGCATATAAGTAGTTCTTAAGCAGGGCTTTCAAAAGCGGTCATTTGACTCAGAACAGCCTATAGTGAACGGTGAATGCCGTTGGCTCGCCATCTTGCCGGAGAGTTAGGAAACTCGGCTTGCATCTGTCTGTAGTACGCTACTCACGTCGTGTTAATTCGCTTCTGTATTGCTGGGTGTTCAGTGCCTCAGTAAAGTCTTCTTCGTGTTTTCGAATGCGATTTGGAAAAGGAAGCACGGTGACGTAAGCTTGCTTCCCAATAAAACAAATAGCTACTGGCGAAAGAAGGTTTTAGTAACCACAGTTGGCAACTGTATGACCTAATGTTGGCAGCAATGCGGTGTTCTATGATGCCTGGCAGTCTGACATTTCCGCCGCCATGGGCCACGGCGCCACGCTCTGCCAACCGTTGCGAATGACATTTCCACGCAAAGAGCGTTGGAAAGTCATCACCAGCTAAACTTTCTGCTGCTTTCGCTTCGCCACCAGATAAGACGTGTGAAGTTATTAAGCTTGATTTTATTGAAATATTCTCGCACCAAACTACCTGCTCTAACCGTACATCTCACAGCTGGAGCTAAACTACACCAACGGAGATAAAATAAAACATTTTTACCGCTGTATTTTCACCCAATCTTAAATTAGTTTAGATTTACGCGGTACGGAATTGGTTACTGGTTTCCCAAAACTGTCCAAATAATAATTGACTTATCCGCCAAATAATACCTAAATCTTTGTTTAGTTGTATTTGCTCCAGTCGTAATGCGATTTCTTTGTGTGCTTTCTATTACATACCAACAAATGAAATTGTTTAAAACATAAATTAAATTCCTTGTTAAGGGCAGTGCCTACCGGCTGGCAGTAGCGAAATTTAAGTAGCAAGCAAATCCCATGCTAAGGAGATTTCGCCTCAGTGCGTTAATTTTAAAGGTAGGCGTTTCAAACGAAATATATTCTTCACGAATTCTTAGTACATGTTCCCAACATCAGAGATATTTCCATAACATGTATTGCCTGTCTATATAAGTAATTTTAAAAATTGATTTTAAACAAAAACACTACATACTGCCTATCTATATTGAACACGCACGCACACACACACGCGCGCGGCTAGGTAGGCCGCCGAACGGTGACCAGAGCTACAGCAGAAAACTTTAATTAAAAAACCGCCCAACTTTGCCTGAGTGAGGTCTGCTTACGAATAGCATTTAAGAAACGTTACGTCTGTATACGTTTATCACTTCCTACATTTTTCTCTAAAGTATTGTTTTGTGATAGTGAAAATGGTTTTCACAGTCATTTTTAGCTATGAACATTCCGTTACAATACATTAAAAAAGGAATAGAGACGTGCATGAAACATTAATTTTTATTATTACGTCATAAAATTGTAGGGTCTCCGCTGAAAGTCTCGTCGAGGCGCGTTATCGACGGCAAGACTGCACGCCAGTTCAGTGCTTTGCGCGTAGAGGCGATGAGAGAATTGTTGCGCATGTCTCGATCGCCCCTAGCGCTCCCACGCTTTTAGACCTCAGGCGTGCAATATTCCTTCTACCAGGCGGCCACCGTAACGCTACATGCTTATCAGATACAGGAGGATATTTGTGAACATATTGGATAGGGTATTGCAGTCCAAGCTAATGGAACTTGATATGCTGAACGACAGGGCCATTATGTGCGTAGTGTGTCTCATTACTACCTTCTCTTCAAGCCTGACGTGGACGCGTGAAAGACACATCTTCCTATTCATTGGCGATAGCGGAAAAACGTATTTGTCTCCGAAACGTTCAGGTTTTTACATCATCTCAACGCCGGAGCACCTTCTGCTCTGGGATTCCGATCAGTCGGCGGCCATTTTTTCCTTGAAATTTTGCTTTCCCTTAAAATGTCCCTTTCTCCCGTAAAATTTCCCTTTTTCCCTTAAAAATTTCCCGTTTTTTCCAGAACAGGAGAGATGGACTCGTGACTCCGGAGAGGTGGACGCTGACTCCGAGCAAGGAGAGCAGGACTGAGGACTCAAGACCTTTAGCCTTGACCCCGTGACCTTCAATGAAATTGAAGCCGAACAAATTTCAAAAAAATAAAAAATATTGGTATTAACAATTTATAAAAAAAAATATTGAAAATTATTTAAAAAAATTATTACCAAATTATTTAAAATTATCAAAAATTATAAACAAATTATTTAAAATATTCCAGTTCCTCAGTGGCCATTTTCTCGTAACAATTTTCTTTCTTTTCCCCTAAAAATTACCCCTTTCCTTTATAATTTCCCATTTCCCTTAAAAAAATTCCGAAAAACCGCAAAAAATTCATAGAAGTCAGCAAGCATACTATGTTATTGATTACTATCGCCATATTGGTTGCAGGTGACCTTGAATGACCTTGAAAGACCTTGAAAACAAAAACATTTAGACAAAATGCATAAAATTCAGCAAGCATATTACATTACTGACTGCTACCGCCATATTGGATGCGAAGTCAATATGACATCATAGGGCCTGCATACTCGTATATTATAATAAGCAGTAGAAGTCAGCTAAGAGGTTTATTTTGACAATGGTTGCCGTGAAAGATACATTGTCTAGGCTAGCTTCTAACTATGTAGTTCATGGCTAGATATGTTAAAGCGGAGCGGATATTGCCCGCGAATGGTTTTTCGCCATCTATTTCTTCCTCTAATGAGATGTCTCTTGTTTTACCAGTTCCATTGACTTCTTCAGCTGTGATGGCTACACCACTAGCAGCACCTACTTACATCAGTGCAGTACTATCGTTTCAGATTGGTAGTGTGCCATCGACTTCTTCAGCTGTTAAGCATACAAAATCATGAATGGAGGCATCGAATTTTTCGGCTGAAGTACCTAGAACACCAATGCCGACTTTACCTGCTTCTTTAACTCCAGCCGCTATATCTCCAACAAGGGACTTTGCCTGATATACTACATCGTCATTACTGTCACTTTTGTGATAAGACATTTGCCTCAGATCACAACGTATGGTGAAATGAGCGCTTTAATTGTGTCAAGAATCCTTGTAGACATGCAAGGTCATGTAAAGGTGATGTGCATTTATCATCAGTACCTCGCTACCGGGTTTTATGTAAACAGGTGTCTTGTGACTTCGGTACATGTCATTAAAAGTGTAGTTACCTACATAACCTGTCCTGCACAGTGTGTCTGTGTAATAAATGTCACGGTATTTTCGCAAAGGACAACATGAATGTGAATAGTGAGATGCATAAAAGACTGTAACCACAACAAAGTTGAATATATAGGTGCATATAGATATATTGAAGAACATTGTAGTTATTCTGAGGGCATTAGCAACTGTAAAAAATTAATTGAATAAAAAAATGCATATGACTAAAATTGTGTTTTATTTCACGTTTACCTAATTTGCTAGAATATAATACAAATTAAAAAGGCACAGAAATAAAATAATTTTAGTTAAAAAAATATTGTATATAGTACCAATGTACTCTGTGTGCATTATTATATACATTTCTTTCTCGAGTCTTTGTTTTCAAGGTCATTCAAGCTCATGGGGTTAAGGTCAAGGTTACCTGCGCGCAATATGGTGGTCGCAGTCATTAATGTAATATACTTGCCGACTTTTATTAATTTTGTCTTGAGTTTTGGTTTTATAGGTCGTGGGGTCAATAACAAGTTCGCCTGCACCCAATGTGATGGCAGTAGTCAGTAATGCAATATGCTTGCTGACTTTTATCGCTTTTTTTTTTGCATTTTTATGGAATTCTTATGAAAAAAAAAGGAGATTTGAGGGGAAAAAGGGTAATATTTAGGGAAAAAGGGAAATTTTAGGAAAAAAATAGCTGCTGGGGGACTAGAATTTTAAAATATTTTTTTGAGTATTGTAATGTTTTTATTTTTTTTTTTCGATTTTTGGTCAGGGTCATTTAAGGTCACGGGGTCAAGGTCAAGGATCCCGAGTCGTAATTCCTGCTATCCTGGCTTGGAGCCATGCGTTCATGTCTCTGGAAACACAAGTCCACCTCTGAAGTCACGAGTCCACCTAGGGGAAAATTTTAGGGAATAGGGTAAGTTTTTAGGGAAAACAAGGAAAATGTTTAGGGAAAATATGGTTACCAGCCAGTCGGAATGACAGGGCAAGAGATGCTCTGGCGTTCTGTTTCCCCATATCCTTGCAACCGAACCGGTAAAATCCTTCTACTCATGTCCAAAAAGGATTTAACATTATTGGTCCAGTGTCGATTACAGTAGTTGTAAAAACTAGATTCTTGTGCAGGGGTTTGGGGCTGCGGTGCCACGGCCGCCATATTGGATGGCGACACCAGGGCCATTTTTTTCGCGCAGTTTCGCACAGAAAACTGTTAAAATCCCAGAAAAACTCCCCATTATCCGCCGATTTAACCCTGTTTCCTTATTTCCCCCTCGAAACTTCCCGTTTTCCCTCGCGAAAGTGGCCTTGCACAATGCAGCTTGCAGTTTGTGGAAAGTGGCTGACGTTTGCAGAATGCGACTGAACATACACAATTGTGCAACCTTTCCTGGCGGCCATATTGGAAGTGAACCTCCTGCTCTGTCATTCTAGTGCAGGGGTTACCTCGGCATGTTGCCGCGACCATCTTGGCGTATGTTCCAGATGCTTCTGGATGGTACTGTCTAGCAAAATGACGCATGGCCATATGGTCTAGAGGACCCTACTGACTACCAAATTGTTGGACTTAGTAATAACCAGCAAAATGGCGACACTGTCTAGCAAAAGGCTGGCAGTGCAGAACTTCCTGCTCTGTCAATCTGGTGCACCATATTGGAAGTCGTGCTGACTAGGAAATTGGCAGCACTTCCGAGCAAAATTGTGGACAATGCAGAACTTCGTGCTCTGTCAATCCAGTCCGCCATCTTGGAAATCGTGTTGACTATCAAAATGGCGACACTATAGCAAAATGGCTACCAATGCATTGCCTAGCAAAATGGTAGCCAATGTAGTTTTTTATGTTCTGTGAATCTGATCTACTATCTTGGAAGTCGTGCTGACTAGCAAAATTGCGACATTGTCTCGCAAAATGGCTGCACTGCTTAGCAAAATGGCTTCCAAAGCAATGCCTAGCAAAATGGTGACACTGCTTAGCAAAATGGCTGCCAATGTACTATCGAGAAAATTTGTGGCACTGTCTAGCAAAATGGCTTCCAATGCACTATCTATAAAAATTGGGACCCCTCCTGCAAAATCACTGACTTGCAAGATGGTGCTAGAGTACATTCACTGCCAGGGACTTCTGGCTGAAGACCCGAGGACACCCACCCGCCATCTTGGATGATGTCATGAGGGAAAAAAAATTCGCATTTGCACACTTTTCCTCATTGCCTTCTGCATCCATCTTGAATGTGCACCTCCTGCTCTGTCATTCTGGTCTGTGTTTTCTGGGTCATCCCAGCAGCGTTGTCTGTCCTACCAAAAGAGTGCGCTTCCTGCTCATATATCGTGTGAAGGGAGTGACCCCATTCCAAGGCACTCTGCCAGCCTTAGGTCAAGTATGACCTATACTTACATATAAGCATAGTTGGCTGTAATTCTCGAACACGAACCAGTGAACCGGCAGCTCTGGCACTGTACATGCCTCGACAAGTCGAAGGGATGACACATAATACGTGTTGAGAGAGAGAGAGAGAGAGAAGTGTCAGGGTTCCAGGGTTGTAGACCAGCCGACATGTACTTTTTTCATGCCAACCAGCGCACTCACACAAGTGTCGGGTGCTGTACGTTTTGTGTGTGTGTGTTAAACGATGCCAGCCACGACCCAGCAAGCACATTCCTTACGAACGGACTGAAACGAAACCAACACCAAGAGAGAAAGAGATGATAGTGCTATGCGCCGAGGCAAACAGATCTACCAAGCAGTGGACATTGCGCGAGCATCGAGTGCTGTACATTAGGCAAAAATTTCCTTCGTGAAGTGCGGGGACGACAAGACCAACACAGCGACACACTAATGCAAACACAATGTAAAGTAAACTAGTTATAAGTACTTACCAATCAGCACAATCACAGGGTGCTGTGTTAAACAATGCTAGACATTACCGTCCCGGTAAGTACACGACCGTTTACGAACCGACTCATACAAAATCATCAGAGTGCAGACATCACTCTCAACACTAGCAGCAGTCGACTCGGCCGTCGTTGTGCGACCAACTAACACCATGAGAATCTGTAAGGTAGCCCAGATGGACTAGCAGCGCAGGCATGTCGAAAGGATGGTACATAACAATGGGCGAGAGAGAAAATCAGGGTAGCAGACCAGTCGAGTGCATGTCTATTTAGGAGAGGAATTCAGTTATACAGTTCCGAGTGCCAGAACCGTACGCACATACGAAACACCACCATACATTTAAGCCATTAGTCGTGCAAGAGAGATGCCACTGCTACTTGCTGGACAAAAAATAATTAGAACAAAGCAAATAGTACATGTACTTATTTGGAGAATGTATCAGTTATAATGCTAGATCTGTAAGCTCATTACGAAACTAACTACCCATGAATTGGTAATGACAAGTAAGGAGGTATCGCAACACACACATACACACACGACAACTATGTATGTACTCAGCTTTTAGAAGATCCAAAACATAAAAGACTAGAGGTTTACCTTAACTGGTGTAGTGAAGACCTGTATGCCGCGAGCACATCTCATCGAGGGGAACTCACTGGAAGCAGAGACTACAATGACTGTACCACCTTTCCGTCCATGCTATATATTACCGACCAATAAAGTAACTATATCTGCAAGTACTGTAAGTACACCACCACCCTTGACAAAACATACGTAACTTGTTACATATACCATTGAAAGAAACCAATGCATGTACCCTGATGGCAGTGGAGACAGTGCATCGTCCTTGAAAATAAGGTATCACAGGTTCAATTCTCGAAGAGAGCCCATGATACATATGCCATTGAAATTAACTAACACATGTACCTTGGTGGCAGTGGCAACAGTGCATCCTCCATGAAAATAAGGTATCGCAGGTTCAATTCCCGTAGAGAGTCCAATCATTTGACAGGTAAAAAAAATCAGCTGTAATGCACGCCGACATGAAAGTAGTAGTCATTGCATGTTCAGCCCAGCATAAAATCTCAAATACTTGCAACCTGCCAGTCATAGGTAACAAGCAAATCACACTGTGACAACCCGATACACGAACCATCATCATGTAGTGATAATCGTATAAAAGCACTTCGCTGTCGAGCATGGCGGGAAGCAGATTATTACATTTACATTCACCTACAGATGGAATAATCAGTTGAAGACTTACCATGTGTAAACACCACCGGTATTTTCAACAGCAAGGAGTCTTGACAAGCATTACGGTACCAAAATTACCAGTTTGTTAATACCTTTTGTAAATGCTGTAACACACAACTTCATGTTTGCCCATAGTGATAGCATGACTAAAGAATACCTTCTCACATATTCACAAAACAAAATAAAAATCTGTCTACAAACACCTACCTACAAGAGGACGAAAAAAATGTTGGCGGCCTAGAATGTTATGAAGGTAGTGCTACCATTACAGACAACCAGGAGCTGGTGTAAGACACATCGGGAGCGAGCAGCAAGCCATAACACCTACAACATTGCGAAAAGACATTCGCAATCCGCACCAGTGCCAAATGCCATGAATATAGTAACTTATCATTTACAATCGACTACGTTGAGCATGTAAGGTGAATGGACATAAACAATTTGAGAGGTCGAATTGACAACTTTGCAGACTAGACAGCGAACAATTAGATAAGGTAACATATTTCAGTCCACCAACCTTGCCGACATGTGCATCACGCAACCAGCAGTCATCTACTGAGACAACCCGAGACGAGCAACACAAACTAGCATACAGTATGAACAGTATATAATCATACATAATGTAAAACAGACATCAGTTCGTCGGCGACCGTGGTGGAAAGCAGATCATTACGACTATATCCATCTACTACGATCATGTAATCTGCTAAAACATGAAGACTAAATCAATGGTTGAAGACTTGACACCTATAACATGGCCAACATCGTCAACAGCAATGGACCCTGAAGTGCGGTATCCATGTTACCACTGCGATCGCGTACTCTGCTACCATATGAAGATAGAATCAATTGTTGAAGACTTACTATCTCTGACACCACCAGCATCGACATCAGCAAGGAGCCCTGAAGAGTCGCTGGAAGCATTACATTATGAATGTTACTACTGTGGAAATACTTTTACCAATAGTTGTAATGCATGTCAACATGAAAGTAGTCATTGTTTGTTCGGGCCCAGCATACAGGCCGTTACACTGTGATGACTGCAATGATGTATTTACCCACAGTGATAGCCTGTATAGACATAACAAGAAGTGTAAAGGAAATGCTCGTCGTTCATCAGGAAGCGAGTGCAAGTATTGTGCAAGACATTCGCTAAGCGAACCGGTGCCAGAAGTCATGAAGAGAGTCACTGTGCATTTGCCACCGTCTACAATACCTACCCATGAGTTAACTGCTCTGCTGTATATGCGAATAAGTGTGCCTGGTATGGTTACATTAGACTAAGTTGAACATGTAAGATGAACCAACATAAATAAGTTGAGAGGTCGAATTGTCATCTTCGCAGGCTATACATCGAACGACTGGATAAGGTAACACATTTCAGTCCAAAAACCACGAAGTCGTCTACTGAAACAGCCCGAGATGGGCAATGCAAACTAGCATGCAGTGTGAATAGTATACAATCGAACATCATGTATAACAGATGACATTTCGCCTGGTGGTAGAAAGCATACTGTTATGACTACATTCATCTAGTATGACCATGTACTCTGCTACAATATGAAGATGGCATCATTGGTCGAAGACTCGCCATCTGTAACACCGTCAACCTCAGCAACAGCAAGAGGCCCCGAAGAGTCGCTATAAACAGTGTGGTATCAATGTTAACACTGCGATCGCATACTCTGGTACATTATGAAGATGGAATCAATGGTTGTAGTCTTGTCATCTAACACTGTCAGCATCGTCAACAGCAAGAGATCCTGAAGAGTCGGTTCATAGGGAAGCGAGTGCAAGTATTGTGTGTGGCAAGACATTTGCTAAGCCCACAGGTACCAGATGTCATGAAGAGAGTCACTGTCCATTTACCACCATCCACAAGATCTACCCATATGTTAACTGCTTTGCGGTATATGTGAATTAGAGTGCCTGCAATGCTCACAGTAGGAAGTGTTCTGCAAAAACAATCGCCGTTAATGTTTTGCTCGAATGAAGAATAAGTTAGGCATGTATCATGTATTAGTATGCAGTTTCATGTCATGTCTGTAAAGTAAAGGTTTGCAACCATAGAAACAACTGCCCAGTTGTTACACAGAACTGCTCGATGCCGGTACTGAATGAGGTGTCAGCCATGAGGGTCAGCACTGTGTACGACCACCAGGATACTAGCATATGTAGTGAAACAATTTGGTAGAAGTGATAATGTAAAGGCACCCTTCGCTCGAAACCGAATACAGTGAGTGAAGAGTAAAGAGATTTCGACGGCTCTTAACAGTGAGGTCTTGAGAGCCGATGAGGGTGATTGAAGTGAATATGGAGCAGTGCCGGAATTAAGGGGCAGGGGAAATGGGAGATATCCGAGGAAAAACCCGCCCACCAACGGCATCGTCCGGCACGATTCCCAGTGGCGAAAATCCGGTGCTGGCCGGGGATTGAACTTGGTTCGCCTTGGTGGGAGGCGAGCGTCCTAATCGCTCAGCCACCATCCCCCCCCCCCGTCACCGAGCCAGAATGCATGTTGGTCTGACTCGACAGAATAAGCGCAGGGGCCTGCTTGATGTGCAGTCCTGCTGGGTGAAGGACTAGTAGCTACATTGACTGGAACAACGCTTAAATCTCGCTGATGAAATGTGCGTTAGTAGGTACAGAGCACAAAGGATATATATATATATATATATATATATATATATATATATATATATATATATATATATATATATATATATATATATATATATATATACATACATACATATATGTATATACATATATGATGTTCGTTAACTTATGTTACAGACATTGGGAGATGATTTATCATGGAAAATCATTATGAAAATGCTAAATGACTCGTGTCCGGAAACGACGTCGAAGGGTAGAAAACACCCTCGAAAGTTTGGCGTTACAGATCGTTGGTATGTAATAACATGGAAACATATCAATATTAACTGACCATATTTGGTTTACTAGGTATCATAATGGTAATGTTCAAGACTTTGACAAGATGACTGTAAACATCAACCCCGTTCATACAAAAAGCGAAGTTTCCACCCCTTTAACGTGTTATAGAATTGTACACGGCTGCATTTATGTAAGAAATAATGATGGAATATTAATCACTGAACGAGACTGTACAAAAAAGGGCTCTTTGTTAAACCCCCTCCTCCGTCTGTTGGCGAGAAAACCGCATGTAAATGTGTTATGATACATTGAAGCATGGCCTGAGAGATAGGCAAAAATGAGAAACAGTGCAATGAAACTGGTTGCAGGCCATATCACACGTGCTTAGTAAATGCATAATACATCTTTCCATGAAACAATGGGAACATGGTAATAATACAGCACGGGTATAATGCAAGGGAAAGTGACATTCGTTGTAAGACTAGGGGTAGGCTTTATTCAATGTACATGAAATCGAAAAGAAAATAACATGTTACACATCCAACATTATGTCGTGTGTTTCATAATAAATGTTCAAATTGAAAGCCACCCACATTCACACAGCACTGACACCGCCTGAGCATGGAATGACACACCCTTTCCAATGTACCTGATGTATTCCGGACACTGTTGTAGGCAGCTTCAATGCACGGCAGAAGGTCCGCTTCGCATTCCACGCGTGTTTTGTACACAACTATTTTAATGTGACCCCATAAAAATAAATCTAAAGGATTAAAGTCTGGCGAATGTGCTGGCCATTCATGGTTGCCGATCCATCGTCCACTGAATGTGTCCGTTAGTTGCTGCCTCGCTATGCGACTGAAGTGCGCAGGTGCGGGGTTCTGGAACCACATCCACGTACGCACATCAAGGGGCACGTCTTCAAGTAGACCCGGCAGGGTTTTTGCCAGGAAGTTCCGATACAGGTAGCCGGTAAGCCGATTGGGCAGTACGCGCGGACCGATTAAGTGGTCACCCACGATTCCACACCACACATTGACTGCAAACCGCACTTGATGTCCACAGATGGAAGTAGGTCGTGGGTTTTCATCTGACCACATATGATGGATGTGCATGTTGAAATATCCATCACTCAGAAATGTAGCCTCGTCTGTTAACATGACAGATGTGTGGAAGTGCGAGTGTACTGCATGTCGTAAAAACCACTCTCAGAACTGCAGTCGTCATGGATAATTCTCTATTCGTACCGCTTGCATTCGTTGCAGGTGATATGGGTACAGATTCTGCTCGTGCAGTATGCACCATGCCGTCGTGTAGCTCACCAGTTGATACCGTGATATGATAGGTACGCTGGTGTTTGGTGTGTTCTCCACGTCTTCCAGAATGGTTTCTTCCACATCCACAGGTACTGATCGAATTCGACCTGTTTCGTGCATGTTTTGTTGGAGAGAGTCTATCGTACGAAGTCGGTGGTCTAGGCGTTGTAATATCATGTGGGCAGGCTGTCGTCGTTGTGTAAAGCATTCCTCGTACAACCTTGCTGCGACCAGTCCACGTAACTGTGCGGCACCATACTCTAGGTGCATATCCGCAAGCACCGCGAAACTAAACCGCTCCATGGCACAGTTAAGGAAACACTAAATGTCTTGGTGTCTGCGACATGATGTATGGCGATCGGCGTGTGCCATGGTGTCTAATGGGGTCACCTTGCAGACAACACCACATGCTATTGCATGTAATGTATGTGACTAGCGCAGATGCACATGTCTACATACCGGTCACCACACTTAACAAGTTGTCTACTTCCAGGCCACGCTTCCATGCATTGTCACAACATTTACGTGCTGTTTGCTCGCAAACAGGCAGGGGGAGGGGGTTTCACAGAGATACCTTTTTTGTACAGTTTCGCTCAGTGATTAATATTCCATCATTATTTCTTACATCATTGTCACAGTTTTCACTTATTACAGATTAAAGGTGTGGAAACCTCGCTTTTTGTGTGAACAGGGTTGATGTTTACAGTCACCTTGTCACAGTCCTGAACATTACCATTATGATGCCCAGTACACTAAATATGGTTAGTTAGTATTGATATGTTTCCATGTTATTACGTACCAACGATCTGTAATGTCCAACTTTCGGAGGTGTTTTCTACCCTTGGACGTCGTTTCCGGACATGAGTCAATCTGCATTTTCTTAATGATTTTCCATAAGGAATCACCTCCCAATATATGTAACATAAGTTACGAAACATTCTGTATATATTACATCCCCATGTTGCTACTATTTGAAGAACTTCAGTTTTGTTTCGCATGAAGATGGCGCAAGCTGATAAAAAGCCTTCTGTAGAGCATGACTATGACTGTACCTTCTTCCACGACTGGAAAACAGTATTTCTCCTGTGGGAGGACTTTCAGCAAAAGCTGCCATGCTCATAGTAATGAGAAATGCAGATGTGTTAAAGGACGTGTGATATGTGTGGTGCAAATTTGGTAGAAGCAATAATCTAAAGAGACACACTGGTATGTGTAAAGGTACTGCACCTTTGCTTGACACGAGACAGCACGACAAGGCTATACTTCCTGCAGATTCATCATGTAAACTAACGATAGTCCGAGCGAC
Source organism: Dryococelus australis (assembly GCA_029891345.1). NCBI lineage: Eukaryota > Metazoa > Arthropoda > Insecta > Phasmatodea > Phasmatidae > Dryococelus > Dryococelus australis. Next base: position 3,934,292 of record CM057008.1, read on the forward strand.
CATAACATTACACGGGCCTGCATGGAGTTACAAACAAGTGTGCCAAGAAATAACTATGAGTGTTACAGAGCATGAACCCTAAAGGTAGTCAGAAGTTGTGAACAACACCCCGGCACAGCTAACATGTAAAGTCAAAAACAAAGATGCTACCCGGGATATTGAGAACAACTATGTTATCTCCAAGTCTGTGGAGAATTACAATGCGACCTCCAAGTCTTCTGAGAATTACCGTGTGACCTCCAAGTCTGCTGGTGATGCATATGCTACTGATGAAGATGTGCCAACATCAGCAAAGCGAAAGCATGTTGCTGAGACCTGCTTGAAGTTAGGACGGAAGAAACATAGATTCAAACCTAGTACACCAATCCAGAGGTACCTCGCAACCTACCCAACATGGAAGAAGAAGTTAAATGCCGACATGTATCTTGAACATTCTGTAAAGAGTGATGTGAAGTCTGGTTACTCTGAAGACCCCAAAGACCTAGTTGATAGACTGGGGTGGTTGGTTTCATTGCAGAGCGGTGGATATCTGTCTGCCATCAGAGAGATAAATTCAATTATTGATGAACTCAGATCTGGAAACATTACTGAATGATATATGCATGTTTGTGTGTAATTATGTTGTGTATATAAATGAATATAAAAAAAAACAAATTTTTTTTTTTTAATTTCCGACGTCTAAAAAATGTACTTACTGCTATGTGTTTGCCGGTGTCTTGCTGCATTCACTTCCCGATGAACGACTCTTGTTGTTATGTATAAAGGTTATCACCGCAGGTAAACACAGTGAACCGCCTTGTATGCTAGGCTGAACATGCAATGACAACTTTCGTGTCTATGTATATCATTCACTAAAAATTATTTCCACACACATTAATTCTGTAATGATTGCAGCGACTCTTCAGATACCGATGCTGATGGTGTTACAGTGTCTTCGACCATTGTTTCCGTTTTCATATTGTAGTAGAGTACACGATCTCGCAGTTGCACCATAAGTTTGTAGCGTCTCTTGGCCAGGGGCTTGGGGCTCGGAACACACACACACACACCGCCATCTGGGATTCCCAAAATTTTGCAAAAATTCGCAAAAAAAAGTGTTTAAGGCCGCAGCCGACATCTTGTGCCAGAACTTCCTGCTCTGTCAATCAGGTCTGCCATCTTGGAAGTCGCACTGTCCAGCAAAATGGCGGCCGGAGGCTGGTGGCCAGGTTGGCGGCTAGTATGCCAATGACGACCATTTTTTGGAAACATCTGGAAGCTTCTACCGAATTATCACATACTTATTTGTAAGGGTGAGGTCGAAATGTCGACCTTGGATGAGCTCATGCGACCTTAACCTTGGCCTTTTGCCACAATTTCGAACTTAGAAAAAATTACTGATTAAAAGAACGACTGCTGCAGTAGTTGGTATCGACTAAGCGGTGTGGAAGGTAATGCTGTTGTATTATGCAATTGTGTAGTGTTTTAATTGTGCAAATCCATACTCACATAACCAAACTTACTATGTCCGCACATGAATAACCGTATAATTTGCATCGACTACAACTATAATTACCAGGTTCGACTACTGACTAGGTTAATTAATGTAATTTTGTAAATTTTTGAGACTTCCAGCTTCCATCCTGTCAGTTCTCCAAGTCATGACGCACACCAACTGAGATAATACCTCGGCTTCATCTTCGATGAAACTGAATATGTATGGTGAGTGGATTGGTACGGAGATTGATTCCCGGACGAACTACTTAATAGTCTTTGGTTTTTGGATAATGATGAGTTCTATTCCCGACCAAGACATTTAAATAATTACTTATTTCCTAACCTTCGAGCTCTAAGGACTGGTGAGCGAATTGATACTGATTTCATTTCCCGAACAAGACATTAAAAAAATAATAATTTTTCCTAACAATTGAAATAGGCTATGTGTTACTGCCAATAGATGGATTGTTACTAGATTCGATTCCCGTCCAAAATACTTACATTTTATTTGCACAATGAGTCTATTTACACATAATTTCCATTTGAAAACCAGCTCTGGATTAACACCGGCCACATATACCAAGGCTGTGTGTTCGACTGGCATTTGTTTCTCTTTCACCGTCATTCAACCAATGGCATACATGCGATCCATCTCCATCATTACTTCTCAGTGTTTAATTACTCAAATTCGTTCGACTACCATGTTGGATTCCAGAGTATTACAAATGAAATAAAATATATTTAATGAGATTATTTCTTGTTAGTGCTCTCACACTTGCCTTATCACCCTTAATGAAATGGTTAATGAATTTGTAATAAATATACATGTACGCCCACACACACACACAAACACACTTATGCATACACACATGAAGCCTATACATCCAAACATACATGTACACACACACTTACCAACTACACAAATACGAAGGTATGCACATGAATAATTAGCAACTACGCATAAGATATCGAGAAAGAACATATCCACTCAACATGACACCTAGCACACAACTGAAGATCGTTTGCATATATGAAACTGTGTTTGTTTCTCAACTGCGTTAAACTACTATCAATGTTGTTGACACACGTTCGACTAACGTCGTGGATTGATTTTATGTATAAAAGGATGGGAATTAATTAGAAAATAATTTAGTTCGAGCTTGGAAGTCATCGATGTTGCTTCGCAGACATCACCTGGGAACTAAAGCAAACCAATACTTGAACTGGACTACACAAAGCCCACTACAGAGACAGGTCCATACAGCTAAGAATGAGTCGTTTACCATCCAGCCATCACCTAACACAGCACGATGACTCCGAGTGACAGAGAACAAGACTAGCCCCAGGCTGTGTGCTGAAAACTTGTAATACGTGCCACTTACCAACCCAGACACCATGGAACCTGGATACGACGGCAACAAAACATTTTCGGAAGAAGTGTTCCTGACTGGAACCTACTATCACAGACTCAACAACATGCATAATGTACAAGCCTATCACTTGCTACGACTATGTGCGTGAAGGCCTACAGTGTGTGCACTATGCTATTACCTTTAAAAATGAGTGTGACGATATTTACAGCTCCATGTACTTTGAAACATACTGTGAGAATGCACATTTACGTCTGCAGTTGTGCCAATCTTTTCATCAACCTTTCAATCGTTACCAAAAAATGCTAGTTTAGGCTTACATCGGGAGAGTTGAACACTCATCCATCAAGAGTAAAATCTTTGTATTTACATAACAAATACCAATGAATATTTACCGAGACTATTCCCACATAAGGAGTATGTACGTAGTGATTCAAAAACCATACAGGATAAGTTCATATTTTTAAATAGCATATCAAATAAACCAGAGTATTGACATAATGAATATCGAAATGTAAATAATATGTATGTAATGAGCTGAAACCATCTACCCACCTACCAATGAAACACAATGAACAAGAATAGATTAAAACTATAGGTTTGAGAACATAGTCCTTGCTTTATATCCTGTCATGTCAAGGCTACCTATAAATAGGTCGGTGAGAGGGGGAGAGAGAGTAGAAGGGGGAGGGGTATATATATATATATATATGTACGAAATGCCGAACACAGTTACTAGCTTCGTATTGTCTGGCACTAGACCTAGTCGCGGATGTCTTTCTGCAATACTTGCACTCAGTTTCCGATGAACAACAGACAATGTCTTTACCCTTCTTGTGCCTATACAAGCTATCACTGCAGGTAAACACAGCATTGCACTTATAACAGTGGAATGCCTTGTATGCTGGGCTGAACAAACAATGACTACATTCATGTCATCGTGCATTACAAATTTGGCTAAAAGTATTTTCACAATAACAACATTGATACGGTAATACTTCTAGCGACTCTTTGGAGGTCCTTGACATCGCTGATGTTGTTACAGATAAGTCCTCAAACACTGATAACATCTTCATATTGTAACAGGATACATTATTACTAGATCCACTCGTGACGATCTGCTTTCCATTACATCGGTCGAAGAAGTGAAAACATTCATACAAAACACACACTTATATACTGTTTTTACATCAGAAATATTAGTTTATGTGTTACTCGAACTCTCAGAGAAAGAGAGCGATACAGGGAACCAGAGCTTAAATCAGGCACCTTAGACAGCTCTACCAACCTGTCAACTTCAGAATCAGTTTCTATAATGTAAAATGTAAACATTGTCCGTGGACAACATCATAGGATCGTAGCCTATTGTTCAAAATTTTTTGTATAAAACAAAAAGAAACATAATTTTTACCAAAATTTTAATTTCGCAGAAAAAATTAAAAGACCTTTGCGGTATGGGAGTACTGTGAGAAAACACAAAGGCTTGTTCACCTCAGAAGAAAACATGTAGGTAATTATATGGAAATATAAAATTCCTCTTATACCTAATTATATGTGTGTGTATGTGTGCGAGCGTGCGTGCGTTCGTGTATAAAATATGTGCATATAAAAGTCTTTTCTACATAATTATGTATATAAAATGTGTACATATCAAATTCTTTTATATGTGATTAGGTATATAAAATTATTTTATACATAACTATGTAGGTATTTGCCAATATGGAACTATACAATTCTTTTTATCTTATATAAGATATGAAAAGGCCTACCTAATAATCTACAAGTTTCTTCTGGTGATACATTAAATGCATAGAGGCTTACCAGCTCTGGATAATGTGAAAATAGAGTGAAAATTCTCATTATTCATGTCGTTATGCGATTTTCCCTCACATTACCGGCGTTTCGGCACCATTAAATGTTATTGTTTGCTATTAACATTTCGTGAAAGTAAAGAGAATTTTACCACCATCATACTCTTTTATTTACTCTCAAAAATAACTGTATACATAGAGGACACCCATAGGTACTGAGTAAAACTTATAAGGCTTGTACTGGAAAGGTTGTTCTTGTATAAATAGTTAACAACATTTTATTACCTACCAGTGGCAATTTCTAATTCAACGTTTACTTTTGAGTGTTTGTACGGGGGCTGATTTATATTCGCAGAAAAATTAGTCGTTCTTGCTGGGGGCTTGGACTTTCTGTTTAGGTTTTCTTGGCATGTTCCTAACTGATCGTTGACATTTAAATGTATTTATGACATACTGAACTGTGACACCTATTTTTCATAATTAGACGACTTGTCTATGCACAGAATTTACAAGTGTTTTGTTCAGCGCGGAACGAATTCCCTCACCCTTATCCATTTTATTCTGTTAATTTGTATGCAAAAGAGAATGAACGAAAAGAACAACAATCAATACCGACACTCGTCCCACAGCTGTTCACGCTTTACTCAAGAAGATTAAACGACTAAATGTCTATTAGTTTATGACTAAATGTCTATTAGTTTATGACTAAATGTCTATTAGTTTATGACTAAATGTCTATTAGTTTATAACTAAATGTCTATTAGTTTATGACAATGTCTATTAGTTTATGACTAAATGTCTATTAGTTTATGGATATCAAAGTGACCTTCGTCTAGGGGTACTAATAGCTGTTTTTACTTTCAGGGACTGTGTTTTAAAGAATTATTTTGTTCACTGGATGTATATTGCTCTTATCTGTAATATACAAAACTCTAATTCAATAATTTCTATAAACTAATGAAAAAATAACTATTTAAAATGGTTGATGCTGTGTATGAATAAAAATATGACATACTGTATTAAAAAAAGCTGAAAATTGTTGAAGTAATATTTTTGTGGCTACTAGGTAAAATGAGTATTCAGTAGAAATAGCTTAGTGAAGGAAGGTCAATGTAGTTAGGGATAGTGGTGACACTGTGCCTTGTTGTTGCAGTCGGACATAAAGGGATGCCAGAAGAAGCTGGTGGAGCAGCTGACACAGCTGATCCAGGAGTCGCCAGGTCCACCCACACGCAAGCTGATCGCCCGCTGCCTCGCCACACTCTTCAGTGTAGGCGACACCTTCCTGCTCTTCGATACCGTCAACAAGTGCAATGACATTCTCCGCAACAAGGACGACTCTCCTAGCTTCCTGCCCACCCGCCTGTAAGTAACCCCCCCGCCCTTCCCTCCAACTCAGTGTTGCCAACATGTGGCGTTTTTCAGTTCCAAAATTTTAAAAAGGGAAAAAGCTTATTTAGCATGTAAATCCTTAAACAAGGAAAAAACTGAAGAGACAAGAAATAAATAAACTTAAGTGTTTCTAGTTTTTAAATACAGTTTCATTTATTTTCTGAACTAGTTTTTGGTAAATACATTAAACATGTGAGCCAATGGATTATGGTGTTTCGGAAGATTTCTCTCCTTCTGAGAAATGCAAACATTCTTCACCCAGTGTTGTTGATAGCGGATTGAATTGGGAAATAATGTGTTGTTGTACAAAACTTTTAAGAGCTACATGACAAGGAAAGCTAGAACTCTAATGCAAAATATAAACATTGTTAAGTCTCAGTGTACACAGGAATTAATAGTACTGTTATTATTAATGTGTATTTCAAATGTATATTTAGGTAATTTTTTTATTTTGCTTCGTTTTCAAGCTGTAAAAAACTGCTAATAATATGTTACTTTTATTCTTTCTTTTCCCCCAGTGTTATTAATTTTGTGGGGAGGAATTCTGTAGTGATACGGGATATTTTGAGTTTCAGCATGGGATTCTCACCTTTTGCTGATTGGCAACACTGTGCCCTCCTCCAACCTGTTGCACTAACAATTAGAGGCTCTAGTAGGCTCTTTACTGTTATTTCCAACTTTTCTGATGCCCTGCTAAATTTCTACTTCTAGAATATTCTTCTGCCTCATTACAACAAAGCCTAACTAAGACTAGTAGACTACAACAAAGCCTAACTAAGACTAGTAGACTACAACAAAGCCTAACTAAGACTAGTAGACTACACCAAAGGGACAACGCGCTGCGTTCATGTGCACTCGGTATGATAATTTTTTGCATTACTAAGAAATATCTCTTACTAAACATTACCAACACACCTATTTTCTCTGTTTTATTTGTATTAATTATGAATGAAATAATTTATAAATAAAATATAAGTAAAAGTTCAATTTAACAAAAAATTTTATGTTGACTCAAGAATTAGGCCCAAACGCTTGCAGTATATGACATCTTTAGGAAACACCCAAACATGCTATACATCTGGTAATTTTTCAAATGGTAGATTCCAAAAGTATGAAGAAACCGCAAATGGACTACAGTAATCTCTTCATGGTAAAATCAGGACTTTTTTGAAGCCCTGCTAAAGATCTACTTGTTTGTATTCTTCCAAAATGTAACCAGTTAACATGGCCGTGGATAGAGCTGATCACTTTATTTATGTGTCAGTCAAATGAAACTGTATAACTATTGGAAAAATAATTCCATTTACAAATTTGCTAATCATTATACTCGTGTGCTTAATAAAACAAACAAAAAATAATAATTTGAGTTTGTTGCAATATTATGACAAACTCCTTATTAATATTATACCACCAGTAATTGAAATATAATATAACAGTTGCAGCTGTCAAAATGTTAATATAATGGTAAAACTGCACATTGTATGTGTGTGTTAGATGTTGATGCAAAGAGCACAGATAGTTGGAAGGAAGGAGAATGGATGGGAGCAATGTGCGTAACAGTGTGAATACTTGATGTCAATTATATACATGCATGGGAGGGACAGCTCAAGTTTTTATTGTTGCTACAATATAAAAACCTTTGGTGGTGATTACAATTATTACAATTCGACTCTTAGCTTCTATTGTTGGGTATGCATTGCTTTTTCTGTTTTAAGTATAGTAGTTTCTTTGGTCAGTTTCATGCCCATACAAAGAGAGCTAAATTAGAGATAACTTTAAAAACAGTTTAAAAATAGCAATGGCGCAAGGACCAATTTAACAGTATTTCAAATATTGTGTTTTGATAACTTCCTTAGTTGAAGGCCATAATAGTATTACCATTGCACCACTAAGGTTCTGGCTTCAAATTTAATGTTAACAGTGGATGGTTCTGCCCTGTTAAGTTTAGATTTGGATTGGTCCGTATGTTGCTCATCTGTGGTTTAAACTGTGATATAAATAACGATGTTAAAAATTAATAGTTAAAATAAAAAATTTGTGAATTCGAGAAATTCAAATTCAGCAGCATAAAAAACACATGTTGTCAGACACCACATTCAATCACCACCTTGACCACCTCCACCGCAACATCCATTACCCTTTCCACCACCACTACCACCAACACCAGTGTCACCACCAATGACACTGTTACCACTACCAATACCACCACTAACACCACCACCAATACCACCACTAGCATCACCACCAATGCCACCACTAACACCATCAATGCACACACCAGTAATGCCAACACCACCACTAATACTGAATGCAACAATAATGCAAACACCATCAATAATGTCAACACAACTGCTAATGCCAACACCGCCATCAATAATGCCAACACCACCACTAATGCCAACACCACCCCCACTAATGGAAATACCTCCACCAATGGCAACACCCTCTCCCTACTAATGCTAACAGAACTGCTAATGCCAGCACCACCACCATCACTACTTATGTCAACACAACTACTAATGGCAACACCACCACTAATGCAAACACCTCCTCCACCAATGCCAACAACACCCCTATGTATATCACCACCACTAATGCCAACACCACCACTACTAATTAATGCTAACACAACCACTAATGACAATACCACCGCTAATGAAAACACTACCACTAACCCCAAAACCATCACTTATGCCAACATCACCACTAATGATGCCAACATCACTACTATTGCGAACATAACTACCACTTATGCAAATATCACCACTAATGACAACACCACTGCCACTAATACCAACATCACTGCCACTAATGCTAACATCACCACCACTAATGCCAACAGCACCATTGATGCCAACATAATCACTTATGCCAACACCACCACCAACACAATCACTAATGCCAGTGCCAACACCATCATCACTTACACCAATGACACCATCATTAACACCAACACCACTACTAACACCAACACCACCACTAACACTGACACAACCATAACACCACCATCACTAACATTACCACTACCAACCCTAACATCAACACTTCCACTATCAGTACTACTGTGAATAGCATCACCACTTACACTACTAGCATCAACACTTACACCACTAGCATCACCACTAACACCAACAATACCACTAACACCACCATCACTAACATCACATCTACCACCAATACCATGACCACTACCACCACTAGCATCACCACTCATACCAATACCATTATCCCACCATCACTACCACCTCCACTAACACCACCACTAATAATACCACCATCACTTCCATCAATACTACCGCCACTAACATGACTCTGTAAGTAGAATCTCCACCATCACTATCACAGCCCTATTTAATACTAGAATCTTCTCTAACTGTACCTTTTATCACTACTAATACTAACACCCATGCTGCTACCTTACTTACCTTCTGCCATTCCTAACACCAGCATGTCTTCTGCTACCACTGCTAATATTACCATTACTACTGCAACTACTATTGCCACCACAAATGCCATTTACCACTGTTACCACAACATACCATCACCATTCTCTTACTGCTGCTGCTGTGCCAGTTGTTACTGTGATATGTATGAAGCAAAATGTATAGAACCCAGTTGCCAAACATTTGAACATAAAATAAAATTTTACTAAGAAAATTAGTTTATAGAACATAGAAGTTGGAAACATTATAGCATTTATGTTGTGATGAAATTAACACAGTTATCAACAGGATTTTTTATTCCTCCAAAGATTGATCTAAAAGTGTTCAGATCATTGTAAAAGTACAATAGAACTTTGTCTTGAAAGTATTTACTGTTAATTATTTAGTACAGTGTGGTGTGTTCACATTTATTTAAAGTAAAACAATAATTTTTTTCATGATGTGTGTAATTTTTGCCATGTTATTAAGATAACACATTTGTTTCAATTTCCTTACATTATTTTTGGTATTAAAAAATGAAAAAGGGAAATACCAATTTTTAATATTAAGTATCTTATTAAAAGTACCTCTCTTATTATATTAGTTAATATATTAATACTATTTTTGTGAATTATTATTGGAATATTATATATTAATAGTAATATTAATTCAATGGTTTGTACAAAATAATATGCTAATGCTAATTATTTTGAAGTTTATATATATATATATATATATATAGACACACACACACACAATTAGAGACATAGATTGAGAATAGGTCGTGATTAAAATTTTTTGGATATGCTGGAACTGCATCATTGCTAATTTTTACTGCATATTCTTTCTCTTTACAGTGCTGCCATCTGTTGTGTCGGCTACATGTATGAGAAGCTAGGGCGTATGATGGGTCGGTCATATGAAGAAACGGTACAAATTCTCACAAAGTCTTTGCGCAGTGCTGAATCCCAAACCAGAATTGAGATTATGCTGACCTTGGAGAAGGTATGCTCATAATTTAGTTAATGTTTTTATTACTTGGCTTCTTCTAATTCAGTTTTAACAGTGTTGTGAGGGAAATATAAGTTTAAGAATTTATCAGGAATTGTGTTCAAATTTTGACAAGATTTGCATTGCTACAAAGGCAGGTTTCTGAAATTTTTTGGATATAATGCTATGCTTTAATTAGGTGATTTTTGTTATTTTTTTCAAATGAGGAAATTATTTGAAAGTATACATATAGCGACATTTATGACTTGGTAATGCTATGAAAGGTTGAGACTACTTTTCACACTGATTTACGCAACCATGTAAACTAGTGTGTTCTCTTGTAGACATAGTTTTTGGTACTTTGTTTACAAATCGTGTACACTAACTAACCACTAGGGTACTAGAGTGTCATTTACTCTTCAAAGTAGCATTGTGTAGAAATGTTGGTGCAGGTCCCAGTTTTGACTTGGTAATGCTATGAAAGGTTGAGACTACTTTTCACACTGATTTACGCAACCATGTAAACTAGTGTGTTCTCTTGTAGACATAGTTTGTGGTACTTTGTTTACAAATCGTGTACACTAACTAACCACTAGGGTACTAGAGTGTAATTTACTCTTCAAAGTAGCATTGTGAAGAAATGTTGGTGCAGGTCCCAGTTTTGGGAGGAATTATTTTTCCTGATAAAGGAAGCACAGGTATTTTATGCTGTTTTATGGTTTATTCTGTTCTGGAAATTGCACACTAGATTTATATTGGCAAAACTCTTTGATATTTTTGCAGAACATTGTAATGGAGATTTTATTTAATTTTTATAATATATTTGTAAATTCACACTTTTTACACAGATGTTGCTTGTGACTAGTTGAATTATTTAATTTGAATTTTTGAGTAATGACTCTTCATAAAAATATAAACCATACGTCTCTTTATCAAAAATGGAATTTTAATTATAGTTAGGTACAAAACAATGTAAATAACATTAGCAAGGTAGCAAGCTTCACTGTAAAATAGTTACATAAAATTATTTAATATTGGAAGTCCTTAACTTGACACTGAGCAAGTTGTTACAAAACAAGATATTATTAGTGTTTGAGAGTCGTAGTATCTCCTCAGGTATTTTGGTTGCACAACGTTGAAATTGTTGGTAAATTACTTAGTTTTATGTCCTGTGTTTATCGACTAGGCTTGCACAATAGTGTAGTAATCTTTTGTCATCAATGTTACTGTCTTGAATTCTCACATCTTCTTTAGGCCCGGCCTCGCACACCAAGTTGAATTACTGGCTCTTATCTTATTTCATTTGTTAGAGTCATTTATTTGGAAATTATGTCTACACATCTCTGACGATGTGCATTACGCCTTAGAGAAAACACAAATTCTGAACTTTAGTTTGTTAGTTATGGTTAGAGGTACATCAAAATAGCATTTTGAGAAGAAATACTTATTTTATAGTATTTTGAGATGGAGTTTTCAGCATTTTGTCGCATATTTAATGACAAACAGTAACAAATTATAGAAATGGTTTTATTCATAGTTTACTGTTAGCCGATATATTTACACTAAGACATTTGGAGTCAGTATATTTGTTTAGTGCAATAATTCATGTAAATACCTAACATAGTATGTGTATTTAGTTAGTGTACAAGGTATTTTAGAAACTCTTAATTCAGAATTAACTGGCGGGGCTTCATAATCAGAAAAAAACTAACACTAGTGAAGGAAGGAAATGTGACTTTCTTTTCTTTTACTGCATCTTAGTGTAGCACACTATAAAGTTGTTACTAACAATTGTATAATTATCATGTTTGCAGTCTGCTGTAAGCAGGTTTTTGCTGTAAGATTTTATATGTATATATTTCAAGTGTAGAATATAGTTAAAAAATTTTTTCCCTGAATAAAAGCACTATGTTTCATTTTTATCTTTAATGTCAATACATATAAAGATAGTTGAAATATTTGTTAAAAGTCAAAATAAACAGTCTGCTTAAACACATTCTAAAATATGACTCATGACATCTTCTCAACAATGAATAATCGACTTTGCCTCATCAGTGCACATCATTTTGTCGCTCAATTCTACGGAGTTTGATTGTTGCCACACATCACGAGACGTTAGGAATCGTACTATCCCAAGGCAAAGGACGGGCGTTCTACGCCAGATTATATTACTCACCAACCATGCCACCAAAGCTATGTATCGAGATCATCAAAGTACTACAGCGCTCTGCCAAATGGCACCACTAGTATGATCGCAGAGGCATGAACCTGGATCCAGCGCCGGCCACTAACATCACACGCCAAGAGGATCTATGTCTTGTCCACCCCCTCTCCATCTCCAGCCAGGGTGCGCCGGCCAGAGTATAAATAGCGGGCTGCATTCCCTGTAACGCCAGTCTGTTCTGTTCCTTCACTGCACGCTTCCATTGACTCCCTGGTCTTCACCGCACTCCTTGTGTCGAGGATGATGTCCAACTATTCTTTGCCGAAGACTCCTATCGTCGTCAAACACTTGACACTGCTGGCCTCTTCAGGGCAACAGAGTAGAGTAGTCCATTTTAAGTAAGTATCGTAATACTTGTCTACCTACCCATTGTTAGCCTAGGAACAGGTCGCCTTCTCTTGTCTTACGTAGGATTAAGCTTCCATAAGCTCCTGCTGATGTTAGGAGGTAGTGAGATACCACCACTGGTTATTTCCTTCGCCAGAATAAACAGCATTTAATTTACTCAAGGGTATCTTTCCCGTAGAATAGTACCTATCCCTGTAGACATCAGGCCCGTCTGAGGGGCAGCAAGTGATGGAAGATTTGTTCATTACCGCCCATACTCGTAAGTAGAGTACCCACACACATTCTGGATGGCCACCCCAGTGTGTGGAATGGTAAAACCCCGGCACTAGGTACTCAGCCTCTTGAGGTCAACTTGTCGGCTTAGTGCATACTCCTTCCACCGCGCTCCTTGCGCCAGAAGGGGTATTCCCCGAGTTGGGAAGGCTGGTTCTCCTGACACACTCACCCCCCTGTGCTGGGACTGTCCGCCAATGAGACCTAACTCAATATTGACAATGCGTCTTGCACCAAGTACTAAGATAGGGATACCGCATTCGGTTGGCAGACACAGTACGTGGTGTGATACCTATATATGCCCACATTTCACCTGCTCAACTTTCATGGGTTTGATAGTAGCAATCTTGTCCTCATACCCTAATCACGTCAGAGAGGGTTAAATGGGTGAACGCTGCCTCTGGGCATGAGCAAGAACTTAAACCCTTCCTTGCTGCACTTGCGCACCTTCCACAGAGAGAGAGAGGGCCCAAGTGATCTGCCACCTGGATAGATCTACCATGCCAGAGGTATCAACGGACCTCTTCACAGCACCCATCCGACTCAGCGAGGAGATACACCCCTTGTTTGCAGCATATCTAAGTGGTCAGGAATAATCCCTAGGAATCACCAATCCATGCTTTTGGGGAATTGAAATTGCAGAGCTGACCCCAGCGACCATAAACCCTAATGAGCACCTGCTCACCAACCTACCCAATTCTAACTCATGCAAGTCAGAATTGCCGCAGGTCAGGCAGCCTCCACAGCTTAAGCATTGCCTAGGTATTTGTGCCAGAACAAACCAGCCAAAGTGCAAAGTGGTACTCTCTGTACCCGATTTCGTGCCCTGACACAAAGCTACCAGGCCCGTATTATATACTGGATGCGCTCCAGTGCCATGCAGGGATTAGAATCCAAGCCATGCCGTCTGGGTGCATCTGTCGTCGTAGCACCCACCAAAACATCTTTCTTGGTGACGTACCTCCCGCAGCTGCAGGACGTCACACGTCAAATGTTTTGTATTACTGTTTTCCTATTTCAAAGTAAAACAGGAAAGATTAACTACTTTTCTTTCATTGCAGTTTCTTTGAAGATGGGGAGAATATTGTCATGATTTGGGATTATTTTAGACGCATCTTATTTTCAAGTCATTTTAAGGGAATAATTTTCCCGTGGCTTGCAGATTATTTCAGTAAGCCCAACCAGCAACTGACAGCTTCCATCGCGTACCTCAAGACTGTTGCTCTGTCCCCACCGACAAGAACAACACCTAACTGTCAACACGTTCAAACACCCACAGCATACACACGCACAGTCGTTCCACCAACACCTCGTCCTAGTACCAGTAACATCAGTCACCCAGGTATACTGCCCAAAGCATAGAACCTGAAGCGAAAGATTACAGTGAGTTTGTGTCTGCTGAAAAGCTACCAGTCCAGTTCTCTACACTGTGCAAGCCTCATTACCACGTAGGGACTGAATTAATACCAGAATAGCATGTACCTTATTTAGTACTTTACAAAATTCTACCTCCACCTGACGTAGTGTCTCCTGGTCGACAAAGCATCACACGTCTACTTAAATCATAAAAGTACTTTAAACAATTTTGTATTCTGTTTAAACATTGTGCTCTTCCACACATTGATTTTAATACTGTTTGTAGCAGTCCTAACTTACATTGCTCTTACTGGGATGTGTCTCAGGTGTGTTCGGGAATGGGGAATGCCATCTCAAATGTGCACAAGGAGATCTACAAGGCAGCGCGACCTTGTCTCACTGATCGTGTCATGGCGGTGCGATGTGCTGCCGCCAAGGTGAGCTGACACTCTGATTAGCACTGACTGCAGATTGGTTAGAATTGTTCATGCATAAGTTGTGCATTTATATTGATATTTTAAAAATTTTTCCCTTATTGGCAGAATTAAATATTTAGCACAAAGGATGAAACCAAACCATCACAAATGTTTTCTGTGGTAAGAGTTAGAAAGTGAGTGAGTGGCACCAAAGTATGGCCCATCAATTTTTTTAGTGAGGAGATTTGGATGGCTCTTAACATAGAGGTCTTGAGAGCTGAAGAGGGTGATTTGAGGCGAGGTATGGAGCAGCACTGGAATGACAGGGCAAGGGAAACGGTTGATCCTAGAGAAAACCCGTCAACCAGCAGCATTGTCCAGTACAATTCCCACTTGCGAAAATCCACAAGCGACCCTTGCTAGGAATTGAACCCAGTTTGCATAGGTGGGAGACGAGTAGTCTAACCACTGCACCAGGTAGCCCGTTGCCAATTTTTAAATCTGTATTTATAGTAATGTTCAAAATGCATTTTATAGTTCAATCAGGAAACTGTTTATAAAGTTATCAATTTTTTTTTGTAGGTTTTCAAGCTCCAGTGTACATAGTTTTTTAAAGTGATTTTTTTTTTTTTTTTCAGTTATAATGTTTATCTTTGTAAGATATGATAAAGTATAATTGCGATTGTGGCTAGTTAAAATTTTATTAATATGATCTTCAATTAAATTTTTTTCGGACTATTATTCAGAATTATATTTCCTGAAACTGAGATGTAACATATTCACTAAGAAGCACTCATAATTTTTAATTAAAAATATTTGGGTTGTTGAAAACATTCTGCAGTACAGATTGGAAAATTTGTTGAATTGGTTGTGTTCACTGTGATAAATGAGAAATGTTCCTTCGTTGTTTATGAATTGCAGGAACTGTTGTGGACGAAAATGGTAGGTGCACTTTTTCCATGAGAAAAGTGTAACGTGTTCTTTGAGAGCAGTGTTAACAGCGATAGGTGTCCTGACAAATTACACTAATGTACTGGGGTCCCTATGTACACAACCACACAAATTAATATTTATTTATTGTTAATGCAAATATAAATTAAATATAAAATGTGTTCATTATCTTCAGTAAAATGCAAGTACATATTATTCAATAAAAAATAAAGTGTATTTAGTCTGGTTTTCTGTTTTTTTTTTACCAGCAAATATTTGTTTGATTTTGTATTTAAAATTGCAAAGTTACTATTTTTTATAATTTTAGAAGCATATCTTGCTGGTACATTCAGCAAAGAAGCAGCTGTAAAATACAGCAGCTCCCAAAATTCTCAAACAAATTAATTTTCCCCACACCACATTTATAGAAGGCGGCACCACATATGTGTCTTTGGTTTGGAAAGAGCTTGCTGACTCAGTCTGTACCATGGAAACCAGTTATCACAGTTTAAGAAAGCACCATGTGTGGTTCTACTAATAATGGAGAACTAATGCAGCTGATTTAACCATATTTCTAAACAAATTTGCTCATCAGTGTCCACCCTGTTCCCAATTAACATATAGTTATTATTGACATAAAATCACATCATAGCAGAACATATTACATACTTGTAGAGTAAGGATGTGCTCGTGAGGCAGCTGTCCAGCATGGGTGTGTGTGAAGAAGGCAGTGCACGTTTACTGAGTGGTGTATGTTGTGTGGTTGGCAGTGCCTACTAGAGATGCTGAACCATGCAGCGTTCCTGTACACTACAGAACTGGAGAGCCTTGCCACGCTTTGCTTCCGCGCATTTGACGGCTCCAACTATGAGGTGCGGTGTGCGGTTGCCAAGCTGCTGGGAGCACTGGTCGCCTCCACGCAGCAGCCACACAGGATCAGTCCTGCCGGTCCGTCTCAACCAATGTTGCCAAATGGCCTGTAATTCCCCAAAATGTTTGTAATTAGAAGCAAGCATGTAGTTCAGCATTTAAAGACACATTTGTGTGGATGTGCTGGACACTTTAATTCATAATGATTTTTTTTCGAAACCTTTTACTGTGTTATATTCAAACATGTAATTTTTATAGAAAGTGTAGGAAGGGATTCTTGATTCCGGGATTCACAAAAATATATAGTATGGTATTCATAACCAAGCATTGATAATTTACCTATATCAAGCAAAACAAGTATAGAAATGAATTTAGTAATTTTAAATTTGTAATTTATTAGCTTTAAAGGTGATAAAATGCAAAAAGAAAATGATAAAATACGCCTTCAAATTTTTTGATAAAATTTAATCTTGTAACTATTTTTTTTCACGAAAGTGCCATTTGGGAAAGTGTCCATATTGTTATAGTATGACAAAATGAATAAAATGTGTTCGCCGAACATGTATATATAGTGTGTATTGGTGTAGTTGATTTTTAACTTGAGGTTTGTATAATCTTTGCATGTTGCTTTGCATCACTGATCCCAACACCATGCTGCTGTAGCTGATTGGATATTAACAGAGTGCCTAATAGAGTTGAGTGGAAATATCTGGATGGCACATAACAATAATGTTTTTGGTTCCTGTGAGGGTGAAGCGCGATATACCGTATTTTGGTGTGTATAGGCCACATGATTGTATAGGCCGCATGCGTGTATAGGCCGCATCATAAGTTTTTTTAAATAAAAATTAGGGATTATTATTATTATTTCAAGTATAGGCCACACTGAATGTTTTTATTCCTGAAAATATTGTTAAGTCACAATTCCGTACAAACATAATAAATTCCAACTTAATTTGTCCCCTACAAAACATTTGTGATAGAAGATTTTTGTTGTGTTGCAATGTTTACGAATAAACATCACGTGATTACTATTCCACAGATGGTAATGGACTTGAGAAAGCAAAACCACAGCAACATGATACACAAAAGGTCATGTTATCAATGTGCACTTGTAGTCATGGCGGGCATGCAAACAACTTAAGATATCTTTCTCTTGTACAGTAGAGAAATTATTTCCTCATGTACGACATCAATGGACGAGCTCCAACATGTTTAAATCTTAAACATGCTCAATGATGGTTATTTTGTTAATGAATGTGAGTGAACAAATAACTGTATGAGTGTGTGTGTTTTTCTTTCTTTCTTTCTTTCTTACTTTATTACTTTGAGAATTAAAACATTAAAATAATGTACTGGATGTTGACAAATTTCTGGACATGTTTCGGGGAAATAATTTCCAAAAAAATTTTTTTATGCCAATATCTCGTACATTAGCAGCACCCCACTTTTTGTAGTAATTTTTTTTGTAAAATTGTGTTTCGTATACACGCCGAAATACAAATGGGCAGTGGAAACAGGATTAACCCATGAAACCAGCGAGCCAGTGGAAACTCCAGGTCAGGTGTCACCTCACCTCACTGGTGGGATTCAAGATGTCTGTTTGCACGGGTATTCATCAATCAGTGCTTCTGTATCTTTCTTCTGTGGTGTCAGTGGGATATTTAAAAGTAGCATAGGCCGCAGTGGTGTAGTGGTTAGACTACTCGCCTCCCACATAGATGAACCGGGTTTGATTCCCGGCGAGGTCACTCCTAGATTTTCGCATGTGGGAATCTTGCTACACGATACTACTGGTAGGCAGAATTTCACTGGGATTTCCTATTTCCCCTGCCCTTTCATTTTGACACTGCTCCACGCTCACCTCACGTCACCCTCATTGGCTCTCAATACCTTGATGTTAAATAGCCACGTATATCTCTTCATTCACTCACTTACCCTCACTTCACACTCACTGGCACTAAAGACTTTGATTTAATTTGCCAACCAACACCTTTTAACTAAACTCATTATTTCTTGTAAGGTAGATAGCACCCCTGCAGAGAGTGTGGTGTTCCATAGTGTTGCTGTTATCCTGGGAGATATATTGTGGGCTGCTCAGTGACATTTTGCATATTGCATATTTTTGATAGGTACAGGTTTACCGGTTCACAGTTACACCAGTTCTTGACATTGAGAACTGATACTGAGAAACTGTTTTAAAATCTCAGTTCTACTACGACCAAAACAGTGCACACACTACTAGTTATGTACATAGAAATACATGAAGTGGAAAATGTCTTACCCACCACCACATTCCTATTAATAATTGTTAAGTAATTTTTTCAACGTTTAAACTTTGGTTAAATCTCAAGATTCTACGAGTACAACAAAATTGTTATTGATTTCTAACTGCATGTTTCTTGTATGTAATCAAGTATAAAAAGGTGTCGATAGATGTTGAGGCGTGATGGCTGGGAAACTGGGCACTTCGCTTGGTCTACGAGGGGGGCTCTTTTATTTGTATGTGGGTTCAGGCAGAGAACCCTTGGTGACCCTATGGGCTGGTTATTGCGGGTGTGCCTTAGCTTGGAGGGAGCAGGTATACACAGTCGGCCTATTTGGGCGGCAGCAGGCTACATAGGCGTCCAAGGCAGCGTGAGTAACAGTGGATGCTGGCTTACCATTTGTAGACTAGCGCTGTAGGTGACCGCTGGCAGGCGGTGGCTGGTCCAGGAGCTGCTGGGCTCTGGGTGGCAGCAATGGGCCCAGTCCCACTGGCAGTCCAATTCGCAGGCAGACGACTAAGAAATGTGGTGAGCCGGCAATCTTCCATGGTGGCCCAAACAAGTTGCTAGTGATGACTGAGGAGTGAGTCTCCTGCAGTCAGTGGGTAGCTTGTGCCTGATCCCGAGCGGGGGAATTGCTGATGGCCGACTGGGATGTGTTACCTGGAAATTGGTAGGCTGTAGGGGCCGTAGATTCCTTCTTATTGGACCACTTAGTTAGTCCTCATCTGGTGAATGACATTATGTTAGATACTACAGGTTGTCACAGTAAGCAAGGGGCAGGTGACAGTAAATTTCCTAACTAAGAGTACAAAAGTGTGATAACATCACACTTCGTGATGCCTGGTGCTTCAATCAGCGAATCGCATGCAATGAATGGTTGAGAGGTACAAATCACCCTTTGAATTAGAATGCAGTGTGTCGATTTGAAAGTATTTATTCTTGGGAGAATAAAACTGTGACCCGTACTACCTCCCACATTTTCGTTGTTACCAATTAGCTGGTGGAAGTTACGTTAATAACAGGTGAAGGAGACCTGTTATAGCAAGAGCAAATCTAGAGCAACTAGTAAAGTAGTTGTGAGAATGTCTCAAAACCTACTGTCACCTAGTTTGGTCCTGAAAGGACAGGGTGTAACTCTTCCAAGTGGAATGCGTGTCGCAGAGATTGAAGCAAGCTTTGCTAGTCGTAGATCGGTTGTGGCAGCTCACCCGACCACTGCAGTGCTAAGCAGTGATAGGGCAAGCTGCTGGGTTGCCAAGGCAGAGGAAGCCAATACAATGACAATTCAACGTCAATTGGCATTCTGGAGGTCCGTTTGGCCCAAAATACAGACTGGTGTCTTCCTTCGACTTCCTTCGTACATTTTCAGCTGGCTGGCTCCTCCCTGAGTAGACAGCATCATGGCGCCATCCCCTGCTGTGCTCTCTTGGCGAAGGTTGTAAGCGGGGTAGCTCTGTGTTGTGGGTGGTGACTAACGCTCACTTAGGGGCAGGCCAGCTCTGTTCAGGTGGTGAGGCAGGGGCGCATTACTGATGTGCGTATTTTATTGCTACTGGCAACAGTGGGTTTTATTTATCTCTCATGTGTATGTAGCAGTCTGGGTTTGTCCTCCCAGTGAGGGTGTCGTGGCTTCCCACTGGCTGAGTTGAAGTCGTAGATGCTTATGTAGTGCATTGCCAGCTATACATCATGCATCATGTTATATTACAGCTGTTGTGCAACATAAACAAAATGGACAACACTATGGTGGACAATGGAAAATGATGTGCTCGTGGCGGTGCACTGGAGGAACCATTTAATATCAGGATGTTTGGTGCAACTTTGCGGGAGCTTATATTCAAGTAGAAAAACATTATTTTTAAAATAATGCAGTGCATTTAATTATCATGTAGAAAACCAAAAAAACTGTGTGTTGCCCATCCAGGGAGGCTTGGACCATCTGCAGGGTAGCCAGAAATTCAGCTATTCTGGACAGCAGGTACACGGGCCGGAGTAGCAGTTCAACGCATCCTGTGATGAATGAAAAGTTTTGGTACCGTATGGCCCATCCCAGACTCATGAGGACTGGATCTTTGCACATGATAGCCCAGACTTCCAGAACATTACACATGGCTGGCAGGAAATTGAATAGGTAAACTTGGTGTAGATATAGATGTGGTGACAACCTTAGTTCAGATTGTGCACTTCCCGTCAGGACGCATGGTAGGCTCAGTTGGTTAGTCACTGGTCTCCTTTCCTTCGAGATCTTGGATTTTATTCCAATCATAGCATGCAAGAAACATTCAGGCGAGAGTGGTAGACACTGCTGTCATGTGGGGGTTTTCTCAGTGTTCTTCTGTTTTCTGTCGCATCATCATTTCACCCCATCCATTCTTTGAGCCGGCCGGAGCAACACATCTATCCCTTGGGTAGGGCATCCTCCTCTCACCTGTACTTGACCCTGTCTCAGACAGGAATTCCATGTCGATTCTCATTTCCACTTCCCATCTGCGTTCACAGTACGAGGAGGCTATTGGCGCCCCACTGTTTGTGTGTAGCTAATGACAGGCTGGTGTCTGTGACTCCCCTACAGATGGCAGGAAAGCTTGCGCTGTCGACTTGACTGGGTTTATACTGGGAGCAGGATGGGCTGGTTGTGGCAATTTTATTATGGCCCGTTGTGCACATGGAGGTGCAGTTAGAGGTGCTGGTCTGCTTTGGGTTTGGGCTGGTAGGTGCCATATCCAGGCGATGGACTACTCTGTCAGTGGCTATAGGCCACATGGTAGAGACAGTCTTCTTTTACGCTGTGTTGGCGGCAGTGGTGAAATGGCTTGTAGAGTATGCCACACTAAATCAATTTGGAGACTGCAGTTCCTGCCTGCTGTGCTGGCTGTGATACACCTCTGGCATGGTGCTTCCTCTCGTTTCCAGGTGTATACGTTGGCAGCACCACGTTCTTTTTCTATCAACTCCCTAACCAGGGCTGGACCTTGCTTGACTGCCTTTTTTTGCCCAGTTTGGTGACGATGCACAGGAGTTAGTACAGAAGCATGGGAGACAGCGGGTGTTCCATGGAGGTGTCACAACCTGAAGGAAACAGGAGTCAGAATGTGGGTTATTTGGGTTGGCCTAGTTGTTGGCGCCCAGGCAAGATACTAGGCAGTTGGGAAGTCGCAGAAAATCTCAAGCATCTGTCTGTAGGTATCAACAGTAGGGTAGGGGCATCTACTCGCATACTACACAGTAATGTGGGAAGTCGCAAGATCAGTGTTTCACGTAAAGTCGGAGCTCCCGGTAGGAGTTGGCTCCTGGCATCCTGCATGTGGATTAGCTGGGCGGGAAGTCGCAGTCAGACCTAAGCACTCGCAGAAAGGTTACATCAGTCGAGAGAACCTCCACTCCAAAGAGGTGGGATTTCCAAGAGCAGGAGGATGGGGTTTGGGGGTCGGCACATACCTGCTTCTGCAAGAGTGTAAGTGGATAATGTGTCAAAATGGGAAATAGCAGGAAACAAGGTGCGGAAAGAAAGAATTGGAGAGTGATAATTCGACCGGCTTCGTTTAAGCCTGTTTATTGCCAAAACCACAAACACACATAACCTAGCTTGTACCCTGATTGAGGCCTGAGGGGCCGACCTAGGATGCCAACCAAGATGAAGTCTCTAGTCACGGTAGACACGGAGGGGTGGGGACTGGAGATAACCCTAATCATGCTGTAACTCAGACATTTTATTGCTACAGCAAGAGGAGAGCAAGGTAACAGAGAAGCGTGGTAGGCTTCATGAGCTGTGAAGCAGCTGTTGGTCTAGTTCGTAGACGCAAAGCTGCCTGGTGTCAAGTGAAGGTTTGGCATAAACACACTGACGGGCAGTGATTCGTCTGGATACTGGACGGTGCCGTCGGAATGTGTCCAGTTAGAGTGACGTCCTACAACTACATTGGATGCGTCAGCCAGAGGTTGAAGTATTGTGTACGTGGCCAGGCAGAGTGATGTTCTGCAACAGAGCTGGGCTAGTCACTCTCGAACTTGGGGCTGCCGCACTCCTTATAAACACAGTCTACATTGCCAGCACAGGGGGCACTGAGTGTAGCAGTGCGGCAGAGATGAGAGAGAGAGAAGCGACAAAGGGCAATGGAGATGGCTGAAGCTAGTGTCCCAAGTGAGCGACTCGTTTCTCTTTCGATACCAGTGCTGGAGGGTAAGCGGCCCTCTGCATGGAGCGAGTTGCGGCTGACGGGAGGCATGCGCTGCACTTCTGTAACCTTAGGTGATGTGCTCTGTGGCTTGGGTGGCTTCATGTCTTCTGGAGGGATGTTGCAGCTGTGCCGGAAGCTACATTAGATTATGACGTCGCCCGTGGTGCGTCACTGTGTGTTTGAAACCGATATTGGCAACAACACAACAGACCATTGGATTACCGCGAGTGCCATTGCACACGAACACATCTAGCTTCTTGTTGAAGACATATGGGGAACCTGATTTGGCTATTATAATCAATTCAATTCCTGTACCTACTTAGTCAAGGAACTGTCTATCCATTCGTCTACGCTGGCCACTGCTTGCTCGGTATCATGACGGGTGACTGTTCCTGGCGCAATGAAAGAGACTGTTACTTTATATATGGGCCGATCCAAGTTGCCTTCTAGGCTAGGGTGAGGCAAATCTTTGAGGAACAGTGGCTAAACTCGAACAGCATATAAACCAATTGGGCTGATGAGTGACTGTATAAAATTACTATTACATTCTTTTAAAATGTATGAGCACAAATTGTTGTTTTTAATGTCAAGTTTTTGTTCCATTGCAGTGTACTATTTATGATTTTTTTTGTTAAGTGAAAGGATGTACAAGATAACATTTAAGTGACCGGATAAAAATTTTGTGAAAACGCATGTTAAAATTATTTCTTTGCAATCATCCTCTTTGTTGTTAATTATAATAGTTATTTATCAAGTAATGTGTGAGACATGATGCGGTGCTTGATGCTGCAGGCCCTCAGAACAAGTTGACTAAGCCCATATCGCTGGAGGAAGCACTCGGGGTGCTGATGACTGGCTTCTTGCGAGGTGGAGTTGGCTTCCTCAAGGGAACTGGCGAGATCATCAAAGGAAGCTCCGGAGTCAACAGGGAGGTTCGAGTTGGAGTCACGCATGTGAGTTTCATTTAGTTCTCTTCACTATTTGGCTGTGCTCAGGTGAACTGTGTAATCCATTGGTAAAAGTAAAGGCTCCATTTCACTTGACTGTATTCAAGTTTTTAAATTTTTTTGTATAAATTCGACTTGACTCGAAAATTTGAGTATTCACAGACCCCTAGTAAATGTTAGTTAGGTTGCAAATAGGTTGCTAGGCTACCAAAAATATACAAAAGGACAGGAATCAAAGTGCTCACAGTGTATTACTTGTCAACAGATGCGCACGCGCACACACACACACACGGACGACACATTTTCCATGCGTTTGCATGATCGCGACATTTTGCTGACTAAGCCAGCTTCATCAGGCAATAAGTTGTAGGACTCTGCAGTATAGCGTAAGGGTGCTATTATTGGTAAACCTAGCAGCCGGGTGGTGAACTATGGTGGGGTAGGAAAATTGAAAAATTGTCGGTATAGCTGATGTGTGTGGTTAGGAGCTGTGTTTATGTTATGTTGAGGCCTTGTGGCTGCCTTGATTTTCATATAAATTGACGCATGCCAGATACTGCGTCAGTGAGAGGCGCACTCTACAGCAGTTTCTGCCCCATCTAAGTGCGCCACGCGCTGGGCGAATTCATTTATTAGCCGACTAAGGCTTGAAAATAATAAATTAAAAAGTATTCCTGCAGTGGTTAATAATTAACAATGATTGAACTCCACATCTGAAATTATGTTTTTCCACAAACGAGTAAGAATGAGTGTGCAGTCACCTTCCAAACGAAGGTAGTAAAATAATTATTTGAAATTCTACTACACAACCCTGCCGGCTTAGAAGTTTCAAATAACCCTCAAGATAGGAGCACTCCTGTGACCTTCTGACGTCATGACTCGCTTGCCTCAGTCCAGGGTGCATGAAAATGTCATCGCCTCCACCAGGGGCGAATAGAAATTGAGTGGTGCTCCTGCAGCGGATAAACCAGACCCTGTGTGGAAAGGCTACGCCAAACACCCTGCCTTCTGAGAATCGCTGACACGGGGCAATTTTAGTATAACTAGAAGAGCAGCACCATGGTCCAGCAGAGACACCGGCCGTATAGTTTCGCGAGCTCTCCTACAGTCTGCGTAGAATCTCTCCTCTCCTCTGTAGTATGTCCAGGGCTCAATCTCCTCAACTCAGCACCCCAAGGCAGGGCTTGAACCTCTACCTCCAACCAGCCGCTTGAAGATGTCTGCTAGCACTCCAGCTGACTGCACGTCTACCATATACCCTGACCTGAGTTAACTTCACTTGACTCCAGTGGTAGCATGTCGCAGCACTATACTGTCCCCTGGATAGTGCCCCGCTAAAAACTCACGCTTTTAATAGCGTACTTTTGTATTTGGCTTAGCCTTTGATTATTTTTATATTTAATTAGTTATTTTATTAATTTTCTCCCAGGCTTGCCTTCGCCTGTTGAATATTATTATTATTATTATTATTATTATTATTATTATTATTATTATTATTATTAATTTGTTCCTACGTAGTTTATTGTCTGGAGTGAAGTTATTTAGCCTTTAGCTTCTATCTCGTTAACTGGGACTTTCCACAATCTTCTTTTACATTGTAATATATATTTTGATTTATTTTAAAGCAGTGTTGTCGCCTATCTTAATTATTAGTTAGATACCTTTCTGCCTACATTTCAGTGTATTGTATTTTCACTTGGTCACTTAAATTATTCGCTTCTTGTCTGGTAGTGCAGTGAGCTGAATATCGTAAGGAGGTGTGGCCTGATATAGGTCTACTCACTAAGACTTCGGTGCAACCGCCACCATCAAGGACAGTAGGTCTAGTTGCGGGGGTTGACTAGCCAGCAGCAGGCCCACGGGTGTGATTGGAAATTTCGCCCTACCCTGAACTGTTGCCTACCAAACCTCGTAACCAGTCCTTTGCAAAGCTTCTTTTTTATTCTTTCTCAATGCGTAGATAATACGACAGATTAGGGAGCCATCAGAGGAGACATGAAAGGTGTGCCGCAGTTACCCAGGCTCGTTTAAATCAATTAGTGCAGAACTGAAATCCCAGTACGTTAACCCCAACAGAACCCATCTACGAAATCCTGGACTATAGCATGATTATTTATCCGCATTGCGAGACCCCGCTGAAACAGTGGTTAGGGTGGTGTCCTTCAGAAGATATCGCCAAGCTTGAGGCAACTAAGTCAGGTGACACAGATCACATCCCGACATATTGAGTGTTAGACCTGCCGAGCCGCACGTACACCTACCCTCTGAACAGACAAGCTTTGTTAAGTTGTCATCAGGTAAAGCCATTCTGGTTCGACACCCGGAAACTGAGACTCCCCGGTTACTGTTCCGTGAAATTGGCTTCGGGAAAATTCATACGGGTTCGCATCCCCGTCAAACCTTCTTGTAGTACTACTGTCATCAAGACCCCTGCCAATTTCGCACCTGCTTGACAACTGACGAGGCCGCGGTGGATTAACCCAGTAAGTCCCAGCCACATCGCCATCATAACACTCACTCCTTTTTGTATCTCCGACTGAGCATTCACCTCATCGAGACAGCTGGCATCTCTGCTAGTAACGACTCTCATGGTCGGGCGGACAAGACTACCCGGGAGGGACAGCTAGTCACTGCGAATGACATTGAGGTTGAACTCCCCTCCGCTTGATGAACCCCGTGAGGGCAGCTGGAATGCTAACCAATTGCCTAGCATACCGCAACGGCAGCGGAAAGTGAGAAAACCCGACCACCAGAGAATAGTGAAAGGACCACTTCAATCCTCCATCCCTCTCATGGCAAGAAGTGCCCCACATGTCAAAATTGGTGAGCTAATTCCCAGTGGCTGAGTTGGGCTCTTACAACTCTTGTACTGTAGAAGGAATCAAAATCTTTGCTGTGTAATGCTGCATGTGCTGCAACTGGTTTGTCCTGTAGGTTAATGATGTGACCAGATATGGCTTGTTTGGTGTCTGCTCTGTGGCCATTAATTCTCTGTGTGTTTTGGTAATGAGACCGATGTGTTCTGCATTACAGAACTGGCACTGCTGCTGATAAATGAGATTTTCTGTTGGACATTTGTAGTTGCTTTGGATGGGGTATGTATGGCTAGTGCGTCTGCTATTGAAATAATTTGAGGGTTAGTGGATGCACAGGAGTTACAGGGTGAGCTATTGCAGAGGTGCGATCCTCTGGCGGCAATAGTCGTGTTGGTATTTGTGGTGGGCTGCAGCTTTGGACGAATCATTTGTTGTGGAGGTTAGGTGGCCTTTTGAAGACCTATCTGAGTGGTTTAGAGACCAGGTCTTATCTTTGTGGTGAGGAAGCTAGAATTTTGTATCCAGAGTGGAGCATGTTTCTGAGTTTGCTGAGGCCTTCATGATATGGGACCACCAGGGTATGTCCGAGATGTTGACCTTGGTTTGTGGTCCGATATTTGAGACGGCTTGCTGAATCTGTTTGTGGGGTAGCCCCTGTCGAGGAATGCTCTGGTAATGCTCTGGTTATTTGTTCACATTGTTTGTTGAGAAACTGTTGGTGGAGGAGATACCTTTGGCTTGACACATAACAGATAGACCCTGTTGCTTGGCTGCCCTTGTCTCTGGGTTACTTACTTGACGCTAGGCAAGTTGCATCTCTGGGTGGTGAATCGTCTTGGGGCACTAGTGTCAGACTGGAGTACAGTACCGCCCTAGTAGGCTGTTGGCTTGGCACACAGTCTGGCTCTGATAGTTTCACCCTGCGTGGTGCAGGCAGACATGCTGTACGCGGGACGGCATGTCTGCCCTGCAGGTAGTTTTACTGCCCCTGTTCCCACGGCCCTGGTGGCACTCAGCTGGGGGGTGGGGTTTGCATGCAAAGTGCTTGGATTTGTTTCTGGCCTGGAGATACTTATTACAGCTGGCGTGCTGGTGTACCCTTCACTAAACAGTACTTCCTGCACTATCTGGTTGTTTCCTTCCACAACACGGGTTGGTGGCTCAAACAAGTTGACGGCCGTGACAGTGGGTACTGGTGCGGTGAGCCATCGTAGCAAAGCAGCCTGTTCATGTAGACTTAGTAACCCGAACCCACTGGGAAGAATGCGAAGCCCCTGTGGATTCTTAGAGATAACCCTAGCCTTCTTAACCTTCCTCTCAACACTATCCTTATGGGTGTAAGGCATTTGGCACTAACCTAAGATTGGGTCTGTAGGAGGTAGACAGTTGATGTGAGAGTGTTCAAGTGTAGGTGCCAATTGCTACCACCAACACTGCACCTCACTCTTGACTTCCCCACCTCCGGTGGGGAGACTCAAGCTGCAAAGTGTTGGTTGTAGAAACCGCACGGTGTTGTCCCAATGTGATTGGTCTCCCCTGCACCGTAATGTATACCCCCTCGGCCCCACGAAGTGAGGAGTGAGAGTAGTTGATCCTAGTTGGCAAGCTGATACCTTAAGGAGCGTACCTAGTGTAGTGGCTCCACCATTCACTGCATGGGGCAGAGAATGGGTGGCCTTCCAAGAATGTTCTGGTGTGTTGTAAGTGTAGTTTCGGAAAGAGCAAACCTGGTCTCCTGCTGTCTCAGTCAGATCCGATGATGACAAGAGGTATGAGGTCGGAGTGGTACTCAAAAGGTTAGGTAAGATCAATGTTTATTTAAAGAGAAAAAATAAACAAAGATGAGGGAGCATAAACAGGGGAAGGCTCCATGTGCAAAGCTACAGGAGTAGGTAGTTATTAATGGGTGTTTTAATTTTACTCCCCGGGGCGAGCTCTACTTTCTGGTGTCCGTAAGGGACCGAACGTGTCTCAGTGTCCTGTTCTCTTGACGCCGCTGGCGCAAGTAGGAGAGGATCGTCGGCCCCACGAGAAGCGGTGAAGTATACTGCAGAGGTGTGGGTCTCTACATCAATTGCTTGTGCGGCGATAACTCAGGAGAGGAGACAGAAGACTTGATCAAGAACTGAAGCAGAACTAACTGTCCAGATGCCGGGGTGCATCTCCTTTTATACTCCTTGGCTATCCCTTCCTTCACTGACATAGGGCGTCTGGAGAGGGTGTTAGCAGGTGCAAGCCCAGTGCCTAGATCCTTGGTACGAGCGGTGTAGTGAAGAGTGATGGGATCTAGGCATTTTACTTGTGGCGGGATCCTGTGACACCCTGCAGTAATAGCCCCGGACCTCTTGTATGGTCCTGTTGGCTCATTGAGCTAAATTATATTTTATTGTCGGGACGTATGTCCCGGCCTTGTAGATACAACAATCTTGTAAGCGGCAGTGGTGGCGGTAACTAAACTCTGTAGACAACTGCCAGAGATGTAGTTGCACTGATGAGTAGCAATAGTTTATTCATATTTATGAAAGACGTCATGTGTAAGGTTCTTGTGGTGAGATATCAGAGTAGGGAGTTTTGGCATGGTTAGGGTGGTAGCTGTCGAAATGTAAGTACTGGAGGTTGTTGGTGGGTTTGGTGTGTACAGCAGTTTCAATTATGCCGTTGTGGAGAGTTAGTTAAACATCCAGGAATATGACGTGTGTTTTGGAGTATGACCAAATTAATAGCTACTGGACCATTTAGAATTTAATGCAGGCAGTTCACAATAACTTGTAAAGAATGCATACAAGTGGATGCTCAAACAAAAATTTTCCATTGTTTATCAACCAAACTTTGTTTAACTCAAAAAATTTTTTATTTCATTAAGACTTGCATTTCAGTACAATTCACTGAATCATTAACCTTGACGCTTATGAGAATGGGGGTGAGATGTTTCTACCCTTGTCACTGAGGTGATTAACTTCCCCCTATTTATGAAAGAGGAATTACTTCTTGCCCACTGAATGGGGGTTAGGTCTCCTATTAAATTAATTGAGTCACTAAAATGAGATGAGAGAGGTGAAATAAAAATACTATTACTGGCTGGGTCAGGGGATTTTCCCATGTTGGAGAAATACTAAGTTTTCGGTCTTTTGGGTTTAGTGATTAATAAGAGAGGACCCCAGGGTAAGCTTTATCTGATGTCTCTCTGTAAGTAGCTTTTGTTTTGCTTACTGTAAGGGCCACCAAATATCGTGATGACAGCTTCATGGCGATAATAGGAGTAATGAAATTAGACAGGGTCTTTAATGTCCCATGGCGCCCGGCCCCTGTAGAGGGTCGGCTGACGGCTAGGGACGAAGTCAGGGTCACTGAGACAATTTTTCTACTCTTAATTACCTGTTGCTCTAGTCGAACGTATACAGCCTTTTCAGCCTCCATGACCACTTGACACATGGGCTGCAGTAAAGCTGTTTGCTGGGCGGGGCGTGGAGAGGCTGGTTTTACTGGCGTGGCCACAACAGGAGTTAAGGATTTTGGCCAATTCAAACCTGTGTCACAGTCAATCTAATCCTAGTATAGATTCTCTACCCTTTTGTATTGCTCTATTCCTTGGTGTTCGCAGGGGGCAACTCTTATAAATGGGCCGAATAGAGTTACATTATCGGTTCCTGGGATTTATAGTATTGCTACTTTTTGAAGGGAGTTCCACTGAATCTAATGCTATGAGCTCTCGGATAGTAGTCCGTATGGCTTTTCTACGTTATTTTCTAAGATTGCCGTTAGTTGCGTAAGGCATTTGAGTTCCAGCAGAGGGCTGTTAAATGAAAGTACTTTTGCAGTTAAAGTACTTGCAGAACACAGGGTGATACCCGTTGTTCCCTAGTCTGGCCTTCGCAAGCTGGGACTGGGATGTTGGGTAGTTTTGAATCCTGTTGTCCTGGGAGCAAGACCCGCTGGAGGTTGGACAATCTGGACTGTTCGAAGTCTACTCCTGCCTTCGCAAGCTGGAAGTAGGTCCGAACACCCGACCTGTTCATACCTCGTAGTAAGTTCGAGTGAAAGAGAAACTGGTATTTAAAAAGTGGTCTTATCCAGTGTACTTCCAGAGCTCAGTGCATTCACCCTCTGTTCCCAAAGTCCATCCTATTTAGGCTGGGACTGAACTGAGAGTGGAATAGAAAACCGAACCCTGGGTGAGTGACCCTCAAAAGGCCAATCAGGCAATTCTTATCGCGAACTCTTGCCATAACTTATGAAGAGCTTTATCTTTCTTGATGTTTTCCAATTTCATGTCAAGGCCCTTTCTCTCTGTAATTTCTTGGAATCACTCCCTTATAACTTTTGTCTTCAAACAGTTTGTGATGACATGCTCCATTGTGTCATCAACTCCACATACATCACACAGCGTAGATTGCACCAAACAGAACCAGTGAAGCCTCGCCTTAAAGTTGCCACGTCCCTTAAATAGATGTGCACTATAATGGTTAATCGCAATCAACTGAGACTTCATTCTTTCTTTCACATCTGGAAGCAACTCCAAGGTGACTCATCTCTTTTCTGACCTTGACCACCTGACTTGCCATTCCATAAAAACTTCATTCAAAAGGTCTTGTTTTTCTTCCGTAGTTGGTCTTCCTTTCTGTGCTTTCTCCGCCATAATTCCGCGTACTTTGACCAATAGGTCAACTGACAACACTCCTGCCAATACGGAAGTGCATCATTGGATACAGTCCTGTATGCCTTTGTTACTGTCAGCAGTGTTGCCCTCTGAGCTTTGACCAGTTTTCTTTTATGCTTTTCCAATTAAGCTCTGCTCTGTTATACCACAAAAGAGCGCCATATGCAATAATAGCTTTAAACATTACTTTATAAATTGTCTTCAAAATGCTGAAGCTTAATCCCCACTGATATTGCCAATGCTTTTCCAATTAAGCTCTGCTCTGTTATACCACAAAAGAGCGCCATGTGCAATAATAGCTTTAAACATTACTTTATAAATTGTCTTCAAAGTGCTGAAGCTTAATCCCCACTGATATTGCCAATGCTTTTCAATTGTTGGAACACAACAATTACCCTTCAAGAAACATATTCAATATGTTTCAAATAACTGTTCTTATTATCCAGAATGACTCTCAGATGTTTCATCTCATTCACATACTGTACAGATTCCCTGCCAAAGCGCACAGTAGGTGGCCTGCCTAATCTTCCCTGAAGCAACATAGTCTTTGTTTTTGTAATGGGAAACTCTTAGTTAACTTTTTCCTACCATAGCTTGACCTTTTCCATTATGTCAGCAGCTTTTATCTCCAGTTCTCTTCGTGATCTTCCTGATATTAGAATCAGCTTGTAATCGATATAGCTAAACACCGTACAGCCTGGCGGGAAATCTATCTCCAAAAATCCTTCAAAGAGTATGTTCCATAAAATAGGTCCAAGGACAGATGCCTGGGGACATCCCTTCGTCATCCTCTTCTTGACCTGTACAGTCTTAGACATGTATAAACTTCAATAGCCCTGGAAGTAATGTAGGATTACTTTATAGATGTTTGTAGAACATTCCCTTATCTTTAGCTGGTGCATCACTTCCAGCCACCAAGCGTTGTCAAAAGCATCTGCAGTGTCAAGAAATATGCCCAATATGTATTTGTCATTGGTATCAATTATGTATTTCTTGACATCACACATCACAAAATCTGTTCCTTTACCTTTGCGGAAACATACTGTTTTTAATCAATTTTCCCTTCAGCTTCTAAAACTCCAATCAATCTTCGGTTTATCAGTTATTCATAAACCTTTTCAGAATCTTCTGAAACACTTTTTTTATACAAGAGTAGTTCCGTTTTAATATTTCAGCCCCATTCCCATCAATACCAGGAGCCTTCCCATTTGTCATGTTACATACCACAATTGTCAGTTCTTCCATATCAAAATGTGGTGCATCCTGTTCTTCTGGACTTATGCTCCTCTTAGCAGAGCGCTCCTCCTCCTCACCAACCTGAGGGAGTCATGTGGGAGGAGAGAGTAAAGCAGAAACTCCATGGAGTCATGAAGGTCAGTGCAAGTTTCTCCATTGAGCTTGTCACATGGTGGAGGTGTCACCAAATATGGTAGAGGACGATAGCGTGGTAATATCTAGTGCCTGTTCATCAACAAAACAAAGTATCTTTGTAGTACAGAGTAACTCTGGATTGGGGGAAATTTTAATCGAAATGGCGTGTACTGTCAAATTTGTAACCGTATTGAAGGGGCACAGTCAAGTATAGAAAGGGCCTCCTCCTCCCGCTCATTTTCAAATGCTGGTTTCATAGACACTAGTTGATCACGTCATCATTTAGCAGGTTTTTATAAATTATGGTAGAACTGCTCACATCACTCCTTTTAAAATGTTTTATTTTGTACGTATTTATGTAAAAAGAAAGACACACCCAAACATACCACACACAGTGAGACTGTGTTCAAAGTTACCATTTAGTACAATAGTATTTTAACACGTAGTAGTGTTCAGTTCGGATTCTATAAGTCACTTGTTCAGAAGTGGTTGGGATTTGGTAATTTAGCATTTTAGAAAATATCAAATACGTCATTATTTTACTTGATTAATTCAGGTCACGTTGCTTCTTAGAATAGTATGTCATTGCCTATGGAGAGTACCCCAATTAAATTTCATAGAACTATTAAGTTTGATCATTACTTTGACCACCACACATGGTTTGTTCATATAGTACATACATGCATTGCAACACAACTTCCTACTTAAGACATCCATTTTCTTGGCTAGTGTATATAATCCATGGAGGAAACAGCAATATTGACTGCAAAATGCTTACATCTTTCAACAACACAATGGTACGTCTTTACCAGTTATGAAAATGTACCATCACCTCTGATATCATGCCACTTAAGTGACATTTGAGAGATTATAGATGAGATATATAATGCAAATACTACACAAATTATAAATAAGGTCTACTGTATTAAGGAGAGTATTTGAGAACATAACTAGATGACAATCTTTAAACATTTTAATCAATCATTTCCCACCATTTACTAATGAAATTTATGCACTACAGCTGGCGCTAGGATGAAAATGCAATTGGTCAAAATATTTCATAGTACATACTAACATATGTACTCAAGCCATTCAGCTTATTTACTTCACCTCTCAAGTTTTGCATGCATTAAGCACATTTAATTCTGTTATTCACTTTCAAAAACAAAGCTTATTTCCACATTTGTATAACATTAGATCATCATGAACAAGTCACTTCTAATAACCAACCTGAATTTTATAACAGATTTTCATATGCTTCGTAGCAAGAAGACTGGAAAACATATTGCAGAATTCAAAAGTAGCTGAACTGAAAATAACTTACCTTAGGGTATTGTAATGCAATTTGCAAGTACTTTCTCCAATACTGTGATCACTGCAAACAAAACTGTGTAAATAGGTTAACAGGTCAAAAGAAATGTGTGCATATCACTATCAGTGACTTAACTGCATTGCAGAATGTGGCAAAATAACTAATTGAAAAACACCTCATTTAAGTTAATACTATAGGTGTATGCACAAAGTGAGGAAGAGGAAGTGAAATGAAAAAAAATCCTTTATTTAATAGTTGTGAGTAGAATGATGAGGTGGGGGGAATGTTGCTACTACTTTTGATTGGTTTTGACGGTAACCCTCACTCGACAGCTGGTTCACACACTGCAATATATACACTGACTTGCCAACTGTAGACAACCTGATGACATCTCCACTGCTGCAATTAAAGTGTCTGGTGTGTGGTCTCAGTACATGGTGTTTATCACACAGAGTACTTTGATACACTGGCTGCAGAAGAATTATTCTCGCCACCGAAAGCTGTACTCAACAACTCTCCACTCATTCAAATTAAAATTACTTGCAAACTCAGTATGTAGAGAAATTAAAATATTTGCACAGTAAAACAGTAATGATATGTAGACCTTTGGGTGTGTAAAGGTAAGCGACTACCTAGAAAGGAATCTATTACAGTTTTCATTCAGTTGTTTCTTTAATAAATCATAGAAAATATTTGGTAGTTGGTGCAAACATAACCCAAATAACATATAAATTAATATTCAAATGCATAGTTTCCCAAATGTAAACAATAACATTCCAATGTATGAAAATGCACTGAAAAAGTATATAAACAATACGGATATGTACATAAACAAAATAAATATGCTGAAAACGGGGCAATTTTTAAAATTGATGGCTTTTCAAAAAAAAATCTCCGAAAATGGTATTATAATTCCACTCTACTAATTACACAGAACATGAACTTACTAGGGGCATCAACATTTGACCAGTAGAAACCCCAAAAATGATAAGGGGGGCAGCTATGAAGATAAGGGAAATTGTGGGGTTAAAAAAATACAAAATATGTACATTTTCATTATAAACTTTTACCCCTCGATTTTCCTCAAGTTCATAGTCCACTCCACTATCATATTTCTAAATTGTAGTGGTAACATTGTCAATTTAGGTATAGTGCCTAGTGTTAAGTTCAATCCTTTTGCAATTAAACATGTTTTCATGAGAATATTACAGTAATATTATAAATATTACAGAAATATGTTAAATCGCAAAACACACATACATTATTTCTCAGTACAAATAGGCTATACATGACAATTATTTATGGGGAAACTCCCAGTTTCGCTGATGCGTTACCACCTAAAATAAATTGCCGGCGCGCCCTGAATCATTGTTTTGGGTATTTATTACCCTGCTGATGCTGGGACTCTGGCTCAGTGCATAATGTTTGCCTAATATGTACACATTGTACGAGCAGTCACCGACACAAATATGAAAACTCTGTTTTGACACAATCAATTATATCGCTAGCTCAACTTGCTGAACTACACATACACTTTAACAAGACACTTCAGCCAGTTTAATAGACAAATATTGAATTTGTAAACATTGTTTACTTTTATTTTTCGAAGATGTCGCTCCTATAAAAACAAACTTGCACTTTTCAGGTTAAGGACTGTCAAACTTCACAAGGCCCTTCACTGTACAAGATTAGAAATAGCAGCTACAACACTCGAGTGACTTCATTCTTGGTCTTGTGGAAGCAAATTTGGGTTGCGATAATCCTCTTTTCTGAAAAGGTTGGAACACTCTATTCTCGTGTAGGGATAAACCGCCGGTCTCTTTTTTCTTCATTACATCTAGGTCTGCTCTTATATTTCTGCACACATTGCTTGCACCTAGGAAATGACAAAACAGTATTTAAGTAAATTAAGGTTTGTGTGAATGGGATTTACAATAAAAACACGAATGGAAAACATTATCCACTACAGCTCGTGTACTTACTGACTTGCATCCTTTGAAAATCTTAAAAAAGGACTTGCTGTAGTTCGCAACGTTGTAATTATTGCAGCCAAAAACTACACAAATTTTTCCTGCCATAATAGATGACCACTCAAGTAAAAAAATTTGAATTAAAACGCATCCAAAATACTCAAAACTAACCATTCAATGCACAGCTTATTATCGTATGAACAGCACAAACCGCTAGGAGTGCTGCCATCGGTGTCTCACGTTTTTTTGGGCTATTTTCCCATATTGTCCTTGTACCATATTTGGTGTCACTCTTTTTACCTTTCTGGCAGCCAGCTTGTATACTATTCCAAACAGATCTTTGTTATCCACCTTGGTAATTAACTTCATCCAAGACTCTGTTTTCTTTCGCCGCACCTTATTGAAGTAACACTGCTTCTTAATTTAATAGTTTTGCACAAAGTCTTCCCTTTCTTCTCCTCTTAGGCGATGCAGTTTCCTTCTCAGCTTCCTCAGTTCTTTCCTTTCTTGCTCCAGATCTAGGTCCTACCAAGAAAGCTTTGGAAGCCCATGCCTCGTTATTTTCAGGAGGGTTCATTCACACACACACTTTTAATTACACTGGAGAGTGCATTTATTCTCTCTTCTAGTTTACCATGGTGCCAAACTTCCCCTTTCATACCCCGCTTCTAAAATAAGACTTGGTCGAATCTTGCCAAGTCAACATTCTTATGAATGTATCTTGTTTCCATCTTCACCTCATCCATGTAGGTCGCATCTTCATCATAAGTCGAAACTTCCATAATAATCAGCTGATGATCACTTGCACTGTCCTCCGTGACTTCCCAATTCGTGTTGTAACGTCTGGTGTTCCCATTACATAATGTCACATCAATGTGTGTCTCACTGCCATGAGCTTGTGAGACATATGTTGGCAATTCGCCATAAATATTTGCCACTTCAAGATCATTAGCCAGTATAAACTGGCTTACTAGTTCTCCTTGTTCATCAGTAACAGGAGAATGCCAAAGTTCCAACTTGGCATTCAGAGGGTGGCGACCACATGTCTGAATTCGGGCAGACAGTACAATTTCATAATTATCCTTGCTAATTATGCACATGTCCGTGGTTGTCCAGGCTCGGGGAACCAACTCCATCGGCATGGGAATTTGGTATGCCACTGTTTCAACTTGCCCCAAGCTCTTTAGTACTCATTGATGGGGAGAAGTCGCCCCTAGAGTGTGCAGGCTCGCTGCGCAGCAGTGTGGCATGCGTCACAGTTGAACATCTCCTTGTCTACATGCCACGGCCCTTCAGAGAAGAAATTCAAGCCTTATTGAAAATGCTGCAAACTTTTCTTATCACCGCAATGTGAGAACATTTTTCCAAAATTCCAAACTGCTATTTGCCAAGTTTATTAATTACCATCACTAATCGAAAAATAATTGAAAGAAATTAATTGATATAGTTATAAATCTAAAGGGCAATAATCTATTTCATGTAATCAATTAATTGCAACAAAATAAACTACCTTACTATTCAAATAATAATTGAGCGTGCCTATCGCTGGCATGATTGCCATGAACACACTGCTCGATCAGTAATCTGTCCACTTGCTCTAAGCTGTTCGAGTGCATGCAGAGCATTCAAAATTTGCCTTGCATTCGGTGTAATATTATTTTCTTTTTCAGAGGGTTTGAAAGTTTTAGGATGCTTGCATTTTATGTTGGATTTCAATCAATTGTATACTGTGTTTTGAGATTAGATATTCTTTATTTAAATGAGTTGAGGTTAAATGTTTATTTTATTTCCACTAATATTAAAAAAAAATTATTAGCTAAACTTTATTGACAGATAATGTACAGCTCTCATTACACTCAAAATGAAGTATGATAAGGCCAGAAATTATTTCTCATTGATGTACATGTCAGAACCTTCAGCTACTGAAATTTCACATTTACAGAAATGTTTTGACATTCTCCTGAAAAACAGTAGACAGGGAGTTTGTTTTGTTTTTCCATAATTACAAAATACATACAGGACAACCAGGAAATAAACACATCTTCACCCTATTCTAGAGGAAAACAATTGTTTTTATTGCATTATTTCTCATTTTCACTGCATAATTTCTAAAATATTATCACAAAAATAAACTTAAAATGCTGCCAGAACTGGTGTGTTAAAATTTTTCCTTTTTGAGTTTGTCAAGGTTTTTATTATTGCTTAAATATTTTCTTAAAAAGTCCATTCATGTACCTAGCATATTTTTGATGTGTGTTTAGTAGATGTTTTTGAAGTTTTGTTATTCTATACAACAACTGAACTCTGAACCACACAAGTTTAAATTCATATTTAAATTGAGTTTACTTTGACACATGACGTACCGGGAATATATACACACTTGCCTGTCGTAGTAGATGATGTCCCATTCTTTTTGGCTAAAAGTCAAGATAGTCACTTCTATAAGGTTCGGAGTTTTATTTCTGACGGGGTATTGGGGCTTTCCTGTTGTAAATAACTGTCTGGGTTGCTTTGCGGCAGGGCACAAAATCTGGTGTGGACAAAACAATTGGACGTTTAGGTATCACTGATGCTTTGGCTGTACCTGGGCGACGAGTAGCTGGAGTGGTGTTAGTGCAGACATGAGCAGGTGTAGGAACAGTGTAGCAGGTTGGCGTGTACTGAGGCTTTGGTTGAGGAGCAGGGCGCAGTATGGCAGGCGCCAAGTATGCAATGACTGGTGTAGTTGGCTCAAGAGTTCAGCTGCCCACTAAGGGTACTCCGTTCTCTGGAGGGGTGGTTATATCTCTTGGTATGGCAACTTCTACTGGGTCTTCAAGATGTCTGGAGGGTTGGTTATATCTCATGGTATGGCAACTTCTACTGGGTCTTGAAGATGTCTGAGTACTTGCGCTTGAGTTCATGGTTGTAAGCTAGCTATGTGAGACACCAGGGAGGGCTGATATTCGTGTGACTTGGCCAGAAGCCAGGAGAATCTGCCGCACATTCTCCTTCAGCCCCCTCCACTTGGAATAGGACATGGGGAAGTGGAATTTACTCTGCTGCTACTGTACCAAGACAGCAGGGTCCTTGTGCAACTTACATTTGGCAGCTCGTTCGAGCTGGGGACTTGCGGACACCTTATTCCCAAGTCTGGCAGAGACTGCGGTTCACGAGGGATGTCAGGCCCTCACCTGTCCAAAGTTGCACACTGGTGTGTGGCCCTGTCCCAATCTTCCCAACTCAGGGGACGTCAGACTCTCTTGGCAGAGACTGCTGTGTGGAGAGGCCGGCAAACACCAAGCTGACAAGCTTTTCTCAGGACAGTGTACCTGTGTGGCTCCTCCTTTCCTTCATTCCCAGAGGGTTGATGGGAAGGGTGGCCTGAGCTAGTGCGTGTGGGTGAAAGTTAGTGTGTGACTCGTTTAAGTAAGTTTCTCGTGATAACCTGTGGTATTGTTACGTGAGAGTAACTACAGAAAAGTGCTATGTCTACAGGAAATAACTCAAGGTAAATAGCCATCTCATGTTTCATTCCAGTGAAGGAAGAAAACGTGCTGACTGCACCCTAACTCCTGGTCGACGGCACAAATCTCAGCTGGAAAGCGAGAATACACTGCTAAGTGAACCGGTAGAGGCGACCGGTGTAAAAACAGAGGAATGCTGGGGTACAGACTGTCTCTCTTTTATACTAATTTGGACCGCTGTCCGATGCTAATTGGCAGCTGCCACTAGGGTGGGGGGTGGTCGCAGAGAGAATGGTAGTGTTATTGAATGTATGACTTGCCAATGTGACATCACAGGTAAGCTGGAAGGATGCGAAACAAAAGACAAATGATATTCCTACTACTAGAGCTATCTAGCGGGGATTAAAAGAACTCGTTGCCTTTAAGCACTTTTATGGTGGACCGGTGAATAAAATGAATAAAACAATCTTCAAGGTAGGAAGTACAATTTAACTTTACGTCAGGGCAATGAAAATGCAAACTTCCGTCTCCTGACTAAACTGAACTAAGGATGGAGTGGAAGTCGTCTAATCTCCATTGTTGAAAAAGATATCATGTGTCAATTTGATAATGTGCCATAATATGTTTGATATGTACTACATTTTAGTAAACTCAATGAAACTTTAAGATTTTTGTTTAAGTTTAGGGTTGAGTTCTTGTAAATGACTTTTGATTTTTTATGTCAGTTTTATGCAGCTTAATATTGAAGCATATTTTTCATTTCCATTTTGTTAAACAAAAAGTTACATTTGCACAATTGTGAAGATGGTAGTAGTGAAATATGTACTGCAAAGAACAATATTGTAAAGATATCTAACTATTGGCTGGTGACAAGGAAAAACATTTAAAGTAGTTGGAAAGTGGTTGCCATATTGTTGTTGTTGGTTTGCTAGGCGTACGTAGTATTTGTTCAAATCCTGGGAGGAGTGTGGCTGGAGCGCAACTTGACGGCCCTCCTCATTCATGTGCTTGATCTGGTGGCCAACCCAAAGGCAGCGTCTTCGCATGTTGACGCAGTGTACTCCCGTAAGTGCATCAACTTCATCCTTCGCAGTATTCTGGGCCGCATGCTGGGTGAGAAAGCCCAGGCGTCCGCCTGCAAGGAGATCATACACATCATAGTGAAGCAGATGAACTCTATAGGTGAGTGTGACATGTTATAAAAATGTGGTATATACAGTATGTTAGGTAACTCCAAATACATAAGTTAAATTATACCAGTTTTTAACTTAGAATGTGATGATATCAAAATAGCTTGGCAGAAATACATCACTCTTGTAAAATATTTGTTTTCATAGTTATTAAATCAAGTCTGTAGTATTGCCCCCACTTCATTTCTTTAATTGGCTTCCATAAAACTGTAAAATACAATCAAACTTATGTCCCAAGCTCTGTCAAGAAATGTGAGTTTGTGGCCTGTGAACAGTTAAATTTGCTGTATCACTTCAGTTTGTTAGATTAACGAAATATTGGACTCGCAGACATAAATAATATCAAGCCTACCAACGAATGTATCTACCTGTGTACCAGCAAAGAACTATAATTGAGTCTTTTGTTTCTTTTCTATGTCGTTTGAAAGTATTTGCGCAAAAATTCATGAAATATAAAAAAGCATTAATTTTCAATCAGTATGGGTGATTTTATACAAAAGTACTGGCGAAAATAGACTCGGTTGGTAGAAAGTGTGACGTGGAATAGTTTCTACCTATAAATCAATGTTTAGAAACATTTATAGCCTGACGTCGAATTTATGAGACCCAAATGTAAAAAGATAGGTGAATTTACAAGTGCTCTTGGAGGAGTCAATATATATTGTTACATGAGGAGGATGCCTGGAGGGCATACCTCAGTTCTTAAGGGATGGAGGTTTTAATAATAATTAAAAAAAAAAAGAATCTCCTTCTGGTCTAGTTCAGAACACTGGAAGAAGCAAGGCGTACTGATGTCTGCGGAAGGCGCATGGACTCATATTCTCTTTGTCCATACCCTCTGAGGTGCGGGGGGTGGGGGTGGCAAGCACCACCCCTCGAGTTGTCTGCTAAGGTTATCCGCTGACGCAGCGAGCATCATCCCTTGGTACTGGTGGTGCCATCCGTCTGCGTGTCGCAGAACTACGTAACCTTGGGCGGCGGACTTGGCTGCTCGGCCGATAGTACACAGTCTCCGTTCGGGGAGGTTGACGTTACATCTGTCGTAGAGTGAAGAGTGAACAGTAGACAGTGAATGGATGTGTCTGTAACAAAGCTCCTCATTGCAAGGGTGTATCCTATTGGCATGTGTCCAACCTCCAGTACTGTTGTGACCCTGCCTTGGTTGAAGTGAAGGTACGTTGAGATGAGGAGAAGTCGAGTGTGTGGTAGAGTCAGATAATGCGTCAAGCGTCAATGCAAAAATTGTAATATGTCGCATGATGCGTAGCTGGCAATATATTGTTGGTATGAATGTATGACTTAAACTCAGCCCATGGAAAGCCATGCTACCCACACCAGAGATTGAACCACCTGAGTAGGCAGACTCTGTTCACTAGCTCCCTAAGAGCCAGGGTGATACCACAGTAATCAGCCCGTATGGCCACCTGGGGTTCTTAGCCTGAAGCTGCTCATAAACTCCCCTGTAGAGAAGTAATTTTTGAGTAGGAACAGTTTGTTGTGTGAGCAGTGAAATTACAGTTATTTCTATTACATATATATTAGTGATGGCTGAGTTTGATTTTTACAGAGTCGAGTCGAGTTTCAAGTTGTACGAAACTCATTTTGTGTCGAGTCGAATTCAGCATTAAATTTCTTAGTTAAATTCGAGTTTGCACCATAAATGTAAATGGTGTACCTACATACATGGGTATAACGTCTGCACCTTAGAACTTCCTCTCCTCTTACAGTCACAGTTCACCGAAAGATAAGGTTTGGGACTAGTTTCTGTCAATAAGAATAATTCTTCGCCAGAGTGCATGATTCACAACCCTGTATTTTCCCTCTGGCCGATGAGTAAATGGCTATGGTAATTATGGTAATATCAGGGGCATGATGCAGATAGAAAAATAATAGTAACTCTTAGATGGGTGTAGTGGCAGGAAGGTAGCTTTCAGGCTGGTAAGTCCAGGTTATAGTGAGCTGGCAAGCAGTACATATTCAAAGTGTTTGCTCCTTACAACTATTGTGGAGAGAGGACAAGCAGTCCACATTTTAATTTCTTGTTACCAAATATTTAAACATCAAAAGCCATTTTCTCATGGCTTTTGATGTTTAAATACTGTGTCTCCTATGCTTGTACATATTTTTGTAATGCTGAGACTGTGCCTGTACGTTTTGAAAAGGGTCTCCTTATCTGATGTCCAGCAAATAGGAAGGGCTTCGCTGGGAAGTGAAAATGGTTCAAGTCATGAATATAACGCCCACCAGAATTCATCACAGCAAATCATTACAAATGTCAACCAAGGATCAAGGCATGTGAGTTATTGTTTACATCCCGGTGCAACTTTAGCTGCTGTGTTTGATTCGTGAGCCATGAAAGCCATGAAAGGTAATTGTTAGGTGGGAATATATGTAGTTTATAACCCAAAAGTGCCATGACTCGACTTGCACATAAAATCTCAACTCAAGTGACGAGTCAATCTTTGTTGACTCGACTTGACTTGAATCGATTTTTCGATACTCAACCAATATCTAACACATATTGAATCCCAGGTCGAACGGTAACCAATGTGGTTTCGAAATAGAGGGGAGGTCATGGCTGGCTCAGTCTAACTTCCAAGTCTTAAATTCCTGTAGTTTTTGCCCCATATTAGAGACCATTCAACATGGTTGGCTCTCCTCCGTATTAATACTCTGCAGTATGCTAGTCATGTGTTACACCAAAAAGACGTACAGTTTATTTTCCAGGTTGGGTTGGAGGTTTTCTCAAATTGGAAAAGTCAGGTTTGGGTCTTTTTGGCTTTGTGTCTAGTGAAGGAGGAGGGAAGTCAAACCCCAGGG
The DNA here is from genome assembly GCA_029891345.1 of Dryococelus australis. Lineage (NCBI taxonomy): Eukaryota > Metazoa > Arthropoda > Insecta > Phasmatodea > Phasmatidae > Dryococelus > Dryococelus australis. The sequence continues at coordinate 3,978,147 of CM057008.1, forward strand.
TAAGTTTAGCCTAAAATATCTCCCAATAGGAGACTTTGGTTTTACTTACCATGAAGGCCACCAAAATTTGTGAAGCCAGCTATCATGGGGGGGGGGGTGGATCAGGACCTAGGAAGTGTACTTAGTGTCCGGTTATGCTCTACCTCTGTAAGGTGCCAGCCTAGTTGGCTGGCGGGCAGGCACGAACTTGGGTGCTACTGGAACTATCTTACAGTGGTTCTTTACCTGTGAGTAGATGCAGATGTTGAAGGTCGTCCCCGCTGCTGTGCTCACTCGGCACGTAGGTGGTTATATCAGTGCTTGCGGGGGCGGGACGAGAGGAGAATATTGTTACTGGCGCGGCTACGATAGGTGTTATATTGTCGTAATAATCAATCTCGTGCCAGGACCAGTCTACTCCTAGTAGTGAGTTTCCGCCTTGTATTGCCTCACACTATGGGTCTTCACTGTGGGCTACTCTTATCCAAGGGCCAAACAAAGGAACAGAGTCTGCACTTGCGAGCGAATTATCACTGTTAGTAAGGGGCGGTTCTACAGGTTATATTGTTATCAGCTCTCTGATAGTGGCCCGTAAGGCTAGTCTTCTTAATTTACTTAAAATGCCTTTAGTTTCTTAAGACATAGCAAGCAGATGAAGGCTGTTAGAAGAGGAGTTACTTTTGCTATGAGCGCACTTCCAGAACATAGGCTGATACCCGTTGTCCCCACGTCCGGCCTTCGCAAGCTGGGACTGGGATGTTGGATAGTCTTTGAAGCCTGGTGTTCTGGGAGCGAGACCCACTAGAAGTCGGATGACCCAGAAAGTTCTAAGTCTACTCTAGCCTCTGCAAGCTGGGAGTAGGTCCGAAACACCCATCCTGTTAGTACCTCGTAACAAGTTTGGTGAAGGAAAAATTTGTATTAAAGTGCGGTCCTAACCAGTGTACTTCCTGGATTCAGTAATTTCACTCTCTGTTCCCACCGTTCAGCCTTGTTCAAGCTGGGACTGATGAGGAGTGGATCAGATAACTGAACACAGGATGAATGACCCTCAAGAGGCTGATCAGGCCTTAGCACTTCAGGTTCTTCTCTGACTTTGCAAGCTGGGAGTCAAACTGAGTACCCGGTCTGATCGTGTTTTTTAGAGGGTGCCGAGTTGATAGTGCTTTGGGATCCACCGATGATCTATCCAGCGGCAGACATCGATTTTTCCTCTTGCTTTGTGTGTTACACCACAGTTAGGGTATTCTAACGTATACCATGTTTACCTTTGAACGGCTGGTTACTGAGTGAAATTGAGGGCTTTTCAAAATAATACCAAGTTAATAAAATAAAGAATGGAACAAGATTATATCACATTATATGAACGGTACATGAATATACTAAGGAAAACACTTTGCATCTCGAGTCTTCCTCACCTCCAGTGGGGAAGTCAAGAATGAGGTGCAGTGTTGGCGGTAGCAATTGGCACCTAGACCGGAACTCTGACACGTTGACTTCCTACCTCCTGCAGACCTGATCTTAGGTTAGAGCCTGATGCCTTTCACACATAGGGGTGGTGTTGAGAGGAAGGTTAAGAAGGCGAGGGCTATCTCTAAGAATCCACAAGGGCTTAGCATCCTTCTCAGCGGGTTTGGGCTGCTGAGTCTACGTGAACAGGCTTCTTTACTGTGACATCTCGTTGTTCCAGTACCAACTGTCACGCCTACAACCTAGTTTGAGCCGCCTACCCGTGTTGTGGAAGGATACCATCCAGTGGTGCAGGAGATCCTGTTCGGCAAAGGGTCCAGCTATGCTCCATCTGTACCTAGCAGCTCCACATCAGTAACGTACCCTAGCACCTCACAAGCACACCCCACCCTCCAGTTAAGTGCAATTAGGGCAGAGGGAACAGTGCTAGTAAAGTGACCCACAGGACAGACACATTGCCCCGCTAGCATTAATTCCCTACTGCCACCGAAGCCTGCACCATGCAGAGTAAAACTGTCAGAGCTGGACTTTGTGCTAAGCAGGCAGCCAACTAGGACAGTACTGTACTCTGGTCGGGCGCCAGTGCCCAGAGATGAATAGCCACCCAAAGATGCGACTCGCCTAGCATCAAACAGGTAACTCAGAGACACGGGCAGGCAGCCAGTCAGCAGGGACTGTCGACGTAGGAGGTGCTTGAGGTCGATGACGATTGGAGGTACTGCTGAAGATGTCCTTCTGGAGAAGATTGCCTCCGGAAGACCATCGTCGTTGTAGGTGATGCGGGCGTAGGACTGCTGGTCCTAAGTCAGGTGCCTTCGGCCTTCACAGCCTAGAGGACAATGCAAGACTAGGTTACCACCGTGGTATTGAACTCCGGTCTTCGCAGCCGCTTCAGAAGTAGATAGGTGACTGGCGAGCCATCCCGAGCAACTGCTCAGCCATTGGCTGACTCATCTTTTATAGTGATCTCTGTCGATCATGGGTGCTTCGATGGTTGCGGGGTGGCTTGGCCCATCTCCAAAGGGTGGGACTTGTGTCGTCATATGCATGGATCAGTGGGTGCCTTATCTCACTTCTTCACTTGGCGCCTGGGGTGCAGAACTCCCAAACTAAGGGTGTTCATGTAGGCTGTGACCCTCTGTGATTGGACCGCGTCTCCGGCGGTGCCAAATTCAAACTGGTGCGCTCTTCTGCTGGTGAGTGCGCCGAAGTAAATAATTTTGGTGTGGGGAGGGCGATGACATGGTGTTGAAGTGTTTTGAAGCTCTGGCAATGTCGTGGAGTTCCCCATGTCCTGCCTCCAGTACTGGGAGTAGACTTGCCCATGAAGTCACGTCATCTTCGGATGGGGCGAAGTTGTGATTCTGTAGTACGCTCTATCTAGCGTGTATTTTGTATTGCATATATATATAAAAAATAGAAGTGAAATGTTTATTGATAGGTATTCAATTTTGAAATTAATTACATGTTATTCTAACATTTTAATATTCTGTTCAAAAAATATTTGAACCAGAATATTCAGTATTTGCAAACCTTTAATATTATGAGATGCAGTTCTAAAGCACGTATGTACAGCTACCCATTTATATATTCGCACTTTGAAGAAATAAAGAATTCAAGGCAGTGCTGCATGTTAACACTGTTAAACTAGGTCGACACACATGGATATATGGCATTGCGAGTCAACAGCGAGAATCTATCGTTTGTAGCATATACATAAACAATATACAGAACATGACTTGGCAATCAGCATGTTTTTTTACACATTGTATTGGTAAACAAAACCGGATTTAAGTTTGAAATGGTTCAATATGTTTATGTAAAGCTTGCGAATGGTTATTTAATTAATCCTATTTTAGAAGACACAAGGTAAAATCATTTTGTTTTACTGAAAGTTAATGTAAATTTGATATATTAAGGTGAAATACTTTTGCATAGTTTACGTATGGTATTTGGGTGGGAATTGAATTTTTTATGTTAAAGGGAAAGATAGGTTAAAATGAAAGATACAATAATGTGAAGTATGTTGCATTGGAATTGTACTGTGATTTTTGTACAGAAATTGTTGATCATACATGGATTTGAAGTATTCCTGGTACAGTTCTGGTAAAAGAAAAACAGTTGTCATCACAGAAACAGTTCTAACTGTTTATTGTGCCTGTCATCCAAATATTGCACAGTTGAACTAATGATAGTGTGGTTATATGGTGCAAATGCTGATTTAGAAAGATTTTTCTCAATGTACAATAATGTCTTTAGTGATAGATGCCATATTTGAAAATATGAAAGTGTTTCTTTCTTGAGTAATGTTTATTTTGAGGGAAGTACACAGTAAACAATCATGATAACAGAATTGCAAAAATTACAATGTACTAAGAGGAATTATGAACCGAGTTCTATATCATGAGAGATTTTCTATATTTTGTAAATGTTGTAACTGAAAGTAATGCAACGATTTTGATTTAAATGTGCATTTTTCAATTTCTCAAATATTACTAATGTATTTGATCAAAATTTTGTTATTTATGTTTGTTTTTTTTGCTTTTGTAAAATTTTGCCTGAATAGTGCTATGGTCAATTAAAATAAGGGAAGTTAGTAATGTGCAGGCAGTAAAATGAAATCTCTGAGGAGCTAATTAGAGGTAACAAGAATGGGCAGGATGCAGAATAAGATTAAAGAGATATTGAAAGAAGAAACATTACAGAACAGAATAAAAACAATAAGACAGAGACGTTACGGACATATGAAGTGAATAGCAGAAGATAGGTTATCGTGAATACACATGTGTGTGTGTGTGACAATAGGCCATGGGAAAGACCCAGCAGAAGAGTTAGAATGAAGAGGTGGGGGGACGACAGAAGAAGATGGATAAGCTTTTGCTGTAAACAAATTGGCCACTGGCTGGAACCTCTTATTAGTCATAGATAAATGCAATAAATCGATGATTAATTTTTTGCCAATTAAAATTTTGTAGGGTTGATTAAAAACATATCACTGAATTTTTTGAGGTATTACCTTTTATTGTTGGAAAATACAATGAAATGTATGTCGTCCAGATGTATTGGGATATCACTGTTGTGTGTATTATGTTAACTGTGTGAGAGTGTTGTTGCTGTGTCGGCAGACTTCAACCCGGAGAACGCAAAGGACTGCAACCAGGAGACGCTGTTCAGCCAGCACCTACTGGTGTGTGCTCTTCAGGAGATAGGCAGTCTCATCCTTGGCCTGGGCACGACTGCCTTCAACCTCATCTCCGACCAGACACTCGGTGAGTCTCCACGCGAGCATCCTAGATGTCCTTGTTGCACACTTCCATCACTGTTATCCATGTTCGCTTTTTGGTTAGGTTACTCACAATTTTCACCTATGGGATGGGAGACGTTGGCAGATATTACTGCTAGGCAGCAAGATTTTGTGGTCATTCCTTTCTTTCCCTTCCCAACCCTTTAATTTCATTGTTGCTCCACTTCCATTGCAGTCACGGCAAAGGACTTCAAAGTGAAGTTAACATATTGTAGGTCACTATATGCAAGTGTAAAAATTGCCAAAGTGACTAATATATTTTACAGATGCTATTTAATTTTGTACATATTGTTTGTTCGTTAATAGAACTCAGAACCAACTCTTCCATCATGCAAATTTCAAAACTTAAATTGCAGGCAATGTTTTGATTGTTGGAAAACTCCTGGATTTATTAGGGTTTCGTGAATATTCAGTATACCGAAATGAAAACGTAAAATTTGCAGTTTTATTTTGGTAAAAAAAAATTTTGCTGAAAGGTTTAACGAAACAAAAAGTATAAATATCGATGAGTGTTCAGGTGTATAAAGAATGTTAATTTAGTGCACCAGCAAAGAAAATTTTTGCCTGTAAATCAAATTGTTTGTTTTCATTATTTCACAACTAAAATAACTTACATAAAAAACAAATTCAAAATGTTGGTAAGAACGCCTGTTGTAACAATGCCATATCCTACAATTTTTTGGTTTTGTTTTGCAGTGAATTTGTTATAATGAATAACATTCTAAAATGTTATGAAATTCATTTTAAACTTTCTTTGCCACTAAATTCTTATGAAATTATTTGACATTTTCAGTTTCACGAAAGTTCATAACACATATTTTGTTTTCGTTTCATGAGAAAAGATTGACGTTTGCCCAATCCTAGGATTTATATAAAGTAGTTGTGAAGATAGTCTGTCTGGGAGATGGAATGTATGTATAAACGCACATCTGTATTATTGTATGTGTGCATGCTAGTTAGTGTGTTTTTTTCTAGACAATGTAGCTATAAAAAGACTGTGATGTGTGCAGGTCTGATAGAGGCGACAATGTCGGTGCTGATCCACCCATGCCAGGCAGCGAGACTGGCTGCTGCCTGGTGTCTGCGCTGCATTTGTGTAGCTGTGCCCAGCCAGATCACTCCGCTCATTGACAGGTTCAGTATTACCACTTCTACATCAGTCTTTTGAAACATACTGTATCATTTGTCGCTAGAAACTACGTATAAAAAACAACTGCAGTTGGACCCCTATTTTACAAGTAGCAGATTTAACAAGGGAAGCAATTTTACGAGGCCATTCTTGGCAACTGTTAAAAAATGGCCAAAATTCACTAAAAAATAGAAAAATCCCAGTTAAAATGTAAAAAATAGCAATGAATATTAATTAACAATAAATTTCCTAGTCCATATTGATAAAATGATAGGATTTTGTGTCGCTTCTCTTGAATATAAAAAATGCAGCGGTGGTGGTTTGGAGTGAACAAGCCGCCCACTCTTGACATCGCAAAGGGAAGCTTTGTTCTACACCCATCCCTTCTTCTAATATATTTCTCTTTGCCTAGTTATCTCTCATAACAGCATGCATAGCAAAAAAGGTGGCCAATAACAGAGCAAGTTACTAGGGTTGCGCAAATGTGACTATATTTCTCATGAAATGGAAACAAAAGATAAGTTATGAACTTTCGTGAAACTGAAATGAAAATGAAAATAACTTTATTAGAGCTCAGCCTTAGCTAAAGATAAATGAATTTAATAACAATTTAGTATGTTATTCATTATAATAAATTCATTGCAAAATCAATCCAAAATAATTTAGGATATGGAGTATTTACCACATGGGTCTTGCCTACATTTAAATTTTCATTTTATGTAGTTCTTTCACTTATAGAAAAATGAACAAACAAAATGATTTTTATGCAAACATTTTCTTTGCCGGTGCACTAAATGAACATTCATTGAATAGCCAAAAATTCATTGAAATTGAGAATTTTTGTTTTTTTTTACAACTTTCGTTAACCAAATTTCTTATCGAAATGAAAATGAAAGTTGTCATTTTTCATTTTTGTTTACGTATATTGAATATTCGCACACTGCTACAAGTTGCACACTCCACAATGCCCCTCTTCAGGCCCTAGTCTCGTGATCGCTTTACCATTTGTTGTTGTGCGCATTGTGTTTTTGGTTTCAGATACATTTTGTGTGATGTTGCTGTTACAAATTTGATTTTAGCTTATCTTTTTGGTTTTCAAGTTCAGATTGCATTTGGAATTACTGTATTGATTGTTGATGACCTTCGTATGCCACGTTTAAATTTGTTGTTGCAGAATATTGAGTGGAATTTCCTGTACAAGGGATGTTAAAAGGTTATGTGGAACTGTGTTGAAACTTTTTACTTTGGCATCAACAAGTGGTCTTTATCCTGATGCATGTTACTAAAGTTCTGGTTGACAAGAGACTTTTATTTCACACTAGATTAGTCGTGCTACTGAGGGAAACTCGGTTCCCTTTCTTACTGGATACTAATATCGGCTTGCTTAGCTGTCTACTAGGTACGTAGTCTGCAACACTAGGTCTGGCAAAGTGCTTTACAACAACAGTGGCCCTTTGGGGCGAAGTAGACTTACCAGAGCTCGGCAGGGTGTTCTTCGTTGGTGGCATTGTTGTGGAGTTGGAAGAGCATGCGGATCCCTTGGTTCCCCTGGACATGGTGGAGGTCAGGTTGTGATAGACTGCGTGGTAGCGGTGGTTCCTCCCTGTGCAGAACCAGCTGCTGATGTGTGGATTGGCCCTCCCGAGCCTGGTATAGCTGCCGCTGACCAGGGCCCGGACCACCGGGTGCACGTCGTAGCCGGTGTTTGCTAGGTTAGAGTAGAATACGTAGGTACCAAGAGGAGGTGCCTGTCCGTTGCGTGACGGGCGGCTTGGGCCTGCTCCCTAGGAGTGTCGACTCCTTGCGAAACTAGGTTTGCCGCACAGATCTGCTGAACTTAGTCTTCTTAATTGTCTGTGAGCTCCGTGCCTGCTCTTGAATAGCATAGGTTTACAGTGGGCCAGATTTCCGGTAGGTGACAAGCAATCGACAATCCCTGGCTTAGAGTGTAAGCCGACAATGGCTGGTGGTGGGCTCCCTGACTGCCTAACAGTGCAAGCACCTGAAGTTGTGGGTTGTAGATCGCCTTCCTGCCACTGCCGGGTGTAACCACAAACGTAGGGTCTCCAATTTCTCACAGCTATCTCTGCCAGCACTTTGGTTTTAGGTGCTCTGGTCAGTGATACAACTAGGGTTGGCTGTCCCGCCTCTGTGGGGTGTGTCCTAGTGGTTGGGTCTCTACCATTCTGAACACAGAGGTGAACTGAATAGGTGGTCGTCAAAAGATGAGGTGTGTGTACAACTGACAGACCCCTGAAGGCGGACTGACGTTCTACTCTAGATTAAACACTCTGTCGCTTGCTTACCTCTTATCAGTCGAATACTGGTAATTGGTAGGCTATAGTGCTATGACAAGAGACTTGAGGATACGTTTAAGATTAAGTTTTTATTCAACAATAAATACTTAGGTGACTCATGCGTTCTACCAATAAGTCTGTGCTGCAGAAATACTTTTACCTACGCATAAACTGGTGGTGACCCGCTCCTAGGCTACTTAGATACAAAGGAAATTAAAGTAAATTATTATCTTTACTGTCACAACTAGCACTAACTGGGTTTGCCTAGAAGAGGCCCTAACCTTAACTGAGGAGCCACTACCAGCAAGTAGTGGCAGCTGAAGAACTAGGAGGTCACAACTACTCAAGTGCTAAGTCGTGTTCAATGTCTTCAGGTAGAAGAAGCTTCTGGTGACATCAGTGCGAAGAGGTGATGGCTGCAGCCACTGGAGAACTGGAAGTTCTTGGAGAGGACAGTGAAGGCCTAGTGGCTGGTAGAGAGCCCTAGCACAAGAAGTGTTGAGGCGAACTACTGGAGATGAACTCCCAACCTCGGCCATGCACTTCCTTATATACTGTTCCTCTGGACTGTGCGGCGAGCCCATAGTGGGAGGTGTGACGTGCCCCTGTGGCATCTGCCTGGAATGCGCGGGGTGGGAGAACTACCCTCTTGCACTCATGGTATAGCCCCAGGTGCTCGGCTGCCTTCAGCGGTGTGGTGACTCTGTCTGCCGTGTGCATCAAGGGGGCTCGCGCGTTGCGCAGTCACTTCAAATATCCTTCGTTACTGTGATTCCAAAGTGTGTTTGTGTTGAACCCACTTTCTACGCATTCTTAACAAATCGTGCATGGTTTGCTCCTTCACGTGTGTAAACACTCTTAGTAGATCGAGAAGGGCAGTTCAGGATCAGTCCAGGAGACCCATTATCTTCCATGTCTATGGCGAGAACACTCCCTGTTAGACATCTGGTAGTTTGTTCCTGTGGTTGGTAGTTGCACATGGATGAGCTGTAGTCGTTTATAATATAATGGTGTAAGCGGCATGCATCAACCTATATGGGGTCTCAGGGTCACACCTGTATTTTTCAACCTAAATGTAGACTTTTTTTCTCTATAAGGGTTGCCCTCACATATGGGTTGCACTTTGGTAAATCTGTACATTTCCAGCAGCTTGGGAAATATTTCTCGGAGACTAATAAAAGCAATTTCCGTCATTATTTTTAGATATTTCACCCCTTTAACTGAATACTTAACAAATTAAGATTTTAAAAACGTGGAAAGTAATCCCTTAAGCCACATTGTTGCCCAAAATTAAATACATTACAAAATATGTGTTGCAGACTGTGGCAAAAGTCCCAGAAAGATGGGAAGGGTTGATCCCTCTTGAGCACTCTCAAAATTTATCAACTTATCCTAAATATGTTCATGTTGTGTTGATTTGTTAGGAACTCTAAAGACTACTGGGTGTAGAGTGGTTAATATTCTTAATATTATATATATATATATATATATATATATATAGTATTATTGACGATGGTGGCTAATGGTGTATGTCAAGTGAATTGCTCTTGTGTACAGGTGCGTGGAAGGCATAGAGAACATGCGGACATCACCAGAGGCAATCGCAGGCTACAGCGGGGCGTTGGCAGCAGTACTCGGGGGAGTGCGGCTGTCCCCTTTGGGTGTTCCTCACACCAAGGGCAAGGTAAGGTGCAAGCAACTGACGTGATGCTGTCTAATTATAAGCTGTGCGGCTGTCCCCTTTGGGTGTTCCCCACGCCAAGGGCAAGGTAAGGTGCAAGCAACTGACGTGATGCTGTCTAATTATAAGCTGTCTGCAGTTAGTTGGGCCTTTTTGAAGGCCCTCGATGGTTTATACATAGAGACCTGAAAATTTAGCAAACGTGCATAACACGAAAAATAATGTGAATTTTCACATAAAACATTAAAAAATTACTATTTTTGACAATTCTAGCTGTAAGTCACCAATTGTACAAAATTATATATCTTTTTTATGATTTCTATTGTTTTATGTCACATACAGTCGACTGTCAATGTATCGTTACTCAGGGGACAGCCAAAATATTTCCATACATTCAGAATTTCAATAGATGAGGTTTCTGACATGTACATCAATAAAATACAACTTTTAACCTTATAAAACTTTATGTTGAGTATAGTAAGAGGTCTAAATTAACTGTGAATAAAGTTCAACTAATAAACACATTAAAAATGGGAATTTTAGAAATTGTATTACTGAAAATAATACATTAAAAAACATTTCACGTAAACTTGTTTAAATAAAGAAAAGAATATCTCAAAATACCATATATAACTGATTGTAATCTGACACCAAATGCAAGCTGACCTAAAACTTTCAAACCCCCTGAAAACGAAAATATTATGAAGTTGAATGCAATTCAAATTTTGAATGTCCCGTGCGCATTAGATCAGATGAGGGCGTACGGAGAAGTTATCGATCAGGCAGTGTGTTCACGGTTACTGGTAATGGAGCAGCAGCAACTGGAGGATTTCCCCTCCATGATGCTACATGTTAGCGACACCTTGCCCCCGTGGCAAATGTCTTGTCTTTTAGAGTAATTAATTATATTTTACTGCAAAGAAAACTTGTAATTTTTAGACAGAAATTAATAAATAATGTGATTATAATTGATTTTTTCACTGTCTTTAATTATTTGATGCAACTCCCGCTCATGAGAATTAAACAAAAGTAATTCCAAGAGCTAGGGATGCTGAATACCCTCCTGGGATATGGTTATTCAAGGTACCCCTTGTGAAGGAAAATTATAAGAAGGTTTGTCTGGCTGGGTCGCAGATCCTCCCACGCTGGAAGGTGGCGATTTAGGCACTTTGGGCTGCGTGACCATGACATGAGGACGGGATCCAAACCCTAGAGTGAGTTTAACCAAATACGTCTCCCATACTGGGAGTTTGGTTCTGCTCATTGTAAAGGTTGTCGAAAATATTTGTGATGCCAGCTGTCACAGGATGGAGTGGGGGCGGATTTAAGCAGAGTCGGAGGGGTCTTGCCGGCGGCAGCAACACTCCATGACATGGCATGTTGCTGTTTTACCAAACGAAGCGTAAATTATACTTACTCCAAAAAATACTTCAAATTACTACATCACGTTTGTAGACGTGTTTTTTAAACATACCTAAGCAAGTTAAGATGTTGTGATAAATCTGTGTTTCCGCGGCAGTAATAAATATACTGTGATGTGTGTTTCGTGTATCATTGCGTCTGTGAAATGGTGTGCCTTTATGCATCATGTCAATTCGCTGGTCGTGTGTGTGCGTGATTTCAAATATTTGTTAGCACTATTTATACGTTTTTAATGTGAACTGCTTTTATGACAAAGTTATTTATTTACATCCATGTATGTTTATTTATCACAACGTTGTACCTTTGCCCTGGGTGTTTGAAACACAGTCGTGTAACGTGATTTACCACCAATCCCACCAAAATGACCAAGCCTAGCCCCAATCAATTTCAATAAACCTAATACACAGTAAGTAACAATATGTATAAATATGAGTAGAATAAAAGTTACGGTAGGCTTATTTAAGTGCATGTTCACTGCTATATTTTAAGTTTCTATAACAAAAAATGAGCTACATGAGTTGCATGCTTGACTGTAATGTCGCATTTTCGTTGGACTGTCTATTCCTTCGTTATTCGAACTGAGGCCGTCCTTTTAAAGAAATAACCCAACACATATCAATAACAAAAAGTTAAATACCGCAGTTCATTACCCCGTAGTTGTAACAATGTTTAACACAGTTACGGCAAAATATTAACAAACAAATATGTTAATGTAATGTAACCTTAAGAACTATCGTTAATTCAGGCATTTTTAAAACGTCATGAAGCTGACCTAAATAATGTTAGAGCCCTAAACTGTGAATATTCGTACAAAATGGTTTTTGAAATAGACCTAAGACACAATTATTTGAAAAGCTGTAAACAGTAAACAACACATTTGACAGATATAAAAGTAGAAGTCTCATTTTAATGTTTATTTTTAGGTGTAGCGAAATTATACGAACATATATACACACACAATGGAATGTAAAATTGATTTTGACAGATGCTACATGGCAGTCACATGGCAATGTTTGTTTACATTTGGCGGAAGAATACGCAACGGGCCTGCAAGTAGATATTTAGCAGGGCTCCGAGAAAGTTGCTTCCAATGGTGAATGGACTATAACTATATTAAAATACGTATTCAAACATTAAAATCTCTTTTCAGTTGTAAATTACAAATTCAAAAATTATTTTTTTACTGTAATAAGTATGAAATATGCTACAATTGAAAACATGAATAATTATGCTTACTAGCGAAGTGAAATTTCCCCGAGTGTGAAAGTGACAAAGAAAGAGAAAGAGTGCGACAAGCTTTGCCAGCAGACAGTTTTTCTATTGCTTTCTCGCTCTATAAAACAATACCGTACCATACCCACAATATTTTCCGCTGTTATTTTAAACTGTAAAAATGAGATATGATATAATAAAGAGATATTCTTAAATATTTAAATAGGCACCATTTAATTTACAAATAATATACTAAAAAACTAGGTTAAAATAATATTTTAACTGAACTATTTTTTACTGGTCGTTGCCAACACGTCGATCTACTCGCTGTTGTTAATTCATATTAAAAAAAAAAAAAATATTACAAATTATAGAAGATATTAAGCTAAAGGTTCATTTATTCAATTATACAGTACTGTAAAGTTAACCACAATGTTATATATTTGTGGAATACAGGTTATTAAAAAAACAGGTGACATGTTATGCCTAGAGTGTTTTTTGAAAGGTTGATTTTCATAAGTCGCTTCCATCGGGAATGGACTATAGGTTCAACGATTCACAAGATATTAAAAGCAACTTTTAAATGCTTACCATAATTATCTCGGCTGGCAGCGAGCATTCCAAAACTTACCGCAAGCATTCCATAAATATTCCCGGTTCGAGATCAAACAAACAATTTACAAGTGAATAAATTTTATAAGTACAAGTGTACAATAATATACCATAGTTTATTTATAACATAATATTCACCAGCCGCAAGAACCTTGAGGTGTTTTTAGGCAACCCATACCTACCACAATTATGATTTTTGGCAACTTTTACTTTCATGGTACATAACTGAGGTAGAATAAAAATGGGTCGAAAGTTGCGAGGAGCAACTTGAGTAGTTATTGTACACAGAATACATACCACAATTATATACTGCATCTAAATTTTTAATTTAGTTCATTTTATCACATTAATCACTTTTAAGGTGGACATTTAAAGTACAATAGAAGCAGGTTAAGAATTGCTAGCGAGCGCCGATAGGCACAAGCAAGCAAATTGAGTAGTTATTATGCATCCCACACATGACATAATTATCTGATGCATCTGTATTATTAAATATTCAGACAAATAAATACCATAATTATCTGATACACCCATCATGGCCTAGCTCGTGGATTCCGTGGGGTATGATGCAACTGCATTATGAATTATTCACAAAAAAATACCATAATTATGTGACATACCTGTCAAGGCCTAGTCCGCATATTCCGTGGGCTATGCCATAGCGGGTGTATCAGATAATTATGATATTTATCTAACGTTTCAATAATTTCCTCGAAGTCACTAAATAAGAATTTAAAAACTCCAAAATCGCAAAATAAGTGTGTACTGAGTTATCATTTCCTGAACTTTGACTACAGCTTTTACTGTGGAAATGTGATTCTATAGAATTGAAGGAGACTGTGTTGGTTTATCATTGGTTAAGGACTTTTGGGCCAGAGGCCGTCCACCATTTGTTTCCAGTGTAATGTGGGTTTTTATATATTTTCTGTGTGTGTCGACGACACTAGTAATATAAGCAATTTTCTTGGCCAAGTTGTTTTGTGTTCGTGACTATTTTAATTTGGTATCGAGAAAAGTATCTTTATCGAGTATCATGAGAATGTTATGGTATCGAAACTGGTATTGAATATCGAGAAAATGTAGTATCTACCCATCCCTAATCTAGTGCTGGCTTCTGGATGCAATACTTGTCAGCACCTTGTGAGTGACCAGGAGTCAAGGGAGAATAATGATCTTGCATGGCAACTGCACTGGCCACCATAATGGATAGATTGATGGTGGCCCACCAATATAGTACAATCACCACCACTTGTGCAGGTCTAGTGGTCCTAAGGCTGGTAATTGCCAAGGTTTTGCTCCTGTTGGTTACCAGTAACGCATTGTTAGTAGGGTGGGCCAGGTTGTAAGGGGTAAGCAAGGCAAGTGATAAAATGGCTGAGAGAGAGGAGGTTAATAGGTGATGACTGCATGGAAAAAACATAACTAATAAGTCGTCTCTGGTTAAAGATAGTTGAATAATTGGAAGTTTAGAGGCCTGTTTTCCACCAGAGTTTTCTGTATTATAAATTTATTTTTCCATTATAAGCAGCAGTTTTTATGTATCCGTAATTTCTAAAACTGTCAAAAGAATAAATGGACTTAGTGTGCTGGTAACCGGTGTAGTGGGAGGTTTTGAAGTTTGGTGTTTGCCTTACAGATTATCTTCAACACAGCAGAGGAGCTATTACGCAGCGCAAGTCAGAACAGCCGGCTCTCCCTGAACAGGACACAGGCCGGCTGGCTACTTATAGGAGCCATCATGACCCTGGGTGAGTTCATACAGTGAGTGCAAATCTGCACATTGTTCCCACCTTCAGACAGGGTTAACATAGATTGATGGTACAAACCTGCAAGTACATACTCAAAAAGTAAAATTCAATCCCAGTACCTGCTTGCTGCTTGAGCTCTGCTCAAATCATTTTTCAGGCTTGTAAACTTTGAGTTTCTATTAGTGCTGATCTGATAGCATATTTTTACAAATACAGGTACGAACCAATACTTCCTTGCAGATACAGCCAATATCCGATTCCATGGACATATGTATAAGTAATGGATATATGTATAAGTAGCCTTCTGCTAGCACTGAAAGTATTTTCATGAGCTGATAAAATATGTGTTAATGTCAGTATCACACAATGTACTCTTTGATGCTTTAAGTAAACATACAAAACATCAGGACAATTAATTTCATGTAAATGATTCAAAATTGGAGAGTAAAAGCATCAATAAAAAAATACGTAAGCAATTCATTTTTTTAAACTCATGAAATAAAAATGATTATATCTACAAGGTGTATCACATTTTTCAGCATAATTCAACTTTGTTCATATTCAGAAAATTATTATGCATAGTTTTTAAATTCACCACTCCCTCATTCTACTGAGATTAAAATTGAAGCATTGCCAGTTAGTTCCTGGGTTGTGAATGTCAGACTTCACATTGCTTTAAAAGATTTTTTTTCTGTTTCATATAACTTCAGTAAATTTTGACACTTCTGGAAAAGAAGTGCAGCCACAATGTATCCTTCCGCCACAGCTATTCTGACGGTGATGAAAACAATCTTTGTAAACAAACTATGAATCTAATGGCAGGCATTGAAAGTGTGTTAACTTCAGTCAGTACTATAGTTGGTTGCCATTCCCAAATGTTTTATTTTGGTTATAACCTTATAATATACTGGTTACTATTCTGTTTATTTTATTTGTGGGGGTGGGGGAACTATAGTGTAACGTCTTTCGTGAGGCGTGATTGTTATGCGGTTCTTCCTATGAGAGAATGGTGATTGGAACTTACATTGTTTTGATGATGCAGTGGACAATTTTGTTTGTGTGGAAATAACATTCAATTTACTATAGGCTGATTCCTAAAGTTTTAACTTCATCGAAAGAACTTAATGCAATGAATCTGTCGCAGTTCGTACCAATTCCAGAAATACTTAACACATAAATATTGTTGCATTTTTTATATAATGAACTACACTATGAGGGTATTTATTTAGGACACCTATATTTGAAAACTTCTCACAAGAACAAAATGCAATAAATATGTCACTGTTAATATAAACATGTGGCGAGCTATGGATAATTAGGTATTTTACTAAAATCAATTTTATCGGCCACTGAAACAAAATAATTTATTTGCTGACTTATTCAATTAACATAACACTGGAGCCATTTCTTGAAACCAACAAAATTAAACTTCGCCCCGTAATTACTCTTTCACTCATGCTTCCCAATGGTCACATCAAATGTCTGATCACAGTACACAACAAATCCTTTTACAAAGTGGCAGACGCATGTCAATAATTCATTTCATTTAGAAGACTGTTCTAAAAAAGGTGCCTATGATGAATTACATGTAATGAAATACGCAAATGTAAACATAATTAACTGTGTATATACTGTTCCGTCACCACCAGCAAGGAATTCTTACAAATAAATGAATTCTAATGGAAGGGAGCTCAATGGCAATGGCATTTCACTGTGTGAGTGTATAACATAGATAAGGGAGATTGGTGGAGACCTTCCACATAACCGTAATGTTTGCATGCTCTACCGTAATATTTCTAAATGTTTTTAAAGTCCTTGCCCTATAACTCAGAAAAATAATGCATTAGTCTATGAGCATAATTTTATCCATAAGTATGGTATTTATCATTAAATTTTTACATTATAATTTCTAAAACTAAATACTATATTCTATACAATAATTACAAAAACCACCAACATAATAACATCCATCCCACAACCACCATCAGCTGACACAATACTTTGCAAATGGGGCCGTTTACTGTTTACACGCTGTGTAGGTTGGTTACAAGCTCTGTCAAATTTTACTGAAGTTATATGAAACTGACAATAAGTTCTGAAATCACAAGGTGGAGCTGAAGTATGTTGCCTGCAAAGCTGGTAATTCGGCAACGTGTAATACAGGCTGTAGATGATTATCTCTTACAGCGTCTGTCACAGCAGGCGGCCACAGTGGGGTGGGAGCAGCATCTTACTTTCTCCCTCACTGTTCCTGTAGATGATTGTCTCGCAGACGGGTAGCATCCCCTGCCTTACCATCGCTGTCCCATCGTCTTCATGGAGTGACAATCTTGTCAGTTTAGTGCTTGGAATAAAAACCACTGCCGCCTCAAAACAGCAGTAGTTGAACATGCCGTACTCCAACGTTGCCGCCGTATTATCCTCTGGTGTTATGGTCAAGCACAAATATGAAAATATGTGTCTCAATATTGGCTACAAATAAAATTTGTTCTGGCAAGTTCTGATACTGTAATATAGGCCAATATGTAATATTTGGTATCAGTATCTGCTCAGCTCTAGTTTCTATAACAACAGCAGGTCATTTTGCTGGTGGCCAAAGGGCCTGTGTTTTACTTGTTAATGAAAGACATATAACATGTTTAGTAATAAATAGAGACCACATTTTATGGTTGTATTTTATCATAATTTTGTTTTAAAATTTTAAATTTTCGTGTTATTTTTTTTGTAAGCACTGTGCAGTAGAAGATTTTTAAGAGGGCTTTATACTGAAACATTTTCTATGAAATCGTTGTTTGCACGTAAACACATATCTCGGTAAATAAAAGTTCTGGAAAAAAGACTTTTTGCCAGAAAGGATAAAAATTATTGTGTATATCCCTTGTCTTTTTACTTTTATCAGTTTAAGTGTATTAATGGAGAAGAAAATTCATGGAATTGGTCAAATATCATGTTTTTAAAGCTTGCTTATGCAGTTTCCTTAAGCGGTAAGAGAAATGTACAACTATACGCACGTTGTTCAGGGCTGCCACCAGCTCTGAAGTTGAAATCCTGGTTCCTGTATATAAAAACCCTGAAAAATCCTGGAATGATTGTGTCAATTCCTGTAAAATCCTTGGAATTAGAAACATTGTATGTTACAGATAAAAAGTTAATATGAAGGATGTTTACATATTTAGTGTAGTGGTTTTTGTTTGGAATGTACAAACCAGGGTAATTTTTTTCTCCACTCACACTTTCACTTTTGTTTATACAATGACCGTATTGGCGAAAATGTTCCTTTCCTCACCATTGTGATATCAATGCCAAACGCAAAACACAGACACCAAATTCGGATTGCATGCGCAAAAACGGCAATTCGTTGCAAAGGTTCTTTTCATTAATGGCCTTGGCCTTTGTATGTGATCATACAGCCAGGAACATGAATATGTAGATAACTGTATATCCACGCCAGTCAGTAATTGAGCAAAATACTTGAAGCAATGGCGATGTCCAAAATATTTCTTTGATTATTTACCTCTGTTGTAATAATCTTTCAAACAAATGCGTCAGAGTGAAACCGACACACACAGCTCTGGGTGCTGCTAGTGTCCATGTGCCCCACAAAAAAAAAATCTTCTATTTTATTCTAGAGTTAAAAGTCCATAAAAACTGATAAAATCCGTTAAACCGGCAGGCTTGATGTAGTTTGATCTGTAAACTTTCATCACATGTGATAAAGTTCCTTTATTACAGATCTAATTTGCCAAGTACAGCATAAGGTCGGAAACACTGCACGTCTTGCACGTAGGGGCAATGAGGTGCTAGGAGTGTCTGTTAGTGTCGCCCATATGGCTCCCTCGCTTCTTGACCTTGAATGCACAGCTACATAATCCTCTTAAAATGACGTCTCTCTGTTTCCAGAAATAAGGTTGTTGAGACGAGTTGCTTACTATAGATATTTTGGGAAATTTTGGGCCCATTTGATCCAGCCCCAACCCCTATACATCAAAGTTTGCCTTTTTTTTTTGCGTGGAGTCCATGTTCAATCTTATTTAGCTTGAACATGGCATTTTTTGTTAAAATTAAATATAAATTAATTTAATTAGTAGAAATGTGTTTTGAAAAATATAATATCTTAGAGGCGTATATTTAGCCTCCCGTTGTCCCCCAAAATGTTAAAAATATTGAGTGGTGCAAGGTTTTACCACGCAAAGTTAAGTTCATGTTCAATCATCACTATAGTCCATTCACGGTTTCTTCAGATGTTTTGAAACAAACTTAGAAAAATCACCCTAGTAGTAATATGTTAAGCTGCTTTTTCAGTAACTTGTTGACGCATGATGTCTTTCCAACAATTATATTACAGTTTCGACTCATCAGTGAGCAAGCCTGCCGCCTGATTTCAACAAGATGCAAGATCTTACTGTTTGATACAGCAAGAATGGACGTTCCAGCCTGCATATTGTATTATTCACCGGCCATCGAAGCTATGCATCCAAGGCACCGAGTGCTACAGCACGCTGCTAGATGGATTTACCAGTACGATTCGCTGCATCTCGATTGTCCAAGCTGGCCGGTGATGTCATGCCTTGATATACCTATGCTATAGCTACCCTCTCTCCAGCGCTGCCCCTATCCAGCTGACTGAAGGGTAAGGACCGGCCAGAGTATAAATAGCAGGACGCTCGCCCGCTCATGACCAGTCATCTTTCCATCACTGCATTCATGCCAAAGGAACTGATCAGTCTGCATCTCTCCACCACAGTTCTTTCCAGAGATCTACCTGTTCACTTCTCTCCTAAAAACCCACCGTCCTTCACCGCATTCATGCCGAACGAACTTCCTGTGTCTTATTCCTCAGGGAATAAACACAATCTGAACCTAACTTCTATCTCATTTTCCCTTGTGTTCGTCCAGATTACCATAATAAACACCTATGTCCTGCAAAGTGAAGCAGGAGGCCGGGTTTGCCAACCAGTTGCCGCTTAGTGTAGGACTATGCGGTCTTCCAGACAGGGGAAATTTGTGCATCAGAACTCACCATTCGACAGCCACCCATTCGGTACACATGTTGTATTGAATGGTAAAGCCACAACCACTAGTCATACCCCTGCTGGAGAGGATAAGTCACTAGAGCAACTTGCACCCGTCCACCGCCCCGTTTGTGTTACCAGAGGGAGTGCTTGGCTGGCTCAAGAGGCTCACCCATCAAAGCTATTGGAGCGCTTCTGAGGGAGCCCGCTCCTGAGCCACTGCACTGTTTGTGGTGCTGGTTGCGGAGAAGGTTGTACTCTGTGCCATTCTGGTGTGCCTAGAGGGCAGAACACATTTATATAGAGATTGCATAACGCCTGCTCCTATCTCCCAGACCAAGTTGTTTGAAACTAATGTCCTTCACCAAGAGAGGTGGGAAGGACATTAGGTAACTACAGGCAACTACTGCCTACCAGTCTACATGGTGTTGCACCGAACCCAGTAAGGTACTGTGCCAATTAACCCTATGGGAACGAGCTCAAGCCTCCCGTCAGTCAGTGGGGTCTAGCCGCCCGACTCCCGCCCCTTCACTGTTGCAGCCTCCCCGGAAGCTTTCAGGTGCCGTCCACCCCATCGTTGCTGCCTTTACCCGAGGAGAGAAGGTGCCAGTAGGAGCAGCCTGCTCCTAGTTCAAGACACAAGGCTAGCCCAGCCCGCCGATGTCCTTCAACAGCAGCAGTTGGAGTTCCAGTCGCTGCAGCATGTGGGTGCAGTCGGGATCATCCAGCTGTCTCACCCCAGCCAGCAGGCTCACAGCACCAGTCAGCTGCCCCAGTCCAGAAATGAGTAAGCCAGCAGCTCCCAAACATGTCAGCAGACCAATAGCCAAGTCAGCAGCGGACACACCCCACGCTATATTCTGGTCGTGTTCCTGCCCGGCATTAATCGAGACACAGGTCACTCCTGAAAGTGCCATCCGACAAACACTAACAAAGTCGCCACCTTGAGACGATTCTCTATATCACTCTACAACAGGTCCTTCAACAGCAGCAGTTGGAGTTCCAGTCGCCGCAGCATGTGGGGGCAGTCGGGATCATCCAGCTGTCTCACCCCAGCCAGCAGGCTCACAGCACCAGTCAGCAGACTAAAAGCCAAACCTGTCAGCAGACCAATAGCCAAGTCAGCAGCGGACACAGCCCACGCTATATTCTGGTCGTGTTCCTGCCCGGCATTAATCGAGACACCGGTCACTCCTGAAAGTGCCATCCGACAAACACTAACAAAGTCGCCACTTTGAGACGATTCTCTATATCACTCTACACCAGAACTCGTCACACTTCAATATATTTTATGTTATTTTGCCTGTGTCTTTACATAAGCGTCTCATGGCTAACTGGGGAACAGGAATTTTGGAAACGTGTATTATGTATACTGTTTCAGTAGTTTGCAAATTACACTTATTTTTAAACTTATTGCCTCTCGCATATGTGCCATACGTGGGTTACATAGGTTGGTGTGGCAGATTTATGTATGCATTTTTTTCACGCTAGCCTGTTATTGGTTTAGTGCAGTTACTTAGTTTGACCAAAATAACCATTTTAAACTTTACAGTCCTTTTGTTTTTCAAAAATTCATTGAAACTTCCTTAAGTTCTGGTAAATCCTTGAGTTAAATGGCATTTTTACAAATTGCTTAGTAGTATTGAATATCAACCATTTATAATGTCAATAAGTAGTATAATAACTTAAGGGAATTATGCTGAAACAGACTAGGTAAATATGTATATTTGTAGCCAATGGCAACGGTTTCAATATTTTCAAAGTAATGCAGTACTTTGGTTCTGCGCCAGTTGATTCCCCTTTAAAAATATCATTCTTCGCTACTGTTGATTAACTACATTAAAATACTGCAAATTTTAATTTGCCAACTTTAGAATGAAGTATTGGCTGTTATACACTATCTACCAAAAAGTGATTGGGCACCTGTCCACAATGTTTGCTTGGTGGTTGTCACCCCATTAGAATCTCGTAGGGCCACCTCTTGCAGCTATAACAGCAGCCACCCTGTCTGGCATGCTCTCTACGAGTGTTTGTATTACATTCACGGGGATTTGCCGCCATTCCTCTTGCAACCATTCCATGAGTTGAGAAATGGATTTTGGCCACGCCTGATGAGCCCTCACCTGGCGATCCAATTCGTCCCAAAGATGTTCTATAGGGTTGAGGTTGTGGCTCTGGGCGGGCTAGTCTGATCGGCGAACATTTTAATCGGCGTACCACTGCATAGTAGCCCTTGAAACATGGCACCTGGCATTGCCATCCTGGAAGTAACACGGGTCCATTCCGTAAAATCGCCACAATGTTGGGAGCATTTCATTATCCAGAATGTTACAATAGGCCTCTGTGTTCATGCTACTGCGGACAAGCGTTAGCGGTCCTACGCTGAAGTGTGTGAAACACAAGTCAACTGATGTATTGAATTTCCTATCTTCACGGGTGCCCTATTACTTTTTAGTAGGTAGTGTATATTGTTGCAGTCTATAATATACATTATAAAGCTGGGGACAAAATTAAATATATTATATACATTGCATTTAAATTTGAAGGCTAAAATATAATATTTAGTAATTAATATGTAAAAAAAATTTTTACTGCACACTTAGTGAAATTTCTATCACACTTTACTGTTTCTTATTGGCAGTTTAAAATTATTTACAAAGTTGTAACAGTTTCCTTTGCTGTAAATACGATGGTTCTTTTTTGCATAATTAATTAACACTTCATGGTTCAGCAACCTTAGAATGAAATCTGTCATAAATGTTAGGCAGCATTGTGTGTTGCTGTTGGTAGGTGTGCCAGTGGTCCGGGGGCTGCTGCCGAGGATGCTGTTGCTGTGGAGGAATTCTTTCCCACGCTCCAACAAGGAGCTAGAGTCTGAGAAGGCTCGTGGAGATGCCTTTACCTGGCAGGTTGGTTTTATACTATTTATCCTGTTATTATTTGTAATTTGGTGACCAAGACCTCAGGCCTATTGCCAGGTTTAAATTTTGGGGGGGGGGGGGGGGGGGGGGTGGGAAGGGGAGGGGGGGGGGGGTTATTACAGTCGAACCAGTGTGTGAGTGCAGAGGCATATTGAAATATGTGGAAGATGTGGTGTTGTCCATCTTTGTGTGTGTGTGCCTGTTGACATGTACTACTCTGTGTGAGTACTTGAATTCCTGTCCTCGTATATTTTTGGTAGCCTGGCTACTTGCAACCTTAATTTTGAGGGATGGTAGGCCACAGCAGGACGAAAATTTTTTATACATGAATGTGTGGTCAGAAACATTTCCCTTCTGTGCTACAGGCGCCGAATGCACCGCACACATTTGTAACTTGGCATGCCCGTTGCAGCGTTGGAAGTGAGCTTATTCAGAGGCATTGATATCAAATGTAAGAAGTGTGTGTAGTGGTGGTGTTAAACGGAGGTTGGGACTGGTGTGGCAGGTGACGCTGGAAGGACGGGCTGGAGCGCTGTCAGCGATGCACAGCTTCCTGCAGAACTGCCCTGAGCTTGTCACAGATGATGTCATTCGCAGGTTGTTGACGCCTGTCGAAGCAGCTCTTGCCATGCTCACCAAGTGAGTTCTTCAGCACTTCTGATATTTAACACTGTACAGTAGACTCTTCATTAATCAGTATTTATTAAGGTGGGGTGATCTCCACCATCTTGTATTTACAGTAGAAACCCCCCATTTTATGAGTGTCCATGGTTCCCAAGATACAGTCGTAAGATGACTGTTGACGTAAAATCCAAATATTACCCATTTTGACCCCTAAAAATGTAAAAATTATATTAAAGTGTGTTTTTTTAATTAAAATTTGTGTTTAATTGTGATTGTTAGGGGCATAGCTGAGGTGGAGGCTACAAGAGCTTATGAAATTATCTCTAGCAATGGCTTACATCCAAAGTGATATGGGACGGTCACACTAGATATTCACATGCAGTAAATCTGGTAGACATTGTTATTGGTTGGATTGTCTTTGTTATTCGTAGGGATGTGTTGGTTCTGGGTTCAGTTCTTTGTTGCATCAGTTCTTGACGCGACTGAGAATTTCTGGTCAAAATCAATGTTTTTCATGACAAGAAAAGTAAAAACCTTACTTACTTTTACTAAGAAGTACACGAAGCAGGAAATTAAATACCTACCCCAATATTCATATTAATTACTAAAAATGAATATTTTCACTATTAGAAATTGGTTAACATCTCAAGATTTTGTGAGTATAATATTTAAAAAAAAAGTGTTGATAGATGTTTCATAATACTGTAATGTGCAACATACTGCACAAAATATCTCAAGATTTGCAAAAGACTATGACAGACCATGGAAAATAATTAAGTGTTCATAGCGGTGAACTCTAAGAACTCAATTTAAGTACAAAATGTTGGTACAACTTGGCAGCATAGCAAGTGTTAGCACTTGTGAGCATAAATTACTGCCTTGAGGCTGGTGATGTATGCACACATTAAAATTACGAACACTTTTCAGTGGACTACATGTTATTTTTAAAATATTTTGGCGCATTCAACTTTAAAAGTAGAAAACACAATGGGGGTTACTGTATTTTTGAATAAAACATATTCCACTAGTTAGTAAACTTGTGCAACTTATTATTTCAGTTTCTTTCTTAATCAAGAATAAAAAATAATTTTGCATTCATTTAGCATTTTAGCATTGTTTGATCCTTGAAACCAAACCACTTAATACTATCTATTATAATGTTTTGTCTGACATAACAGTTTAAAACAGGAAAAATAATCAAGAACCAAGGACCGATTTTTAAGAAACAGTACCAAACCAAGAATCAAAAAAATGATTGAATGAACCTATCCCTAGTTACTCGTACATCTTCTGCTTTGCATTGTGTAACTGCTCCATGTGTGTCTCACCCCTTTGGGCACTAAGGACCAATTTCTGTAAGTATCCTGCAAATTTGTCAAAGTTATTGGGCTTAAAATAAAGGTATAGTAGTCTTCTATCTGAAATACCATAGTTTAATTTATTTGAACCAAACATTTTATGTGGACAATGCCTGTCAGTGCGATGAGCTTAAAGACTGCTTTCATGTAAAAAGAGAGGTTTATGAAAATCCTCTGTTAGCTCTCTTTCTTGCCTCCTTCTTCTAGTGTGTGTACATATGTGCATGAATATGAATGTGTGTGTGCACGCATTTTCTTGTGCAGGTGTATGTACATGCGTGTATGCATGTACTGCATTTACCCAAATGTAAGATGTTTGATTCCAATATTCACTTTCAAAATCACTGAACATTTCTATTACTCCTGGTTCGTTATACTTCTCAGCTTTAATAGGAAGCATTCCCATTATGGGTGAGTTGCTTCTATAATGATCAGTCTCTTAAGAAACCAATCTTTATTTGTGTGATGTTCATTTTTTCTCTACCTTACTTGTATCTAGTTTTCGTTGATACATACACATCTGTGTTGTCACACCAGTGATTAATTCAAAATGTCATAGTTTCTGTACCAGGTGAAGTTATAAATCAAATACACCAATTTTTCGTTATGGTTGCCCAGAAGCTGAAAGTCTATTTGCGAAATCACCTTTATCAATGTTATGACGACATGCAATCTCGTTTGATTCTTTGCATGGAAATCTGACCTATCATGCAAATCTTTCAGGTGCGAGAGTATAATTAATATAATCAGAAAAAAAAATTGCCAACCATGCACTGTTGCTGACCACCCCTGACCCCTCAGGGCACTTATCAACCAAAGAGTTACTTAATCAATTAAATATTGTGGGCCTTTCACCCTCACAAGGTGCCTATTACCTCGTAGGGTGACTATCAGACAAGGAGTGTCAAAAACACAACATTATTCCTAAGACCACATCTCCACATGGAGCATAACATCCCAGACAATCATATGCTCCCATTACAAACAATAGTTAACATACTTGTCAGTTTTGGGTGCCCCGTTTATTGCAACCTCAGTTAAATTTTAATATGTTTACATTAATATCATTCGCTACAGTATATTGAAATTAAAACAACACACACATTATTCCTTATTTGAATATTACAATATGTTAATCACTATAAATTAATATAAATTTGAAGAAAGTTTCTGCATCAATTGTAAACAAAATTTTATTTTATTTGTATATTCCATTTGATGCTGTCGGATGAGACACGAGATGAACAATGACACAAATACTTACTGGTAATTTGGGTGCCAGTGGTGCTTCCCAATCACCGCACTATTGAGACTCAGGGATGTTGTTGGTTCTGTGTGTCCATCTCACCCGTGCGTACTTACAAACACGTAGGCAATACTAAACTTTTTACTAAAGATCACTTAAAATAAACACTTAATAAAATATATGTGACTAGGTCACTGTCACTACTGAATAAAAGAATTAAGTTCACTTTAGACTTGTTTTTTATTATTATTCATACTTGCCTAGATGGATGATCTCACTGAGATGCGTGAAAGCACAGCCTTCAGAAGGGAAGAGGGTCGACAGCCGCTAGGGTGGTCTGACAGTTTTTCCCTGAAGACAGGAGACAGTGAATTTCAAATGAAAACCCTTAATACATATTAACACGTGTGATTACTTGGCATCATTAACGCAAACTCGTCGTGGCTCGCCCTCTGGGTTGAATCTAGACAGTCGATTACAGTTCTGAAATGCAATTTTAATGCCTTTAAATGCTTGATCAGCTTGCGGTGTCCAGACAAATTTGCATTTCTCACACAACAAAGCAGTTAACGGTGCAGTGGTTATGGAAAAATTTGGGACAAATTCCCTTAACCAATTAATTAAGCCAAAAAACTTCCTGACATGTTTACGTGATCTGGGTGTGGGTTTGTTTTAAATGTCCTGTGTGTTGTTTAGGTTTGTGTCTGTCTGCTGTTACATAATGTCCTACAAATTCCATTGTACTCATATCCAACATACACTTTTCCACTTTGCACGTAAGTTTATTACATTTGAGCTGTTCAAACACTAGGCTCAGTTGGTGCAAGTGATCTTCCCAGCTGTTAGACGAAACAAGTAAATCATCCAGATATGCCATCGCAAAGTCTCCAATAAATCTATCCAATACATTAACCATTAAGTTCTGAAATGTTGCAGGGACACACTTTAAACCAAATGGCAAGGCTACAAACTGAAATCTACGTCCATCTAGGGTAGTAAAGGCTGTTTTTGCTGTTCTGTGAGCGGATAGGCACTTGCCAATATCCGGACTTTAAATCAAGTGATGTGAATACTGAAGCTGGTCCGAATGTTGACAAAGTGTCTTTCATATTTATGACTGCTGGCGGCATGTTTACTATAATCGTATTCAGGGGTCGGAAGTCAACACAGAATCGCTATTCGCCATCTTTCTTTGGAGCAAGGGTAGTACCTGAATTATAGAGACTTTATGTAGGCTCAATAACATTATTGTTGAGCATCTCACATACCTGCTGGTTGATGACATGGCAAAAGAAAATACCTGGGTCTCGTGGCTTGGAGTACACCGGGTCATCATGTGTTGTGACGATCACATGCTCTGTGACGTCGGTGCTCTGCAGCTTCCCCTCAATGTCGAACACACTGGCATACTGTTCCAACAGATGTTGCTGATGTGTGGTAGACACCTCGTGCTCGAAGTCGGCAAGCGGCACAGCAGTTGTTGTTGTTATTGGTGGTGTTGCTCCCACTGTGTAAACAGTCCATCGGCCACATGTCCCTACGTGCAGACAATTCAGGTGTGGTTCTATCACGACGTGGTTGTCCAGGAGCCATGGCAGTCCCAAAATCACTTCTTCGCATAGGTCCGGCACAATGTAGACATCACACTTAGTATGCAGCTCTTTAATTCTTACAGTTACGTGCATCACACTTTTCGCTTCTCTCTGGTGGTGTGTGGTAGCGAACTGCAGACCTCTCAGGGGCACCCTAGTTATTATTGCTTGTACTAAACCCTCATGTACAAAGTTGTGACTAGCGGCAGTGTCAATAACAACAGTGACATTTTTCCCTTCAAGATCAACACATACTCGCAGTGCTTTGATGGTACTGTCAGTTACCTGGAACAGTTTTGCACCTTCATTAGGCAGATTGATACGACTTGGAGGTGAGATTGGTGCAGGTGCAGTTTCGCCAACCTCTCGACTTAGTTTTCCGACCTGTTGCCCTGGTAACCACTTCCCCTGTTGTGGTGGATGTTTCTGTGTCCACGGTTCTGCTTCATGAGTGTAAACACTGGCGGCATTCGCGTAACATCTGGCAGCACAGTAGGTGTTGATGTGTGAAAGTTCGATCTCTGGGATTGGTATGCCTGTCCCGCTCGCACGTCCTGCTCATACAAACACGCTTTACACGTAAACTGTTAGACACTTGCCCTTGTTGCCCTTCTCAGATATGGCCTAATGTCCGGTGTTGACAATGCCACAATGATTTCTAAAACGCTGCGTGTCGGCTGACTTGGGTTCAAACACTTGAAAAAGCCTAGCTTACGTTATATAAACTCCTCAATACCCTCACATTCATGTTGCTGTTCATGGTACATTCGCACTTGTGCCTGCATAGCATCTCAGTCTGTGTCAGATCAACCTAGCACTCTCTCACAGAACTCCTCCCATGTTACTATATAGTCCCTGACCATGTTCCACCATGGGGCAGCGGATCCCCTTAACCTGTTGGCAGTTACCTCAGTCCAGTCATCCCTATGCATGTGATGCCTATGCAATTTTTCTTCCCACACTGCAAGGAACGTACCCGGGTCTTCTGAGTCGTGTCCCACAAAAGTTGGCAGTAATACATTGTGATCTGGCCCGGGTAAGCCCTGTGGCATGTACGTAGCAACTACTGGCGGAGTGGGTTTCACCTCTAGTGTTGGCGGTGGTGCGATCTCACCACAGTTCGTCTTACAGCACTCGTCACAGTTTAGAACACAGTCGCGGTAGGTGGTAAACTCCACAGTCCCTAAGCATTGTAAATGTGAGTCTTTCCTAAACTGTTGGCACTGCACCCACTTGGTTCACCCGTCATATCCAGTGTGCATGCACAGGCCTTGCTCTGATGGTGTAGAGACGTCGGATGTGCATTGACACAAGGGTTGCTCCCATATACTTCTCTCAAACAAGTTAATTTCACTCAATCTTCCACAATGCACTCATCTCGTGTTCCCGGGTGTCGCGGTTGCCAAAGAGGATGTCTTGAGGGCTTCTCACGGTCAATCAGGTGGGGTGTCAGCCATCTTCTCGCGGTTGACGCGGACGATGCGGCGCGGATGAACACACGACCCCACTTGGGAATGCCAATTGATGCCGTCATGTGAGACACGAGACAAACTATAACCCAAATACTTACTGGTAATTTGGGCACCTGCGGTGCTTCCCAATCACCGCACTATTGAGAATCAGGGTACTCAGGGATGCTGTGGGTTCTGTGTGTCCGTCTCAAATGTGCTTACTTACAAACACGTAGGCAATACTAAACTTTTTACTAAACATCACTTGAAATAAACACTTAATAAAATATATGTGACTAGGACACTGTCACTACTGAATAACAGAATTATGTTCACTGTAGACTTGTTTTTTATTATTATTCATAAATAATCAACGTGCCAATGAAATGATTATCTCGATCATGACTAACCAATTCCACTTAGGTGTTCCCCAGCCCGTAATTAGTCTAGCGCACGTCTAGATGGATGATCTCACTGAGATGCGTGAAAGCACAGCCTTCAGAAGGGAAGAGGGTCGACAGCCACTAGGGTGGTCTGACTGTTTTTCCTGAAGACAGGATGCGGTGAATTACAAATGAAAACCCTTAATACATATTAACACGTGTGATTACTCGGCATTACTAACGCAAACTCGTCGTGGCTCACCCTCCAGCACGTGGGTAGTGTGGTGACAGCCTACTATATACAGAGCCGGCTAGGACGGGGGGAATAATTGCACCTTACACAAATTACAAAATTACATAGACCCTTGAATGATACATGAAATAATTTGGGACACGAGATGAATATTCACAATAAACACACACAATAAACACAAACAAGCTTAGATGGCGTGGATGCCGCTGAATGAAGTTCGTAGCGGACTACGTGGTGCAGGTAAAATTGCAATATTTCTGCGTGGAAACGGCAAACTAAATTCAGATAAAATATTATTCTTCCAGAGAAAATTATTCTCTTTACGATTAAAGTGGTTACAGGCTTGTAACATGCCTGATGGCGGTTAAAATCAAACATTAACGTGACAGCATGTTCAAGTACAAAAAGCATCAATTTACGTGAAAAATACATTGGACCCTGAATAAAATTGACATAGAACCCTGAAATAAATGATTTCACATACAATGTTATGTAAATAAGCTCTTGGAAACGCAGTGATGGCATATACAAAGACGTGGCTTATGTCTTCCTCGTGGTTATACGTGATGTTGCCATAAAATATTCAAACACAAAAATTACCCTCAAATACATACATAAAAACAAAGCTCTTGAAATTGTGTGTAGCAATAATGCAGAAGTTAAAATGAAACGCCATAAACATAGGCCGATGGCACCGTATTCATGTTGTGTGGGTCGCGTGACCTCTCTCACATCTTTCTCCATACTTCTCCTCGATTAAGTTAAATATATCACTAGGGCGCAAGAAATTAATAAAGCGGAAGCATAATGCTGGGGAAAGTGTCTGCCACAAACATACGCATGCCAAGGTTAACCGGTAAACTAAATTGACTATGGAATCCTAAATCAGTGAACAAAAGTTGTAGTGCATACATGACAGTGTCTTACCTCGCCAACTCTCCTCAACAGACTGTCGAGATACAAGCATCACACTATGGCCGCCAACGTGGTTCACTTAAGCGGAAGTGCTAAGCATGCCGAGTAAAATATTTTATATTGAAAATAAAATGGCACAAATTAAATTAAATATTGTTTCACATTTCTATAATTTTCGTATGAATGTCAATATTATTTTATTATCTCTTTATGATGTCGTTCATCCCGGAATATTAAGTGTTCTTAATCTCGGTGCTGCGGGCACTTTTACTTTTATAACCAAACAATTAAAATATGAGTACAGACACTTTAAAACATTTTAAGACATATCAAACACTGTAAAGACAATATAACACATTTTACACTGAAATTAACATTTATATGAAAGTTAAAAATTTTCGGCCTCTTTGCGCACGTGCGGAACACGTGACACACGAGCACCGTCATGGGCTCTAGCGCCGCTGGCTGTTAGCCGGTGTCACATTTACTGCAATGACTCAAAATGGCATGTCATATTTGGTGGAGGTTCATTGGATACAAACCATATGGGTTTCTTCCAATTCGCAGTAACACTTAAACCGCCTTTTACTGGCAACTGAACTAACATGCCCTGAGTAAGTATTTTAATATAACTATCGTAGTGGTATTCATGACAATTTTCCTCAAAGTTGTTGACTACATGAAAACAGTAACCTAGGTCTCGGAATGTGAATTTACCATCATCAAAGTAGAAAATTTTCTCACCTTGAAGATTGCAATCACATTTTCACGTAGTAAAAATTTTGAGGTTAATGTTTGTGCTTGAGTATTAGTAACAAGTAATTGTCACTCCTTTTTTACTAGACACATTTTTTATCACAGGACAAGCACACAGCCAGTTGTAAAATCAAGTACTGATTACGATTGTCAGTTGGCTTTGTTTCTTCATTGAGTGCTGCGTAGATGTAAAGTCATTTCCTTTCTGACTGGACTGCACATTATTGGGGCACACAATTGGGAAGTATTCATTTATTGGTGCATAGTTACCCAGGGTGTGTCAGATAAAGTATGCTCCAATGACAAACATATTGCAAAGGTACACACATTTCAAGTTTAACGTGTCCCAAAATAATAACGTGAAGTTGGCAGGTCTCTATGTATTATATATGTACATTAAAACCCTTTTAAGACAATCCCTTTTAAAAAGTTTTTCTGCTTCGTAAGTTTACATTATTTTGTACCTAGTTTATAAACACCAAAGTAACTTGACCATCTTAAGAAGCAGTTTTCCTCATTAATAAATTCAAAGAAAGTGTTTTTTTATAGCGAGAAATTGTTCATATTAAACCTTTATTTAGGTACTATTTACCATGCTAAAACATGATAAATTGTTAGTGCAAATAATTTATAGAGAAATGTGTTTTTTCCTTTTGACAAAAGTAAAAATGGGTGTTATCTTATTTTTCTATAGATATGGTATTTGCACATGTGTTGTTTGTATGCCGCCATAATTTCTTGTGCATGTTTAATGTGTTGCAGCATCTCGACAGTCCTGAAGACATATGGCCAACATCTAAAGGCCCCTGCTGCTATGGTGAGACTGCGATTGTACGAGACACTTTCACTGCTACCACCACAATCATTTGAAGGTTAGCAGGTTACCTGTTGTGTATTTCGGATGAATGGTTTACAAGTTATTAAATTTTAAAAGTAGAAGTGTACCATAATACAGTAGTATCCCGCTGTAGCGAGCTCTGTAACTGCGAGAACACTGGTATAATGAGGTCTTTTTGAGGAACCGTCAGGAAATCGCAAAAATATTCCATGAAAAATTGTAATTTTACGAGTTGAAACATACGACGAGATTATGTGAAACAGGCTTGCAGCGGGACTCGTGACCGTGTGAAGTGCGCTTTTGTTATCTGTCTGCCGTAACTCCACTCCCTTGCGTCGCCTCTGCGTGCTGCTCTCATGTGTCACATTCCTCCGCCTTGTGTCCTAACCATCCTCTATAACAAAACCAGGTGCATTGTTCAATAAATAGAATCCCACCCTTTCTACCTTGACCTCGTTTTCATGAACCAGTTCCGCTTTTCCGTAGTCGTTCATTGTCATCGTGCTGTCAACTGTGTTTGGTTTCAAACAACTTGGCGTACGAACATTATTGTTAAATGAAAACAAATTTTATTTAGACATAACAGTCTAAGCAATAGCTGGAACCGAATACAGTTACATATTATCACATTTTTGCTGGTTTTTTTTCCATATTGTGGCATATCAATTAAGTATAGGGACACTACTACTACTACTATTGCTACTACTACTACAACTACTACTACTATTGCTACTACTACTACTACCACTACTACTATTGCTACTACTACTATTACTACTACTACTATTGTTACCAATACTACTATTGCTACTACTACTACTGTTGCTACTACTACTACTGTTGCTACTACTACTACTACTACTATTGCTACTACTACTACTGCTGCTACTACTACTACTACTAATATTGCTACTACTACTACTATTGCTACTAATACTACTACTATTGCTACTACTACCACTACTACTATTGCTACTACTACTACTATTGCTACTACTTCTACTACTATTGCTACTACTACTATTGCTGCTACTACTACAACTACTTGTTATCGCTGTGCTATAATGAACACAATTTTAATCCATTTTGATAAGGTTTTCTTTAATTTTTGCTGGTTTTGAGTAAGTCTCGCATCATGCAGGTTTTGTTAGTTGAAAACGTATAATTTTCCAGTGACTACCATATTTACTGGCATAATTCTTGCGCTGGCACAATTCATGCACCCGAATTTTATGGTGCCGAATTAGGGAAAAAAATTTTCTTTCATATTTCATGTGGCGTGTTTCTCTCAACGAGGCGTGTAATGCTGTAGGCTGTTCACGGTAAAGTGTCCACTTTTAAATCCCTCGTTACTTCTTTATTTCAGCCATTTTTTAATCCTCTAACCACCTTTTAAAATAAATATTGCTATCTAAATACCAAACACAGTGTGTAGATTCCCACGCACTAATGTCTTGGGCTAAAATAAAATATATTTACTAAACATTATTCCAAATGAAGTTGGTTTCAAAAGTTCTCACTTTACCGTGAAGAGCCTATAATGGGCCTGCGCAGCGCACACTTTGTTCAGCCGTGCCAGGTCGCTGACACTTCAAGGTCACTGGTCCTCTTATCAATTTCTGGCTACCGTGCCCCGCGCTGCAAACATGTAAACAAAATCAGTCAATGAGCTTATTTGAATGCGGGTGGTTTTTTTAATGCAAAAGGATTAGTTTACATTAATATTAATTTTTGTTTAGTATGAATGCATAATGGGTAAATATACCAGTCAAACTGCTGCATTTAAACTTCGGGTAATTGTGTGTCTAGAGGAACACTGCAATAGAGAAGCGGTCCAAAAATACTCTGTTCTTGATTTTAACATGCATGTCATGTTTTCCCAATACCAGGCCGCTGTTACGTTGTGAACCAGACCTGTAATGATGGCAGTCGCGGGCGGTGGCTGGCCGCCGCCCACCAGAATAATCGTGTGGCAACCGACTGACAGTGGCAAGCCTGCTACGCTGCAAGGATCTATGCGCTCGCCCAGCTACATGCACATGGCAATGTTTTCACTGCTAGCCCCAGTACAAGAGTGATTTAATTTTGAATATGTATCTTCGTATCTATTATCAATAAATAAACTGCTGTGTTTTTAAAAAACTTATCCCCCGCAGTTGACGAGGGATTTCTTACAGTAGACCTCCATTTTAATGTTCACATGCACGTGTCTTGGCGATTTCTTGCTTATTTCATGCACCCTGATTTTTGGCACTAAAATCCTGTAAAAATGGTGGAAGAATTATGCGTGCGGAGCTGTGACGGGCGAGTTATCGCTTGCAGGGCAGTGCTTCAGCGGCCAAGTAAGCGATAGCGGGAAATGCTGCGTAGGCCGAGCAACTGATTGCACGACAATGCTGTGTAGGCCGAGGAACTGATTGCAGGCTGAGCGGCTATACTTATGTGGCTTGATCAGATTTTCTGCTCATTTTCACGCAATCAGTTATCATATAAGAGGATATTTTTACATTATGGAGGTTTGAACACAATTTAAAATCAATTTTAGGGCGATTTTTAAGTAGTAGACCCTACTGGGGATCAAAATTGTTCTAATTAGGCGACAGCGAGGACACACTTATAGTGAGGATCGGACCTGGAACCGTGACATCTCGCTATAACGGGACTCTATTGTATACCTAATTTTATTCATAGCATATTATTCACACAGATGCGAGCACATTAAGGTGTTTTTAGGCAAACCATACATACCACAATTATGGTATTTGACATCATTTACTTTAATGGTACATAATTGAGGTACTATAAAAATGGGTCGAGAGTTGCAAACGAGTGCCAATAGGCACGAGCGAGCAAATTGAGTAGTTATTGTACATCCCACACATGCCATGATTATCTTATACAACTGCATTATTAAATATTTACAAAATAATACCATAATTATTTGATACACCTGTCATGGCCTAGCCCTCATATTCCGCAGGCTAGGCCACAATGGGTGTATCAGATAGTTATGATATATCGCAAAATAAAATTTTAAAACTGCAAAATAAGTGTGTACTGAGCTATAATTTTCCATAAAGTTTGATTACAGCTTTTAGTGTGGAAACGTGATTCTATAGAATCGAAGAAGACTTTGTTGGTTTATCATTGGTTAAGGACTTTTGGGTTAGAGGCCGTCCACCATTTGTTTCCAGTGTAATGTGGGTTTTTATATAGTTTCGGTGTGTGTCAACGATACTAGTAAAATAAGCAATTTTCTCAGCCACGTTGTTTTGTGTTCGTGACTATTTTAATTTGGTATTCAGAAAAGTATCAGTATTGAGTATCAAGAGAATGTTATGGTATCAAAACTGGTATCGAGTATCGAGAAAACGTAGTATCGACCCATCCCTAGTTGAGAGAGATGTTTGTGTGCTGCGCAGGCTCGTACACCCACCTGCTCAGGATGCTGGTGGCGGAGTTCACGCTGACAGAGAACCAGGCCAACACAACTACCTCCCAGCTGCGTGCCGTCTGCCACGCAGATGACTCTGTCATCCTCGGTACCTGGCTGCAGGAAACAGACCACCGCACCATCGAGGATCAGGTAGGACATTCTTCTCTCTGCCCTCACATATCACTCATGCCTTGGCAGTGTGTTGTTACTGGTGCACAAAACAGTTGAAGAGGTATGAAGACGGGAGGTAAGTAAGGCTTAACATCTTATCGACAGTGAGGTTGTAGAGATGGAGCAAGTTATGCAGAGAAGTAGGAATGGGGAAAAGAATCATCAATGGCCTATGGTAAGGAACTGTTCAGCATTTGCCTAGACTGACTTTGGAAAACCAAAGTCATGATCGATGAATCAGGAATCGAACCTGTGGTCTTCCAAGTGCAAGTCCAGTGGTTCACCTCTGTACCATCTGGTTTGGTACTTCAGAAGAAACACTTAAATTTATGTTTGTACGTGCACATTTAGGGTGTCCAGTGACCGAGAAATGTGCAAAAAGTGTGATATAGATTCTAAATGCTACAAGAAATGCCTGGGTTTTTTCCCCAAATTATGTGAATTTTTTCTGGTTTATGAAATATGCTTTTGAATGAGTAGGTGAGTGAGTGAAGAGATTTGGACTGCTCTTAACATTGAGGTCTTGAGAGCAGATGAGGGTGAAGCAACGCAAGTATGGAGCAGCATCATAATGAAAGGGTGGGAGAAATGGGGGATTCCCAAGAAAACGTGCAGCTGCAATGTCTGGCATGATTCCCACTTGTGAAAATGTGGTGGCAACACCACCAGGAATCTAACCCAGTTCATCTAGGTAGGACGTGAGTAGTCTAACCATTACACCACTGTGGCTCCTCTGCTTTTGAAGTTCAGAAACATTATCATAGGTGGATCTCCACAGCTTATCAAAACCAGAATTCTATGTCATTATACTAACAACATCAAGGCTGCGCCAAGATTAAAGAAGGTACTATGAAAATAATGGAGGAATAAGCCCCCTACTGTACAGAACAAGGATGACACAGGAGTTGGTGTTGCAAACACCTCACTACTTTATTGTGGCAGAGAAAAAGGAGAAAGTGGGATAGAAATGCATGAGCCTGACTCTCTACAGGTCTAATTGTATACTGCAGAAACTGCTGTAAAGAACAGTGTGTGCATCTTTGCTGCTGTATATTAGTACAGGATTTACATTAAAAAAACCCTTTACAACTTCAGCACATAAATAAAAAATAATGTGGCAAGTTACCGGGATGGGGATTGTTGCATAATAGTCTGTCTCTCAAAGTTTTTATGCAAAAAGTTTTGAGTTATTACGTTAGTAAACTTAAACATGTGCACCAATTTTTGCATGTAGCACATCAAGTCAATACAGATTTTCCTTCTATGTTTCCTGAAGAGGTCCTGCCAGCTTTCACTTAATTTAAAACCTTCTGTATGCATGTTCAAAGCAAACTCCGTGGCCTTTTCCTTAAGCATTGGTCCGCTGCTGGAGACCAGTGGCACATTGTTGGGAAAACCATTCAAACAAAGCTTTCTCCAACTCAGAGTGATTTGTACCATGCAAAGTTTTGTTGCTTCCTGCAACATAATGCTGTAGAACAGCATCTTGAATTTTGTCCTTATTTTTGAGGATGGTGAAGAACGTTGAACTGCTGAGTCTGAAGCACCTGCTGAATCCAACATTACTGACACCCCGTTCTTCACATGCCTTAACAATTTAAAATTATATGGCAATGGCTATAGATTTACATTTATCGACATCAGCATTACTGAAACTCTCCATTGTGACACTCACGTTTTGCCAACCACGTGTTATGACAAACGACAGTGATGTGTAATGTGCAGTACTATTATGTATGCCAAAATGTACTGTACAAGCATAAAAACTGACGTGTGCCCAATTAGCTAAGGCTGGATAACAGTTGTGGGGTTTTGATTGCACTTAGGTTGGTTATGCGTGTGGGTTGGCTTATGCTTACTTATGGCTGGATATAGCGGTCGGTCACATGGCCTTACGAGTTGGTACAACGTTCTTGAGTTTACGGTTTACTAGTGCCTTGCAGGGGTGTGGCTTGTGACTCGTTTTGGAGCTAGTTGTAGTCGGTGACGGGCGGCAGGTGCTAGGGGTTGGTGCCTTGTCGGTTTGCGGGCGAGGCGTAGCAGGATATAGCTGATTATGTCGCTCGTCTTCAGCTCGGGCGGTAACAAGAGCACGGCGTGACACAACACAGAACTCGCCATTCCAGTCCTCTGATACCCTGCTCCAGATGTTACTATTAGAAACGCCTAGCTGGTTCTCGTTCTTGTTCAGTAACTCTCTTACCACTGAATGGCCTCACTTTGAATGGCATAGAGCAGGTGTAATTACGGAGAAACTCGAAAGTAGCACCACGGACGTAGATAGCCCTAACTTAGTGTTGCCTGCCAACAGTCTTGCCAACGCGAGCTCTGGTGCTTCAGAAGATCCCCCACTGTTGCGGGTGGATCTGAAGCGTTGGAGCCATGTGGGTTGACAAGACTATCACTGGGTGTGCGATCCCAACCAAGGCCAGGCCGTAGCACCTAAGCAAATGCCCCCATCAGCATCCTGGTGCTCCGGTAGGGAAAAACTCGGATGTACCATCTCTCCCTGATTGAGAAGTGTTGCTGGTGGTCGTGGCTCATCTATACTATTCATCCAGTACCTTTATACTTGGTAGGAATAGAATAGCTAGCCGTCTAATGGGTGTGTTTTCAACTTGGAGCCCCCTGAGTGAGAGTCTCCAGTTGTAGCTAATTTTGTAATAAGAATATTTTCCGGTTGTGGTCTGCGGTACTCAGCTCAAGGTTCTCCCAGTAACTGGTGACAGATTATCCTATGAATGAGACACTACGGTAAGAGAACCAAAGCAGTGTTTATTAAAAAGGTATTAAACACGGTGACACGTGCTCTCCTGCCAAGCAGACCGGTGGTTGGAAGTAATCCTATTGTACCCAGGTGTAGGTGATGTGGTCCTAAGCTAAGTGGGGAAGTTAAGTGAAAACTGGCGATAATTACTTAAATACAAACCTAACTCTAAATGGGGTGTCTGTAGGAGACAAAGAAAATTACGTGTGGTATGTACTGTACCTACAGAAAGCTTCTAGTAGCTATTGGCATCACTGAAACTTCTGGTTGTGGGGCTGCAGAGCTCTAATGGCGACGTCAATGGTGGCTGCTGAAGACTGTTAGGTCGTTGGTGACAGCCTCTGGAAGGGCTGTTGAAGGTCTTATAGTAGAGTATACTCCAGCACCCAGGTGCTCTGAGAAGACTTCAGGAACAACTGGCGATGTCCGCCGCGCACTGCCTTATATAGCAAGGCAACGCGTGTTGTGGCGGCCACGGAGGAGGGCGTGTGACGTCCCTCAGGTGCGAGGCCGGAGTGTGGGTAGCACCCTCTGGTCATCTCTCGGCCTTCGCGTATCCTCGGTGGCACTCATATCCATGTCCCGATGTGGCTGATGGCTTGTTGGCTGTCAGTGCGGGGGAGGGGATTTGATGCATCGCTGTCTTTCGCAACCCCTCGTATCCACGTGTCCGGCCGCCCTCCAGGATTGTGGCAGACTGGTACTCCATGTACGAGATGGTGTGGGATTTGAATCTCACGTGTGTAGAAGTAGTACACTAGGATTGCAGTGAGATGAGTCGTAATCGTTTGTAGTTAATTGGTATAAGTGGCATGCGTCAAAACTGACTGAAGATTGAAATCAGCTCTACTGAGATGCAACGACAGTACAAAAACAACAGGGGTACGCAACCACAGGAACAGCTAAAAGTTTTACACGAGTGATGCAGGATACAGACTGGGCATGGGTGGGGGTTATGAGATGGTGTCTAGCTCAAGATGAGGATGTCGGCCTTAGACAAAGAGAATCAAGCTCATGCAAGGTTGCCAGATGCAGCGGCCATTCCACTGTTGTTACATCTTCTGTTTCTGACATAATCCACCCGATCACATGATAAATAATGTGTCATCGTGGTAAATTAATTACAGCAATTATTACACGCATCTAAATTTACTATATTTACTGTAATTTCTAATTTTTGTAAGGTAAATCACTCATGTCTACTAATGTGCACATGCAAATACTACTCGTAAATACCAAACACTTTTACAAAATAGTCGCAAATATGTAGACTTCGTTAAGGCCCATACTCGCACTCGTGAGGTTACTCTGTATTATTTTTGTTTGCATTATGTAAAGATGTTTTGCAAGCTACTAGCTCAGGCCTACCATTTTAATGAATTTTATCCATTTTAACAGATTTTTAACTTTAGGAAAATTTTGTTGAAATAATCTTTATATATATATATACTACTGAGGTGTACAAAATAATTTCTTGCAATCATTTATATCTTGACTATGTTGTATACTTGAGACACCATAACTAATGTTTAAATAGCATGTAAAATCTTTCTAAATGATTATTACATGTAACAAAACTCAACGGTGCAAGGCAATATTAACACGTCTGGCCCAAAGCTTATAAAGAGCAGTAAGACCATTGCATGTTTACCTCCATTTATTAAAATATATAACATTCAGAA
Source organism: Dryococelus australis (assembly GCA_029891345.1). Taxonomy (NCBI): domain Eukaryota; kingdom Metazoa; phylum Arthropoda; class Insecta; order Phasmatodea; family Phasmatidae; genus Dryococelus; species Dryococelus australis. The sequence continues at coordinate 4,018,406 of CM057008.1, forward strand.
CAGTGAAATTTTTATCTCCACAATGAATATCCATGTCCGTTATTTATACATAAATCTTGCCAGTGTCCTCCACAAAACGTTTGATCGTGTTTCACTTCAAAATAGCTATACAGTGACAGTTATAAAAAGTAAACAAACATCTTCTTTTTTCACGTGCCACAAATATTGTGCATGCACACAGCACTTTACTTAAAATAGCTGCTGTGTACATGTGACGCTAGCACCAGTAGCAATGTGTGTTAGTTTAACTTCACATTTGTTTGAAAGATTCTTGCAATGGAGGTGAATAATTAAGAAAAATTTTTAGGGTTGTGCGAATATTTGGTATAATGAAACAAAAACGAGAAATGAAAGCTGTCATTTTCAAATCTGTAAGAAATTTGGTTATCGTAAGTCGTAACAAAACGAAAATTCTCGATTTCGATGAATTTTCAGGTGTTTAATGAATGTTTATTTATTGCTCCAGTAAAGAAAATTTTTGCCTGTAAATAATCTTGTTTGTTTTAATTATTTTATAATGTTAATAACTACACAAAATGAATATTTAAATGTAGGGAAAACTCCCTTTGGTAAATACTCCATATCCTACCTATTTTTGGTTTGATTTTCCAACTAATTTGTTATAATGAACAACCTGCTATAACTGTAGGAAATTCGTTACACTTTCATTAAGGCTAAGCCTTAATGATATAATTTTTCATTTTCGTTTCAGTTTCATGAAAGTTCATAACATATCTTTGATTTTCATTTCGTGAGAAAAAAAGTCATATTCTCACAACCCTAAAAATATTTTGGAATACGCCATTGCTTCAATAGCATATGTCCAAAATATTTCACTTAATTATTCACTGGTGCGGGTATACAATTATGTACATATTTCTGTTCTTGTCTGTATGATCACATGCAAAAGCCAAGGTCATTATTGAAAAGAACCTTTGCTGCACATTGCCGTTTTTGCGCATGCAATCGGAATTTGGTGATGGTGTTTTGTGTTTGGCATTGATATTACAATGACTGGTGACATTCTAACTCGTGTGTAATTTTTGTTCGTGTTACACGTAGTTCCATATTTCTAACAACTAGCAATGTTACAATGTCTCCACCGAAGAAGAATAAAGTTATGTCATAGAAAAGTGTGATGAAGAAGTCAAGAACAATTCGTTTTCTCTTTTGGCAAAACAAGTGACTTGGCACGCAGCATTCTACACCGGTGTAAGTGAAATGACAATTAAATCAATACACAAGGAAAATAAAAGACATCATGAGTCAGATCCAAACCAACCATTACGTATGCCGGGGAAGAAACGTGCAAGTAGCCCAGTACACACGGTAGTTTCAGTAGATGATTTTGATTGATGCTTTTATCTGAAACGTTATTCACTATTTCTATGTGAGCGAGAAAAAGGTGCCGACAATTGCCAGTTTGTTACCTGTTATCAAAAATAAAATAAATTTTCCATTGGGAAGAAAGTCACTCAACAGGTTATTAAAAAGAATGGGTTCTGAGTGGAGAAAATGCCAGTCAAAGTGTAAAATACTAGTTGAGAGAGCTGATATTGTGACATGGCGGCATGACTATTTAGTCTAAATAAGACACTTCCGTGAAATCTGTTGTGAAATCGTGTTCCTAGACAAAAGCTGGGTGGACAGCAACTTAACTTTTTCCAAGTGTTAACAGCATGATAAAGAATTTGGCGTGCATGCCAACAACAGTGCGGGGAAAAGCCTGTTTGTGGTACATGCAGGCATCAGGAATGGATTTATTCCCAATGCACAGCTAGCGTACGCTGCTGGATCTGCCAGTGGGGACTACCATGGTCAGATGTACCACATTAACTTTGAAAAGTGGGTAAATGGAAAACTGCTACCAAACTTGCCTGAAAAATCTGTTTTAATAATGGACAACGCACCGTATCTCTGTATGCAAGTAGATAAGTTGCCTGCTAAATATTCTTGGAAGCGCATGGCTGCAGAAGAAAGGCGTCACTTGTGACGAATCAATGCATAAAACTGATCTATACAAACTTGTGGAAACGAGGAAACCACAACAAAAATCATTTAAAATAGACGCGGAACTAGCATCCTATGGTCACACTGTTCTCAGACTACCTCCATACGTGTGTGATCTAAATGCAGTTGAATTAGCATGGCCAAAAATAAAAATATTAGTTCAGAGATAGAAACATAACTGGCGACTTGTCGCTTAAAACGGTGGCAGAACTTACAGAATCGGCTATTTCGTGAGTCAATAAACAAGACTGGAAAGGGTATTGCTAAGATGTGGGAAAAATAGAGGAACAAACAGTGCAGGCATTCTTGCAGACATAGCGGACAACATTATCACCAGTTAAGGAGCTAGCAGCAGTGTTAGTGGCAGTGATAAGAGTTCCTCAACTGACAGATGAGCAACCTGAGTCTGAAGAAGTCTTGCCGCGACCACTTTGAGATGGTGAGTAAATGTTTTTGTTTCAGAGAGTAGCACCTTGTCAGTTCTCACATCACCGTTAATCCATTGTGTTTGTAGCATATTGGGAAGGGGATGGCCAAGGGGGGTGGCACTTGCCACCCCCCTTGGCCATCCCCTTCCGCATTCCTGCCAGGGTCGGAGAGCTCAGACCCACACAGTAAATGTCCTTCATATCCACTTTTCTTTTGTAATTTGCCAATTTTTTTAATTCTTAGGATTTTACAGGATTTGACCCAATGATTCCAGGTTTTTACATGATTTTTGTATACAAAAATGAGAATTTCAGCTTCAGGGCTGGTGCCAGCCCTTTACAAGCTATTTAAGTTCATTGTTTAGAAAAATATAATTTATGACAAACATGAGCTAAAAATAACATTTAATAAGAAACTATCAAAATATATCATATAGAACACAAATAAGCAAAAAAAGTTAACATTTATGCAAGTTGTAATTTTTAGTGTCCCTTCAAATATGTACAATAAGTTTGTAAAAAAATACAAATTAGTCCTCCTTGACTGTGGAAGAACCTACCGTAGACAGGAAGAGGAAACAAAGGACAAGTGTGTTGAATAAGTGTGTACCAGTTGGAACTCATTTTGTAATCTTGTGGAAGTCAAAAATTAAAAGATAAAAAGCTTAGATAGCCATGTGAGAAAAAAATAAACATCTTATTACTAGTGGCAAGTATAGCATGCTAATCTTGATAATGCTTGGGGTCTCTTGGCTTTGTATTAGGAACTTGATTCAATAATTTATTGTTGCATGCAATCGTTAGTATTTTTTGTGCATTTTAGTATGGATATGGTTTGATGGTTGTATATAGCATGCACGTTTAAAATGGTATAGAAACGTGTTTCTGCAGATACTTGCATAACGTGTGTGAATTAAATTAGCATGAAATTAAATGTTTTCAATAACGTTGCTGTGGATGTGTGGTAAACATTAAATTAATATGTTTAAGAAATGATAAACTACTGACTGATGGTAATTTAGCTTGTGACTTTGGAGCACAAAACACTAATAGAGATTATGTTAGAGAGTTACTTTGATACTATTCGACACTTGTTAGTAAAACTTAATCTTTTAATTTGTCCCATTCTCTAATTACAAATAAAAAGGAACCTGCAGCAAATATTTTAGTTTCTGTAAAATGTTTAGATTTAAGACAAATTAATAAATTTAGTTTTTGGTTTATAAAACTATTTTTCTATATAAATGTACCGAAAAAGTCCTTCCTTCTGTAAATAAAGTATAATGATTTCTGTAAATAAAATAAAATGGGTAGTTTAGTTTATTACATAACAATTATTTTACATTTATAATTTATGGAGTAGGTAATAAATGGTGGTGTACCTAGTGTCTAGTTCATTAATTTTAAATAGTTAATATTATTATGTGTGTGAAAAAGACAGATATATGAATTTATGGACGTATTTACTAAACTGGAAGAGATTCTATGCTTGAGTATTTTTTTCTTTAATATCTTTACATATGTAGTAGTCATGTGATGATATTCTCAAAAACAGACATTTTATAATTTGTTATCATACTGTAAGTACATGGTGTGGCCACAGAGCAGGTAAGTATCAGAAGTGAAATGGCTTGGCTGATCGTTTGATGTGGGGTTCCCTCTCACTGATTGGCTGTATGTGGTTCTGGGAATATGACTTGTGTCTGGCTACAGCATGCTGCAAAAAATTACATGTTGGCTGGGCTTTTGGTTATGAGCAAGTTACCGAGCGTTGATTGACTAGCAGTGTTTAGTTCAACATGTTGCTGGCCAGCGATGACATTTGCTGGCGCATGCTGTTGGAGTTTGCAGTACAGTATATCACTGTCATAACATTCCAGCATATAACGCCTTTATGTCATGGTCTCACAATTTCTCAATAAGGCTGATGCGTGCTCGGTAATGAAATACTAAAATTCCTTATTTGGGTGACGTAACAACCTTTGACGCACGTCTCAGGATGAGTGCCTCAAACACCTTAGTTCAGGCCGTTTTAAGGGATTTTATCAGGTTTTTTTTAAATGGATTTTTAACACACTAGATAAATTCTAATCCAAACCCCTACCCCCCCCCCCCCCCTTTTTGATTAAAGTGGCGACATTAGTGCCCACAGCAATGTGTGTCAGTTTCACTGATGCATTTGTTTGAAAGATTCTTATAATAGAGGTAGATAACTAAGGAAAATATTTTGGGCATATGCCATTGCTCCAATAGCGTGTGTCCGAAATATTTTGCTTAATTATTCACTGGCGCGGGTATACAGTTAATCTACATATCTATATATAATCTTCATATGCATGCAATCCGAATTTGGTTACTGTGTTTAGTGTTTATCATTGATACCGCAATGGTGAGGAGACAAAAATTATCTCTGATACAGTCGTTGTTTAAACTAAAGTGTAAGTGTGAGTGGAGAAAAGAATTACCATGGTTTGTACATTCCAAACCAAAACTACTACATTAAATATGTAAACGTCTTTCATATCCACTTTTTTCTGTAATTTGCAATTTTTTTTATTCCAAGGATTTTACAGGATTTGACTTAATGATTCCAGGATTTTACAGGATTTTTATACACAGGAACCAGGGTTTCAGCTGTCACTCAGGGCTGGTGGCAGCCCTGAGTGACAGCTGAAGTAGGAGGTGTTTGTCGTGGTCAATATCAAGGTTTTATTTTGTGATGCCAGAATCATGAGAAACATGAAGATGAATCAAAGTTTCACTGGCAGTCGGTCAGTATACAAGACAGGTTGGGTGGCCTGTCGAAGAGGCATGAAATTGGGACTCACTGTCACGATCCGGCGTACGGGCTGGCCCTTATTAACTGACAGTATGATGCTCATTTGGAGGTGCTGACCCAGTTGTGATGAGGGCTGATGGCTGCCGTGGACTTCACCAGGATGTTGAGTGTTCTTGATCTGTTTGGTGTGGGAAGTAGGACTGATGGCCGCAGAACCACAGGCTGGCTATCCCCAAGGGTGGTCACTTATGGGCCATCCAGTGGGGGTGCCTTTCTCTTTCTTCTCCCTCTCGCTCTGCCTCTCTCTCCTTTCCACTACTACCCCCCCCCCCCCCCTCCCGTGGGTTCTTTCCAGTTTGCTCACTCCATTTTTTTCCCTTCTCCTTCTTGCTGGACATTCCTTCCTTCCACTCCCCCACTCCCCTTTTCATCAGTGTTCTTTGTTAGTCCCTTCCGCACCCTCTCTCCTCTCCAAACTGTCATTGCCACACAGTGCTTGGTGGATAAATGTGAAGGAGGGAAAGCACTATGAAAAGGCTGGGTGGTCTTTTTAGAATTCCCTATTTTCTCTCCCTCTCTCTCTCCCGCTCTCTCTCCCTCTCTTTTTTTTTCCCCGGGATGAGACAGCCTGCAGCAGTTGGGTGTGTATGTGTGTGATGATGCTGGCACGGCAAGGACACTCCCAACAGCAAACTAATTAGTTTGAGTTTGCTGTAGTTTGCTGTTGCTGCGCTCTAGCAAGATGAGGCTCTGTCATATTTACAGGAATACAAAAATTATTTGCAGCCTATACTTGAAATATAAATTTTCCCCAATTTTTCAAAAAAATAACTTCTGGTGTGGCCTATACACGCATGCGGCCTATACACACCACACTATGGTAGCCTCAACCAGTGGTTGTGGTGTACTGGCGGTCTTGATTAATGTAATGAAGGGAAAAGTCGTGAAGGTAACTCTGACACGTTTGGCGTCTCAGACAGGCGGGCAGTGAGATCAGAGCTCTGCCACACTGTGAAGTACTGCCAAGTGCGGTTCGCAATTCGAGCTTAAGTTGCATTTCTCGACTTTCTCTGTGCACCACCCTTCTGGGTATATGGCTTGAGGAAAGGTGGTAACTATCGCCTCGTAAAAGTGAAGCTGGCGATGCAATTCTTTAGTGTGTACTTCCAAGTGCCACAGCCGTGCAGGCAAGAGTTGTACCCTCTACTTGTTTCGTCCGGCCCCGTATAGAGCGGTGACAGAGTATGCAATAGCTCAGCTGGCTGAACCCCTGGTGGAGGAGTTACTAGTGGTCGTGGCTCTACCGTGCTGACCCCAGGGGCATAGCAAGGATTTAAAGAGAATGGTCATCTGGCTTCACTCTGACGGGCTGAAAAACCACATGGGGTTAACAACACAGTGACACTCGGAAATTAGTATGCGGAGTCAGTTTAGATCACTTGTATATTCATGGACAATAGACACTGTGTCCCTGTACTAACTCCTACAACTAACCTGAATTAACATGGAAGTTAAGCTACATTCAGCCAGGTGAAGGTGACCTGGTTCTAAACCTGATGGGGAAAGAAGGCGATAATGCTGCTTAGTAGTTTACTACAACTGGCCCTAACTACCTTGTTGTTCTGAAGGGACCAAGAGGGTTGACTACCAGAAGGGTAGTGTTGAGGTTTGCCTTGAAGAGGACAGTCAACGACCGTTATCAAGGGGTGGTAAGGAAGGAGTTGTTCAACGTCTTCAGGAGCTGTTCCAGTCTTACAGAAGCTCTAGGGGGCATTGCCGCAGGCGCAGAAAAGTCTTCTGGAGGGGTTGTTGTCAATGGTAGGCTTCTTCCGGCCATGAAGAAAGCTGTAGAGGAAACATACACAGAATTTTTCAGGCCCTGCTGGACGTTATATACTGATAGCTCTTCGGACCGGAGTAGGTTAGGGGTGCAGAAAGAGATAAGCTCCGCCTCTCGAGTTTGACAGTTGTTGTCTGCTGGTATTATCTGCTCCATGGAGGATTCACTGATGTGGTGTGCTTCATCCCTTATCTCACTGCAGGGTGCGTGGTGCCCTCTCTTGGCGCTCTGCAGAACTGAGTGACCTTGGTTGGCTGGCTCGATGGCACAGCAGATAATACAGTCTCACTTCTGGGGTGTTGACTTGACGTGACGCCTGGTTGGAGAGTATGGTGAACAGTACAAACTGGACTGACGTGTCTGTAATATCATCTAACATTGCGAAGGAGTACTGCATAGCTACGTGTGTCCAGCCTCTTCAGTACTATTGATAGGACTTGCCCAGGCGAAATGAAACTGCATTCAGATGGAGTGAAATCGAGTGCATGTCAAAGAGATGTAGTGCATCATGCATCAAGGATTAGTGGTTTATTTTCCAGCTTATAACATCAGTATTTGTTGAATTTCTTGCAGCATGTCAAATGCAATTTTTCTCTTAAGAAAATTTTCAGAAATATTAGCAACGCAATAGCCTACAAACAGATAAGGAAAACAGTGTATACTTGAAATATTAAGGATTTTAGAAGTGATGGTTCTGAAAATTGCTATGCTGACCAAGAACAGATGAGTGAGGAAGCCTCCAGAATGCATGGCATTGTGCATTAATTGATAATATAGTCCATGAAATTTAGATCATTGATATTTTTGTATCAAATGATTCAGGTGAAGATTTTTAAGAACCCTGACTAGCTATTTATATGCAAAAATTATTTATTACATTAGAATTTTATTTCACTTGATGTGTTCCTGCAGGTGAAATGCTTTCTTTCATATTACATTTTCATGCATATAACATTTTATTTTTCTGACCCCTTGAAAAATGTTAAAACGGGGTTCTACGGTATAAGCAGCTGTTTCAACTCTTTATACTTACCTACTCTATGGTTTGGGTGTTGATGGGTGGGGATGAGGGTGTTCTGTAGTCTTGTGGATTCTGAGAGGTTCATTGGAGCTTACACACAACTAAGGTATGCCATGATTGCAGTTCTGCATGTCTACATAGAGAAGGTGGTAGGGTTACAAAGGATGTTACATTTACCTTTTCCGATACTGGTTGGGAAAGAAAAGACATCCAATTTTTTTTACAAATCAGCACCCCTATTTTCCTGGTAAAGAGGTTTGATATTACTAACCGCATCTTTACAGGTGGAAGACCCCCATTCTACAAACACTGTTCACCGATTTGTTACTTAATTGCGAGTAGTTCCTGATATTGTAACAAAAATCAGTTCAAAACCCAATTTTTGGGGGTGTATAATAATCACTTTGTGGAAAAGGTACGCACTTTTTTGTTATATTTTTCATCAGGAATAACCTGCCAGAGTTTGTCTGTGATTTGTAAGTACTGATAACACATTATATACTATATATAGACACACACACACACATGAATACATGCATTCATGCGTGCACACATGCACACACACGAACACACAAAACTAATGTTTTGCGTGGAAACTCTGTTAACATGCCTGTTGCTTATTTTATTGTATAACCAGCTGTAATGGCGTAACTATATTGGAAAATAACACAGCTTGATGTAAAATTAATTTTCCAAAAGACTGAGTGCCATCAATTATTTACAATATGAAAGTATTTAGAGCCTAATTCAAGGTTGCAAGTATGCCGCTAGGCTACCAAAAATATATAAAAGTACAGGAATTAAAGTAATCATAGTGTAGTACTTGTCAACAGGCACACACACAAAATAGGACGATTGCACACCACCATGGAAAATGTGTTGTCCTTCTTTGTGTGTGTGCCTGTCGACAAGTACTACTCTGTGAGAACGTGCAATTACTTTCCTGTTATATATTCTAAGTATATAATTCATTTTACTGTGAAAACTGTATCCTGTAGATATTAAAACATCAAATATATTTTGGGTATAACCTATGACACTTGCTGATTTCTTTGCCTCATTTCGAGACACTATGTAGTACAAAATTTCCACTTGTATGTAAGTTGTTTTCTCATTATAAAATAGTTATGGTAGCAATATTTCTTCAGATGTAGTTATGCAGTTTTCATGATGTTATAATTTTGTGCAGAATTTTTTCACATTACTTTATGTGTGTGTGTACTTTAATTTACACAATTTTCCTAGTGAGAGGCATACTTTTGATTCAGAAAAATTGCTGATTATTTAGGAATAACTCTCTCTCTTTTCCAATTCTTGACATATAATTAGAAAATTCTGTATATTGTAGGGAAACAACCCTCTGTAACTTATATGTTGTTTTCTTTGCATTTTAATCAAAGGTTTTTTTCCCACTCCATGTGTGTTCTTGCATTGATGTGGACAAGGCATTGTTGATGTTATTCATGCTGCCTGAGTATTTGTGGCAAGCAGCACATAATACTTGTACTAATGCAAAGGGACAGTAAATTTTGAAATTACAAAATTTTTCATCATTTATGCACAGTTGGAATTAATATGCAATATCACAATGAAAAAAATATTTACGTGGATTGTCGGAACCTAATAGTAAAGCCCTGGCAAAATATTCCCACATAAGTAATGACGCATGACTTCTTTTCTAATGATAAATCGACTTCTACTCATCAGTGCGAAACACTCAGCTGCACACCCCAATGGAGTTTGATTGGCAGTACGATCTACCTGACTTAAAAAAGCTGTACTTTTTACCCACGGTAAAAAACGCACACCTAGTTCTACGCACATTGAGGGATAGAACAACTAGTATGAATTGCAGAGACATGTAGTAGCTGGAACTTCGGCCGGCCGGTGACGTCACATGCCGAGAGGATCTAACATCACCATCCCCCTCCACTTCATCAAGGGCGAAACAGAAGAGGATAAATAAAAGGGCACGTCCCTTGGAACGCCAGTCTGTACTGTTCCTTCATCACACTCTTGGGTGACGAAGACCCCATAGTTTGAGTCTTTGAACACTTAAACACATTTTGGTACCTTCAGGACAACACCAGTAGCGTTAATTAAAGTTGAGTTATTTTCATAGTTGCTTGGCCTCCCTACCCCGTTGATATAGAAGCAGGTCACCTATACCTGTCTAAATATAGCCAAGCTTCCGTTAAACTCTTGATGATAGGAGGTAGTACAAACCACCATGTTTATCCCACTTAGAATCTTATTCCCGTAGACGTAAAACCTTACCCTGTAAACATCAGGTCCGTGGAGGGATAGCAGGTGACCAGGGATTTTATTCTAACTAGACTACCTAACTCTGCCGTAGACACACACACACCTACATTGGACAGCCACCCTTTCTACGCACCCAGGTGTGTGGAACGGTAGAGACCTGACACTAGGCACTCATCGTCTTGGGGTTGGACTGTCAGTCTGGGGTGTGCTCTTCCCACCGCTCTTCTGGTGCTGGAAGAGTGGAATATTTCCCGGGGTCTGACCCTTCAGAGGAACTCATCCACATGTTGAGACAGTCAGCCAGAATTGAAACCTGACTCTCAATGTCCACTGTGCTTCTGATGCTGATTCTAGGATAGAGGATGGTCTTGGCCTGGCGGTTGCGATGCGTGGATGTACGCATGAGTAGGGACCAACATTACCTGCTACACCTCCGCAGGACTGGTATTAGAATGTCTTTCCTCACGCCCTTCTTACATCGGAGTGGTATTCCTAAGAGCGTTAAAAAGACTGCTACTATCTCTAAGTACTAACAGGAGCTTAGCACTATCCCAACCTAACTCTATAACTTCAGTTTCCTGGAGAAAGCTCAAGTCATCCATCATCCAGAGAAGCCAACCTCACCAGCACTCGTACCAGATCTGTTCTGAGTGGTGAAGAAACCTCATTAAGTATAGCCAGCCCATGGTTTAGGGGGTTCCAGCTCACCGAGACATCCAGCGCCAACGGTCGCCTACCCACCTGCACCCCAGGTTCCAAAACCAACCTCAGCGCATCGCCTAGAACCGCAGCAGGTCCAGCACTCTTCCCAAGTCATCCATCACTCAGGTATACCCGTGAGAGTGGTCCCACCTAAGAAAAGGCTGTGCTAGCCATCCCCGACTTCATCCCCAGCCAGAGAGGCACACTACCAGTCCTCTACACTGGTTGGGCTTCCATTCTATGCTGTAAATAAAAGTCAAACTCATATTGCCTCCACACCTCCCAAAGCACTTGGGGCCGTTACGTGCCTCCTTTGCTCATAAGGAAGATGTGACTCGTCAGTAATTTTCCCACATGAAACGTTTCCCTACACAAGAAATTTTCCATATTAAGAAAAGTGAACATACGAATTTCCACTGAATTTCACATACTTGTTAACGTACTACTTAAGACATTCAAATTGAACACTTTTTTGCTATTTTAAAATTAATAAATAGCTATTATTATTATCATCAAATACACCATGACATGCTTGTTTAAAAAATATTTATTATTGAACACACATTGACACTCGTGTCATCTAAATTGATACCAAGTATATTTTGCAAAATTGATGGTTTGGCATGTATAGCTGCAGTGCTGTTTGCTAATGCACAGGAAACAATTTGCAATTTTTTTACTAGTGTCCACTAGTAGGATTACTAGTAGGGATAGGATCCTCGATACCGTGATACATCGATACCCTCGATACTTTATAGTATCTAGTATCACATGAGAATATCCTAAAGTATCTAATTTTAACACCCATTTTCTTGTGACATAATTATGGTACTAGCGCACCATAACTTTTGGAATGTGTGCAATAATTTCTAAACCTGTACTATAATGTTCGGAATCTGTTGGATAATTTCGAAAAGCATACCATAATTTAGTATAAGTGTACCACAATTTAACATATTTTATTCATAGCATGATATTCACACAGCTGCTATCACCTTGAGGTGTTTTCAGACAATCCATTTACACGACAATTATGATTTTTGACATTATTTACTTTAATTGAAATACAATAAAAATGGCTTGAGAGTTGCGAGCAAGCGCCTATAGGCACGAGTGAGTTACTTGAGTAGGTACTGCACATTCAATTCATACCACAATTATATGCTGCACTGAAAATTTTCATGTAATTCATTTTTATCCCATTAATCACTTTTATTATATATATTCCAGACACAATAACAGCAGGTAGAGAGTTGCGAGCCAGCACTGATAGGCATGAGTGAGAAAACTGAGTAGTTATTGTACATCCCACACATACCATAATTATCTGATGCAACTGCATTATTAAATATTCACAAAAATAAATAAGTAACTATCTTATACATCTGTTGTGGCCTAGCCCGCGTATTCTGTGAGCTAGGCCACAATGGGTGTATCAAATAGTTATGATATTTATTTGTCATTACAGTAATTTCATTGAAGTCGCAAAATAAACTTTTATAAAACTGCCAAATTATAAACTGTGTTTACTGACCTATCATTTTCCTCTAAGTTTGATTACAGCTTTTACTGTGAAAATATTATTCTATTGAATCGAAGGAGACTGTGTTGGTTTATCATTGCTTAAGGACGTTTGGGTTACAAACCATCCACCATTTGTTTCCAGTGTAATGTGGGTTTTTATATATTTTCTGTGTGTGTCAACGACACTAGTAATATAAGCAATTTTCTTTGCCAAGTTGTTTTGTGTTCATGGCAATTTTAACTTGGTATCGAGAAAGGTATCTGTATAGAGTATCGTGAGAATGTTATGGTATCAAAACTGGTATTGAGTATTGAGAAAATGTAGTATCGACCCATCCCTAATCATAAGTTCTGTTAACTTGAAACTACGACTATACAGTGAAATGTATTTAGCTTTTGAATCCATAGTTATATAGAAAATGAATGAAAATAGTGAGGTTCTGAAGCAACATAGCTCAATATTTCATGGTGAAAATCTTCTAAAATTTGTTAAAAGCAAGTGTTAATAAATATTATTTAAGTTAAACGGAAGTATTACACTTATACTTCCTGTTTATATCATCCGTATTTTGCAGTGAACAGCAGTGGTGGCAATGAAAATCTGTGTTAGTGAAAGACTACGTATTTGGTTTTGTAACCACAGAATATTTATTTGACCCTTATAAATGTGTACGCTGTGTATACATTATTAAAAACTCTTGTCACTGGAATTCAATATCCATGTTTAGGAATAATAAAATATAGAAGAAGTCTTATCTTCTACATATACTCTAATACCTTGACACATGATGTCTATTAGAAATGGCAACGACATCACTGTCGGACAAGGGCTTTATAATACCGGTCAGAGGCACTGGTGCCACTTCAGTGGGTCACACCAGGGGTATATCCTGGCTCGGCGACTGCTGGCTGGAACAAGGGCCGTGTCCTAGAGCAGCTGCTGGGCTGATCACTGGTGCAGGCGGCGATGGCGTCTGGGAGGTTGGTTTGCAGTGCCTGGAAGTGCGGGCTGACACTGCCCAGGGATACTAGTAGGCTCGATCACAGATGGACTACGATCGAGTGCTGTTCACCGGCAATGTTCTGGGGGTGGCTGAACTGAGGTGCTAAGGGGGACTGGGAGGTGAGGCCACGCCAGTCGTTAGGCGGCTTGAGCTCGGTCATTTTTGGAGGGTCTGCTGAGGGCAGAAGGCAATGTGTTGCAGCGCTACCCACTAAGTTTATAGGCAGTAGCTGCTTTCTTAAATTTTAACCTTGCACTGCTTCTTTATGGGTGAAGAGCATACAGGAAAGGTACTACACGAATTATCACACATTTGACAAGTTCTGTAGCTAAATTGTAACCAGAAGAGGTTATACCACTCAGAATTAGTCCTGTCACTCCAACCTGCGAAGAACAACGTGCTGGATGGAGTGGGTTAGCAGATCTGGATGTCTAGTCACTTCGTCGCGTGTATTCCTTGTGGTTGTGGCTTTACTGTACAATGTTCCGGGTACTGAAGTACGTGGTTAAAAGTACGGATGGCCGTCGACTGGGTTATGTCTGGTGACGAACGTGCGCCCAATTAAGGGTAGCCTGCTGTCTTACACTAGTTTCGGCTAAGTGGGTTTCAAGCGTGGTTTCCGACATCTCCTTTGTGTGTTTGACGTCTACGAGGTCTGAAGTCACAATCACTTTAGAATAATCTCACATGATTAGGTCAGAACACGTGTTTATTTCCCAGAGGAATAGACACTGTGGCCTGTACTATCTCCTAGCTATCAATTGTACTGAAACTGGCACAAGTAGACTACGTTAAACCAGGTGAAGGTGACCTGAAAAAGCTAATAAGAGCAGAAAATTAGCTCAGCAGCTAAGACTATAACTGACCCTAACTAACCTCTGCTGTTGCTCAGAAGGGACTTGGGGCACTACCAAAGTGGTAATGAGTGTAGATTGTAAGGAGGAGAAGACTTCTCTGGGGGTGCTGGATGATGGTCTAGAAGGCTAATGGAAAGTAGCGTTGGCCCTTCGTGAAGAAGGCGATAGGCAGAGAGCTCCAGCACATGAGTATACATCTGACTTTTGGGGCTGCACGCCGGCGCATGTAGTCGGCTGGAGGTCCTTTCGCTGGTCGGATATCTTCAGACGTGAGCTCCTCTCTTAGCAGCACAGGCCGCATTCTCTCGGGGGAGGCTGGAACTAGCTATTTTTCTTGTGTGCGGATTGCGTTGCTGCTGTGAGCTTAGGGGCAGTGGTGGGTTTCGTTGCTGGCTTCTGTCACACGTGGGGTTGATTATCAGACACGTGACGTCTGACATAATTGCATAGACGCTTCAGCTGCCGTGTCCTTGGGGTACCACTTCCCGGGGGGTGTTCAGGTTAACTCTGGAAGCAAGTTGTCCTGGGTTCATACTCTGCTCGGGTTGATGTTATGTCACATAAATTATTATTATGCCAGTACGTATTACATGTCAGCCTTCCAGTTGATGCGCCACGGGCAACGTCACATTCTGCTCTAGCCTCAGCCATAGCCATGGCTCCTTTCTAAAAAGAGTTGTAGCTACCACATGCCACAAAGTGCATCGCATTAAGTTACAGAAGTGGCGTGTTGCCTCTTGTCAGCCTGCAATCCACTCAATGTCGAGATCCGACCTTTTCCTTCGGCCAGGTAGCTAAGGGGAAGCAAGCCGCTATACCTGCTTCCTTAGCATTGCTTCACATATATATATATATATCTCCTCATTTGCATGCCGCTACCCCCACGCTTCTCACGCCTTCCTGCGTAACACGGGAGCAGACACCTCAATCCTAATGTTGTCACCTACAGTCAGGAACTTTGGTCTGCCGACAACTTCCCACCTGCCAAGTGTCTTGTCTGTAGACCAGCAGTCAGGCCTAGTTCACTGTCATACCCTCCACTTCCTGTTTCCTTCAGGTGGTACCTACATCTACTGGACACCCACTATCACTCCTTCTGTACTACACCCTTATACCATGCCACGGGACTGGGCGGTATAAGGCTTTGTCCTTGGTTGGGGACCTAGTAGGGGAAGGGCAGGGTGCTACTAGGATGTACACGTGGAGATGAGAAGAGGCTGCTAGAGAGAGGGGAACGCCATATAGTGCTACCAGCCGGGACCACAGCTTACAGTATGGTCAGTTGTGGCACACACCACGAGCTGTTACAGGTCTGCGACCTACACCTCCCAAGAAGACTGTCTACCAACTGTCGTATGAGTGTACCGCCGTATAGACATTACACCTAGTTATATCCCAGTTCGCACACACACCAGACCAGCACCTCCTTCGGCACCTCCACGTGCAGTGTGGGCTGAAGTCAAACAGCCAACCCCAGCATGTCCTGCACCTGCCAATAACCCCATTAAGTTGATGGCACCAGCTTTCCTAACGTCTGGGGGGGGATAGGAGCTGCAATTGTCCGCCCACACAAGATACACCTAAGGTGTGAGGCGACACAGTAGTTTCCTTTTAACCATGATTCAAAGAAATTAATGGAAGGTTTTTATCTTCTTCTAAAGACAACTTAAAAATATTTGGTTTGCATAAAAGATTACTTGTAACACACAATAAATACTTATTAATTTTTCTTTCCTGCATAATATTAACAGTAATGACAAACTTACTGCATGTTAAGAATAAAACTTGTACTTCATTTCTGTCACATCACTGTGGCAGTAACACGAATTCCAAATTCCCTGCAGAAGGCAGCCATCTTCGTTATCTATATACATGTTCATATCTGCAAGTTTGTAACCAGATTGCTGCCATTTGCAAAACTACAGCTATTATATACAAATATTAATAATGTTTTAAAAGTAGAAATTTTCGGAAAGTAAAATGTTTATTTCTGGTTTTGTTTTATTTAGAGGGTTTGTATAGTTTTCTTTCTTATTTGTTGGAAATATTGTTTGATGCTAGCATGAATGCTAACAAATAGTTTTTCGGAAGACATCAAATTGAAAACCATATTTTAGTGAAAAATGCTAAAATGAAACCACAGATTAGTTATGTTTGAAAGAAACTGCTTTTTGCTGTTGTAAAATAACAAACTTAGGTAGTCATTGCTAACGCGAGGAGATGGTAGTTTCTGTGCTTGGTGGTGACGAGTATGTAGCATGATGTGCATGGATGGTGATGGCCGGGGTGTTTACTAACTATGTCTCTTTCTCTCCTTTGCTCTGTAGATGGAGCCTAACCGCAGAGCTGATGGTGACCATGTAAGTATGTGTGGGAAATATTCGCTTCCTTTTTTTGAGTTTTTTAACTGCTTCACCACTGCGTCAGTAATTCACCCGCTCCTCCTGTAATCACTGTAGCACTATAAAACTGGTTTTTTCTTCTTCTTTTGGTCTACTGGGAGACTTATAAAAAAATTGTTTAGATGCAAGTTGTACAGTTTCTGGTGAAAAAATAACTATTTGCACCACTTTGTATGGGGATGTGTAATTAATTACTTAATCCATAATGGTCAGATTAAAAAATCTTTTATATTAATTGTGTAATTTATCAGTGCTTTCATAACTTGTAATTATATTGTGTTTTGAAATGTTAGTTAACTTGCCGAACTTAATTTTTCAAATTATTTTAATGTTGGTTTTCCCAAAAATTAAAATAACTGTTTTTTACCACACACAAAACAGTTTCACAGTGTAGTCACATTTGTCGTTGCATTGCATATTTTGAAAGTGTAGACAGACTCTGCTTGTATCTCCTGAACATTCCTTGACGCCACAAATGTTTTATGTAATTCAGAAGGAAGGTTATCTAATTGTTTATAGTTGAAGTGAAACCTGTGTTGAGAGACCAAATAAAAAAAATTATGCATGCAGATAAACCATGCATGCAGGCTTACCTCTGGTTTTTTTCCCTGATGTAAAAGTTGATTACAGTTGAAACCCAGTTTAACATATTTGGGTGTAATGCATCGTTGGTTGACAAGACATGGGAAAATAAACATAAATCAGTGACATGGTTTGCAACATTTGCATGCAACCCCACTTCCGATCTTTGTAAGTCTACAAGTTGACCAGGAGGACATGGTGACAAATTGAAAGGTGTAAAAAGAGAACAAATGAAAATTTTTTTTCTTGAAACGCAACAATTTTGGCTGGTATTCTCTATTTTGCCACATTCTGTCTCCCCCCTTCTCCCCACTCTTTTGCTGTATATCCCTTCCTTTCCCTTTTCTGCCCGTCATTTCTGCCAGTTGAAGATGCCGCTCTCACAGCTGGGTGGTATTTAAGACTCTCCTTGTTTGTAGAATGGAAGAGTGCTTGTGAGTTACGACAGAGACTATGTGTACGGGCGGGCTTTGCCAGCTGGAGTAGTTGAAGTTCAGCACCTCTTTGTCTGATGCCAGTCTAGTGACATATGAAAGGATAGCGGCAGCAGAGAATAAGTTACTCAATATCCCGTCCGTGTTCACAAGCAGTGTGTGCATCTTCATCCTGAAAGTGCAGGGAACCTTCCAGAAACTAATTGTGTTGACCTTCCTTCGGGACAGCCCAGGGGAGGGCATGCCGGTGGAAAAAACAAGTTGCTCAGCAAAATTTAAACACTCCAGTTGGGGAAGCCTTGCTGACTCTTGGAACATTGTCTCCTGAAGGAAGGGAAGTTTCACTAGACTATGCAAAGTAAAGAATTTGTACTGAAAAATTATAGGAATGGGCACAAGCATATAGTTCCATTAATGTTTATGCTTTTTGAAATACTCATAAGCTAAGGGATTTTAGTTACTAGCTGGAAAAAAGTCAAGGTAATTATCATTAATGTGAACACAATAATTAGAAAATGTTTAAGTTTGTAATTAATGTAAAGTATTGTAACAGGTGACATTTGGGAGGAATGAAGGAGCAAGAAAATGGTCATAGATAAAGTTCTTAAATGTGATGTGATATTAAATGGATTGAAATGGGGATGAAGCGTGATGCTATGTCTACAACAGGCAAGTAGTTCACAGGGTTGCCACAGGTCTGGAAAACAGGGAAATGTCAGGGAATTTCAAACAAGTAGCGAAATGTCAGGGAAATCTGTGATATGCATGCTATATTTGGACTAAATACTTAGGAATTTTTCTTTGTAATCCATGTTGTAAGCAGTTGTGTAAGATCAGAGAAGTATTTTGGTGTAAAAAAAAGTGTAATAATGCTAAGGTGCCAATCCTTAGAGAAAGAATTTTTAGAGAAAGTCAGGGAAAAAAGATTTTTTTTTCTGGAAATCAGGGAAATGTCAGAGAATTTTTCAATGGAGAAAAGGTGGCAACTATGCCGATGCCAACTTATCTCGTTTCCATGGGGGTAAGCTAGCTCAGATGCTAAAAAAAAAAGTCAAAATTAGGAAAAATTCTTTCCTTCAAATGGAATTTACCAAATATAAACACTTGGCAGGTCTCAAGGAAAGAGAAGGGGGCAGGTAAAAAATAGAATGAGATCTTTAGGAGAATGTTTTATCGTAGCATAAGTAGGTACTGAAGTATTTTGTACTGTAACAAAAAGGAAAAAGGGGAAGGAAGTGACTATTTCTGCTCAGTGAATAATATTTAGTAGATGTCTTAACTTAATCTTTTCAAACTTAAATATAAGAATTAAAAATATATCGAAATACAAACAAAATTGATTGGAAACCAAACAAACAATAAAATCAAATAATTTACTGGGAATAGATCTGGCTGAGGTAGCTTCTCAAATAATCAAACAAATCAATTTGAAGTTAAACCCATACAAGATTTTGTAAAGGGGACAAATAGGAAGCACTCTTAAAACCAGACTATATAACAATTGAGGTTGCCTTTTAAGCCCTAAGTACCATAGCCTTCCTTGCAGTTAGGAGATATAAACTACATAACTTACTGAACTACGTCCTCTGAAGCTCCCATGGCTCCTTCACCGCCCTCAACTTGGACTTTTATTTTGTCCACAGAAAGTCAGCCTGTACTCAACGGATTACGTGTCACATATGCAGTACCTTCTCCACACTCCTCTGTGCTCAGACATTCAACTTGCAGATACCCATAGCTACAGTATGTTGCATGTTTCCAAGTGCAACGTAGCCGTTCATGCACTTGGCCAAGGGCTAGGGTTGTGCGAGTGAAACTTTTTTTATTGAAACAAAATGAAAAATATGCTATGAAATTTCATGAAACTGAAATGAAAATTAATAAAATTTCCTAAGAGTTCAGTTTCAACTAAAGTTTAATGAAGTTCCTAACATTTTAACAAAGTTTTCAGTATGACAAATATGTTACAAAACCAAACCAAAAAAAAGGAAGAACAGAGTATTTACCACAGGTGTTCTTGCCTGTATTTGAATTTTCATTTTATATTAGTTATAAAATAATGAAAAACAAGATGGTTTACAAACAAAATTTTTTTTTGCTGGCCCTCTAAAAGAACATTTATTAAATACTCAAATATTCATCTAAATCAATGATCATTTCCTTACAATTTTCAGCAACCAATTGTCTTACTAAAACAAAAATTAAAGTTGTCATATTTAGCTTTGTTATGGTATACCAGATATTCGCACAATGCTGCCAACATGCATAAGTCCCGTGATCACACAAAGCCAACCAACCACACCTTGTTAACATCTGCCTAACCACTATACACTCTGTCCAAACTATCCTAGGTCAGAATAGAAGTAACATTACCCACGACTTAATTTGTGCATCTTGAGAAATAATAAATAAAAAAGGCCAAGAATTCACTGCATAACAAAATGTTGGTTTCAATGTCAAAAGGTTTCCATTAAGAATCAGTCATTACATATGGTAGCTCAAGTTCCGTAGCCGTGCTTTTACAATTTATGGGAGCTGATTGTCCCACTTTAGATCTAATGCCGTAGGTAGAATGATCTGGCACGACCCATCTTGTTGACTTCATAGTACAAAAACATACAATGTTGTATTCTTCTCATGTCCTGATTCCTGGATTAGGGATAGATGATGTACCAACTGCATTTTGTCATCAGTTATCTTTTTGTGTTTGAAGTGCTACATCTCGCCTCATCACCAGTATTTCATGTCTAAGTACATGATATAGTAGGCAAGTAATGTTGAGATCTTAAACCATACACTCGAAACTTGTGTATTTCAATTTGAAACATTTACTGTAATTGTATTTATAGATAAATAAAAGATAGGAGTACGTGTAGTGAGAGGGATGGTTTATTTTTTTTAATGCAGCATAGATCTCAGAAGTGCATCTGTTAAAGACATGTCTCGTCTAGTAGTAGTAATTATATTTGGTACTGGAATCTAAAATTTTTTCATATAAATAAGTTATCCACTTTTTTGTGTAGTTAAATGGTTGTTACTCTTTCCAGCACATTACATGTTGTGTTATACAAATGGCAATACAGAAGTATGAATGGTTAAACTAAAAAAAAAAAAAGGGTTGTTACTGTGGATAATCTAAATGGCAAATTATTTTAACATATGTTTCACTGTTAAATCTCTGTTATGCTGCCTCCCTGTGTCACAGTGTTTATGGAATATGATTGCATGTTTGTCGACTGTTTGGCAAGCTTGTTCATGCCTTTTGTGTGTTGTTTCTCTGTGTACGGGCCTGCATGATCTCCACCTCCTTTTGTGAGGAACATGTTTCAAAGTTTTATTATGTTATTAATTTTTTTTATACTTGACATGGAAAGATTGGCTATAAATTAATATTTTAAGCACCAGTCATGTAGATGTGATTGCATTTGTAATTTTTTATGAAATCACAAATAAACTAAAGGAACAATAAACAAAGAAA
Source organism: Dryococelus australis (assembly GCA_029891345.1). NCBI lineage: Eukaryota > Metazoa > Arthropoda > Insecta > Phasmatodea > Phasmatidae > Dryococelus > Dryococelus australis. The sequence goes on from CM057008.1 coordinate 4,039,732, forward strand.
AAAAGAATGGATGGCTAGAATAAGTATTTTTTTTTTTTTTTTTTGTAATACAGATTGTGTGCATTGTCTCAACAAATATGAATGTTGAGTTGAGATATTTGGGCGGCTCTTAACAAGGTCTTGAGAGCCGATGAGGGTGAAATGAGGTGAGAATGGAGCAGTGACAGAAAGCAAGCGCAGGAAAAACAAGAGATCCCCGAGAAAACCTTTTGGCCAGCGCCATTGTCTGGCATGATTCCCACTTGCGAAAAATTGGGAGTGACTTGGCCGGGGATTGAACCCGGTCTCCCTTGGTGGCAGGCTAACCACTCAGAAACCATGGCCACTGTAAGTATGTACGTTTCCTAAAGTTATTGTTGCAGTATTTAGTTTTCTGGGGTCTTCTATTGTTTGGGTTTCCCCTTCTGCCCCGTCACGGCTGCCTCCTGCAACCTGTGCCGTGGAGATGCTGTAAGGTTTCTCTGCCGGATACACAGTCGTGCCTTTGCTAATGCAGAATAAGCCCCCTACCCTCATCCCGCTGGGAGGGACTCTAGCTTGCACCTGCACATTTCCCTTTGTTGGTACCATTGGGCTGCGAAGCGAGGCAGGCCGCCTTGCATGTTGCGGTGATCGCTTCTGGAACCTACAAGCGAGAGGGTCCGTCCTGCGACATGCTACTGCTGCCAGGAACGCAGTTGACAGGTCACAATACAACCTTGTCAGGTGGCTGGGAACTGCCTCGAGGGTTTCAGCGGGCAGTTGGCGTCAATATTGTCCAGGCATTGATTGTGTCTGTTCTTCGTCTGCAAGATGTATTTATGGTGCACGCGGTAGGCTGATGATACAGCTACACACATCCACTGAGGGTCCAGGCTTCTGAATGTACCTCGCTAGGTTCCAGCTCTCTGGCACTATCCCAAATATTTGGGGACTCTGGGGCAGAAAAGATAAGATCCACTCCTCAGACTCTCTAACTGGCTTCAGAAAGTGCGAGGGAATGCACACATTACAGATCCTCTCCTTGTACTCCCTGTCTTCTAATGCCTTCAATGGACAACCCCTGATCAAGGCCCTCTGCAACAAGAGTGTGGTGTGGTTGGTTTCTATGGTTACCGTAGGGTTGGGGGGGGGGGGGGGGGGGTGCACATGGTCCACTGTCCACACATGCATTGCGTCTTTTCTGGGATTAAGTAAACATGGCTGCATTTGGGGCCATAGTTACCTTCCTCCGTAATAACTATCCAATGTTGGGTTTTAAGGAAAGGGGAAAAAGTGAGTTTTAAAGGACCTTCAACAGACAATAGTTGAAATTGTATGTAATGTGTGATATAAAATGGGTTTCTACCAGAATATAGGGCAGGGAAAGGATAATCTTTATTAAATGGGTGTTTCAAACAATATAAGAGTATGGTTCGGTGGGTATACAGGTTCTCTATTTTTGTTGTTAGTACTGGGACTGCACTCCGTCTGTCTCATGTGATATACGCTCCACTAAAGGCTGTTTATGTTTATGATAAAGTGAGCACTTTTGTAATCAACCTTAAAAATAAATCACTGCCCCTGCTTGCATATATTTAAACGGGCGCCCTGAGTGGCATGCGCCCAGTAAAGTCGGTAGCAAGGGATGGAAAGTAGTTCCTTATCTAAATGTTGAATAAAAAGTGTTAAATAACCATTTCTGATAACATAAATTATTTCTTTCACTTTCTGTTTTATTTAAATAATCAAAGTGTAAAAATAAACAAATAATTTAAATGTTTACTTTTATAATAATTGTACAGTTTCACTTGACTGATTCATGAATAAAGTAATGAGGCCCATGACAATCTTAATTTCACATAAGGTGGAAGAATATGCAGTGTCCATAGAAGTAGATCCTAAGCAGGGCTTTCAAAAGTGCTCATTTTACCGTGAACAGCCTATACCAGAGTGAGCAAGGGGTGAGTGGGAGTTGTTCCCCAGCTGCTCATCTGAGGAACACCAGCTCTCAATCACCCACTGCTGCCATACACACTCCATCAGCTTGCCGTTCAGCACAACACACAACCTGGGTTTGAATCCCAGTTACCACCGGCTACCTAATATCACACCTTGCATTAGCTAACTAGACGGGAGTTGTCGTTTACCAAAGGACCTATTGTGACCACACAGTTCACAACAAGCAGCCAACTTGAAACTATGTTCCTGAAAAATGGTGTAGCCTATTACACAGCTGAGTCTAAAGTTATGTCTCTCTATGCATACATATTTTCAGTGTGTTAAAAGACATAGTTTGTTAATATTATTATTATAGAGAGAGAGAGAGATGAATTAAATGCCAGGCAGATTAGAAAATGTTTAGAGAATGATTTCCATGATACATTTATTTGACAAAAAGCATTTGTTGTAACATTATTCATCTAAATGCGAGCTGGGAATTTTTTTGGCTTTAAAAAGTGTGAATGTTTAAGAGAAAGGTAACTTACACTACAATTACTACTATCTTCATATTTGAAGAAAATGATGTGTTATTTGGATTAGCATTATGGGTCTCTGATTTTATAGTTTTCAGTTATGTTGAAGAAATTAGATATGCAGGGGAAATTTCACTTAAGACATGATATCACCCTGACCGTCTACATTTGAAATGCTAGCCGTATGTGAAGTCCTAAATTTGTACGGAAATAAACTGCTGGCTTTAACTTAATGCATGTTTTTCATGAAGTATGGTTGAATGTTTTTGGTGTACACATGCATTTTGAGATTTCCTCAGTACTTAGCAAAGTTTGTAGTTGTTACCTGTAGTTTGTCCATCCCTCCCCTGTCTTAGAAGTATTGATAGGGTCAGTGATAGGGTGGAACAGGGTAGGTTTTGTTCCACTTCCTCCTCAGTAGAGAGAAAGGGTAACTAAGCAGGCAATTTAATAACAAAAAATGTATTCCTACCTAAAAAAAAGTAATGCTTCTCGAATAACTGGGCTGCTGTAACAGCTCAGAGTAGTCCTATGGCTAAAGTACACCAAATTCCCACCCAAAATATTTCAGGCAAGCACAATAGAAAGTGTGCACCTAGTTCTCACTGTGAGTTATTGGGTGAAAGTTGTATAGGGAGTGCACCCAGTTCTCACCGTGTTTAAGAGGAGTGTTATAGATAGTATGCACACAATTCCTGCCCTAAGTTATGTGGGTGAAGTGCAGCCCAGTTCCCACTATTAGGGTTTTTGAGGAGTGCTATGGAAAGTGTGCACCCTATTCCCATTTTGACATATTGGAGTGTGTGATATAGGTAGTGTACATCCAGTGAGTGACTGAGGCGAGTGCCATAGATAGTGTACACGTGGTTCCCACCTTGAGTGTGTAGAGTGAATGCTATTGTGTGCACCCAGACCTCTCACTGAGTCACTGTTGCAAAGACTGTAAATAACATGTTCAAAATTCCTATGCTATATATTTCAGACAAGTGCTATAAGTATATTCACAGTATTTTCACACTGTTTTAATCAAACCTTTGAAAAATCACCACCTGCATGACTCATTTAGTTGTTTCCTAAATTTGTCATGTATCATAGGCATTTTTACTTCTGTTAACATAAAAGTATCTTATATTTATTTTACTCTGCCTTGACCCTTAAGAATATTTTTGGTTGTGAACATGCAGTTTATTAAATGGCAACTTTATGTCCATAAGAAGTTCAGTAATTGCTATTTCAATGATAACATAAGTGTACCTTTACAAGTATAATACTGAACAGTGTTTTCCCCAAAACTTCAGCTTACGTCATAGGTTTCTTCTGAAGTACAAGGACAGCATAAGTGGATTTGTGATCTTCATACATGAATGTTGTTGCAGGAGAGCGTTCTTGATGTAGTGGACAGTGGTTTAAAAGTTAAATGCTTGGATGTTACAGCTGCAGCCGAACAGTGCAGCGGGCTCGGGAGCACTGGAGCACGATTCCTGTTGCCTGTTCCGGCCAGTGTCTCTAGTAAGTTACACACACCTTCTACTTATTGATGTCGATTATCAGCACTACTACAAATTCTTCATTTAAGAATCAAATATGAAGGCAGTGACAGAATTTTGTTTAGAAAAGAATATCATCTTTAAATATATAATTTCATATGTAGTGTTTTTTTTTTTATTTATTTAAGTTATACACTATACTTAAATAATATTTATCTGCTGATTACTTATTCTAGTATTCACATATTATTGTTACATTAAAAAAAACTTGAGTGGGGAGTGAACCCAGGACGAGGCAACACTCACCGAGTGATGGGCTTTCCAACTAGGACCTGTAGGTGCCCGTCATACCCGGACATGACATGAAATGAGACCCTAGGATGGAGCGGCGCTGGAATGCAAGGGCGGGGGAGATGGGAGTACCCCGAGAAAATCTGCTGGCAAGCAGCATCGTCTAACACAATTCCCACATGCGAAAATCCGGGATTGAACCCGCCGGGTATCGAACCCAGGTCACCGTGGTGGAAGGCGAGCGCCCTAGCCACTGTGCCACCACTGCCCCATTTTTCTATTGATAACTGACTATTCCTTTGTCGCATATACACTACGTATATAATAATGTGATAGAGAAATAACCCTGCACACATTAACACAAAAGCTAGCTAAGGTCGGAGCTGAGTCACAAGCCCATTATTCACAAGATGTGTAGGTTAGAGAACCGGCTAGGCATGGTGTTGGTCATGTTGGGACTGCGGCAGAGAAGGCTTGTTGACGTCAGCTTGGGGAGTCGAACCCCTGACTCTAAGTGTCAACACTAGATGGTAACGTACGGCAGATTTGCGAGTGGTTGGTTTGGTAAAGGAAGAAGTGTACATCAACCATCGTGATGTCAGCGTCATGAAGGACATTCAAGTAATGTCAAACTCATTACAGGGGGGTGTCACGCTGAGGGTGCTTTCCCTGTGTACATACGTGTGCATGTAGGTTTTTGTACTGGGACAAAGTCAGGTGTAAACAAAACATCTTATCTTGGATATTCCTGGGCGCAGATCTCTAGTTGGTGGACACTGGCGACTTGCAGGTGGTGGCGGCTGAGCAACGGCCAACGCTGGCTGTGGCAAAGTCGTGCCCAGGTAATAGTTCAAGCTAAAGGATGGTACGAGGTGGGGAGGATATGCGGCGAGAATTGTATTGTATTCTAATAAGAAACCTTGGTACTGTGTAATTAACCAACGTATTACATGAGGTTTACTAGATGCCTGAGTGGGTGGTTCGAATAAGGGTGACGGGTGTCTACTTGTTTCTCAACTTAGTCTAGAATTTAATTTACCAAATTTTGCTCATCAATTTAATGCTGGTAACTAAATAGTAGGAGATAGCTGGTGTATCACGTTCCCCTGCCGTGTAGTGCTGTGCACTGTATGTTCCACAAGTTCACACACTCCCATATACCTGCCTGGTTTTTTAAGGCGCTGGATGGATAGTACGGTGCATAAGTAAGACTTGCGGGGTAGTAGACTGGTGAGGTTTCACTGTGGTTCAGTGGTCAGTGCAACCCTCTCTCCGTTCCTTCAGCCTTTTACAGCAGTGAGGCGAAGTAGGGAGGAACTCTGATCACTAAATTGCACACGTGAGGCAATTGCTATTCCTTTAAGCAAGATTTAATACTAGCTGGATGGCCTGAATAGAATAAAGTAAAATATTATAATATGACAATGTCTTATGGTCTTAGTGAAATATAGGTAACCCTTATTCACAAGAAATGAAAGATTTAATTCAATGGTATAAGCTTTTATTAAAAATCTTCTAAAAGAATGGGGCTGCACTCTCCTAGAAATGCTGTAAAACTCTGTAAAGAAGTTTCTGAAGGGACTGAAAAATAATACGTATTAGCCAGGAAAACTTCTTAAAAGGGTGAAATTACATACGTGCATATAGACAAGATGCACAGTTATTGAACTTATTAAGCAGAAAAACTTCTTAAGTGGAAGTTCTTAACAGGGTTTCACTGTATATCTGAAATACACGTAAATGAAAAGGAGTGAATCTAAATCAGGAGAAGGCATCCTGAATCAAAATCATATTTGAATGTTTGAAAAATATTGAATTAATTTAATATAGACGTGGTCAGAAGGAACCTATGTGAAGCAGCACCAGAAGGGCACTGAAGAAGTGTGTTGGCTGTTGAAATTACCAGAAGGAACATCGTCAATAGCAGGTGTCCAAGGATGGTAACCAAGGAAGAATAGGGGTTGACAGCGTTGGCAGACCCTCTGGTGGTATCAGTGCACTGAAAGCCTCTGGAGCTGGAGATACCGAAAAGTTGGAAGACCCTCTGGACTGCTGGCAGGTTCTCTGAAGCTGCCAATGAACGTTGATGTTGAGGACCCTCTGGAGTCTTGAAGTTACTGATGCGTGATGTCACAAGACCAACCCCAAGTAGGGCAGAGCTTGCTTCCCCCTCAACCTTCTGTGTGCCATCAAACTGGGAGAATCACTATATAAGGACTTCCAGAACATGGCCTCAGGACAGTCTGCTGCAACCATTCGGTTTGCACCGTACCTGAACCTTGCCATCAACCTGAAATAACCTGTATCGTAACTCACTGGACCAGGCCACATGTTTCTAGTCCTCTAGGGTCCAATTAGCAACCTCACAAGCCCAAGTGAGGCATTGTGCTGTTAACAAGGGTCTTCTGCTTCCATATCTCATGGAAGCTAATGCACTTTGCACAGATCTGCTAGATACACATCTGTCACCGCTTGCATTAAATGTAACTGTGATTTGAGCAATTGTTCCTACTCTGTTAGCACGGACAGTTTTATCCAACCTCCACCAGTCACGAACATCAAGTAACATTGGACGGCTACTGCATTGTCCATGGTGAATCGTTATGCCTTGATTTTGATATTCCCTGTACACACATGACACCATGGATCAAGGAGTATTGAAAGTCTCCACAACTTCTGAAATTAAATGTCTCATCCTTCTGGCACCAACAATTATGCCCTGATAGAACTCTGATAACTCACGTCACCTTGCCATGAACATGTACACAACAGTCAATCCAAATGACATGACTACTTGTTCACAACTGAGACCGGTTTAGGACGTGCAACGTCGTCCTGCGGTGGTGGTGCCATGAGTCATTCCGTTGCATAGTGCTATCCCATGGCTTTTGTCATGTCTGTGTATATACACCTTATTTTTAACATATAGAGAATCAGTTTTATTTTTTACTTGATGTGTTTTATATTTACTTTGAGACTATATTTTTATATCTCGCAGAAACTCCTCTAAATTTAAGAAATTATGGCTATTAAAAGCAAATTAAATTGTGTAAAAGTATTAATTATGTTGTTGATTGTTATGGAATGTATTATATTCTCTTTCGTTTTATTGCTGTTCCCATGTACAGAACAGTGGAACGATTGTTTTGAGATTTGGAGTTTAATAAATTGTATTTACTGCAGAGAGATGATACTGCAGTTCTTATTGCTTCAGCTAAGATATGTTGCGACAAGCTGAGATGCATTTTTCCGGACTTGACTGACTGTGAGATGTGTTAGCGCAACATTACTGCTCGTGTGAAGGTTTGTATAGTGGATGCAGGTCCCTCAGGAGTGACAACCTGTTGCAGGGAGAGTTGGTGCCTGGACCTCTGCCGCTTGGCGTCGCTGTCATCGACATGTCGGTGGTGCTGTTCGGCCAGATATTTTCACGCGTGGCCAACAAACACCGGCTGCAGATGCTGGACCACTTTGCAGAGTGCATCCGGCAGGCCAAGTCTTCGCGCCAGGAGGCCGTGCAGATGAACGTGTTCACAGCTGTGTTGAGCGGCCTCAAGGGGCTCACCGAGGCCAAGGCCACGTTTGGTCAGGAGGACATCAAGAAGTCTGCCACTTTCCTCATTATAGTGAGCTGGCCAATCATTCATCCTCATTTTGGAGGACGTAGAACAATAGTAGATGGTAGAGTTGGTTCAGTGGTTATACACCAGTCTTCTAATACCAGGATCCTCAGTTTGTTCTGACACTATAAGGGGACAAGTGTTTTACTCTGTTGTTCTCATGCAGAGTTGCCAATGTAAAACCCAGGAAGTTGGCTACTTACATTCCCTAATTCAGCTGCAAATAACACATTTTAGCTATGCTCAAAACCTCAAAAATTTTAACTTTTCTGTTTATATAAAATAATAATTTCTATTATTTTTAATTCTTAGTCATTTATAAATTACTTAATTATATGTACTTTGTTAATTAGGCACTTCCGAGAAGAAATTAAAAACTTTTTCAAAATTTTACTGTCATTTTATGTTACTGTGGGAAATTACCTGGTGAGAAATATACAGAGTGATGATAATGTTTTAAGTTAACAGGCGATTATGTAAGTAATGTTTGTTATTGGGAAAAAGAGGAAATAAATATTTTATAACTTAGGAATACATAAGTAAAAAAACAAAAATAGTCATAGTATTGAACCTCAATTTGGCTACATTTTGGCATTTTGCTTCGCTCATTCTGCTGTAAACTGTACAATCTAAAATAAGGCTATATGCAGCTAAATTCGGCCATCGTCGCCAACACTGTTCTCGTGAAGGGCGTGGATAACAGTTCCTGGATAAGACGGGATGTCTTTTTGGTGTACTTATGTTTTATTCTTCCCTCTTTACTCTGCTGCTATTCCACCTCTATTTTATCTTTCAACTCATCCTTTCTTTAAGTTGCCTGTGAAACAACAGGTTTGTCCTTGGACAGGGCAGCCGGCTCCACATCATCTGACTCACACGTGTGATGGTGCCTGAAGGTGGGAGCTGCATGCAGATTTGTGTTCTACAGCAATCTTTATTCCTTTCTTATGCAGCAATCCTAATTGTGATCTTACGTAATGGCTGAGGATTTACAAAGTTTTATATTGAGGGTTATAAATCTTTACCATCTTCTTGGATTGCATTTTCATTGAATTGTATTATGTTTACAAATTTGAAAGAGCGTATAAAATTGCTTTATACATTTTTTTTAGATACTTACTGCTTGACTAAACTTAAATAACCATGTTGTTTTGCTCCTTCAGGCAGGATGAATGTACATGAGATACAACAGCTGTGGTGTTAATTAGAGCATGCTGTCCTACCTGAGGGATACACTAATCATGTTGGTTGATTAGTGGCAGAAAGTGAATAGGGAAGGAAACATAAGTGTGAAGAGAGAACGCCCATGCGACAGTAATGCCCACTCAACTTCCCTTATGTCAATCTCTGTTTGAGAAATTTCTATCTGCCAGGGCCTGGAATTGAAGCGAGGACTACAGCAATCGGGAGGCTAAAATATAACCATTGAGCCAGCATCTGTCCACACACAGTATTATATTGGTGTTTTAAACTGAAGCCATGTGCATAATCATTTTCATTTATCTTATGTTAGTAATAATTTGAATGTATTGACATATAATGACCTGAAGGCATGTCACAACGCCTGTAGTTTTTGATTGGAGCTAGGCAGGCGCGTCTGGGGTGAATCTTGGACTCTAGTCCTTATGTGGTACTGGAGCGCGTCCATAATATATAACTTGCCTTGTGGCTTATTTTTTGCAGGGCACAAAATCAGGTGTGGCCAGGACTATTTTGAATTTTGGTAGGATCCCCTTGACTAAAATAACTGGACAACTCTTGACTCTTTGAGCTTTGCGAGGTTTCTGACCATGCTGCGCTGGGGTTAGCTTCAGTGTCAGGTGTGCAACTGTGCAAGTGCTCATAGGTACTGTTGGCTGCAGGTGTAGTCCAAGAGTACGGCGTTCCCCAAAACCACAGATTTTCAAGGTCGAGTGACCTGTCTTGTCTGCTCAAGTAGGCTGCTAGTACTGGGTGTTTCGTCGTCGAGCTGCGTGGGTGAATCGAAGAGGGGGAGCTCGTAGTCGGGCATGGTCGGTCTCTGGCAAAGAACTGCAGCTTGCTCCCGGGGACTGTGGTGCTCGAATCCGGTGGATTTAGAGATTGTCTCAGCCCACTTTACCATCTTACGGATACCACTGCTGTAGGACTATGGCATGAGGCCTGAGATAGAGATCACCACTATCGAACCTCGTGGAAGTGGAGCAGGTGATGCTGTGGTACCACTCGGGTGTCAAACCACATATCGCCTCTGCTCATCCAATGCAGGATCCCTATCCCTATATCCAGTACCAGATAAAGAGCCAGGTCACACACACTGACTGTCTCGGTACTTGGGTGAGCATCTCTTGAGTACCAGTCTTCCCATTTCAGAAAATGTCCTCTCTAGCATCGCAAGCAGTGGAAAGAGTAAGCACCAAGCTGAAGTGGGAGTCCGGGGGGGGGGGGGGGTGGAGGGAGGGGGAGAGAGGGGGAGAGACACACACACACACAAATGTCGAGGCTGCACTATTCTGTACACCGTTGTGCACAGAAAGGGTAGCAGTCCAAGATGCATGTGTGGGGGTTATAAGAAATCTCCCGGTCACCTGCTGTCCCTCTGATGGGGTTGATGTTTACGGGGAAAGGTGATATTGCTACTACCCTCAAGTGGATAAAACTAGTTTATTCCCATGACGGAAATAAATAATGTTGGTGTGGTACTACCTCTTACCAGCTGGAGCTTACGGAATCATAACCCTGCGTTGGACAGGCAAAGGCGACCTTTTCCTAGGCTAACAAGGGTAGGTAGGGTAGATGAGCATTATGAGAATAACTTGAACTGGACTACTCTACTATGTTGCCCTGAAGGGGCCGGAAGTGTCTAGTGTCGATGACTGGTAAATACTGGTAGAACAAGGGAAGTGTTCAGCACCAGGAGTGCGGTGAAGATGAAGGAAAAGAAATAGATGCTTGAGGTGGAGAGGGGGCAAACGTGGCATAGATCCTCTTGGTGTGACGACAGTGGCCGGCGCTGGATCCAGGGACATGGCTTGCCTATCGTAACAATTCCTGATGTATTGTGATGCGTGGCAACTATTAAACTCCGTAGATTTTAGAGGCAAAGGTGATGAGGCGAAGTAGTTTAATCATTGTTGAAAAGACATCAGGCATCAGTATTTTTTTTTATTATATAATATATTATATATATTTTTTTGTATATATATATATATACACACACACACATACATAGATAGATACACACACCCCCCCCAGTGTGTTTCATAACTTATGTTACAGACTTTAGGAGGTGATTCCTTACAAAAAAAACACTACGAAAATGCTGGTTGACTTTATATATATATATATGTGTGTGTGTGTTTGTGTGTGTGTGCACGCGTGTTCATGTGTGAGGCATATGTATTTTTTTTGCATGTTTTATAGAAAATGGTTAGTTTGGGTAAAATATTTAGCTACACTTTCATTTGAATATTTTGTGTGGTGTGAAAATTTTCTATGCTAATTTATTATTATATATGCTTAATAACTATGGTAACTGCTTTTAAATTGATGAAACCACTCACAAATAGCACTTGAAACATTGCATTAATATGTATTATAAGCTGCCAGCCTGATGCCCACAAATCATGTGACATACATGGAAGGTATTACCTGCTAGAGCTGTGCTGATTACAATTGGCTTCTGCCAAATCTACCTGTGTCAACCGAATCAAATGACCACTTCTGATGTATGACCTGTAGCTAATTTTCTTCCAATATGAAAAACATCAAATGATGGGGGTAGTTCGGAGTTGTTCTTCAATATAAATCGATACATTTTGCCTTTTTGAACTTTGAAAGTATGCATGTAATGAAGAACTTTCACCACCTGTACATGGTATCTGGAGCAAATGGAAGCTGCAGTGGAAATGTTGCTCAACTTCCACTGTTTTTTCAAGGGGCCACAATGGTGTAGTGGTCAGACTACTCACCTCGTACATCAGCGAACTGGGTTCAATTCCTGGCGAAGTTGCTCCTGTATTTTCACACACTTGGGAATTGTGCCAGACAATGCTGCTGATAGTTTTCTCAGGCATATCTGTTTCCCTGCTCTTGCATTCCAGCACTGCTCAACACTCGCCTCACTTCACCCTCATCGGCTCTCAAGACATCAATGTTAAGAGCCGCCCAATTTTCTCCACACTCTACTGTTTTTCCAACAAAGTATATAGTTTTTGTCCCAAGCTCCAACCTGCTGTGCGATAAGTAGTTCAAGTTTATCAACTACAGAAAGTGCTATTATCTTACATGACATTTTGCACCTACCCACACAGCAAACCAGTTGTTGACCTCTGGGATGGAAATAAAGTCTGCACGCCTTGCTTGTCAGCATGCATCAGTTTATTATTTTGGCCCCTTAAAAATCTTTCCATACATATTACAAAATATTTCAGTTTTGACTTAGGTTGGTATTCAATTTTTAAATATGTATTTTAGTTATATATAATAAGCTTTCCCACAGGTTATTAAGATTATAAAGTACTCTGCGTATGTAAATTTGATACATCAGATCTGTATATTGTAAAATAAGTCTCTCTCTATAGTGAACATAGAAACTGTTCCCTTCAGAAGCATTATAATAAAGGTTCTACTGTATCTACAAGTTCATTAGCAACATTTCCGTGTTAAAAATTTATTGTGAACTTACATAAATGTATAATATAACACCCAAGCACAAAACTTCAATCAGGCTACATTTAGTTGTTTTGAAAGAATTCAGTTTTAACAGTACATATTTTGCAAGTAACATTAATCCTGCACTGCATACATGTTTACGGTTTCCTGTGTTTACAAATAAGTATTTTTTAGGGTTATTGTATTGTGCCTTTTTTCTCACGAAACAAAAACGAAAGATATGTTCTGAAACAAAAATGAAAAATAATGTCATTAGAGCTTAGCCTTAAAGAAAGATTAACAAATTTAATATAATTTTAGTAACTTGTACATTTTTACAAATTTGTTGCACAATCAAACAAAAAAAAAGTAGGATATAGAGTCTACTTTAAAATTTTTGTTTTATGAAGATATTTCAGTTATAAAATAATGAAAACAAGATGTTTTACAGGCAAAAATTTTTTTTTCTGGTGCACTAATGAACGTTCATTTAAAACCAGAAAATTCATAGAAATCGAGAATTTTTGTTTTGCTACAACTTTAGACAATCAAATTTCTTACCAAAACAAAATTGTGACACGTGGTGCATTTCTGCACATTATCCATGCACACACTACTTGGTGATTTTGTCCCATCTTCGAGCACTCCACTTATACAAGGGTAAGTCATAACTCAAAAACAGTACTACGGGACACGTGCCTACAGGGTTCGTTGTCACTCATCAAGAGAAACTACAGGCACGTAGTCCCAGATTTTACTGTTCACTCAACTCGCCAAGAAGCCGTCATGCCATCGTCCTACCCAGGACGTAGAATTTTACTGTTTACCGAGCCACCAGCATCTTCCCGCGAAGGCGAAACTAGTTCCACAGCTCACCACTGGAAGCCAGTAGCCATTGAACTGGAACAGCTCCAGCCGCCTCACACTGAGGAGATAAGAAAGCTTCATGCCTCCGACAGAGGAGATAAGGCAAAGATAGCACCACCATTGAAGCAAGAATGAACAGCCTCTGAGAGGCGAGGCTAGCTACCCCCACCCCGCACTTCTGAGAGCCCACAAGCTTCGGAAATTAGTATAAAAGAGCCAGCATAACCCTGGCCCAAGGCAGTCTCTGTACCTCGCAGCTTGCAAATTCTGGAGGCAGCAGTATGGGTAATTGGTTTGCCAACCCCCCTTCTACCAGCTTGCACAGGCCAGAGACTCTCATAAGGGTATGCTGACCACTAGACCTCTTCTTTGAGCGTGCATCAGAAGATGTCACCAGAGGCTTACCACCTCTTCAGCAACTACCAGTCATCATCAGTCACCCCGCAAATCCTGCCGCTACCAGACGATGCCACCATACAGAGGCTTCCAAAGACGTCACTCTGTACCTACCAACCCCTTCCTGGTAAACAACCAGCAACCCATTGGTAGCAGGTCGTGTCGACGTCCCTTCCAGACCTCCTGCAGCCCACCCAGCGTACGGCTACCGTTCTGATAATTAATAGTTCTTCAGGTTCTTTAAGAACTCCCACTTAATAATCAGACACTGTTGAATGCGTTAGCTATTTTGTTGAACCTACCAGTTTATTGCATAACACATCTAGCTCTTACTCAGTTGCCTCCACCTGAATGTAACAATAGGTTCAAACTTCCGTAAGCCAAGTTAAAATCATAGGAGTTTGACGTATGATGCATTGCTGCGCTTTTATGATGCACACTATACTGAAGACTTTGCCCCATCTTGGAGCGCACTACTCCTCATGGAGCAAGTCCAACATTATCAACAGTGGTCAAAGCTACTACAGACACGCGCATGTAGATTGTACTGTTCACCGAAATTCGCCCAGAAGCCGTCACACCAACACCCATCTCCGAAGACTGTACTGTCTACCGAGCTGCCGGCACCCTCCAGCGAAGTTCATATCAGTTTCACAGCGCACCACTAGAGAGCAGCACGTATTTACTGGAACATCACAGCTTCCAGAGCCATCTGCAAAGGAGATGATAAATGTCCACGCCTCCATCACAGTCTCAAGAATATTCAACCCATGAGAAATGAGAATAGCTTCCTTCTTACCCCTCTGTGCGCCGACAAGCTCCAAAATTTAGTATAAAAGGACCAGCAGAACCAAGTCTCGAGACATTCGGTACACTTCCACCGCTGTAATGGCCGGAGGTGTCAGCCGAGCATAAGTACTAGCGAACCTTTCTCCACTAGATATTGTCTGCAGGGTGTGCCAGCCACTACACGCCAGAGTCCTACCGCTGTAATGTCAGGGATCTTTTTGAACCTGCAGTTGACAACTGCCAGAGGTCCGCAACCTCTTTGGCAGCCTCCATCACCAGAGATCCAGCAGCTCTTGGAAGCCGTCGCCATCCAGTAGGTCCTGCCGACGTTGTCCTCTTCAACCTCCCCTTTGTTTTAATACCTTCGTGTAACAGGTGACGGCGATGACGTCCCCTCTGAACACCACCTCTTTGCTTACCTTCTAGTGAAACAATTTAATTGCCCTTCCAGTAATTGCCTCCTCAGCCTTGGTTCCTTAACAACACTCCCCAGTAATCAATTTGGCTCTTTAATTAATTTGCATTTAATAAATTATTCTTTCTTTTCAGATTAATTTTGCCCACGTAAGAATTAGCTTTGCATCCAGGTCGCATTCTCCTGGTCTATTAAAATCGGGATAACTTCCATTTGAAGCGTACCGCTCTCTACGCATTACTAAAGAGACTACGACACTTCACTATACACTTATTTTTACATAACCTGAGGAAGGGTCGAACCCAAACCAGTCATTCACGAGTGCTGTTAATATCACCTGTATTGTGGAGGGCGATCCCAGTGGCGTAAGTGGTCGAGAAACACACCAGCCTCCTCGACATGTGCTAAAGAATAAAAAACTGACTCAAGATGACTCAGCATAGCCCACTATCATGAAGCGCCCCAGCCAACTGCCATGAGGAGCCCCGAAGGAACAAAGCCAAGCACAGAGGGTGACAGTCCCTCCCCTCGTTAACACCCAGCGGATGTCACAAGCCTCAGCGTGGGTTGGCCTAGCGCACTTTAAAAGGAAGTGCGCGGCCGAAGACTCCAGTTATTTTCTCCAGTAGCTTGCCTCAACACCTCGTATATTGGGGCTCTCTACTGCTAGCGAGGTCCTCACAAACCACTACAAGACTCCAGGGTTTTCATCAGTAGGCATCTCCAGAGACTGTTACCACCATCGTCTTCAGGCCATACCCCAGAGGCTGCCACCACAATTACTAGCAGCTCCAGAGTGTACTACCACCACTAGCTATCTACCAGACACTCCCTAATAGTAAGCCTGCATACATCTGCACAACACTTCCCTTCGTCGATCCTACTGGTTCGACGATCACCAATATTTAATAGTAGTAGTGGTAACCACACCCACTGCCCTTCTGGTAAGTGGTCCTCTTAAATTCCCTTCTGGACACCATAGTTAGAGTTTAGCTAAGTTTGAGTTTATATAGCAATCAAAACCTTTTACTGCCTTACACAGCCTGGAAGCAGGTCACTTTCACCTGTCTACCCATAGTTTTACTTACATTCATGCTGTGCTTGGTGAGGAGATAATACGTGTCACCATACTTATCCATACTAAATAAACACGTATTTATGTCCTAACTGATAGTCTTTTTTTCTAGAGTATCAATACTGATTTCTAGTGAACCTTACACTCGCCCAGGAGTAAGCAGGAGATCTGGGATTGAATATATCATTGTGAACCATAGAGTAGTACTACAGGCTCCTGGGACGTCAGTACGTCAGAAGACACACCTTAGCCGGCCTTCTGTTCTATACACCAGAGTGAATAGAAAGGTAGAGCCCAGCACTAGGAACTCATCCAAGAAGGAATTAGGAAATCAGCTTTAGCTTGTACTCCATCCACCGCGCCAACAGTGCCGGAGGGAGTATACGCTGGGACCAGGGTGCCTGCCCCCTTTTGCGACCACACCCAACACCTTGTACATCAGTCGGGCATCTAAAAATACATAAGGTCTCCACCACTCTATATCTGTGCGCCAGTGGTGCTGGTCTGTAAAGAGCAAGGTCCAAACCTCAAAAGCTGTTGGAAGTACACTTAGTCAGGGACTCACTACCTGCTCACTTCTGGCGAGATGTGGTATAACTGAATCAATTTTACATCTATGCCATACATTCGCAAGAGTGGGGCTCAAAGGGAGAAGCAAAATGCAGTTTTTATCGCCACCAAGTGAGCATGCAACCAAACGCTTACTGCACTCACTCTGCAGTCTGACCCCATTGGAGAGAGCTCAAGCCACCCGAGACTGGAGAGGCCTCCCTCTCCAGTCCCCTCCCATTCACTGTTTAAAGCCCCCTTACACATCAGAAGCAGCCAGCACCCCTTTTTTGTTGCCTACCTCACAGGCGAGGAGACATGGCACGGCCAGTCCAATCCCTGGCTCCCGAGACATCAAGCAGTCAGCCTGCTTATTGTAGAAATCAGCTCTCCGGCAACCAGACCAAGTTGCAGTGCACCTGGACATGGGGCCAGCACCAGTGATAGCCAACCATCTTTGCCAATGGGTAAACATGTTAGGAGTCGGGTGGGCAAGGTAAGGAAGCCCGACAGAGTAAGTAAACCTGTCTGGAAAGTTGTGCTTGTATTCCCCGACTTTGTGCCAAGCCAATTTTGTATATACGGTTTACCTACTCCCCCAACTTTGTATACCGGTAATGCAGTGATACAGCAGCATTAATCTGTAAACTATAAACACTGCACGCCTGACCTAGCGCCCTCGAAACCATATGACCGTGACGTAGTAACCCATCATCCATCACGTTAAATAATATACTCCTTATTTTGATAGGAGAGTGCAGAACCACATGTCAAATACGTTATTTAATATAAACTTATTTCTTTTACAATTTTATCATTTTGCTGAGCATATTCACTTCTAGTTTTGAACCTCACATTTGGGCCTTTAAGCTACACAAAGTTTCTATAATTTTTTCTAAAGGAAAGCCGGTCAAATTGCATAACAACCACTAAGGTAAATCCATACAGATTTAGAGGCAAACAGAGTTTTGCCAGCTTGGTAGATCTTCGGGAGTACCCGAAACACCTTAGGAACTCCTCCACGTGTGGAATCGAGTGTTTAAACATTTCCAACTCCGTAACTACTTGTCAAGGCTGGATTGGAGTGCGAAGTGCCTTAGCCCATATGACCCACTGTGGCTACCATACTGAATGTTTTTACATGAAACTATCCTAATGTCTGTTCCACCACTGTAATGGCCGGAAGTTCCATCCACATCTTGCCAAGGCCAGATCATAACAGCAGAGTGTGATATCACAGTGTGAAGACAGTGTGTTCAGAAGTACACATTAGAACCCGCTTCCTCATGCCGTACTCCCAGCAAAGTGGAGTTATTAAACAGCTCAAGCAAGAGATCATATCTGCAATTACTGAATCACCTCCTTCAGAGTCTGATAGTAATACCCCATTGTTTCAACCTCTGATTAAGTTACCTGGAGATTACCACTTGGCTATAAAATTAATTCAATGGTACGGAGATACCATTTTATAGGCCTTAATAGGCATTGAATAGAGAACCATTTCCAGGAGACCCCTCTCCTCATCTCCAAGAACCTCACCAACAGCTGAAGCACCACTTCTATGCAGCCAGGGTCGGCCGCTGTTTGGCCGCCAGTCGTCCCAGCGAGTCAGACAGCGAGGAGGGGCATGCCACGTCCCGTCCCTTCCCTTCATTAAAAAGGTACCTTCTCGTTGAAGGGTAGTGTGTGTTACTCATGACTTTGTTCCCGCTAGAAAGTCCACTAAGTCCACCTTATACATCAGTCGGGCACCTAAAAATACATAAGGCCTCCACCTTATTCTAATGCCCCTCGCGATACCGGTATTGCGTTGGTTGAAGTCCGTTAGCATAATTAAAACTAGCTCCTCCTCAAATGAATGTCTACAATGTTAAATTTATCGTAGAGATTAATGTCCCTAGCTATTAGTACAGGTCGAACCCTAACAAGCCCACAGCATAAATTTAGTCCCAACGTGGGGAACCCATCGTAGCCTGGTAATAATTTAATTAAAGTGTTAATTAACATTAACATTCTCTTATCTCCAGGGCTTGTGTTCGACCCCCTATGGTAGTTAACACACATTCAGTGACGTCATTCACTTCAGGCCTCCATTAATGACGTCCAATATGGTGCATCACTGAAAATCAATTATTTTCAACTAGGAGATAGTTGGCTAGGCTTCAAGTTAGCGTGGAAACCCCCTGTTTTCTAAATACATCAATAAAGCCTGTATTCTAAAATGTATTCTTGTGAGTGTAATTTATCGTGTTTTGTAAAATCCTTTTTACCTTGCATTTTTAGTAACTTAATTTATGCCTGAGAGGAAAAGCTGGTAAATGCATAAGACCATCAAGGTAAAGTTACATACGTTTAAGAAGCAAGAGGCAAACTGAGCTCTGCCAGTAGGTAGACCTTCGGCTGCACCACAGTAGACTAGGTACTCTAATCCACTAAGAGAATTGACCAGGCCAGGTGCTCAGTACTTTGCCACTGCTTGCAAAGCCTAGGTATGAGCAGGAAGCACTTGGCGCTGATCGACGTACTGTGGGTGCCACCCACAGGACGCAGTGAGGAAGTGACTTGTGATGCTCACCAGTTCCGTTCCAGCTTGCAAAGGCTGTGGATGAAAGGAACTCAGAGCGTTACTGCAAGTCACAAGTCTGTGCCCTGGAAGTACACGCTAGGGACGTTACAAATACCAGCTTCTCCTCTACGGATTGTGTCAATCAGAGATTTAAATATCTTACGCCCAGCGGGTAGTTTAAGCAAACGAAGCACAAAGGTCCTACGAGCCCACAATGAATGAAATATTTAAATTAACTTCAGTTCATACTGCTGTAAGTGAGATTAATATGTCTTACCCATCACATCCTACGACACCTCTATTTGGACCCTTAATAAATATCCCCGGTAAGGAACACCTGGCCGTAGAGGCAATCACACAGGAAAGAAAGGCCCTCCTGTGTGTTAGCTGGCCCTGGTATAAGGCATCTCTGCAAAAGCCTCATCCGGTCATCCTCCCCGACCTGGACGTCCCTCTTCCATGCCTTGCAGTACCAAAACCAGCACAGCTGCTCACCTGCATGAGCCCAGCATCCAGAAAGAGCACCCTTCTCCTCATCAATGCTAAAGTAAAGTACTGTGTCCAAAAAGTCATATGGTGTGTGTGTAACCCAAGATTTTGTGCCCACCAGCAACCTACCGGGCCAACACTACACGAGCTGGGTACCTTAGAATCCTAAGGTCCCGGTCTAGTTCTTAATGCCCCACTCCGCAAAACTGGCCTCGCTGTATTTGAAGTTTCTTAAAGTGAGCCAAACCAAATCCTCGTACAAGGAGAGTTAAGTGGTCAAATTCACTTTAGCGTTTAAAACCCTTGATTGTTGGCTATGTACAGTAAAGAAACCCAAAACCTAAGATTCTCCCCAACGTTGAGAACCGTCACCCTAGCCAGGCATTTTTATTTCCCCTCCCCAGGGGCTTATCCTTTTTAAACACCCGATCGAGAACCATAATTCATTTGATTATGTTTGATCTCCCTTTGATGTAGAGATTGCTTCAATTGAAAGTTGTCATGTTTCAATTTTGTTTTGGTATACCAAATATTGGCACAACTCTGGTATTTTTATTAACATAGATGGACAATAATTTTTTTTTTATTTATAGCTTCAGTTTAACTTGCATGATTTTTGCATTACTGTATTTACTTTTTCGACACTATAAACTGAATTAAGTTTAAAAATGCATTTCATTGTGCTTCACTTCGCCAATACTACTGCTAAAGTATAACAGTAACCTAAATTCAGCTGAAATATAAGCTCACAAATCTGCAACATGTTGGTGAATCAGAATTACAGAATTGACACGTCAGTGATTCAGCACTTCTCCATAATTTTGTGAGTCAGCACAGCTCTATAATCTGAATTGGGCTCTGATGTCTTTCTGTCTTCTGCTCCAATAAATAATTTCCTTCATATGTGACATGTCCATAAGTATGGACACAAGTAGATGAACGAGTAATGGTGGGTGTTGCAGAACGCACTGACGAGCAGCAACCCAATCCTGCGGTGTGCCGCGGGAGAGGCGCTGGGACGCACAGCTCAGGTGGTGGGGGACTCGAGGTTCACGGCGGAGCTGGCCCAGACGAGCTTCGACCGGCTAAAGTCGGCGCGGGATGTGGCGTCGCGCACGGGCCACTCGCTGGCTCTGGGTTGCCTGCACCGCTATGTGGGCAGTATGGGCTCCAGCCAGCACCTCAACACCAGCGTCTCTATCTTGCTGGCTCTTGCCCAGGATGCCACTTCCCCCGTCGTCCAGGTGGGTAACTCCCCTTGCTCCCACTCAATATCATACATTCCTGTGCTCTAACTCTTTTGTACGCCAACAGTTTAGCACTGTTTTCCTGCTACCTGTGAATGCATATCATTGACATTGTTACTTCCTTGATTACATTAAGACAGGGCTGCCACCAGCCCAGAAGCTGAAATCCTGGTTCCTGTATATAAAAATCCAGTAAAATCCTGGAATCATTGTGTCAAATCCAGTAAAATCCTTGGAATCAAAAAAATTGTGAATTACAGAAAAGAAGTGGATATGAAAGATGTTTATATATTTAATGTAGTTGTTTTGGTTGGAATGTACAAAATATGGTAATTCTTTTATCCTCTCACACATATACTTTCTTTTTATATGACTGTATCTGCAAAAATTGTAGTTTCCTCATCATAGTGAAATCAATGCCAAACGTCAAAAAGTCACCAATTTTGGATTGCTTGCATAAAAACGGCAATTCACGGCAAAGGTTCTTTTTAATAATGGCCTTGGCCTTTGCATGTGACCATACAGCCAGGAACAGAAATATGTAGATAACTGTTTACCCACTCCAGTGGACAAAAACTATTGAAGCAATGGCGTATGTCCAAAATATTTCACTTAATTATCTACCTCCATTATAATCTTTCAAACAAATGCATCGGTGAAACTGACGCACATCGCTGTGGGCCGCTAGTGTCGCCACTTTGAGTTAAAAAAAAAAAAAAAAAAAAAAAAAAAAAAACTCTCTCTCTTTGGGTTTCGATTTTTCTAGTGTGTTAAAAATCCATAAAAACTGATAAAATCCGTTAAAACGGCAGACCTGATTAAGATTAAATTATGTTATTGCTTCTCAAAATTTAAGCTTCATTTTAACCAAGACGTTATGTAAATAAGTGCTGGTTGCCTGCTCAACAAGATGTTAATACAAATGGAATTGGTTGGCTTTACACACACAACCCCTATGGTACAGCAACGTGATATATACATATTTGGACAGGCCTAAGGTAAGAACATTGGCATGCGTCACAATGCTGCCTTAGGTGTGTGACCTCCGCAGCTTTCCAGCAGAATAATTAAGTTAAACTTAGTGTAATTGTCTGCACAGACACTGTGTATGGACCAGCACTTTTGGAAGCAATGTTATTATTTGCTTTACTCTCATTTTGTGTTATTATTTCATATGTAAAATTAACTTTGCCATGAGCATGATCATTTTATGGAATTGTTAGGAATGTAAATGTGTGAAGGATCCCGTCTGGCTGGTGCGTGAACTGCTTTGCAGAGTGTTTGAAATCCTGGTGGTTCGATGAAACTATTAAATGGGCCCCCAGTATGTTTACTTATGAAAGTACATCATACCCTAGACAAGGAAGCAATGGTACGTCAAAGTTACCATGCATGATTTAAATACATATTATTGTGGAGCCCTTCGTAATAGTTGAAAACTTCTCTTTTAGACTACTGTATCTTAAAA
The DNA here is from genome assembly GCA_029891345.1 of Dryococelus australis. Lineage (NCBI taxonomy): Eukaryota > Metazoa > Arthropoda > Insecta > Phasmatodea > Phasmatidae > Dryococelus > Dryococelus australis. The sequence goes on from CM057008.1 coordinate 4,062,058, forward strand.
CATACTAACCGGAGATGAACCAAACTATGATAAGAGCCTTTATTGACTTTGGGTACAATCTTTTTATCAATAAAATGATAATGTTACCAATGAAAGTCGCATATGTACATGCAACACTACGAGAACACTGCACGTCAGTTCAGAGCCCCGTGCATAGTGGCGATGGCATTCCTGTAGTGTGTGCAAGTGTTAACCTTACAGCACCCATGCATCTTGGCCAAAAAAGGAGGTAAAGTGATACTGGCAGGTGGGCCCATAATAATATGCAAATTCATTCTCCAGTGTGTATAAAACAAGAAACACTCATTTCAGTGACTATAAATTTAAATATTACACTAGCACCCGTGTTCCAATCATTTATAACTACTTATATATTTTTGTTTATGTGCCGCCAGCTTAACTGGGAACCTGCACACCAGTGTGTGTGGTAGCATCTATGCACTTGATGTGCAGCAACTATTTTTTTCAAGGTTAATTTCACTAGTGCTGGCTTTACCATCAACAGGCTAATAGTTTCTTCACGGTTTCTTCATACTTATTGAATCAGACCTTTGAAAAATCACACAGTGTATAACGTATTTGGTTTTTTTCGTAAATATATTATATATTACATGCATTTAATACTTCTGTTAGCATAAAAGTCTCTTATTTTTATTAAACTTAAATTTGAGCTATAATTTAATAAATTATTGTATTTAATTTGTAATTCATATATTTGAAAACAGTAAGAAAATGTGTGTGTTGGTAATGCCTAATAAAAATAGTGTTGTAAAATAAATTTACATTGAGTGTGCATGAATACAGTGCATTGTCCCTTTGGTGTAATTTTCTAGACTCTGTTTTGCTTTGCTTGCATAAGGCGGCAGAATATTCTGGAAATAGAACTTGAGCAGGGCTTCAGAAATGTTGGAAGTAACCGTGAATGGTCTATACCCCCCTGCTGCAGGTGTGGTCGCTACATGCTCTGGCTCTCATCGCAGACTCTGGGGGTCCCATGTTTCGAGGCTACGTGGAGCCAACACTCTCGCTGGCTCTCAAGCTCCTGCTGAATGTCCCGGAGTCCTATGTGGATGTCCACCAGTGTATCGGCAAACTGCTGGCTGCTCTCATAACCACAGTCGGCCCTGAGCTACAAGGTAATGTACTGCATTTGTGTATGCAGTCGACTCTTGATCTCTCGTTATTCAGGGGACTGCCAAAAAAATGTCCATACATGCGGGATTTTAGTAGGTGAGGTTTCTGACACGTACATCAATAAAATACAACTTCTAACCTTATAAAACATTTTGTTGAGTATAGTAAGAGCTGTACATTATCTGGGAATAAATTTTAGCTAATAAACACAATAAAAATGGGAATCTTAGAAAATGTATTATTGCATATATGTAATACATTAAAAAACATTTCACCTAAACTTGTTTGAATAAAGAAAATGACGTCTCAAACTACTGTATATAATTGATTGTAATCCGACACCAAATGCAAGCTCTTGTAAAACTTTGAAACTCTCTGAAAATGAAAATAATGTGACACCGAATGCAAATTTTGAATGTCGCGTGTGTGCTTGAGCAGGTGAGAAAGTGTGGAGAAATTATAGATCGGGCAGTGTGTTGATGACAGCGGACAAAGGAGGGGTGGCGGCAAGAGGATTAGCTACATGTTGCAGACACATTATGCGTGTGGCAAATGTCTGTGTTTTAAAGCAATTAATTATTTTTACTGCATAGAAAACTTGTAATTTTGAGACAGGAATGAATATATAAGCCGATTATAATTAATTTCTTCAGTGTCTTTAATAATTATTCATTCAAAACCATGTCCTCTGATTTTTCCTGTCATGAGTAACACTGCACTCGGCTTGGTGCTTACCTACCCATTATAAGACAGCAAAAGGTGTCGAATAGGCTCTTACATTTTATCAGTTTCTTCAAAAGATGCATCTCTATTGAAATAAATTAATACAAGTCCTGCGAGTTCCCCACATGAAGTTACTGAAAATGAACTTTACACTTATAATACAAGTCGCTCGAAGTTCAAACAATTTTTGGTGACAAGGTGAGGTCAGGTATATGTTTCTGGCCACATAATTTTATTCACGAAGATGATGCTCCTTGAGTTAAATAAATATAACCTTTTAAAATCATGTTGATTTTACGCCAGATACAATGAAACACCAACCTTACGGGAAAAAATTACCTTTATTCACAAAAGAATTCCCCATTAAAATTTGTTTCGTAACATTTTCAGGTGAAACCATTTGCTTTGAAATACAAGTGATGATAGGTGCAACTATTTTGTGCGATGCATAATCTTGATAAAATTTTCATGTTTGCTAGGCATACATTTTCTCTAGGCCAGTGTGTGAAGGCAAGCCTGCGCAGCCGATAGATATATATATATATTTTTTTTTTTGGACACCAGCTTCCCCTCTCTACGGCATGCAAGGGGAGGAAGGAAGGTCTGCGGCCGAGAGAGACAGAAAGAGGAGAGAGCGAGAGAGAGATCATGCTAGGTCACCATGCTCTTTGCTATAGGTACCCACTTCTTCTCTTGCAGGCATGTAAGGGGAAGTAGCAAACCAGTCTCGAACGCTGCACTACGCCGCAGTGTCGACAGACTTGTTGGGAATACAAGGCATTAGATATAGTGCTGCAGAGCAGTTATAAACCGCGGTGCGCGTTACATATTTCACATCCAGTTACTAGACGTTTGAACATACAACCAGCTTAATAACGATAGTTGCGGGAAATTTTAGGTGAAGGGACCCAAAATATACTTGGATCGACGCACCATGCGGTAAACTATATAAGCGGTTTATGTTAACATTATTTACATAGGAATTTCGCAGGGACCACAACAAATTGTTGGTAAATTATGTTTATTAGTACATAAGATAATAATACATCAAGAGTCAACTGTACTCATGAACACCTTACATGGAGGGAATATGGTGTGGTGTGTGAATGTTAGCAGTTTAGAAAGCAATTTGTGTCCTTACATTCAGCATCACTTTTCTTTAGAACTGTTGAACCCATGAGACTTTGAATCACTCTTTACATTAACACATTTTTGAGCCTTAATTGCATCTGCTCGACCGTTATATTGACTTTGGTAATGTGTGCAATAGTCTTAATTCACTGTATCTCACCTCATTGTGCTATAACTTCAATGCTGCTGTGTATTGGAAAATAAGTATTGCAGGGACTTTCTTGCTGCCGATGCACTAAACAAATTAGATAAAGAGGTGAAGTGCGATGACCGGGATGTTTGGGCATGTCACCTGGTCTTGAGGGATTTTCTGGCAGATAACCCTGGGTGGCCTTACGGGCTGGTTACTGCGGGTTGACCCTGTCTCTTACGGAACTGGTGTACAGAGACAGCCTGGTTGGGTGGGAGCAGGCTATGTAGGTGTCTAACGTAGCGGGATGGCAGTTGATGCCTGCTTACCACCTGCAGGCTGACGCTGGGACTGTCCGTTGACTGGCTGCTGCAAATGACTCACAAGGCCCCATCCGAGGGTGGTTGGTGTATGGCTGGAGCTGGCTGGTCCTGGGGTTGCTGGGCTCCGGGCAACAGTGGTGGCTATCAATGAATAGTGATGGCGAATCCCTAGCCCCCGGGCGGTCCTAGCATAAGGCGGATGGTGACTGGATGTGTCGTGCCGGTCTTCTAAGGTGGCTCAAATAAATGGCTAGGGAAGACTGAGAAGTTAGGCCTCTGCTGTCAGTGGGTGACTTGTGTCTGTTCCCAAGCAGAGGAAAGGCTGAAGGCAGACCGGGATGAGTTACTTGAGAATTGGTTGACTGTAGGAGCGGTGGTTACTGCTTTATCAGCCTACTTAGTCTCTCCTCGTCAAGTGAATGGCATGGGGTAGGTACTACGGGTCATCGCAGCAATCAATGGGCTGGTGACAGAATTCCCTAGCTAGAGAACCCAGATGCAATAACGTCACTTCGCATCAGTCCTAGTGCTCCAGCTGGTGAATCTCATATGGTGGCTGGAGCGGGTTAGCTGACTCGGGTGGTCCAGTTGCTTCCTCATGTAGGGGCTCCACCATACATGTGCGTCAAGTACCTTTTCACACTGGCCCACAGTATAGATGGCCGGCAAATTGTGTTGTTTTGCAACGTACATGCTGCCCAGTTAAGAGAGCCCCCATTCCCACTTAGTTGTCGGAAACTGTTTGGCAATACATGGTCACCTGCCTTTCCCTTGGGGGACGATGTTTACAAGGTAATAGTGAGGTACAAATCACCCTTTGGAATCAGAACGCAGTGCGCAGACTCACCGTATTTATTGTAAGTGAATTAAACATGCTGCTCCATACTAACTCCTAAGCTATCGTGATTACGAAGCAACCAGCAGAAGTTACGTTATAACAGGTGAATGGGACTGTTAAACAAAGAGAAAGTGTAGAGCAACTAATAAAGCAGGTTTGAGAATGACTCCATACCCTACTGTGATGTTATGTAGTCCTGAAGGGATGAGGTAAACACTCCCAAGTGGAGTGTGTGTATCATGTATTGAAGCAAGCCCTAGCACGACAGTGGTAGGGCGAGCTATTGGGTTGCCAAAGTAGAGGAAGCCAATGTGATGACAACTCAACGTCAGCTGGCATTCTGGGGGCTCCTCCAGCCCGAAATACTGAATGGAGCCTTCCTTCAGTTTCCTTCAGGCTGTTCAGGCATCTTGACCATCCGGCTCCTCCATGTGTGGGCAGCATCTACCCCTTACTGCACTCTCTTTGTGAAGGTTGGAAGCGGGGTAGTTCTGTGATGCCGGTGATATCTGATGCTTGCTTAGGAGCAGGCTGGCTAGGAGTGGGCGCATGATTGACGTGCGTATTCAGTGCTACTGGCAACAGCATGTAACAATCATCATCCTGGTGTAGTTGTCTTGCTTTTGAACTCTGGTGTGGCTGCCATGGCTTCCCAGGCTGATTTGAAGTTGGGCACATAAAATACATATTGCCAGCTACACATCATGCATCAAAGTAATACATTGGATGTCTTATCTATAGTTTTTCAGAGGAGTGTTAAAAAAATTTCCCTCTCTACATGATTTCAGTAACTGAGGGTTCTGAAATCTACATCAATAAAATACAATGTGTAACCTTACTAGACCTCAGAGGAAAAATTGCATGAGGTGTACGCCACAATAGAATGAATTGTAGACTACAGTCCCAGCTGGTAGTACGGGTGCATGTTCCCCTCTCTCGAGTGGCTTATTAACGCTTCCAGGTGTACACCCATGCAGCACCCTCCTCTTCCCCAACCAGGTCCCATCCAATGCCAAAGCCTGCTTGGATACCTTTGGGGAAGGCTTGGCTGCAGGCCTCCAGGCAAGAAACTTGGCAGGTGGGAAGTCACTGGCAGACCTAAACACATACAGAATAGTTGCAGCAATCGAGCAAGAATCCCCACTCCAAAGAGATGGACGTTCTGAGCGGAGATGGTTAGGATGCGGGGTTTGGGCACATACCTGCTCCTGTAATTCGGCCTCTAGCCACAGATAAGGTGGCAGACACCTGAACTTGCTACCCCATCACGAGTACCAACTACACTTATACTCACCAATGCACTTCCTCGTGTTCAACGCACCATGATAGAGGTTCCAAAACCTGCCAGCTGAATCCCTAATAGAAACCCTGCCAAGTTGACGAAAACTGCTTTCCAGTCATCTGGTGGAGCATGGCAGGAGGGGGGGTGGAGCACTGATGACCCGACCAACACTAGAAGCACCCGTTAGGTAGGGCATCAACTGAGCCTTAAGGGCTTCACCTGGCTGGTGAATGAAATGTGTTGCGGTGGTGTGGTGTTAGAAATCGCATGATTCAAAAACTGTTGTATATTTTGTAGTGGTTTCTGATTACCAAAAGCATTTAAGAAATGTTTAGTGATCAATGAAATAATTCAAGTTCTCATTTCAACTCCGAGGATTATATTTTTGGGTGTAGAAATGGCTGAAATGGGTTTTTTCAGAATCATTGTTAACTACCAAATTTTCTGTTCGCAAACTTAAGAGTTGTCTTCATGCATGCATGATACTTTTATTTTCATCATTAGGTCTCCATAAAAACATAGGGTCACTGCATAGTCACATTTAGGAAAGTGGCCAATGTAAAGACTGCATGCCAATTGAGCACATTCGCATGGTGTTGATGATGCAAGTAGTACGTGAGCAAGAATTGGTCTTAGAATTCACACATTTTGAGGCTTGAACGTGCAATTGGCTCTCAATTCCTCAACGTTAAGAGCTGCCCAGATCTCGTCACTCACTTGAAGTTGCAAATCAGCTTAATGCAGAACTCATAATTGTGTTTGGTTTTAATTGTATGATGATGTACAGTGTGTGAGGTGTGAGGGATGATGGTGGTTGTGTTTGTGTGTAGGTAACACGACGACGGTCTGCACAGGGCGGTCGTCGTTCCTTTGTGCGTGTGCCATCATGCAGGACCACCAAGACCCGCTGGTGCAGGCCGAGGCCACGGGCTGCCTCCAGCAGCTGCACCTCTTTGCCCCGCGGCATGTCAACCTCTCCTCGCTCGTGCCCACCCTCTGTGTAAGTCCCCAATACCCCTCTGCCACTGCAGCACAACCCCTTACAGCAACTGTCGGATTAGTTGATGGGTAGTGACTGAGGAGACAGTAACATTCCAAGAATCCTAGAAACAGGCAACAGCATGTCGAATTATGTATTCTCAAAAGTATGTTTTTCACTGGACCAACAGAGAAAAACTAAGCATACTGGAAATCAATGAGTGCGGGATTGGATTTTAGATCTGAGAAATAACCTACATAACCTCGAGATTCATATTTGTTTAAACCAACAGCGTAAAGATGACCTTAAAAACAACTTATTTAAGTAAATTTATAATTAAATATTCACTATAATTATAAAAACTTCAGTTCTTGAAACTGAGCGAAATTTAATTTTTACTTATTTTAAAAAAAATTTTTTTACGGTGTTCCTTCATCGGCCAAGCCACTCCCAATCCCTTGTTTAAAATTAACACATCTTGTTTATTTGCAACAGTTTTTGCCAATCATTACTGTGAAGCTGTTTTAAAACTCTTATGATACTAACAAAATCCAGAACCAGTAATTTCTGATAATAATCATGCAGTTAAAATTCTGTGTCCATTACCTTATACAAAATTCCATTTACAATACCAATATTATAGATAGTCCAATAGAGAGTCAAAGTTTGTGTGAGTCATTCTCATTGTCACCAACCTACAAGTGCTGTAATCATGTAAGAAGAAAAAGAACTAAAGATGCTTTCTCACTGTCGCCAACCTACGAGTGCAGTAAACACACCAGAATAATAATAAACATAGTCAATAGAACACAAAATAATGGTGCGGGATGTAAACAATACTATCAACAGTACCACTTGTCGACTACGTATGTTGTTTTGCTTTCACGTAGTGTTCAAAAACAATTGATGCATGTAATCTTTTGTGAATGTACTGTCAGTTTTGATTGGGCGTTATGGGAAAACAAACGATCTGCGATAGTTGAATGCGGTCAGCAATTATCATCGTTTAAATGGGAATTTTGATGGGACAAAAATTAATAAATGGGAGATACAGTTAAATGTAAATAATGGGATTGATTAATCGAGAGTCCATTATAGATCCATAGTGGGTGCATATTTATATGAAAATCCAAAAAGGTCAAAAGAGGCATATGCGATAATATGAACAGGCGTCTGAAAACACACATGTTATCAAATAATGAAAATAAAAAGTAACACATGCATCACACTAAGATCAACTTTCAAACTCGTAGATTTTTCTGTAAAAAGACTAGCATTTTCACTCTATCTGGGTCCAAATGATTCCTTTTTTTTGTCCACTATGAGCTCAGCAGTGCTACAAAGTCGTTCTGAAAACACAGTTGCTGCAGGTGTTTATAAGTTGTTTTCTTGCTAGTCTTCTCAGTCTGGGCAAGTTGTGTTCATTCTTCCAGTATCAGGAGGGCCAAGAGGCTCCTGTACGTACGTATGTTTCAACTTCATCAACTGCTGATGCACTACATCTTGTGAAGAGTTATTTTTCATAATGGTAGAATATAGTTTCCACATAGATTTCTACAGACCGGAACGAGAAAATTAAAATTACATGTGATAATGTTAAATAACCACAGTAGCATGAATTTTAATACATATATTTAGTTAGAACTTATATACCAGTTTCTCATCTTCTGCACAATTGCTTTGAAAAACTATTTTCTCTGCTTCGTGCTGCAGAGAAATCTTTGCAGTGTCAAGATATATTCTGTCGGAGAAAATCTTGCCCTTAAAACAGGGATCTAGCAGAGTAGCAGCTGTGTAAAGCCAGATTTCTTCCACTTGCTCACAGCGCATTGTCAAGGATGCTAGTAAATCATTTACCATGCCTTGTAAGCCAAAACCCACTGGTGGTGGCACTTGCAACTGTTTAAGTATGCTGTTTATTACCAGAATTACTTCCGAAATGCACACATTACTTGAGCTGACAGTGAATGTTGCACAAACGAATAACTGAAGAATATCTGATATGTGCTTCATTAGTTCCCACTGTGAAGAAGAAAGTTGGGTTGACAATTTTATATCTGATTATGCAAGTGCCGCTGCCAGCTTTTGCTCAATAAGTCTATCTATCATGTGCAGAGTTAAATTCCATCGCGTAGGTTCGTCTTGTACAAGTTGATGGGCCTTACATCCCACTAAAGTTTGGGCTTTCGTTAAGACTTTGCAAGCTTGTGATGAATGCTTGAAACTGCTTACAATGCACCTGCACAATGCAACAAGATTTGTCACACGTTTGGCATTGAGGAGGCCATCTTTAACTACAAGCTCCAGTGTATGGGCTAGACAAGGTAAATGACAGAAACTTGTCTTTTCTAGACAAAGTGTCAAATTTCTCGCATTGTCTCTTAACACAGCTACAACCTTGTCACTTAAGTGCCATTCACTAACAACTCTGGTCATAAAGGTTGATATGTTATCAGCGGTATGACTGATTTCTGGAAAGTGTACAACCTCAAGAGCTAAGTGTTGTAAACAGTAATTGCTGTCTGTAAAGTGACCTGTTAGACTCGTGTAGTCATCATTACATGATGAAGTCCACATATCATATGTGAATCTTACATAGTCTGCATCTTGTAGTAAACTTTCTACCTTGGCTTTAGTTTCATTGTACATTTCTGGGATCACTTTTGTAGCAAAGTAATTCCTTGATGGAATAGTGTACAGTGGCTGCAAATGTTTCATCAGAGCTCTGAAACCTCTGTCCTCCACAATGGAAAAAGGCTGTAAATCCCAGCAAATCATTTTCCCAATTTGCAAAGTTATGTCATTTGCACGGCGATCATCTGGTTTAAAAAGTTTTTCTCTCTCAAACATGGATGTGAGAGTTTGTTGAGGTGAACGCACATATATGGGTTTAGTTTTTAAAGCTCCATCATCATCTGTCCCTTGATTTAAAAATGATGTGTCTTCAGGATACAAAACAAAGGAGCAGTATTTAAATTAAATGCAAAGATGAAAGTTCAGATGTTGAAGGGCCATTTTCTGTTAGTTTCACATCAAGTTTTCATTTTTTCATCAGGTGGCCATCTTCTGTTGGTTTCACTTCAAGTTTTCATTTTTTTCAGGTACGCGAATGCTGCGACTCAAAATGTTTTTGCAGGTTGCTTGTAGTATGACTCTTACCATCACGAGATATTTTTTTACAGTGTATGTTACATACTGCAAAATTTTCGTCCGTACAGTTTATTTGAAAATATTCCCAAACCTCACTGGCCATGATAAATGTTCACCAATGCATGAAATTATTCAAATGTTTCTAAGGATAGCACAGTAAAAACATGTTAATATGTTTTACAACAAAAGAAATCTACTTCTCATCACATGCAACTGATAAGCACAATAACTGTAGAATGTAGCTTGATAATACTATAACAGGCTGGTGTATATCATAAGCAAAACATAGCTGGGCACGATTAGGGATTTTGAGCCAGGAAAATTTTGGGCGGGACTGAAAATATATGTTTTCCCGCGGGAAAAGGAAGAGATTGAGAATGTATCATTTTAATGTTTTAACTTGTTTGTTTTATTGCATCCGTAAGATCTTTTTTTCAATACATACCTGTATAAAGCTATCAGACAAGTTGAATTACAGTATACAAAGTTTATACACTTAATTTCTAAGGAATTAGAAAAAAATAACATTATGTTTGTATGGAATTGTGACTTAACAATAGTTATAGGAATATAAAAATTCAGTGTTGCCTATATTATCAAATCGCAACCACCTTTACACAAGTGCTTGTCAACGGCGACTGAACTGAAGCTACTAAATACTAATGAATGTACTAAATGATGAATTTGAACACGGCCAGCACCGTTTTATTTTCAGATTACTTCCACATCTCGTAATTTTACGCACAAAACAATTTTCCAAGAGTGATTCAATTACTGATATAAATTAAGTAATTTAAAACTGTTTAGGAGAGGTGATAGGTTATCTATTTGTAGGAATCGCTTTTTAATGCTTCAATTCTTGGTCTCTTGATTCTCGATTACACGATTCTTCAAAAATTGTGGGTATCGAGGAATCGTGGAATAAAGTTTGACATCCCTAGTACTTAGCCTGCACACCACATCCCAACTAAGCTGAGGTAGCACTGTACTTACACTATCCAGTATTTTATATGTACCTCTTATATTAATTCTTTGTAAGTTTCAGGGGGCAGCGGTGGCTGAGCGGTTAGCCTGCTCGCCTGCCACCAAGGCGATCCAGGTTCAATTCCCGGATTTTCGCATGTGGGAATCATGCCGAACGGTGTCGTTGGTTGGTGGTTTTTCTCTGTGATCTCCCGTTTTCCCCGCCTTTCATTCCGGCGCTGCTCCATACTCACCTCAATCACCCTCATCGGCTCTTAAGACCCCGCTTTTAAGAGTTGTCGAAGTCTGTTTACTCTTCATTCTTTATAAGTTTCATACAAAATAAATTTCCGTCTTTTGCATTTCCCTACATTTTATGTTTTTGTTGTACTTTGCACTTCATTCTACACTCTTGAAAATACTCCTAAACTCTGACTGGTAATGTTTGCAGTGATTGAAGCAAATTACAGTAAAATCTCGTTCTAACATACATCAACAAAGCCTCAACTTAGCAGTGAAAGTACTTTATGCTGAAAGTCTTATTTTTTAAAGTAACCCTTTATAACATGGGATCCATGAAAATATGTCATAATTAGTCATTTCAGTAAATAAAATTGATGTGTAATTGTGACAAGTTGGCCACTAGGCTATCGATAATATATACAGTGGAAACTTTGTGTATTGAAAGCAGATATATTGAAAGTCAGCATCCATGGAACATATTATGTGGTCTTATTTTTGATTTATCTGCATTTCAAGCCCACATGTATGGACAATTTTTTGTCAGTTCCCTGAGAAACAGTGGATAGAGAATCCACTATAAAATAGGGGTCTGCTAGCACAGGTTTTTGAATTTGAGTTCAGTTCAAGTACATTTTTTAAATGATCATGAGTTCGAGTCGAGCTCAAGTTAAACTCAAGTGTATAGAAGAGTTGTCCAAATTATTTTCAGCATTAAATTAAAATTGCAATTTGCAAATATCTTTTCTGTGTTTTATTATCATTAATATTAATTCATTTTTTAACATTAGTGAAATCAACAAAACTCAATAAATTGTACAGTAAGCAATAGATATACAGGATCATCGAAAGAGAAAAGTACAATTTCAAAATATCACACTTCAAAACTACTTGACAGATTTGGTTTGTTCTTGCACCAAAATGTAGAGGAATAATCAAAGTTTTTCCTACCTTAAAATGTTTCTATGTGGGCTTCATTTGTAGCTCTGCTTATGTCCGGCCGATATTCGACCTCCATCCGCATATTCCAGAACATTGTCTGTGTAATTGTCTCAATAGCAGCAGTTATTCTCTGATGCAAATGCTCCATTTCTCTAATCTTCCCACCGTAGACAATGTTTTTGACATATCCCCAAAAGAAATAGTCTAGAGGGGTAATATGGGGGCTTCTAGGAGACCAAGGGGTAGGACCACCTCTCCCGATCTTGATGCAAAAGTTTGGGCTGATCGTCTGGCTTAATTCCATGCCTCAATTTAATCTTGTAGACATGCAATCTCAAACGTTTATGAAGAACATTTTGCACGATAGTCTTCCGAATGCCAACCTCCAAACTTTGGACATTCTTGGCCATCCCGGTGATTGATTTTTCTGTACCGTACCGGTTTAGCAGAAACTCTTAACTTAGTGACAAATAGCATCCCGTTCTGGTACACGTACCGGATACTGTTATCTAAAATTACGTTGCACATTCACTACAGACTTGCACTACGTGAGCTACAGAACACACTGTTCTTTCTGCTGCACTGTCGCCATCTTACTAACTCAATTAAATAGTTTTGTCACTATAAAGTTGACGCTTATCACTTATACCAATATACCAAACACGACTACGACTCGTCCAGACGTGCTTCACCAACCTAAGGAAACGACTCCAAGATGTCTAACAAGATGTGATCCTTTGGAAGGACATTGATGCTACTTGGTTTCTGGACCGTTCTTGACCTGCCTCGCCTCAGCACTTCGCGTGCTGGGGCTCTCTACTGACTTAGGCCCTCACTGTCCTCTCCAAGAGCTTATAGTGCTTCCATAACCACCAGTGTATTCAGCCACCACCCTCTAGCAGCTAAGCTTCAACACCTTCTGGTATCCCCAGCAACCAGAAGCCTTTTGTCTGCAAGAAGACGTCAACCAGATAACACTTCCGTTGCTGGTTCTCCTGGGTCGACAACAACCACTACTTGCTCTTAGTGACCCCCCCCCCCCCCTCAAGCTAGCTAGTGTCTCTTCTAGACAACCCGATAGGTCTAGTTTCGAAGTATCTAGTTTCAATTATCCCTTGTACATGTACATTAAGTAGTCTTAGGAGGGAATCACCTCCACTCATTAACTTGCATAGTAATACTTCCATATACGCTCTGCTTGGTTTTCATACGAGTCACCCAGTATTTATTACCACAATAAATACTAGTTCTTTACAGTATCCAAGAATACTTTTGTCCAATGAGTAAAACCGTTCTTTCATTGAATCTAGACTTCTGAAGCGGCAAGCAAGGGACCGGGCTATTTACTACTGTGACTTAAGAGGAGGACGACAGACCACCTTCAGAAGCCTGCCCGTCGCCACACACACACACACAACCTCATCTTTAGACGGCTACCCATTCTGTTTATCCCTGTATACAGAACAGTAGAGGCTCAGCCACACTAAGTATACATCCCACCGAGGCAGGACAGACAACTCAGGTTATATTGCTGACCGGAGTGCCTAGCTAAGGTGCTGGCAGGGGTATTTGCCTGGGTCTGGAGGCCCTACCTGTGTTGACTACACCCAACAGTGGTAGGAAGGTGGTTTTACGACCTGCAGCTCCGGGTTCGAGTATACAAGTTAGTCCCACTGATTTGAGTTAGGGAGAGCACCGTCAACCACTGTCGACCTTAGTCAAGGGTTTGTCAGTTACTTGCCGCTACTGAGGGGTATTGAGTGTTGTTCTATTTCTATGCCATTCAATGTCATACACGGGGCCCAGAGAGGTGAAGAAAGTGGAGTTCAGTATCCGTCGCAGTGGAGGAGGAAGTGAATTGACACGTGCCGTTTATTTGACTACTACTTATCGACAACGACTCATCCTAACGTGCTTCACCAACCTAAGGAAACGACTCCAGGATGTCTACAAGATGTGATCACAGGAAGGGGCATTGATGCGACTGGGTTTCCAGACTGTTCCTGACTTGCCTTCTCTCTTTACTACGTAGTATTAAAACCCGAGGAAGAGTCAAACGCAGCACAATATTTTACAAGTGTACAGAGAAGAAAAGCACGTGATGCATGTTGCTTAACTGTCTCAAGTGTCTTTTGTGTTTGGGATAACGCTAGGTCAGTCATGTACTTATTCTAGGTGATATAGTTCAACCTTTTATTGGTCTTTTAAGGAAGACTGAGGAAATAGTTATTGAAGCTGTTGTGCTCTCGCAAATTGCATCTTCCATTCCTTAGGCACTTATCCAGCAGCAGGAATGACCTCACTTGGTCTTGGCTGATCTCAATTTTCATAAACCCCAACAGATTGATATTTTCTTGGTGCAGAACTGTTTCCCGAAATTATTCTTGAAGGTCAAATTCATGGATCATCAGGAGAACCAGTTGCCATAAATGCCAATTTGGAATGTCTGTTAATGGGAAAGATTAATCAAGGTTCACATTCGAAACATTACTCCAAACCGTTTTTTGTATCCTCTATTGAACCAGTAGATAACTTAATTAAAAGGTTTTTGGAAGTAGAATAAGTGCCAACCTATCATACCATCCGAACTAAAGAAGATAGACAAGCAGAAGCCTTCTTTGAAGAAACATGTTCTCATAACCCAAATGAAAGATATAGTGTAGCTCTGCCTTTCAAGAATGAACACTCCATCTTAGGAGACTCCAAGACAGTGGAATCTCATCAATTTCTGTCCCTGGAACGCAAGCTTGCACAAAATTAAAGGTTCAAGGTAGAGTATTATATGTTTCTGCAGGATTATCTCGATCAACGCCATGTGGAACTGCTGGGGAGCTTTCACCAGTAAGTGCCAATGATTACTTCATCTCACTGTGTAATTCGCCCAGGTAGTCTAAGTAATAAACTCAGAGTGATGTTTGATGCATCAGCTGTGCCAGTAATGGCAGGGAATCTCTCAATGATCATTCATTTGTTGGACAGAAACTATTGCCGGATCTTGTTACAGTTTTGCTCACTTTCTGGCTTCATTTGGTGACACTTACTGCAGATTTACAACAGATGTATCGTCAAATTCTACTACATCCTAATGATCGTAACTATCAGAAAATAGAGTGAAAATTTTTGTCAGATCAACCATTATATGAATACCAGCTCAACACAGTGACACTTGATCATCATCACCGTACCAAGCGATAAAGGT
Organism: Dryococelus australis; assembly: GCA_029891345.1. Taxonomy (NCBI): domain Eukaryota; kingdom Metazoa; phylum Arthropoda; class Insecta; order Phasmatodea; family Phasmatidae; genus Dryococelus; species Dryococelus australis. The sequence continues at coordinate 4,077,092 of CM057008.1, forward strand.
CACTTACCAGTTGGCTCTGGATGAAAAGGATAAGTTTCCCACTGCAGCTCAAAAAATCATGCAAGAAGTTTACATGGATGACATCCTGACAGGCGCAAACTTTACTGAGGAAGCCATTAGTCTCCAGCGTGAACTTACAGGTAACTTTGAATTAGGTGATTTTACTTTTCACAAGTCAACTTCTAATGACTCAGTTGTAATAGGTTACGTTTGCCACCAGATAATTCTTCTAGATCTTTTTCAGTCTCGTACCCTGAAAATGATTCTATAAAGGTTCTTGGTTTGTTGTGGAATTCTGAATCTGATTGTTTCTCATACTTGCCCCAACCTACTGCAGTTTCAAATGTACTAAACTGTCAGTTTTGTCAGTGGTTGCTAGGATCTTTGACCCCTTGGGTCTGTTAACACAAGTAGTTTTGTTTGCTAAACAGCTTATCCAACAACTCTTGTCACTGCAATTAGGTTGAGATGATCTGCCTCCAGAGATCTTGTTGAAGTAATGTAATCTTTTTCAGAAAGAGCTGGATGATCTTTCAAAGCTGACACTCCCACACTGTGTCGTCCCATTGGGAGCTAAAAGGTTTGAATTGCATGGATTTGCAGATGCTTCAGAAAGAGGATACATTGCTGTAATCTATCTTCGGGTAGAAGCAACTGATTAAGTTGTATCTCTGGTCTGTGCCAAATCTAAAGTAGTGTCTCTTAAGGCTCTTACCTTACAAAGGCTGGAACTGTGTTTCGTGTTGTTACTTGCCAAGCTGATCAGGGTTGTAGCTGAAGTCTACGCCACTCTGCCAGGGCTGGAGCTGTTCACTTAGTCAGGTTCCATGGTGGCCTTAGCTTGGATTACATCAGAGAAAGCAAGGAATGGAAGACCTTTGTACCTAGTTGAGTTGGTGAGATCCAATCTCTTGTGCCAACCATGTGCTGTGTGCATGTTCGATGAGAGGAACACCCAGCGGGGATTGTGCCTCCAGAGGCTTGTTGCCCTCTCATCTTCTCGACCACCCACTTTGGTGGAAAGTACCTCGCTGGCTATGTCAGTGCTCCCTCCCATTAAAGATAGTGAAGCCAGTGAACCTCTAATAAATCAAGAAGAGGTGGAATTGGAGAGATAGAAACAGGTATTTACAGTTATAGTAATAAAAATTGATTCTTTTTCTTTCAATAACTACTCTTCTCTAACTCAGTTACAAAGTTTTATTACATATTGTTTTAGATTTGTGAACAATTGTTGTTGAAATCAACCCAGCGGAGGGCAGCTCACCACTGTTGAGCTACAGCATGCTCTACCTGCTTTGGTCAAAATTGTGCAGGAAACAAGCTTCAGCAGGAAAATTGTGAATTTGCAGACAAGAAAACCATTCACCGACCAGCTGTTTGGCCTAAATCCATTTGTGCATCATGGAGGATTCTTGCAAGTGGAAGGCTTCCTACAGTATTCTTTCCAATGTTACCAACAAAAGCATCCGTTGTTACTTCCTGCCAAGCATAATTTCAGTTTATTACTCATTGATTCTGCACATTAAAAATATCTTCATGCAGACTCTCGGTTCGTACATTCATTGCTCTGACAGAGTTATTGGCTACTGGGTGCTCGTCGCACCATTAGACACAAGCTGAAACAGTGCAATCAATGTTTCTCGCCATTCGCCACAACCATGTGCTCCTCCAATGGGTGACTTGCCTAGTTGCCGAGTGCATTTTAGGGTTGACTATGCTGGCCCATTTATGGTCACCATGAGGGATTGAGAGGTGCAAAATCTTACAAAGCATACTTCTGCCTTTTTGTGTGCATGAGTACAAAGGCACTACACCTGGAACTTGTCACAGGACTGTCCAGAAAGCACTTCCTAGCAGTACTCGAGAGAATGACTAGCCTTCGGGGAATCTGCACTCATGTTTATTCAGACCAAGGCACAAATTTTGTCGGGTCTAAGACAGCACTGGGAGAGCTGTACAATTTTGTAACCTCTAAAGCATATCACCAACAAAAGTTGACAAACTTAGCATTTGAAGGTATCCAGTGGCACTTGTACTCTACAGTAGTGCCTCATGTCGGAGGATTATGGGAGGCGGGAGTGAAATATATGAAAAGGCACTTATCACATGCTGTTGGCAGCCAAATTTTGATCTACGGAGATCTGAATACCTTATTTTTTCAGGTTGAGGCAATTTTGAGTTATTGCCCCCTCTGTTCTGTTACTGACGCTGCTAATGACCTCTCAGCTTTGATACCTTCACATTTCCTGGTAATGGAATCTTTGACAGCAATTGCAGAAACTGACTTGACAAACATTCCTCTTTCACGCTTAAATTAATGGGAACTAATCAAACAAATACACCAAACTTACTGGAAACGCTGGCGTTAATACTACCTGCATACTCTGCAGCAGAGGTCCAAGTGGACCAATGAACAGTCATCCATCACTGTGGGCACCCTCATGCCGGTTAAGGACGACCACTTACCTCCTACCAAGGGGAAGTTGGGAATGGTTACTGAAGTTAACCCAGGACCAGAGGGAGTCATTCGAGTAGCCGCCATTCGCACAGAACAAAGTGTTCTCCAGCGCCCACCAGAAAGTTGTAACTCCTTCCTTCCCAGTAAAGAAAACTTCATTTTGTTTTGTAAACAGTGCTGTTTATGTTGTAAATAGTAGTATGTGACTTCATTGCTAAAATTATGTGCTGTAACAGTTGGCAAGTCTGACTCAAGAAAAGAAGATAGTGTTTTCGCAAGATGGCGGCCGGTCATTAGTTATTCGAGAGAAACTAGGAGCCAAATGTTTCATTTAATGGTCGTCCAGGTTCTTCAGATGTTAGTAAAAGCAACACTGATTGACATAGTGTTCTCCCAAACAGCCGAGGCGTCACGTGTCAATGTATAATTTTTAAATTCACCACTGCCTTATTTTACTGAGAGTAAAATTGAAGTACTGCCAGGTCCCTGGTTTTGAATGCCAGAATTAGTGCTTTTAAAAGATTTTAAATACTGAAATGCAAGGTGGAGCTGAAGTGTGATGCCTCGAAAGCTGGTAATTCGGGGACCCTCAATACAATCTGTAGATGATTAGCTCACAGCAGGGAGGCATGTCCCTTCCTCCCTTTGCGGTCCTGGAGTGACTATCTGTCAGTTTAGTACTTGGAAAAACAACAGCAACTGCTGACTAAAAACGGCAGCAGTTTAGCCCCTCTTACTCCAACATAGATACCATACCATCCTCTGGTTTAACGGTCTCGCATAAATGAAAATATTGGGTCTCAATATCTGCTAAAAATAAAATTGGTTTGGGCAGGTTCTGATACTGTAATATCAGCCAGTATATGACACAGGCTATCTGTAACAGCTCAGCACTAATTTAAGGGGAAAGTGTAGTTGAGGGAAATGTAAAGTCAACATTGTGCTGTACTTCCTTTGCCATCCGAATGGTGATTTGAGAAATCTTGTGTATTCTGCAGTCAGCGGATAAGTTGACTTGACCTTAAAAGTAGCTTATCTTGTATGCAGTTTTGTAAGTAAAGACAGGTGGGATGTGGAATTGTTTATGATGTTAAAGAGCCAGTTGTGTTGTTCCAGAGGACACTGTCCAGTAACCACCTGTTACTGCGCAAGGCAGCCATCTCGTGCCTGAGGCAGCTGGCCCAGCGAGAGTCCAAGGAAGTGTGCGAGCATGCCATGACGCTCGCCAACGAGAACAGGGACTCCAATACTGTTGAAGGTTGGTATTCTTGCTCGCTCACTATTTGTCAAGGGAACCTGAAGATCATACTGAATACTCTGTAGTAGTAATGGGATTGTTAGTAATTTATTTTTGTCATTCTGATTCTTCGTTTCTGTTCCTGAATTTCAGTTCGTGATTCCCGGGTTTGAAAGATTTAGAAATTCCTGGAAAGGAACAGACTTTTTGATCTTTGAGAGATGTGCCTATGACATGTACTTGTGTTTTATTTTCTGTTAAAAGTGATTTTGGATACACCAGGGGAAATTCAAGCTCCACAATAATCACAATGTGCATTGTTGTTATTGTGAACCAAGCTTAAATTATTTCCAACATGTATCGTAACTGGATAGTAATTACATTTATCAATCACTTCATTTAATGCGATGCTCATAGCCTAAACTATCACACCACTGTACTTGTGATAATCTTGGCTTAATAAGTAGTGTTTCTTGTCTAAAGATATGCAAATAAAACCTAAATTATGAGACAAATACAAATTATTTTTTTATTACGTTTTACCAGACACAATTAGATAACCCGGCACTCACAGCATGATATTTTTGCGAAGAATTATTACATTGATTCCACCAAATTACTAGACATGGCATCAATAACACTTTCTGTGCAGTCAGACGCCATCTTGTATCATGCATACACTATGTTTTTACCAAAAACACTACGCATCAAGCCGCACTGTTGTGAATTTATGAACTTCACTTTTTCTTTTATTGCAGCCAGTGGTAGATAACAGATAATTACATCAAATAAAATCCCTATTGTTCATGGTCCACCAAGTATAAGCATTGCACACATTTTACCAAATGTAAACACACATGCAACTCTGCCCAAGTAATCAGGAGACGTAACTGCCGCTGCATATCATAAAAATACTTGTGTTTGAATTATATAGACTGTTGCTTGATAATGTGAATGTTTCTCCTAGTGATGGGTGAGTTTGAATTTTACAGCTTCGAGTCAATTTGAGTTCGAGTTCAAATCGAGTTTGAACCATGACTGTTAACGTGTACCTATGTACACTAGTATAATGCCTGCCCGTTACGTTGTCTATTTGCAGTTTCTTCACAATTTGGAATCAAACCTTTCTAAATCTCCCCATGTATGGGACTTTTTTAGTTATTTCTTAAATATGTCATATCTCAAGCATTTTATACTTGTGTTCATGTAAAAAAAATGTCTTATTTTTGTTTAACTGTACTTTAACTTACCGTATTTCAGAGAGTTGAGGCAGCAAATTACTACGAAAAAAGGGGTGCTACTTATTTACGAGTTATTGTATTAAAAACATTTTTCCCCGAAAACATGTTCAGATATTTGTCTACATACATTACATTTAATGTTTTATCTTGGTTTCTAAGGAAGTAAAAAAAAATAAAGAACAAATGAATAGCTTATTACTCGTGTTTAAACGCTTATGGGCTTCCCAGCACCAGCCAAGCTGGCTCACTCCCTTACTCTATCTTCCTTCTTCCTCTTGCTCGGCTTCCCTCCTTACCACCACTTAGCTCTGTTTTCCTCATCAGCCGCCTGTCTCAGCCCATCTTGCTCACTCCCTTTCTTTTCTTTCTTCCTCTTGCTCTACATCCCTCCCTTTCACCCACCCACCCATTTTCCACGACCAGGTTCTTTGTCACTCCCTTCAGCTCCCCCACCCCCTTTTTTTTTCCCCTGAGGGTATTTTTCCTCTCTTTACGCTCACCGTTGCCCCACACAGCGGCTTGGCGGTAGTTGAAGGATAAATGTGAAGGAGGGGAAGTGCTACGAAGGCTTAATGGTCTATCTGTATTTTTAGAATGCCCCATTCACCATATATATATATATATATCTCTCAGCCAGCAGTAACTGTGTGTTTGTTATGATGCACGCACACATGCACCATTGCCTCTCCCCTCTCCCTTGAGCTACTCATGCATTTTGCTCTGTTTGGTAATGCTTTTCACTATGTTTGGTAGAATACTGCGCTATTGCTACTTTTCAGCAGGCGGTGGCCAGCCGGCACTTGGCCTATATGCGCCAAAATATAATATATATTATCCGTAATTAATAATATTTAATTTATAATTCATGTAAGTAAAAAAACGGAGGAAATTGCTGTATTTCTTACACCTAGTAAGAAATATCTATTATGCAAAATCCAGTGGACTCCCTGTATTGATATTCAAGGGACTGTCAAAGAATCAAAATATTTCCATACATGCAAGATTTCACCAGATGAGGCTTCTCACATGTTGACTCATGTAAAGGGAAGGAGAAAATAAACAACAATTTTTTAGGGTTTTTAATCACGTCAAACAGTGATCTAAGGGGGTTAAAAGTTACAGTGACTTTCGTCACGTAGGCTTTAAGAGAGGAAGTTGACGCCTATGTCACCTTGGCAGTTTAAATTTGTGACTCCAGAATCACTATTCTCATTGTGCACCTTAGTGCTTCACTGGCACACGACCAGTGTAAAGGACAGGTATAGTAGCCTGTCTAAGTGGCACAAAGTCCAGAACTACTGCCATGCCACAGCCTTATGAGCTACCTGTAGTCCCTTGATCACACAGTTACCTGGAGGTTTGTTGATCTTCGACTGCTGTGGTCCCGATAAGAGACTCTTACACTGACACGAGACTCTTACACTGGCATGGCGAGGGCTGGTGGTCGCATCCTTGTGGGTTGCTGCTGGGTGCTGCTGATCAGCAGCTGGTCAGGGAACCGCCAAACCAGTGGTTGGCAATTCTAAGAGGAGGTTCTTCTCCTCACAGGAAAGCTTCTACCACCAAGTGAGAGGTACCTGGGAGCTTGATAAGTGGAGGAAATAACGGGTTCAGTAACTCAGGGTGAGGCCTCTCTGAACTGTGGGCAGTCTGAACTCTGTTCCACTCAGTTGAACTACATCTGAGGGCAGTAGAGAACAAGGGTAAGCAAGTCGTATTATCTCCAGAGGAGCATGCCACCCTTTTCAACCCTCTCTGCACACTTCCTTTTCAGGAGTATGACATACGGAAAAGGGACTAATACAGCCTCACAAAAGGCAAGCCGGTAACTAACTTCCCTTCTGTGTACTTCTGAGAGATGTGGCTACTCAGGCAGGAACTATACCACTTGTTCCTTTAGTCCAGCCGTAAGAAGAGCGGTGGGCAGAGCGGAGGTTGGCCCCATCTCAGGTGTGATATCCACAGGGGGTCGATCAGTCCTAGTTAACTCCAGATCCTTTCCGACCCCATAAGAAGTGGTGATAGAGTATGGAATTAACCTAGCCTTCTCAATTCACCTAGTGGAGGTGTTACTAGTGGTATAGGCTCTACCGAATTCTACTACTTTGGCAGAGCTACGTGTGTATTTAGCTTTGTGCTGAATGGTTTGTCTACTTCACTTTTAGAGGGTGTGGATTACGTAGGCGCAACACAGTACTTCAACAATATCCGTACACAGAGAATAATTGTGTTATATTAGTTTGAGTAATAGAACACGGTGGCCCTGTACTACCTCCTAAGCGAATACAATTTGAAAACAAGTTTTCCTATAGTAAACTGCCACGTGAAGGCAACCTGGATATAATTCTACAGGGGGCGGGTGATTAAAGGCAATAATCCTGTCAGTAAAAGTGTTGACAACTCTATCTTAACTTTCACAATTTGTTCTGAAGGAACAGAAACGGGGTAGACATCTACCAGAGAGGTAGTTTGTCGACAATGCCAGCACTATCCGGTGGCAAGGAGAGGTCCTGAAGAGACTTCATCGTGTCTATTACCAATACCAGTTCTGGGGTTGATACCAGGGGGTGGTAAGGAAGGAGCTGGAGTAAGTCTTCAGGAGCCTCTGGAGGGTCCAGTCTCCCAGAAGTAGAGGTGTTTGCAGCTGCTGCAGAAGTGACTTCTAGTCAGTGTTGTCTTCGGCTGATAGAGATTCCAGCCCTTGTGAGCGGTGGAGTAGTATAGACTGTCTTCAGCTGGACTCGCCAGTGGTGGAGTAGTATAGACTGTCTTCAGCTGGACTCGCCAGTATTTTTATACTAATCTCGTACAGGCGCTCGTAGGTCAGGGGTGTGAAGAGATGATAGCCTCAGTCGCAGGCACGTAGAATTCAAAAGTGCTGAGGCTGTTCTATCATCCTTTGTCTGGGCCGCAGGGTGCTGGTAAAATAACTGCTGCCTTTTGTGGCGTGCTATCGAACTAGCTGGATGGTAGCGATGGCTCAGTCAGGCAGTACAATCTTGCGTTGGGGGGGTGTTGACGTGACAATGTCTTGTAAATTCTTGGTGAACAGTACAAGCTTGAGTCACGTGTCTGTAACTGCATCCAACATTTGCGCCGGTGTGTCCTGTAGGTACCTGCTCAGCCTAATGAATTCTTCTCGTATGCTCTGGGGCTAGTCACGCTGGGTATATGGCGTTTGGCATCTAGTGTGTCGCCTTCACTGTGTTCGTTGGGTCTGTAGGTATGCATGCCACTGCTTATCTGTTCCAGTCGGCAGAATATCGTTTTAGTTACAAGCACGTGCCGGTTCTAAATATCTCTCTTCTTCGTGTGCACTCTTCTTCTGGCAGGGTTCCTTGCTCCCTTGTAGATGATGAAAGAAAGGCGCAGCAGGGAATTAGGTCATGAGTGTGAAACTAATTTTGAATTTTGTGTTCCGCTGTCGGAAATGCAGCTTGGCCTTCTTTTTAAAGGGCCACCTCACAAAAAAAAAGCTCAGTGCTTGGTTACACTAAATACATGTAATTATTAGAGTTGATTTCCTGTAAAGTGCAAGTTACTCGCGGGCACTAAAGATTTTGTCACTTTAGTGTGAATAAGGTCCCACTCATAAGGTGTGTGTATTTGCTAGATAAATGATTTTGCCATGGCTATGAGAGAGAATAAAAAAAGTTGGCTTTGTCTTGGAGCCTATTAGGTATCGCACTGCAAATAAATTTTTGTGTGACAAATTGGTAAAAAAGGTAATTGCCAACCATAAGCCTTCCATAAACTTATGGTGGCTCTATCTAAAATATAAATGTTTGCATTAGACTAAAAGGATTTTTTTTACAAACTGGGTGTTTTTCATGGACATAACAGTTGTGGCGGATTTATACATTGTGGCCATGCTACCATTCCAGAAATGTCAAAATCTACCGTAGTGTTATGAAAGGGACAACACCTGTATATCTGTGGGTGCCACATGTCAATTGCTAGACAGTCAGGGAGCCTGGTAATGACGTGTAGTAAGTGAAGTCTGTGTGGATGTGCAGGATTAGTGATCACGGAGTCCGGACTCCCAGGAGTGTTGTTCAGCATGCTGGACACGGAGACAGACAGCCGCCTCATTAAGGACATCCACGACACACTCACCAGCATGCTGCAGATGATGGCCGCTGACAACCTGTCCCAGTGGCTCGCCCTCTGCAAGGATGTGCTCACCGTAGCCACAGGTCTGCCAACTGCTCTCGTAATCCACATTAGGACTCCTTAATACTATCTACCTTGTGGTAAATAGGTTCCAATGTTACTAATATCTATCTTCAAAATGAAATAAAATGACATCACAAGTAGTTACCAGTTGATACTGCAAAAGATGCCCACATATACAGGATGGAACCAAACTCTACGAACAAACTTCGGCAGGTGTTTCCTCATCAAAACGTTGGTCTAATATATATATATATATATATATATATATATATATATATATATATAATATATATATATATATATATATATATATATATATATATATATATATATATATATATAATATATATATATATATATATATATATATATATATACACACACACACACACACACACACACACACACACACATGACATATAGCCAGTGGCGGTTAGTGCATTAGAGCACATTCATGTGAACTCCCCGGCTATATTTGCAAATGAAGATCTTTATTAGTAGGTTCTACAGTAATGGTAATTATATTGATGGTAGAAGAAAATAAATGTCAAAAATTAATGCCACCTATTTACTTGTTTAATGCGCTGAGCGCTGTTATTATCCATGCACGCCTTCCGCTTGCTTTGTTTACCCCGATCGCATGTGCAGTGGAGGATAAGCGGGTGGTGACTCATGCACGGCGTGGAGTGACATGGTGAGGGTACCTTCACATTAGCCAGTCCAGGAGCACAGTTAAGTTGCGCGTAGGGCTATTCGTGCACTGCGTGAGTTGTCCAGTTTTATCGATTTCTGCTCGCTCTTCGAGAATGTTGACTGCGCTGTTTGTGAAGTGTTATTAGTTTACTTATGTGTGACATGTTAAGTATTAAATTTAATAATTTTAACAACAGAATCACTCGTTATGACTTTGAGTAATTTAACAATTTCATATATAAAAACTCTGGTATTATCTAGTTTGTCATTGAAAAGGAAAATTGAAATAAAACAAACTGGCAAACCAACACCTCAACTTAATATAGTACAAGTTACAAAGTAAAAAATAGGGAATTCAGAAGAGAATTCAAACGAGACATTTATGAAAAAAACTCGTGGATCTGTGGATGCGAAAGACCAACCGACTCTATTGTTTGCCTGCCTGCTCTTCGCAAAAGTTGTGAGTCGAGTTGGGTATGTTTTGGCATCTCAGATTTGTCTCACCGTCTCAGATTTGTCTCACTTAAGTCAAAAAATAAAGAAACATGAATGTGCACAAACGCATTTGAATTTTTGTTTTGTTCTGTGTTCAGGTAGCACCTTTAACTAAGATTAACTTATTATCAAACTATGTTCAGCTTTATATGTGCTTTACTTTTTATGGCATTGTTTTATGTTTATTTTGAATAAAAAAATATTATATTACAATAATAACATTTGCTTCAAAATATATTATACTCAAGAAAAATTATAAGAGTGAACCCCTACTTACAATAGGCATGAGCCGTCACTGCATATAGCCTAAGTATATTTTGAAGGGGTTAAAAATGAAAACCAGCCTTTAAAGTGTAGTTCAAGCATAAGTTTTTTGCTTTTAAAACAGCCAGAATGAACAATAAATGTCATTGTTTCTAAATACTGCATTATTAAACAACAAAGTAGAAAGCACAAAATATGAGCTCAAATATCAACCCACATCTATCAAAAGTGAAAGGTTGGCAGCACATTTGTGGAAATAAAGATATAACTATATAATTTTGTTTGTTGTTTCCTGTGGATTTGTAATCTACTGTACATGGTGAACAAAAGTTGCATCTTGCATTTTTAAGCTAAATGTTGCAATTTAAAGAAAATAATTTGTGATGTTCCGACATTGAATCTCATCGTCTAGCACATAGCAACGCATTTGCTGTTGGTGCATGATGTTGCTGTTTTAAATGACACCATGTATTGTTAGATTAAGTCGTGTGTCACGTCTTTACAATACCTACCCCAACAAACTATCGCTGATATACAAGTAGGGCCCATGGTGGCACAGTGGCCATACTGCTTGTCTACCACCACAGCAAATTGTACTCGATTCTGGCGGGGTTGAAATGAATATTCGTATCTGGTAAACATGGCAGACATTACCATTAGCCAGTAAGTTTTTTTTTTTTTTTTTCGCGGCACACACCACTTCACTGTCATGTAATTTTGCCATTGCTCCTTCTCCACCCCACGTGACCTTCATTGCCATGAATTAATTTCTCGCATACGGCAGCATCTAGCTTAAAAACGCAAGATGGAATTTTTCTTCGTCATGTAATGTAAGATTAAAAATTCAGAGGAAACAACAAACTAAGTGATACAGTTATATTTTTATTTCTACAATTGGGCTACCAACCCCTCACTTTTCATGTATGAGGGTTGATATTTGAACCCATATTTTTGTTCTTTGTACTTTGTCATTTAATAATGCAGTATCCAGAAACTCAGACATTTATCGCTCACTCTGGACTCTGGCTGTGTTACTAGCAATAAACATCTGCTTCAACTACACTTTCAAGGGTCACTTTCACCCTTACCGAATAGACTCATGCTATATGTCACGTATATATGTTAGACCTATTTTTTTATGATGAATCACTTGCCGAAGTGTGTGGATAGAATTCAGTTCCACTCTGTATAAATTGTCAGACATTCAGAAAACATATTTTTTGTACAGTTACTTGATCATAACATTTCTCTCTCTCAGTGCATGTTTATGTGTGTGTGCAAATTTGTGCATGTGTGCGCATGAATGTGCCTCATGCATGTAGGCATGTGCTTATTGTATATATAGATACACATAAACAGGATATCCCATATATCTACTAGCATAAAGTCTGCACCCTCAGTTACAGCAGGTGACACAATCTTGGCCATCCCTGGAAGAGATAACGAGGGAAAGAAGGGAAAGTGGTAATCACAGTCAAGGCTTTGACCGTGTGTTGCAGTACCTTTGTCTCTTTTCTCATTTGATATCTCGCCACTTTTAACTGCTAGCCGGATCAATACTTTCCTCCACCCCTCTTTGTTTCCATGAATGCAGCTCTGACTGCCAACAGGACAACAGCCAAGCAACGTCAAGAAGGGGAGTGAGTAGGCAGTACTCTATTCAAGAGGAAGAAAGGGATGACATTCATTTGTTCTTTTTCTGTGTTCCAGGAAAGAAAAGTCTTTGACATTCTTTTTACCTTTGTATGCAATGTATTGCAGACAAAAATTAAAACATTTCCAAGATATGATTCTTTTCAGCACACTGCTAGTAAAAAGCCACAAAGGAGGACAAGAAGTGAAATTAAGCATTTCCAAAAGTGGTGGATAGATTTTCTTGCATCAGCAGCATCTACCTGCCCCCATACTCAACATTTCTAAACATTCGGTTGTGGAAGTTTGCTTAGGGATAATGGGGTAGTAGTTAGAACGGATGAGCTGTAGATGTGGTAAAGTCACTGAGCTGTTGCTGGCTGAGCTGGTATTATACTGTTGCCAGTTCTGTGTGCCAGCCAGCTCTGGCCACCGCTGCAGACTGGCGATGCATACAAAGCAGAATGGTGCAGCTGCACACTCGTGTACAATGCAGACGTTATCGACCTGCCTAGGTATATCAAAAGGTGGATCTGCCAACTTTAAGTCCTTAAGATGTTTTACTGAACTTGCTGCAACTTTAGAATATGGCATAGGATGAGTTATTTCAGTTAAAATGGTAGCCTCAGTTTCAACATCAATGTGCTCCGAATCCACAGGTGTAACAGGACAATGTACAACTCCTCTTGAGCCTAGCACAGGAGATTGGCCAACACCAGCTGTAGTGGCAAATTTAACACTGCTAAAATTAAATTGCTTCTAGGGGACTGTACAACAAATTTCAGCGAGAAAACAACTGACTGGCGGCAGCTGCACGTGACTCAACTTACCGCCCAATTAAAGGTGTGCACGATGATGGTTTTTCTCTCCGACAGTGCACACAATAGCGCAATCGCTGTGTGATAGCATATTTATCTGAGAGGATCCAAAATATTTTCCCTCAGAATGCCCTGCAAAGTATGAATACAAGGGTGCTGGTTTCGTTCATGATAGTGTCAAATGATGAGGTCGGTCTACACTTGGGTCTTCGGGAGCAGCATTGGATGCTTGTGGTCGAACGGGAGGTTAGAGTGCTGGAGTCTACCACCCACCCTCAACAGACCTGTATAATCAACAAAGGGAAAGAGTTTTTGAATCAGGGGAGAAAGACATTGACCCTTCTACACATCTGCAAGCTCTTCTTTGGTCACCACAGACTGCACATGCAACAATAGAACATGAAGGGACTTGTCTAACTCGCTAGGGGTAAAGTGGCCATTTTTGCAATTTGCACTAGAGTTACGGCAATTGTGAATAAAAGGCAGCACCTATGAGATCACTCGAAGCAACTTTGTCAAACTACTAAAATGTGAGAGCGGATTGTCTGACTCGTCAGCTGGAACAAATGTTCCCAAAACCTTAACCTTCTGCTCAAGGAGGACTGGGTCAGTGACTAAAGTTTCAGAAAAGGAGGGCCACTGAGCAGGCGGCTCCCGTAAACACCCTGGACCAGTCCACCACAAGCAAGAGATGCTCTACTAGCTGAGAGAGCAAGATCCCATGGGATGCACAATCCATAGGATTGGACTGTGATGGGACATGCTTCCACCAGGATGGCCTGGTGAGCTCTTGGATCTCACTCACCCTGTTGGCGACAAATGTTTTCACTTGTTGAGGAGATGAGTTCACACAACAAAGAACAATCTGTGAGTATATCCAGGCACTGATAGATAACAAGGTGATAATAGTGGCGAACAACTCTACCACATGATGAAGTAGACGAGCTAACAAGAAAGCCTCACAAAGCTCCATCCGTGGGATGGACTGAACCATGAGTGAAACGACGTTTGATTTGCCTGCGTCTGAATGTGTGGTGACTCCTGTAAATGTGATGAGGTGTAAATAAACCACTGCAGCATAGCCAATCTCTGAGCTATCAGAGAAGCTATGCATTATGTACGAAAAAACTGCAGGGCCAATTCCTTGTCTGGCGACAACAACTAATGCTAGCAGTGGTAGCTCGTTGTTGAACTGGCTCCACTTCTTGACAATATTACCTTGGGGCTCAGCATCTCAATCATGTTCTTCCAGCCAGAGAGTGTGGATGAGGTATTTTAAAAACATGGTGAGAGGAGAGAGCTACACAAGAGAATCAATAATCCTTGTCACTTCTGACAAGAGGTTTGTCATGGTGGTCTCTTTGCAACTAGGCTGTATCATGTATGAGAAGCAATCAACATTGGGATTCCATTGCAGCTTTAACACCTTAACATGACTGTATTGATCCAATGACAGGGCTTCTGAGGCCTCAAAATTTCCCACTGGGAGCCAGTCAAGCAAGGCAGGATGACTGCTGACAAACTTTTGCAATTTAAAACCACCAACAGTGAGCAATGAAACCAACTCCCTTTGCAGGGCCAACATCATCAACATATACGTCTGACTTCAACACATTTGCAGCAACAGAAATTCGCTCCGTCTCATCCTCAGCCAGCTGCTGTAAGGTGCAAAGTGTCAAGTATAGAGCAGAGCAGACACCATACGTCACCGTCTTTTAACAATAATCCTCCACCAATCCTCTGTCTTCAAAATGCCAAACAATACACTGAAGATCCTGATGGCTAGGACATACTGCTATCATTCTATACATTTGCTTAAAATCAGCTGTAAAGACAATAATATGCAGTCTGACATTCAACAACACATCAATGACTTCACATTGCAACCTATGTCCAGTTAAGAGAACATCATTGAGAGACACACCTGTTGAGCTTTTTGAAGATGCATCATATACGACACAAAGTTTGGTGGTTTTGCTTTCAGGTTTGATGACACAATGGTATGAAATATAATACGTCGGCGAGTAAGACAATTCTGAAATGGGAACCTTCTCCATATGACCCTCTGCAAGTTAGTCCTTGAAGTCAGAATACATCTGTTTCAGTGGTGGATCCCCCTTGAAAAGCCTTTCCAGATGAAGAAACCGGTTTCCTGCTTACGGCCAAAATGTACCCAGCTCCAGCATCGACAAGCGAAAGGGCAGACACATCACATACCTACCAGTAGCACCACGCTGGTGGGTCCCAACAAACAAGACCTCACAACGTACCTCTTAGACAGATTTGTGTTTTGCTTGTGGTAACTCCTTAACCTCCTAAAACTGCCTCATAACATGCTCCAAGGACTCAACATCAAGCAGGAGGTTCTGCTTCTACCTTGCCTTAGATCCACCAAAAAATTTAATCTAGAGCCATGGGAAATTGATTGATTTTACCTTGACGTGTGCCACTTTCCTGTTATACTACGAGTACGACTCATCAGCCTCACATATTTCTATGTAACCCGAGGAAGGGTCAATCCCGGCAACATCTTTCACGTGTGTCCTTAGATCGCCAGTACATTGGTGGTTCATTCTAAACACATGAATATAAGGTTACGAAAGCCATCAAGAAGCACGTGCCCCCCCCCCCTCCTCTGAGAGCCTACATGCCGCCACATGTGAAACTACGTCACACCTCTCGTGCCAGCCTTCCCAAAGTGTTGACTCGCCAGGACAAAACTATCACCAAACCCCCAACAATCTGTCACAAGCCACCAGATCTGCCATGAAGCGCACTGCAAAGTCATGACGTGCCCAAAATTAAAGAAACTGAGAGCAGGGGTTTTACCCCCAACCTGCAACAGACATCATTAGCCCGATACCGAAAGCACTATATAAGTCCATGCATTCCCGAGCTCTGGAGTTATTCCTTGCTCCAGTAGTTCGTTCTAACACTTTGGGTGCTAGGGCCTTCTACTGCCCAACAGTCTTCAGCAGCCACCAGAGGCTGCTACCATTGATGTTGCCAGAGGCTCCTGCATCCTTTACCAGAAGCTCCTGCTGCAGTTACCAAAGGCTTCATTGTCGACACCCACCACCATCTAGCAGAAGCTCGTCTTCTTCACCAGTCTAGACCACACTTTCTGCTGCTGCTCCTCCTGGATCAGCAGCCGCTTCCACTTGTTGGTAGAGGCAACTACACCCACTGCTCTTAAAGTAGTGTTCCCTTATTTCTATTTTCTCCTCTAGACATCCCTTGTATAGAGTAGCTGCGCCTGAGTTGTTATCATAGCCATCAACGCCACTAGATATCTTGGGTAGTTTAGGAACAGGTCACCTACACCTGTCTAGCATAGGTTACTTCCATGTTCACTCTGTGCTTGGTTAGGAGCTAGTATGCGTAACTTGTATTTATTACGCCTAATAAATACAGTTTGTTCCTTTCCCAACGAGTATCTGTTATGGAAATATTTCCCCTGACCACTAGAAATATATCTACTGTACGTTATCAACAGAGACTGGGTTTTGATATAGCAATACAAACCTTAGAGTAGGACTGCGGAGTTGCCACTTCAATAGTGGAAAACTTTGTTTCCAGTTGCCAACCGACTCACCCAGTGCGAGATGCTGGTAAGAAACCTGGCTTAGACGTCGAACTAGCACTAGCCAAGCGTGTATTGACCTCATGCAGCCAAAACCACATTGACTGTGCATACAAGTTTATAGCCGGCACGCATCAACCTCCAGTAAGGAACCGAGGAACAAAATCTGCTTTATAAGTAGATCCAGGCAGAGAAATATGGAAAGCTGTATCAGCAAGCTTCAAATGGGCAACCGAGCGGCGCACGTCACTGGACAACTGAACACTAGGGAGCTTACTCGTTACATGAGGGAGAACAGTCACGTCGAGAGCAAACTCTATGTCAGGAGTTCCACAAGGGGTTACAACAAGGGACATGAATGACTTGGCAAAATTGACAGCAGTATTAGCCAATCCTTGGATAGGAAGATGCATCTTATTTGGAGCCAAACCAAGCCTTTGGCAGCAGTGTTCAGAAATGAAGCAAGCCTGGCTGACTGTGTCCAGGACGGCTCTGGCGACATACGGTGTTCCATCTGCATCAATGATGTGTACCTGGACTATAGACAGGAGCACTACAGAAGATGGTGTTGAAAGTAGAGATGAGTCAATACTACATTTTCTTGATCCTATGATTGTGTGCGACAGAGAGAGAGAGAGACAAAGAGTGAAGTAGCACGCTGATTGGTAGGCAGCTATAACTCCCTCATCTCTCTTCCACAAACTGAGTGGTCGTGGGGGGGGGGGGGGGAGGAGGAAGTAAAGTTGCGCTAGCTGGTCATTACATAATGCCGCTGTTAGACCATCAGACTTCTCAATATTTTTGTATTAATTTGTCACCGCACATGCCTAGTTTTACGGCATTCGTCATCACAGGATGTACGGTTTCTATGGCCGAGCTCCAACTTGTTTACATTTTTCGTATGTGGGATGAAGGTTATTTTATGAACGTGAGTGAACAAATAATTGCACGAGTGATCAATACAGTAAAATGTAAAGCCTCACCATACCATTTGTGTGTCTAAAGGAAGTCGTAACCTGATTTCACTGTCTATAACCATTACTAATATATCGGCCCAATGCCGTGCCCAATAAAGATACATTGGAAAAAGGTTAAGTATTGGCTGAAAGGGATACCAAGTGTCTGTATTGAACAACTCTAGTAAGGATTGCTATAGAACAACATGTATTCAGGAGTTGCAAATAGGAATTATGAACAGTAAGTCAGTGTGTATTATAATAACATATTTTGAAACTGTTATTAGAATGTTTGAAATGTACATGGCCTAAGAAACCACCATTTCAACTCTGTTTTGCAGTGTAAAAATAAGATATTTATTGTATGAAAAATTAACTTCACCAAAAATATTTTCCTCCCGAATGTGTTTAATATTAGAACTGGTATGCATACGAACTACATATTTATCATGTTCTCATGTGGTGGGGTTAAAACTTGACAGGTTATATAATAATTTGATATGTTTCTTTTATGTGAGAAAATTTTCGACTCCTCCACTAAAGCAATATGTAATTAACGATGATACAGTCACAAAAAAATGCTGCCTCATGAAAGATGTTAAACTAAAGTCTCGTCCAACCCCATCCAATCCACTGGCAATAAAATTAATGGTTGCCCAGCAGTATGACTTTGCCATAACAAAAAGAATGGTAACCTACATTGATCATAGCATTTGTTTACACTTATTGTTTTATTCATAGACAGAGCAGCTGTGGCACAAGGATACATTGTAGCCACTCTACGTTGCTAGAACCGTCAAAAATTAGTGAACTTTTGTTTGGTATTCTGAATGCAAGTACGTATTTCAATTTTTTACTTGCCATTTGTGTTTACAGCTGATATTTCATATTTATGTTACGTGTTTTGTGTGTGCACAATCTGTGAAAACTACCTTAGCAAAACAACAAACAGGATAATAAATTTATCATACTTCCTGTAGCGGAAGAATTGCTATTGTTTTTTTTTATCTGGTAATAAACAATTACCACATTTCCACATTTCCTCTATCTGACTTAATCCAGAAAAAATTCATTGCTTGTTTTTCTAAATAAAATTTTTTAAGCATTCTTAGTTTGCAAATTGACATGCCTGATGTGATTTTTTATTTTCATATAAATATTTATAGTTCTTTAACACACCTGCCATGGATGCTAAGTTATATAAATTTCAAATTTGTTTCCATCATCTGTAATATTATCTTTTGTGATTTTCCTTTGATTTTAAAACATTATCATACATTTGGTTGAGTACAATGAACATGTAGTTTACAAAAATGTGATTGCATTATTGAAATATTGAGTATGAAAAGTATCGAAAGTATCAAGCTGAAAATTGTATTGAGTATCGAAAACATAGTATCGTCCCAACCAGTCGTAATAAAAAATTCCCTTGTAAAATTTTGGACTATTGCGTATGATGTGGTATAAATAGAAGATTGAAAGAATAATTGAAGCTAGTGTTATGTGAATATTATTTAGTGAAAACCTGATGAACTCTCATTAATATCTCCAACTACTGTTGATTGTTTTGTGCATATTAATTATCTGTGTGTTTTTTAAGTAATTTTTGTATGCCCTTTAAGTTGTCAGTGGTTGAGCAGAAATGAAAAGTACACTAACAAATTAAAGAAAGTTTTATATGTCTTGATGCGGTAGAGACATTAATTTCTTGTGCCCGCAGAATCCAGCAGTGGTGCAGAGGAGGCAAGCAGCCTTTCTGCCGCAGGAGAAGGTGAAGAGGGGGATGACGGGGAGGCAGATGATGACCAGGCAGAGTTCCATGCAGCGGACGACCATTCAACCCATCCCCCTGTGCAGCCGCGCTGGCCGACTCGCGTGTTTGCCGCCGAGTGCGTGCGCAAGGTCATTGGTGCGTGTGAGAGCAACAAAGGGGCACACTTCGACCTAGCCCTCGCCAAAGAGATGCAGCTCACCAAGAGCAAAGGTACGTGTCAGAGCTGCTATTTCCTGGGAGCTCTGAAGTCTTGAAAAAATTCAGTGAATTTCAGAGTGGTTGTAAAAAAAAAACCAGTGAATATGAAATTTGTTTGTAAATAGTGGGTAAAAAAAATGTAATTTGAAAGTGGGAAGAGTCAAACTGGAAAAATTGAGGAAAGAGTAAACTGGTACATATTTGGAAATTAATACTTGTAATGCAGATTAATGTAACTGACTTTTCTACAGCCAGTGATCGAAGTAATGACATAAACATTATGATTTTGAACTTGTGGGTACTGGTAAATAATTTGCTTCTTGAGGTATTGCATCACAACCAAGGAATCTTACACCTTGTACTTTAGTCATGTTTTTTTCAGAAATTGTGTATAAATTTTATGCTCAAAGTAGAGGAAGATAAGAAAATGCTCTTTCTTGTCTAGAAGACTGTAGAAAGAAATTATAGCAACTCTGATTAACATAATGTTCACAGACTTTCATATAGAAATCTTTCACAGTAAAGTGAGCACTCTTAAAGGCTGTACTTAATATCTGTTTTCAACCGTATTCTTTCATGAAACATCTAGAAAATAATTTTTATGCTATGCTGTAACTTGAAATATTATCTAAGGAGACATATGCAGAAGTACAGTCAACTGTAGTTTTTATGACCCTTCACGGTTCCCGGGAAAAGGGTCTTTAATTCAAGGGGTCCTTATTTCGAGAAAGTTGTTAATGGAATATTGTTTTATGGTTCCACAAAAAAGTGTTGTTATTTCGAGAGGATTGTTATTCCAGGGTCTTAGAATCGGATGTGGTTTGTGTGTGCTGACAGGCCCCATAGTGGTAAAGAAAATATTTACCGCACAGTCTTGTTACCAGAGCAACACACATATACTCCTCTCAAGTGATCTCAACAAACAGTGTGAACAAGTAGCCAAAGGTTTCCTGTACATAGTGAAATTCTCATACTTTTTTAGAAAAAAAGTAATAAGACCACATTTTAATTAATCTCACATAATATTTTTTATGTGGCTAGGTATGGTTTAAGTGAAACAAACAGCAAAACCCTGAAAGAAATGAATAAAACTAAATATGAACATGAAATACAAAAAAGAAATTATGATGTTGATTTTGACGCGCCCCGAGAAATAAATTTTTCACACAATTGAAACTTTGTATTGACTTTATTTTCACTGTATATAGCAAAATATTGCAGCTGTTTGGAAGCTGTTATTTTTATCTCAGAAAATGAAAGTAATATTTAATCTACAGTAAAGAACATACATTTTTAATACTAACACCACACGCAAATTTGTGGCGATCAGACTTCTGAACGTCAAGTGCTCAAAAGTATTTTGTTTATGCCATAGATGCATTACCAAAATGTAATGGCTGTAGTTTCCACTGAGTGCATGTAAACAGTTTATATGGACACAATTCTTATGTGATTTACCGCTCGAGTAGTTAATTGGAATTATGGTTGTCTCACTATAGTCAGTAGAGCGGAAAATCTCTTGTAAAATGCACACACCAGGATTCTACAACATCTATGGCAGTTTATTTTAGTTCATAGCTGACAAACTTGTTTGTTTACAATAGTGAAATTGTGTTTCTATAACATGTGCTATTTTTCTGGTGAATAAATTCTACATATAAATTATTATTTTGCATATTAAGAATTTTGCTGGAATGATGTCGACTGCTGTTATAAATAAAGTCGAGGACCCATGAAAATTATTTGGTTCTCGCTTCCAGTTATCAAGGCTAGGAACTGGTGTAACCAAGAACAAATGGAACCAATCCATCCCTAATTGTTTGTTAGTTGCCCACATAAGTTCATAAAGACTTGGTAATACTTTATGTATACAGCATCTGATGTTACATGAGTGAAAGCAAAGGAAAATAATAGCTTGGTTCTTCAGCCCAAATTGGCCAGCAGTTACAGAAGAAGAGCCGTGGTTGTGTAGTGGTCAGAACACTTGCCTTCCAACTACATGAACTGGATTCGATTCCCAGTGGGGTTGTTCCCAGATTTAGCGTGTGGCAATTGTGCCACTGGTCAGCAAGGTTTCTCGTGGATCTCCCCCTTTTCCTCTGCCCTTGTATTTTGGTGCTGCTACATGCTCACCGCTCCTCTGCTATCAAGACCCCAATGTTAAGAACCTCCCAAATCTCTTCACTTTACTCCGATTGTGAAACAGTTTATTTTTACACTGAATGTTTACCAGACTGGCAACCCCGGTGCCTGTGAGGAGCTAAGCATTGCGTGTGTGTGTGTGTGTGTGTGTGCATGAAGGAGACTACCTGGTGCTACACCTGTCGGACCTGGTACGGATGGCGTTCATGGCAGCGACCAGCGACTCAGATCCTCTGCGCCTTGAGGGGCTCAAGACGCTGCAGGAGATCATTGACAAGTTTGCCCGTGTGCCGGAGCCAGAGTTCCCTGGACACTTGCTGCTGGAGCAGTTCCAAGCCCAGGTATCTAGTCCAGCGCCCTGCCTACAAGTGTTACTTTATTCATACCTGCCCCTGATTATGAACAAACACATTGCACTGTGATGACAAAATACATTGTGTGACATTAAAACCTGTTTAAAATTACTCTCAACGGATGTGAGTTTTTGCTGTTTGTTACTATGAGTTTTGTATGAACAGGTGTTCTCGACAACTATAAAACTTCTCAAATAATTAAAATGTCAATGGTGTTGTTTAGCATATTTGAAAACTAGCCATTCTTATCACGAGTATAACTTGTTTTCACAATAATTTTGACATTACATTGTAATACAAATTATCAATTATTTTTGGTTAAGAATTACAATCAGTATTAAATTACCTTTCTCGCTCCAAGGGGAAGAAGATAACTTTATAGGTATTAACAAGAATTTTGTATTAAAGATATTTTTATTAACAAAGTTTAATTGTGTACACTAAATGTAAATCTGGTTCATAATTGGTTTTGCAAGAGGTGTTCTTTTACATGCTAGCACTCACGGACGTTTTATGACATCTCACCTCCCTTGGCACTGTTTATGTGGTATCTCAAGGTCAAACAACAGCAGAATAATTGTTCCAAGTAATATAGTGTGCATCACGGAAACAGTTTTCAAGTGGATAGATTGAAACAGGGAGGGGGAGTAGACACATAGGTAGTGGGCATTTATTTCTAGTGATTGGTCGATACTAGATTTTCTCGATATTCAATACCAGTTTCGATACCAAAACATTCTCACGACACTCGATACCTATACTTTTCTAGATACCAAATTAAACTTGTCATGAACACAATTACTCATTTTACTAGTCTTGTTGACACACATTGAAACAATATAAAAAACCCACATTACACTGGGCGGCCTGTAACCCAAACATCCTTAACCAATGATAAATCAACACACACTCCTTCAATCCTATAGTCACGTTTCCACAGTAAAAGCTGTAATCAAACCTTGAGGAAAATGATAGCTCAAAGCACACTTATTTTGCGATTTTGCAGTTTTTTATTTCATTTTTGCGACTTCACGGAAATTGCTCTAACGTTAAATAAATATAGTAATTATCTGATACACCCGCCATGGCCTAGCCTGCGGAATAAGCAAGCTAGGCCATGATAGGTGTATCAGATAATTACTGTATTATTTGTGAATATTTAATAACAGACTTGCATCAGATAATTATGGTGTGTGTGGGATGTAATATAACTACTCAATTTACTAGCTTGTACCTATCGGTGCTCACTTGCAACTCTGTACCTGCTTTTATTGTACCTGAAATATATACCATAAAAGTGATTAATTCGATAAAAATGAAATAAATGAAAAATTTCAGTGCAGCATATAACTGTGGTATGTACATATTTGGTGTACAATAACTACTCAAGTTGCTCATTCACGCCTATTGGTGCTCGTTCGCAGCTCTCGAACCATTTTTATTCTACCTCAATTATGGACCATAAAAATAAATGTTGTCAATAATTATAATTGCAGTATGTATGGGTTGCCTGAAAACATCTCAAGGTGCTCGCAGCTGTGTGAATATAATGCTATGAATAAAATATGGTATATGACCATACACTTATGACTTAAGATTTTATAACTTGTAAACCATTTGTCTGATTTCCTCCCACACAAGCTTTTTGGAATGCTTGCTAGAAGCTTTTGGAATGCTCACTGCCAGCTGAGATAATTATGGTACACATTTAAAAGTTGCTGTAAATATTTTGTAAACTGTTGGACCCAGGTTAAATTTTATAGATTTGTTGGAAAGCCATAAGGATGGCAATTAAATTATGGTATCCTTTTCGAAAGTATTGGACACATTCAGAAAGTTATGGTACGTGCATAACGTAATTATGGTATGAGAAAATGAGTTTTGTATGCAGATTAAATTATGGTATGCTTGTCGAATGTATCATAGGCATTCTGAGAGTTATGGTATGATCATACCATAATTATGGCATGAAAAAATGGGTATTAAAATTATGTACTTTTCGATATTCTCATGCGATACTCGATACTATAAATTATCTATAGTATCGAGGTGTCAATGTATCAATAGTCCCATCCGTATTTAATTTGTTCAGTTATGTCATCTAAGAGCAGATTGTAAGCGTGTGGTGCGGCCCGGCATGGCACTGCCTGCTTGCCCAGTTAGTGCTGGTGCTGTAGACAGTATCTTCACGAATGGCAGTTTCTCGAAAAGTAGCTAGTTAATTATTGCAACTAGTGCTGAGCCGATACCGGATGTCAAATATCTGCAGATATTAGTAATATTGTCCGACCTGAACTGATTTAATTTTGAGCTGATATTGAGACCAGATAGAGGGGCTTAACTGCTGCCATTTTTAGTCAGTCATTTGCTGTTGTTATTCCAAGCACTAAACTGACAGATAGTCACTGGAGGGCGGCAAAGGGAGGAAGGGACATGGGCCCCTGCTGTGAGATAATCATCTACAGTAATAGGAAAGAATGAGGAAGAGAGAGAGAAATGCTGCTCCCACTCACCTGTGGCTACCTGCTGTGGCAGGCACTGTAGGTGATAATCAACTACAGCTTGTATTGTGGGTCGAGAATTACCAGCTTGCAGGCGCCACACTTGCCTTACCCTTGTCATATCAGTATTTAAAATTAGAGTTGTTGCCATACTGATACTAAGAATCTGTATCAGTCAATACTTTGCCTTTTCTCCAAGTATCTGTATTGGATATGGTATCTGGCAGATACTTTATTATCGGTTGTTGACAATGAATGTTAGGTTATTACTTTCTTTAGGTACAAAAATTACAGTATTTCGGTTTGTATACTCCACACATTAAAATAAAAAGAAAAGTAAGAACAAATACTGTATTTATCTCGTGAATAGTTCACCCTTTTTTTCCCAAAATAAAGGAAAAATATTCTGGGGTGGGTGCTAACACAGAAAAAAAAGAGGGGAGGGGGGGAGTGTTATCCATAAATTGTCCAGGGATGTTGAGGGAAGTGGAAGAACTGTCTGTTGTCACATCTCTCTCTCTTACATCACTTCTTCCCTTCTCTCTGTGATGTTGCCTGTTGATAATTCCGCCATCCCTCTTTGTTTCCTTGGCAGAGGCTAGCGAGCCATGGACGTGGATGGAAAATGGGTAAGGGGGGGGGGGGGGGGTATAAGGTATGAGGAGAGACTTTTTTTTTAAGATAGGGGTAGTGCAACATTCTAGCACCGCAAAAAAAAGAGAGCCATCACTGCTAAAAGGAGAAAGGAGAAAAAGAGAAAAAAGAAAAATTAAGCTGGAAATGTTGACATGAGGTTTCCGGAATTTTTTTATTTTGCCTTTTTGCACCCAAGTTATTTAATTTAAGTATTTTCAAAACATATCGCTATTTCCACACATCAATGTAAAAAAGAATAATTTGTTCCATACTTACTAATAGGGCACCACAAATTTTTGGTGTAATTTTGTTTAAAAAAAAAAATCCCTGGAGCTTGTTGCAAAAATCATGGTACGCACTATACACAATTAAATACTGTATGTGTCGCTCAAAATAGTTTCACCTATCATCACTTGTATTTCAAAGCATATGGTTTCACCTGAAAATGTTATGCAAAACATTTAAACGAGGAATTATTATTTGTAAAGATGTTTTCTTTTGTGTTTAAAGATTGTTTTATCCGATAAGATTGGTGTTTCATTGTATCTGGCGTAACATTAACATGACTTTAAAACTTAATATTTATTTAACTCAAAGGGCAGCATCTTCGCGAATAAAATGATATGCCCAAAAGCATATACTCTACCACTTGTCAGAAAAAAATTGTTTGAACATCGAGCGACTTGCATTTATAAGTGTTCATTTTCCGTAATTTCTTGTGGAGAAATTGGAGGATTTATATTAATAATTTATTTCACTAGACACGCATCTTTGAATATACTGATAATATGTAAGTGCCTATTCGATACCTTTTGCCATCTAATAATGGGTAGGTAAGCACCGAGCCAATTGCAGTATAACTCATGACAAGGAAAATCAGAGGACTGTGTTTTGGATGATTAATTATTAAAGACAGTGAAGAAAACAATTATAATCGCCTGACAAAATAACAAGTTTTCTTTGCAGTAGAATATGATTAATTACTTTAAAAGACAGACATTTGCCACGCGTGCAAGGTGTCGCCAGCAGGTAGTGGTGTGGAGAGGTCATCCTCTTGTTGCCCCCCCCCCCCCCCCGGTTGCATAAACCAACAGACGTGACACTGCCTGATTGATAACTTCTCAGTGCACTCTTAACTGATAAGGCGCGTGGGACATTCAAAATTTGACTTGCATTTGGTGTCATATTATTTGCATTTTCAGAGGGTTTGAAAGTTTTAGGTCAGCTTTCATTTTGTGTTGGACTACAATAAATTATATGAAGTATTTTAAGACATTATTTTCTTTACTTAAATGAATCTTGGAGAAATGTTTTTAATGTATTATTAACAGTAAAATTTTTTGTAAAATTCAGTGTGAAGAGCATTGGTAATGGTTTTTGGTATCGGAGTATCGGAACAACTCTAATCTTATAAAAGCAATGTTTCTGACATTAATAACCTGGGAGCTGGCAGTGCTTCAATTTTAATCTCAGTAAAATAAGGGAGTACTGAATTTAAAAACTAAACATATTAATAATTTTTAATTTTCTGAATATGAACAAAGTTTAATTATGCTAAGAAATGTAATACACTACCTTGTGAATTTAATATTTTTTATACTATTTGTTTCAAACATAAATCTTAATTGCCATGACCTAAATGTAAAAATAAATTACTAAAGTATATTTTGAGTACTGCTTTTAATCTCTAATTTTGAAGAATTAATGTGAAATTAATTTTCATAATGCTTTGTATGTTTACTTAAATCATTTAATAGTAAGCAACTGACTTTAACACAAATTCTCATCATCTTCCCAAAATACTTTTAGTTCTAGTAGAAGTCTTTCAGTCCATTACTCATATGTCTAGTGTATAGGTATCGGATATTGGTTGTATTGGCAGGAAGTATAGGTTCGTACTGGTATCTGTAAAAACCGGTATCGGCTCAGCACTAATTTCAACATTGCGTCTCTTTTGATGCTGTTTAAATAAATATTACGTGTCAGGCTTTTCCAAGTCACAATACCATCTTGAGGTAGGTAATAGCATTTTAAATACATGTAACTGTATTGAAGAGGAAACCACCATATCCTGCTGCAATGGCACAAACTGTGCAAACGTGGATAGAGCAAGAGAGACTATCACGAGGAGTCCAACAGATTCAGCTGGGTGACTCACTGTGGAATGGAGAATGAGTGAAAGCACAGCACAGAAAATCTTGCACAAGGATTTCAGATTACAAGTGTATAAATTACAGATGGTGCAGAAATTTGACCTATGATGCATGTTAAGCATCTTTGATGCGCACTCTACAAATGACTTCGCCCCATCTTGAGCACAAGGTTCAATTCTTTGGGTAGGTCATTACTCCTTAACAGTACTGAAGAGGCTGAGTATATGCCTACACAACACACAGGCGCAATGTTGGATGCAGTTACGATGTGACTAAAGCTTGTACTATTCGCTGCATGCTCCAGCCAAGGTCATGCTAGTTCCATAGTGCACCACAAGAAGGAAGCACTAATTTTACCAGTACCCTGCGGCCCAGAAGATAGGGATGATAGCGCCATTCTCAACCTCTGTGGCTCAAGGCTATCATCTGCTGAGTAGAAATAAAAGGGGAGTTCTGGCTCACCCCAAATTTTCATCAAAAATCATGGTTTTTTGCTCTAAAATCATGGTTTGAAATTTAAGAAATTAAGCATTCCAAAAACAAGCAAATTTACCCTAAAATCAACAAAATTACCCCAAAATCAAGTAAATTTACCACTTTTTCAAAACTGCTTGAGCAGGATTTTCTATTAAAAAAAAAAAGCAATTTTCATCGAAAATCAAGCAATTTTACCACAGAATCAAGCAATTTCACCCCAAAATCAAGATTTTTTTGTTGAATTTCAGCCCCAAAAAATCCTCAATGAATAGTGAACACAAAATTTTGACCCAAATTTCATGATTTTTCCTCAAATTTCAAGCATTTTCTCCCCAAAATCAAGTAAATTTCTTGCTTTTCAAGCAAATTTTCATTTTTTTTTCTTCTAGAAATAGCAATTTTGCAAGTGCGTAATCTAAATCAATCTAATGTAAGATAAAATAAAGCGAAATTAAGATCAAATCAAATAAAAATATTAAAAAGATTCAAATCAATAGAAAATTATAGATTTTATTCAGCAATAGTAAAACACCAATAAAACTTTTTAAAACTTAAAAATAAAGAAAAATCTGAAGCATAGACATTACTGAATCCATAATCCCAACCATCGCAACAATCAAAACCATAAACATCTTCTTTAAAATCAAAAAATAGATTTGATCTTATATCATTTTTATTAATTTTTAAAACAGTTTGGAATCAACAAGGTCCAATTCTTAATCAATAAAAGTTTCCATTTTTATAATTTCTTATCCAATATCCCAAAGCTCTAAAAGATCTATAATTGATTCATTTATAATATTTAAAAATTTATATATATTTTATAAAAAAGTGTTACAATATAGAAACAATTTCTTGTTTCTGTAAAATTGTTTACATTATCCATTTAAAAAAATAAAAATTTATATATCTTCAGTGATATTTTCTTTCAAACAATCATCAGTTAAATTTTGTTGGCTAATTAAAACAACATTACAAAATGTATTAGCCTCAACAACTTTTAAAATCTATGCTAATTTTTATACTTGTGTTTATCTTTAACTACTGCTGTTTTTCTATATAGGCAGTCAATAACATACAATGGTCTTCTTCTCCAAAATGAATAATAATTAATATCACCAAGATAGTTTGTAGTTGGCTTATAATAAAGTTCATTATTTCAGTATATAGTATCTAATTTTGTTCTAGAACTTCTAAAATCATTAAAATCAAGAAATGTTTTTAGACAAAGATCATTTTCAATATCTAGATTCCAATTTTCCTGTGGAAAATTTTATTTCTACCATTTTTATCAAAAATATTTCTTACATTATAATGATCAAACATCGAAGCATGCACATATTGCTCAGCGTGATTTTTCTATTAGTTTGGAAACCCAATTTTACTAAATCAGGCATGTTAAATTGCAAATTATTAAACTGATCTTTTATATCAAAGTTAACAGTTGCCCCAATAGGTACTTCTTTTTCTAAAAATTGCCAATACTTAAAACCCATATGAATTTTAGGATTTTTATATATTTTTTTCTTTAATTGCAATTGATGTGTTAGCTTCATATTCAACAATAGGCCAAAAAATTTCTAATTTTTCAATAACAATTTTTCCTGGATCAGCATAAGTTTTATCAACTGAACCATCTGCTTTTTTAGTTTCATAAATAAACAATTGTTTTCAGGCGAATTTCTAAAAAAAAAAAAGTGATTTTATAACCACCTTTCCAGTAAATTTCATTATTATCACGAATAAATCCAAACAAATATCATAGCGGATACATTATTTCATTAGTTTTATTACTACGAACATATTTTTCTCTATATTTGTTATTAACACCAGTAGACTCTAAATAATTTTTTTCAACTGGTGAATAGCAAAATATTCATTATTGTTGAAGTTATTCCTGGATTATCAACAGTCTCAATAATATATCCGTCTTTTGAAACTTGTACTCTAGAAAACGGAATTGGAAAAAAATTAGAACATCAATATCATCTAATTTTTCGTATTTTACCTCATCTCCAGTTTTATCTCTTTTTAGTCTGCCATATTCTTCCAAAACATATTCATCACTTGGAAAAGAAAAGCCATATCCTATAGGAATATCAAACTTGATTCTATTATTGTAAATATTCAAATTACCCCTCGTTTGATCAGTTGGGGGGAAAGTTTGTCCCTCAAAACTCTTAATGCTTTTATAACTCATTTATAAGTAAAATTTTTTTATATAAATGAAGGATTCAGAGGGAGTTCATCAAGTGAAATTGCTCATCGAGAAGTATAAAATTATGAAAATATCCACGACGTAGAAATTTTGGGGGGGGGGGGGGGAAGAGATCTACCATTAATTCATGAATTACAAAATATTGGCAAAAAAGTAGAACAAGTAAGTGAAGAAATAAATATTTAATAAGAACAGTAGTACCTGATGCTGCAAAAAAATTTAGATTATCCACCAACACCAGAAGAAACATCATATGAAAAAGATTTATTTGCAGAACAAGAATCTCCTAATTTTGAAGAGCTCCTAGAGCAAATGTTTCTACTATAAATCTTGGAAAATATATTTCTAAAAATATTAATTTTGTTAATGATAAATTTGGTTTACGAGGAGTTGGGCAAGGTTTTAAAATTGGGAGATACAAAAGTAAAAACAGATGGCAATTTTCTATTTGTCAAAGATAAAAGATATGAATTAACAACAGGCCTTACTAATTTATTAACAAAAAGTAAAAAAGATGATCTTGTAGATAAATTCACTAATGAGGACTATAAAAATTATGCAGAAATAGTTATATTAACAAATGCAGCATATCAAAATTATGATCCAACTATGAGCGTAGCTTCGAGTATAGGTTGGAAGTATAATGAAATAATTATACCAATTTATCATGAATATATCAAAAATTCTCCTAAATCTCGTGAAGGTATAAAAAAATACAATAATTTGCCGACAGAATATATTTATATGGACAATGTTAGAAAATTACTTGACAGGTTATTAGTTATTCATGGTGAAGAAAATGCTGGAAATAACAATTTTTACAATGAAAAAGTAAACATTATGAATATGCGAAACAATAAATTTTCTGATTTTGTTGTGAATACCACTAAAGGAATTCCATATCTAATATAAGTTTAAATGTTATTCCACACTCATTTTGGAATTCTGAACACCTTGGCAAAGACATTATAAACTGGGCATTAAACAATTTAAATTTGCTCGAAATTCATTTACCAGGTTATAATTATTGTGGACCATTTACAAAATTAGACAAAAGATTAGAAAGAGGAGATACAAGAATAAATCAATTAAATATAGCTTGTAAATTTCATAATATTGTTTATAGAGACCACGAAGATTTGGAATCTAGGCATGAAGCAAATAAAATTTTCCAAAAAGATGCAAAAGAAATCATGTTAAATAAATATACACTAATTGGAGGAAAAATATCTTCTGCAGCTGTTGCCTCAACAATGTTTACAAAAATAAAACTTGGTTGGAGTATTAAAACTTTTTAATATATTAAAAAATATTTTGTAATGATGTCTTTTATTCTTACAATCATCTAAAACTCCAGACGGGTAAAGGTTTGCACGTCTGAGATAATATACATTTTTGATCAATATTTCAATAACTTTTTAATTGTTCAATATTTTTTTTACTTATAAATGAAGATAAAAAGCTTAACTTTCAATATACCTATTGATCAATTAAGAGATTTGGGTGTAGATTCATTTTTAACAAAAGAACACCTTGAGGAAAAAATCTGAAAGAAGGAAAAAGTTTTAAATTAACTTTATCGTTGCTAACAGTAAAAAAAATGGCCAATGAAAAAACTGAAAGTGGTTTACCTCATGGAAAATTTTTACCAATTTTACTTGCAGTTTTAGGAGCTCTTGATGCAATTTATAATTCTGTTGAACAAACTGAAAAAAAAATTTTTTTTTTAAAGAATTAGAAGAACAACAGAGAGACAATTTAGCAATGGAAAACAAGGCTGGTAGTGGTGTAGTTGTGAAAAAAAAGAGGAAGACAAAAAAATTAGCCTCTTTATCTAATATCGATATTGAATAATATGTAAAAAATTCAAATATTAAAAATTTCAAAAATGTTTATATGATTTATGAACTACCAAATAATATGCTCAAAAATGAGCGTGCTGTGGTTAATTTTGATATTTATACCAATCCGGGCACTCATTGGGTATGCTATTTTAAGGAAAATAATATTGTTTGTTATTTTGATTCATTTGGTGGCAATATTCCTAATAATTTGATTAATTATTTCAAAAACAACAATGTTTATTACAATTATGACCGAGTTCAGAATTTTGATTGTGTTATCTGTGGACATTTATGTTTAATTGTTTTATACCTTTTTTTCAAGAAATTTTAAGTTTCACAATATAATTTCTATGTTATTAAATGACAGATATATTCGGGAAACCATTACAAAGTCAGTTAAGCACTTGTTTCGGTTTTACAAAATTGTATGTCTCATTTTTTGGATGAAGAATTGTTAATATAGGCGAACCTGTAGATAAAAAAGATGTTATCAATAAAAGATATTTTGATATATATATATATCAGATTATGCTTTAATAAAGGACGTTGATTCAAAATATAAAACTATTCTTTCTGATGATGCTCTGAAAGAAGATATAAATTTACAATTCAATAACACTATTGCTGATCATATAAAACGAATAAATAATGCAAGCAGGCACTAAAAAAAACTTGTTAACTCAAAAGTTGAAAAAAGTAAAGATTCTAATAAAGAATTAGATGTTAAATTGCAAGATTTAAACAAATTAATTTTGAATTATTGTCATACACTTGTTGACTCGAAAATTGAAGAAAAATCTCAGATATTTTATGTACCTGCAAATTGGGATTTTAAAAAATAATATTTTTCGCCTGCCCGGTGATGTAGGTTTCTTTACTTCTTTGATGAATTGTACCACTTATAAAATAAATGCTCTTAATTTCAACTTTCCTGATGATTATTTGACTCATTATAGCAGCTAAAAAATAGATCATAATACCCCGTTTGATGTTGCAAGGGGGGATAAATTCATTTTTAGAATAAAAAATAACAAAATATCTGAATATGTGACTTTAATAATTGTAATATTCGTGAAATATAAAGATTAACTATACATATTTTTTTATAATTATATAGCTCTTAATGAGTTAAATTTTCTAAGTCATTGACATTATATTTCATTTTATTTATAATTTCACTATAGGATTTGCACTTTATACCAAGCAGTGAAATGCTCTTTTTGCCAACACTTGTTAATTTTATATTCCATGAAAGTTTCATTACTAAAAAAATACAGTAAACCATTTGTGTACCTAATAGCTGAGTCTATTATGTTTGGTAGATTAGGAAATTTCTCACTAATTAGAACATGCTTTTTTATTTGGAAATGTTGTTCATCTATTTCTGCATGATACAAGTTTTCATAAAAGATAAACGTTTTCCCCGAATATGAATAAAAAAACAGCATTTATTTTATATTACTCTCTTAATCCAAATTAACCAATTTTTTTTCAGTAACCACCAATAAGATTTTAACTAGGATAATCAACCATATAAGTTTTTCCGTCAACAAACAAGACTAATTCACTTCATGGTCTTCGGAATATAAAAAAAATTATTGAAATTGGTCGGTAGAAACTGAAACCAATTTCTTATTGAAAATGGCCTATTGATTATTTTCTTGTCTCCCAAACTTTTTGTCCAAACATTTTTATTGTAAAAAATATACAATTCACCATCAATAATTAAAAATGTTTTTATATATTCGTCTTTGCTTAAATCAAATGGTTCATCATCATTAAAATTATTTTTTAGTGGTGATCCTTAAAATTTTTGAATATTTTGAATATCGACTGGTTGCAAATCAACCAAATCATTGTTGAGAATTGGATACATGATTGCATTTTTATTATTTGTATGTTGGAGACCTAATGCATGTCCAATTTCGTGGATCAAAACCGCTAGTAATTTTATTTTATTTTCAGGAGTGTTTTTACCATCATTATTGATGTGAATTTCAACGAGGCTATTTTGTTTATTTGGAAAATATGCATGAGCCAGTGCATACCAAATGGATATAATGTATAAGGACAAACTCCGCGCAACCTATGATTATTACGTAGGCCTTGTTTATATGATATAAGTACATGTGGAGAATTCCTATTGTTAACAAATTTCAAATTTGTGTGTTTTTGCCAAAAGTTAAAAGCCTCTTTCGCTAAATTTGTAATTGATTTATTTGCATATGCAAAATTCCATTTGAATGAGTTTTTAGTCCATTTTACTGCTGATGAAAGGTCCACAATTATCTCATCTTTAACACCACATCTTGTTTTGGTGATTAAATTAAGTGTTTCTTCATTGAATTTACCATCAAATGAAGAGAGGTTGTAATATTTTTGATATATTCTTAAAGAAGTTTCGTACTTTTCAGTATCAATTTATTTAAAAAGTTGATAGAACATTTTGTCTGATTCTCTTTTTTGGATAGTGCAACATTGATATTTGTAATAGCGAGAATAATTATATAAGTCTTCATTTATATACAAAAAGTTTTAAAATATAATAAAATCTTTAATTTTATTTCTATACTTAGCATCAATAATTTTTCTATTCATTTCTGTTGTAATAAACCATAATCTTTGTCTCAACATTTAGCACAAATTTCTTTAAATTTTCATGAGTCATATCTCCACCAACAAAATCATTATAAATATACTTTAAGTTAGTATCATTTTGTCTAAATATACACAAAAAATTGGTATTGTCTCTTACCATTTGTTTAGGCACTCTGGAATAAGTTTGATCCAAATAGAAAACATCAATATTTTTGTCTCGTTCTCTTGTAAAATATTCACGAATAATATCTTGATTATCTAAAATAACATCGTCAAATACAATTAGAGATTTGTTTTCGCATTGATCTAAGGGATTCATTTCCTCAGTGTTATTAAAACATGTGCTATTTGTTCATTAAATTTTTTGGATATCACTTCAAAATCATCTTGTAATTGAATATATTTTGATTGATTCAAACTTAGTGCAAACAAGTAATTTATTAAAATTTAACCACCCCATTTTATAATAAAAAATTATCATCAAATTAGTTTTTGCGCCATTACTAGGACCAACTATCATACCTCTAATATCATCTGGCAAAAGTTCACCATTTTTCTTATTCTTAGAAGATTCTTCAGATATTAAAACACCAACACCCCAGTCGACTTTGCGCAGCATAGGCTGCTTTAGCTGTCACTTTTTCATTTATAACAATAATTTTTTTAATAAATGGATAATAATAAAGTTTTCAAGTTAACAAACAATAGTTCTATTCTTAAGAAGAAACTTCACTATGATATCATTCATAAAGATAAATCGATAGAATTAATTAGTTTTCATTCAAAATTTTTAACTCCAAATGTAGAGATTAATACTATAACCACAATTGAAAAAATGAGTCCTATTGTTGATGAAAATATCATTATAAATATTCCCAGAGGTCAGTATGATGTTGAATCTTTGAAAGAATCTATAAATTTAATTAAACCATTTTCAACAAACAAATTGAAATATCAACAGACAATGTGAAAAATAGAATAGCAATTAAAACCAAGTTTGATATTAAACTTGATGATTCTTTGTATGATATTGTCGGTTTTGAAAGAAAATTAACTATTGAAAAAGACAAAGTTGTCGTGGGCACTAAATTTGCCTACTTTTAATTCATATAAAACAATCAATGTTCATTGTAATTTGGGTTATGGCATGTTTAAAAAATATGATCAATCTAACCATTTGGAGACTAATATAATTGCTAGTTCTCCACCAAAAACTGTGTTTGGTTTTAGAGATTATATTATTTATTAGCCCCCACATCCAATTTTTTCTCAAATTAATAATGAGCAATTTAATAACATTGCTTTAGAAATTAGAGATGAAAATGGAAATTTAATTGAGTTTGATGGTTCTGATATCGATGTTGTTTTGGAAATTAAAGAAGTTTAAAATTTTGTTATTTTATTAGAAATCATAAAGGGTGCCATGTTTTAGGGCCCTTTAATATCTCCAAAATATAAAACTTTTTTTGCAAAATGCATACCACCTCTCATTAATAAAATATAAAACTTTTTTTTCCAGAAGTAGGTGTGATGAATAATTTTTGTATAGCACCAAGTGTTGGTGATTCACTAACACCTAATTCCCCATATGATTTTTAATATTTTTCTCTCTCATCGCACCTCTCATTAATAAAATTATGAAGATTTGACTATCAGTGTTTCACCACTAGTTGAGAATAAAAAAATTAATAGTAAATTTTGATATCCATATGGCAGTGTATCAATTTTATTTTCCAGTATAATTCTCTCTTTATCACAATGACTTAATGCAATTTTATTAACTTCGACTGTGTATATTTTGTGTTTCTTACTCCTTATCAAATTCATAGTTCTATATTGAATTTTCTCATAAAACAAACATTTCTTATAGTCATCAAAATTAAATTGTCTTATTGACAGCACATTTTTTCACACCTTAAATTTTTTTTTTTTCTTTATCGCCAACTCTATATGCATACATATTTGCGCGTAAACCAACAAATTCTTTCATTATTTTCCATTACATTCATCTTTCACTTTTCCTAAAACTTTTTTTAATTATATGTGGCATATTATAGATATTGTCACTTGGATAATCACTTGTATAAAATTTTTCTATCGTCGACTTCATATCTTTGTAAAAATCTCCTCTGTTTTTATGTTATAAATGTATGAATCAGTATCGTGATAACATAGTTTAATTTTATCATCATATTTTAGTTTTATTATGTTATAGTGAAAATTATACATTAATTATTTCGATATGTGCAAAATTGACGTGCCCACATAAATTGGCTTATTAATTTTACATTAGTTTTATTCATGTGAATAGCCATAAGATTTTCATTAAATATAGAACTTCTTTTTGAAATTTGGTTTTGCTACTAATTTTTCACATTTTTCTGTATCTGATACTAGTTTTATATCAACTCTGTTTCTAATATTTTCCATAGTTTTCCAAACACTGAATTATTCATGAGCTTGTAAAAAATCTTTTTTGAAATCATTTTTAGCATTATTTCTTATCCTGTGTTCAGATTGATTAAATGTCAATATTCTATGTATTTTAGTGAGTTTTAATCCATTATTTAGACACTGTTTCAAGTTGCAATAGTGAATTACATACTTTTGTTTATTATCTAAAGTTGTTAATAATTTAGATTGATTTATCTTTGGTACTACCTTATTTTCAGGACAAAAAGGTAGATCTTTATGTTAATTATGTAGTTCTTGTGGATATTCTAAATCAACTTATAATATATAGCAATGCTTGGAATCGTCTTTCAGATTTAATATTTTTTCACTCCAGTAATCTACATCCTTTAATGTATAATAAACCCATTCAAAACCACCATATGGTAAATGCTGTGACATTGCCCAATCATATAAATTATTTGCATCGAGATGTGCTAAATAATTTGATTCGGATTAAAATCTTCCAAATATTTGTTATGAGCTTTAACATATCGCTTACAACATTGTGAAATACCGCCTCGAATTCCTTTTTCAATAATTAAAATAATATCATAGTTACGTAATAAATCTAGTGGTTGTTTCGTCATTTTTAACATTGCATCCCATGATAAACCTGGTGCTGTAAAATACCATGCAGGGACTAAATAATATGAATTTACACGTGTGTTTCTATGATTTTTGAATATGTCTGCTAACTATAATACATTGCTTTTTAAATATAAATCATGGTATTAACCAAGATTTTTTGTATTATATTGGTTCCATATGTTTTTTGCATGTTCGTATTCATCATCAGATATACTATTCTCGTTTAATTTGTTATAAAATTCTCTCTTCGGTGGAAGTTCAGTTTCTTCAAATTTCTTCCAACTATCCATATAATCAAATGGGTAAACACCCTTTCTTATAACTAAATCAACTTGATTTTCTGGAAAATATTTTTGTGTGTATTTCATTTGATATTTACTTAAATTAGACGATAATTTATCTAAACTACTGGCTATAAATTTAAATGTGTGTAAAAATCTCATTTTTAAATTTTCTGTGTTTTTCCCAAAAGTTTATAAACTTGTCTTCATTATTTGCTATTAAATCTATAGTTTTATCATCATATCCTAAGTCTTTAATAAATAAATGTGCATCATATCTAGCTAAGTTATGGAAATAACTTGGTCAAAATTTGGTAATTTAAATTTTAGATTACATTATTACATACTGGATTAATTAATTTTCCACTTATGTGATCATGATGATGTGCTTTTTTATTTTCCTCCGTATATTCACAGTTGCAACAGTACATCTTTTTGATTTCCTATATAATATTTTTCTTCTTTTGTTAGTGGGTGCATTGTCTCAATTTGTGAATATATTTTGCCAATTTCTTCTACTTCTCTTTTTATTGATTGTATAAATATTTTATGAGCATCTGGGCCACGATCTACAACTGGTGGCTTACACACACCATAATTAGATACAATATGCAGTAGAACCTCTCTATTACAACCCCTCACGGTTTCCGATAATAGGGTCGAAAAAGGGGAGGGAGGTGTAATAAAGAATTTGAAAAATTTTGGACTGATTTTGACCCACCCCTAACCCCTATGCACCCAAACTTGCCATTTTTTTAGTATGAAGTGTGTTCAATTGTCTCTAACGCATAAAAAACCACTTTTTAAATTAAATTAAATATAAATATGTATATTTTAATAGCTGGACGTCTCCTGATTAATTTGATAAGCGCCTAGATCCTCTGCAGCGTGACCAGGCGTGGGCGTGGCGGTTTGCTGCTGAAGCTCGGCCCTAGATCCTCAGGATGGGCAGCTGTTGGTCGGTTGCGACAAGATGGCGGGCGGTGCCTACTCGCCATCTCTGCTGTCGTCGTTACAGGGCCGGTTCATTTCCTAACAGCAGCCCGGCGTTGGGTAAACATGCTGATAGATGCGATTCACGTCAATGTGTTAGATTTATATGAAATGTAGATGGCATGTTGGCCTCTGCACTGGCACGATGAGGTGTGGCAATGTTTACAGGAATATAAATATTTAGTGCTGTCTACTTGAAATATTAGCTATCCCAAATTTGTTGCCTATACATGCACATGGCCTCACTCGCCAGAATATGGTACCGGGTAACATAAGAACACATTTAATTTCCACACACTTATCTTTATTCACTTTACACATAAAATTGACTTCACAAGAAAAAAAAAAAATTGGCAACCGTAAAAAATTAGCATATTACATAGGCATGGGCGCACATAAACTTAAAAATAATAATTTAAACAAAAGGCATTGAATTAAATTTGAAGTCATACATACACTGTTAAGAAACTAGTCTGTGTAATGTGCCGCTGTTTTTACAGCAAAAGAGGAGGGATAATGGAAAGTAAAAAAAGACCGGGAGAGTAAGGCAGAGGCGGCTGCATGTGACTAGGACTAAGAATCCTTACTGACTTTTATCGGTTCCCGGGATAGAGTTGTAATAGAGAGGTGGTCGTAATAAATGGGTTTTACTGTATTAGCAAAAACCAGATGCTTCATGGAATTGATATTTCATTGTATATGATTCGTCATTCAATTTTAAATCAATGTTATTTATTTGATCATTATTGAAATTATATCTTTTTATGAGTACCACCTTGTAAAGGCTATTATCAGTATCATCTTGTGTTAAAACTGGATATTTTTTGATTAGTTTAAATTTATAAATTTCTTTTGGATTTGGTTTAGTTCTTGAAATTTTTTTTAGAATTGATTCTAAATCTGCATATATTGTGAATGGGACTTTCATGGTGTGTTTTATATTTTTAAATTTTATTTGTTTACCTTTTGAAGGCAATTGAATTTTTACTGCTTCATTTTTCAAGCAATCTTCAGTATGTTTATTTTATTTTTCTTGAGAATAAAAGAATTGAAGACACATATCACATATATGTTTTACCATGCTTATTAATTTTTTGTGCTGAAACTAACCTTGATAATTCTTTAATGCAACAATAATGCGAGTTTGTATCATCTTTGAAATAAAGTTAATTTATGTGCTTATCCTTTTTACTTTTAGTTAGTTTTAGTGGATATACCATGGATTTCTTCCTTTATCTTCAATAGAGTATACATTTATGGAAATGTCAATTTGATATTCTGTTTTTGGTATATCATCCATTTTAATTGGATATTCAAATTTATCTATTACTTTATCGATATTAATCCCCACATTTTTATATTTAGATACTCTGTCTGAATTTTTTTTCTACTGGAAACAATGCAGATTTTACTGCCCTAAGAAAACATTTTTAATTGTCATTCTTCACATTAATGCATACTTTTTTATTCTTAATAAATTCGGGTAGATCAATATATGATGCACCATTTAGTAGATTATACTTATTTATTGCTAATTGTATTCCCATTATTCTATCTAAAGTCCACCCCGAACCTTTTTTTTGCAATTCAGAAAAATATGTAATTATTTGTTATCCATTCTTTTATCTGTTTGCTTCTATTTCTGGACTTTTAAAATACATTATTAAAGAATGGAAATAGAGTATAGTCCCCTTTTTGCATTACCACATTTTACATTTTCCCGCAAATTACACCATTTATTTTTGGTCCTGTTTTATCTCCATTTGATTCAATGTACATCTTTCTCGCTAATTACAACACACAATATTTGTGTTTCCCGCTATTTACACATTTTCTTTACATTATTGACAGTGGATAAAATCCACATGACAAGAAGATAAGCATGTTGGATGCAGACCACATTATTTCTTATGCATGGATGGAAGTTACGCAGAAAACAATGGCGAACTGCTTCAGGAAAGGTGGTTTTCCATGTTCAGTGGTTGACAATGAAGATGAAGCCAACTGAGCCAAATGTGTCATTCACTTATTAAGTCAAAATTGATGCCGACATGATTATTACTGAAGAACAGTTAGTTGAAGATATTGTAAGTTCCCATGTGATGGAAAGTCAAGACCAAAAAGATGACGAAGCTTGTGATGAAGAGGGAGAAGTACGTATGCCCACCAAGCATGAGAAGCATGAGGCATTACAAGCTGTATAAACTGTGAGGACCTACTGCTCGGGAGTCAAGTATGAGGACAGTATTTTCAGTCAGCTGAATGTCCTTAACAAAAATTGAACATGTTAGCAGTCAGCAGCTGAAGCAGATGAAAATCTTAGACTTCTTTTCAAAGTCTAATTAAATGAAAGTGTGAACTGTTGTAGTGCATTAGTAAATAATCATTGTAAATTTGTATTTCCTTGATTCTTATTTTTATGTGCTTTATTATGAAAATTCCAAATGCGACAGAAGTTTTTAAGAAAGTTCTAGGCAAAGTTTGTAAGTATGCCTATAATTGTCAGTTTATTTGTTCTATCGTCAATATTTGCCAATGTTACATACTTTTTCTTGCTATGCATATTCAATTTGTAAATGTTATTAATATTTTCTTTTGATTTTGTCTTAAATTTGTTTATTTTATCGTAAATTTGATTGATTTGGATTACTCGCTTACAAAATTGATATTTCTAGAAAACATAAAAATTTGCTTGATGAGCGAGAAATTTGCTTCATTTTGGGGTGAAATTGCTTGAAATTGGAGGAAAAATCATGAAATTTGGGTCAAAATTTTACGCTCACTATTCATGCAGGATTTTTGGGGGCTGAAATTCAACAAAAAAATCATGATTTTGGGGTGAAATTGCTTGATTTTGTGGTAAAATTGCTTGGTTTTCAATGAAAATTGCTTGCTTTTTTAAATTGAAAATCCTGTTTGAGCTTTTTTGAAAAAGTGGTAAATTTACTTGATTTTGGGGAAAAAATTTGGTTTATTTTGGGATAAATTTGCTTGTTTTTAGTATGCTTAATTTCTTAAATTTCAAACCATGATTTTGGAGCAAAAAACAGATTTTTTATGAAACTGTGAAGTGAGCCAGAACTCCCCTTTTATATCTACTCCCCTGCACCCCTTGTCATTTAGAGCATGTACAAAAATTAGTATAAAAAAGCTGGCGAGTCCAGCTGAAGACAGTCTCTGCTCCTCTACCACGCTCGTACAGGGCCGGAGTAAGCTATCTGGTTAGAGCTCGCTGGTATGTCCGCAGATTCCACCGTTCACAAGGACAGGAATCTCTACCATCTGAAGACAACACCGACCACATGCCACTTCTCCAGCAGCGACAGACAACCTGCTTCTGGGAGAAGCAGGTGGTCCAGAAGCTCCTGAAGACTTACTCACCTCCTTCCTTACCACCCCCTGGTATCAACCCGAGAACTGGTAACAGCCACCGGATGGTGCTGGCATTGTCGACGCTACCTTTCTGGTAGCTGTCCACCCCTTTCTGTACCTTCAGAACAACCAGCATTAGTTAGTCTAAAGTTGTAGAATACTTTGGATAACAAGGTTATTGCCTTCCATCCCTATTAG
The DNA here is from genome assembly GCA_029891345.1 of Dryococelus australis. Classification (NCBI taxonomy): domain Eukaryota; kingdom Metazoa; phylum Arthropoda; class Insecta; order Phasmatodea; family Phasmatidae; genus Dryococelus; species Dryococelus australis. The sequence goes on from CM057008.1 coordinate 4,119,428, forward strand.
CTTAATTTCCAGGTTGCCTTCACCTGGCTGTTTACATTAGGCAAACTTCTGTTTTTAAGTTGTATTAGCTTAGGAGGTAGTACAGAGCCACCGTGTTCTATTACTCAAACTAATATAACACAATTATTCTCTGTGTACGGATATTGTTGAAGTACTGTGTTACGCCTACGTAATCCACACCCTCTAAAAGTGAAGTAGACAAACCATTCAGCATAAAGCTAAATACACACGTAGCTCTGCCAAAGTAGTAGAATTCGGTAGAGCCTATACCACTAGTAACACCTCCACTAGGTGAATTGAGAAGGCTAGGTTATTCCGTACTTTATCACCACTTCTTATGGGGTCGGAAAGGAGCTGGAGTTAACTAGGACTGATCGACCCCCTGTGGATATCCACACCTGAGATGGGGCCAATCTCCGCTCTGCCCACCGCTCTTCTTACGGCTGGACTAAAGGAACAAGTGGTATAGTTCCTGCCTGAGTAGCCACATCTCTCAGAAGTACACAGAAGGGAAGTTAGTTACCGGCTTGCCTTTTGTGAGGCTGTATTAGTCCCTTTTCCTTATGTCATACTCTTGAAAAGGAAGTGTGCAGAGAGGGTTGAAAAGGGTGGCATGCTCCTCTGAAGATAATACGACTTGCTTACCCTTGTTCTCTACTGCCCTCAGATGTAGTTCAACTGAGTGGAACAGAGTTCAGACTGCCCACAGTTCAGAGAGGCCTCACCCTGAGTTACTGAACCCGTTATTTCCTCCACTTATCAAGCTTCCAGGTACCTCTCACTTGGTGGTAGAAGCTTTCCTGTGAGGAGAAGAACCTCCTCTTAGAATTGCCAACCACTGGTTTGGCGGTTCCCTGACCAGCCGCTGACCCACAAGGATGCGACCACCAGCCCTCGCCATGCCAGTGTAAGAGTCTCTTATCGGGACCACAGCAGTCGAAGATCAACAAACCTCCAGGTAACTGTGTGATCAAGGGACTACAGGTAGCTCATAAGGCCGTGGCATGGCAGTAGTTCTGGACTTTGTGCCACTTAGACAGGCTACTATACCTGTCCTTTACACTGGTCGTGTGCCAGTGAAGCACTAAGGTGCACAATGAGAATAGTGATCCTGGAGTCACAAATTTAAACTGCCAAGGTGACATAGGCGTCGACTTCCTCCCATACATACTAAGTGACAAATGTCACTGCAACTTTTCACTCCAAACATCTTAGTTCACGGTTTGATATGACCAGCGCCTCTAATAATTGTTGTTTCATCAATTATATTCCTCTGTAGGCATGCATCAGGTTATACATGAAGAGGATTATCCACAATATTTAGATATCACCAGGTACATGCTCGCCATTTATGATGGACAGGAGTAGTTCATTTTTCATATGGGTGATGAATAGAGCCAAGGTTATACAGGGATTAGCGATAAAACCGAAATGACACCGAAATGCAAGTTAATACACCGCCAAACACCGAAATGCAAGTTATACATTGCGTAACATCGAAATTTCAGATAAATCCCAAAATAAATTAAATTTAGCCAAAATATATTATTTTATCTGTGAAACCATGACCAATAATCTGTTTCCAAAAATCTATAAACTGAGTGATAGTAGAAATAGTTTAAGTTTTCAGATGGCGGGGGAAAAAACATTAGTTTTAAGCTGTTTTCGTTCTAGTTCAATGAATAACGTCAGTAAATATTGAATACCATGTGGACGAGAAATGATCATTTAATGAGAATAGCAAAATTGTAAAAGCAAACATAAAAATTATTTATTTCCATTATTTAATGTTTTTTTCTCAATAAAACCATATCCAAGCCATTTGTGTAAAACTGTAACAAAAAATTCGCACTATTTAGCAACTTCGACATAAAGTTATGAAGAAACAAAACCTTTAAAAAGTGATTTTTTTTAACCTATGGTTAAAAAAATTGCGTTACCTTTGGTTGTTTTATGCAGTTGCATAAAAATTATAAAATTTTAATGGAAATATGCGTGTAAAAATAAATTATCTAACATTTGCATTAATACAACACAGTACAATGTTGGCTCTAATAATACACAATTTTAGTTATGACATATCTAATTCTAAGACTTTCTTTATAAAATCTATAACACCAAAATCAGGTATTTTTAAAAACGAAATTTGCCTTAAAATAGCACACTTTTATCTGCAGTAAACAAGCAGAACCTCTGGTATTGGGGGCCAGAAAATCGACATGAGTTGCATGAACTATCACTACACATCATACAAGTGACTGGTTTGCTACTGATGCACGTGGCAATATTGGCCTATTTTTTTAGGAGAATAGCAACACTGTGACTGCAACCTAAATGTTGTTTATCTAAATGGTAATCACCTTCTTCTTATTAGAACTGTGGAGATTGGTTAACAGACAACTGCTGTGGTTTCAACAGGAGGGAACTAGAGTGCATACTGCAAGAGCCTCAATGGATGCTCTTTGGGCCATGTTTACCAGTTAACTCGAGTCATGACTTAGTGATGTTCCTTAGCCTGACAATGTGTGATTTCTTTTTATGGCTCTACCTCAAGTCTCATGTGTATGAAACATAGCCACACACATTTAACAAACTTAAGGACACCATTTTTCAGCAAATTACTCAAATTTGGACAAATTACTCAAAGACTGCAGGAGAGAGTGGAATTGATTGTCAAATAGTGTCTCGACATTTATATTCGCCGAAATAGTCTTCATTTATTGACATTTATTTCCTTACGTAACATGCCACAAAGGTTTTGTCATACTGTATCCTCTCATTGTGGCAAATACTTTCTGCACAACACATTACTGGTGTTCTATCACTTATCTAATTGTCTGTTTCCTGTGACGCATTCTGTATACTGTAGGTCGTGTTGCCGTTAAGCTATCAGTTTAGACTTGCTAGAATCTCTCTGGCAAACACAGTAGTTTATGGCTGCTCTTTATCTAAAATCATGCCGTGGCTGGTGTTCCATAATCAATGTGTTGGTTCATGAATCATCCTTTGTGCACTGCCTGTAGTCATATCACTTTTTTTACCTGGTTCAGAGTTAATTGAATCAGATGAACATATAGGTACTGTGGAACCCCTGTATTACACCCCTTGATTTTACACTTTCCTGCAATTTACACACACTTTTTTTTGGTCTCAATGTCTGTTTCTACAGCATAAGTTTCCGTCTTTTTACACTTTCATGCATTTTGCAATGATTTTTCCCAGTCCTTGACAAGTGTAAAATAGGGGTTTTACTGTTTGATTTTGGCCTTTGAAAAACACCTGTGCCAACATCTATATATTTTGGCCTTTGAAAAACACCTGTGCCAACATCTATATATTTTAACACAAATGCTGATGGTCACATGTGCAGTAATGTTAGCAATTAGGAATAATGAACACAATAAAATGTCCTGAAAATTTTTTTTCGGGAAAAACTGAAAAATGTCAGATTATCCTAATAGTTCAGATTACTGATAAGTGTTTAGTCCAGGGATAGAATTATTTGGCTTAGTTTGCAAAAAAATGTATTCAGTAGGAAACTTTTTTATGGGGTTTATACAGTGGAGTAGCCGTACCTCAACTTCTTGGCGACAACCTTGCAAACTAATGGAGGAGAGACAAAACTATAGTGACAATCATTTTGCCTTGATTATCTGCAGTTAAATGCTTGGTAATAAAACCTTACATAAATGGTAATTAGACGGTGTCTCGAATTCTGGTAAATTCATTATTGTTAAATTAAGTTAATTAATGTGTTGCAGTGTAAGGGCACATGCAGTGTTTTGCTGCTACACATTTATTAGTGCAGTTGAGCCAAGTCATTGGGATGACACTTAATAGTGAGGTTGACCACCCAATAGGGTGAAATGAAATGGATATGGAGCTGAGACAGAATGCATAGGTGGGAGACACTGGTGTACCATGAGCAAGCTTGCCACCCGCCTGCAGTTTCCACCACATTTCCCGTGTGCAAACATGAGATATGGTCCTCCACTTTTTGGGACTGAAACCAGAATTGCAAACTAATGTTGGTAGGTTAGTATGGTAGCCATGCAGTGAGCGCAGGGTTGGCAGACTTGGTGATGTTGTTCTGCAGGTGGGAGCTGCCCTGAGGCCTGCCTTCTCCCCAGACACACCCTCGCACGTGACGGCGGAGGCTTGCCATGTGTGCTCTGCATGGATCGGCAGTGGGGTGGCCCGCGACCTCAATGACCTGCGACGAGTGCACCAGCTCCTTGTCTCGTCCCTCACCAAGCTGTCCCGCGCCACCAACACCGCCAACCTGTACAACGAGAGCTTGGCCACTCTCGAGAGACTTGCTATCCTCAAGGCCTGGGCAGAGGTGATGAACTTTATTTTTACAAGCTTGTAATATTTGTTCATTCTGTTAAATTATTTATTTATCCGAATAGACAGTAAAACGCCTTCTTTACAGATAGCAAAGGGACAAAGTAAATAAGTGTAAAATGTGGGAAATTTGTCAACTGAGGAAAAGCTTTAAAATTTATCCAATTTACCATGGGGCTCTTTATTTGTTACTTTACCCAATATTCTGGACAGTAAAACCTTCACTGTGTAATCATGTGTATTCATTCTTAAAAACAAAATTGTTATGTCAATGACAGATTCGCAACATCGGCCACAAAATAACCACTCAGGTCAAATATCATTCAGTTCTTGTGATTTCCATTCTTTAGTGTTGATGCGTGCTCTACCTCGTAAGGTAAGTGGATAGGCCGCTGACTGTCCTCTCGGAATAAACAAGCCTATCACGGCGAAAATGGCTAACGTTCTGGGCACGGCGGGTTGTGGAAGGGTTAGACGTCGTAGTTGGTGGTAGGGTACCATCGAGAATGAGGGAAGTCAAACCCCAGAGTGAGGTGGATGGATGTAGATTCCCGATCAGGGAGATCTACACTCCTCACTATAAGAGTTGCCAATAAGCAGGATGCCTGCTGTCCCAGGGAGATGAAGTGATGGTGCAGTTACGCCATCGTGGGAGTGGAGGTGTATGATCTGGCTGGAGTGATTCGAACGGGATGAGTGGGTCGACTTGCTGGCACGAAGTCTGAAGGTGAAGGTGTCGCACGGGACTTGGGGACTGTCTTAGGCGGGAGTCGAACCCGTACCGTCTTTCCTGATGCCAGTTTTATCACACAAAATTTTGGTATCCCTACTTCTGCCGGGTGTTGAACCCGGATGAGCTTACCAGAGGCAAGTTTAATGATGCTGGATACCTTAGGGGCCTGGCTAGTCACTGTGTCCTCAGGAGTGGCGTGGGCTGTAGGCGATGACTGCTCTACTTGGGTGATACATTCTCCTGTAGGTTACCGGGGCCAACAGGCGCCTAAATGCTGGTCGAAGTGGGACTTGTGCTTGAAGGGAATAAATGGCAATATCGGCCAAGGGATGGTTTCACTAACCTGCGGCAGGAGTTCGACCTCTGACACGTTACTTTCAAGGACGTTGACTCTTTCAGCTCTCTCGAGGGCATTGCGTTCTTTACATCGTTGCCTACCTTGCAATCCACCCCTTGTAGTATACATGTGGTTCCTTGGCACAACACATAGTTCTCTTCAACAAAAGTGTAATTACCTGACACAAAATACTCTGACGCTTGAATCTAAGAACTGGGAGCTAGTTACAAATGAAGGTAAACGGAAATTAATTTTCACTTAATTTTATTCGATGGAATAAGGAAACTGGAAAGTCCCGGCTAAAATTTTATCAAAAAATTTACTTAGCTGACTGGCTAAACAATTATAACGTTAATAAAATTACGTGAAAATATAGACGAAGGCGAGCCTGGCAATAAACAAGAATGTACCAAATTTATCAGACTAAATCTACGATAAATTAATGCAAGTTCACAGCATAAACAAAGCTACCGGATATTCATCCAAGAGGGGTTAATTTAGGACGCGACGGCTTATTACCTCGGAGTCATGGAAATTGACTTAGATAAAAGGTTACTGGGTGCATGAATAGGATTACCTTGGACGTGGAAGTTGCTGTCCTCACGGTCAACAGATACAGTTGAGGAAGAGCTGTTTACAAGCTGCTAGGAGGCTGCAGTCTTCACAGTCTGCGAGGTAAGGCCGTCTTGCAGGCTTCCATGAGTTGTGCTGTTATGCAGGTCACGGAGAGGAAGGAAAGCCTTTGCAGACTGAGCAGAGTCTTTGCAGACTGAGGGGATTCTTCGCAGACTAGGAAAGGGCTCATGATCCTATTCAGTCGGCGATCCTGGCGTCTCTGTTGGTGCTGGATGCTGGACCTCTTTTTATACTCAAAAATATCATCATCAGCGATTCTTCGGGGTGCGGAGGGTAGCCTAGCCTTCCAGCGCAGGGATATGTTATCTGGGGTGTTGGAGCGCCGCTCATTTCTGATCGCCCCACTTGGAGGCGATGACAAATGATAACACCTCATCCTGAGGCAGGTGGGTTGTGACATCACAAGGCCACAGGTGTGCTGCCATCTCTGGGGGTTTTAGGAACTTCTTCCAGGGCTAAGCAAGGAGTAGTAGAATATCACAAATATTAATTTTATTAATGGGGGTGACTCGTGCTTGCAGGTTTCCGGGCTGGCAATGCAGATTGTAATTACGTGGGTTAGTTACTATTACGTAATCAGTTGTCCAGGCTCGTGGAATCTCCTTGCTCCATACGTTTATTTTGCCAATGTTATGACTTCCCCTGAGTTCCGGTCGCTCGTAGATGGGGCAACTCACCCGTAGAGTGCGCTGACGCTTGCCGCTCATACTACTAATCAACTACAATTACTACTCATCGCTCTTTACGTGAAGTATACTCTTACGTCAACCTATGTAAGAGTTGTCTACATCAACCATCCACGAGGGAGTTGTGCATGCAATAATTTGCACATACTTTCGTGGCTGCTTAAATCTCCTTTGCGGCCGAGCACATGGCCACAAGGTTGCACAACCAGCAGGTACACCGCCTCCCACCCCCTCCCCCCGCGCTGAGAACCTACAAGCCGCCCGCCACCAGGCAAGGCCGAGCACTACCGAAGATGAACGAAGCAGTATTGCTGACTACTACAGACGAGAGATTTTCAACTCTGACGCCACGACAGAAGGTTCTCATGCACCTTCCCGCACCCTGCTGCAACAGCCTAGACTTCAGCCCTATATAAGTCCGTGCGCAACTGGGTTCCAGAGTCATTCTTCATTCTCTCTCGTGACATCCTAGAACACTGATCAGTACTGGGACCTCCGGAGATCTTAGAAGCTTTTAGTATGCCCCAGCTGCTACTTCCCATCTCAACTACCAGTCAACCAGCGAACATGCTAATACTTATTAAATTCACTTTGTCTCTTCTAGACACGTGTTTACTTAGTACATTTTAACAGTTATTCACTAAGTATTCATCTAGAACTATATTCTTTCTCTTGTAACCTAGAACCTGATTGGCTACACCAGAATAACGCAGTTACCTTCAGCACTCCACTGCTCGGTAGGAGGTAGCATGGGTCACATGTTTATTGAGTTCTCAATAAACATGTATTGTTCTCCATCCTTAAGGTTTTTCTTGTTTAGAGTACATTTCTATTTCACCGGCTAGAAACAAGATACACCGTGCACTGCCGACAGGAACCTGGAGATTGTTAGTTAACCGAATTAGTCTGACTACGGACCCCCTTCAGGAGTCCTCGAGTCTGAAAACACACACAATAGAAGGCCACCTGTTTCTTTCCAGTAACCTGAGCACTAATTCAGTGCTGGAGGGCAGAGACAGCGGAGCCCCAACTACTAGTAACACCTTCATCCAAGGAGGGGCTACAAGCCCGGGTTATTTCCTCGCTATGAGCACTACGTTAGTGCTGAAGTGACCATAGCCTGTGACTTGCCGCTCAACCTTCCCTGAACACACACCCAGTAGAGGTATTGGTGGTCCAAATGGCTCCCCGTCTCTGATCAGCTCACCAAGCATGGGGGATCAGTGGAGACTTTTACCGAGCTCGTGCCAGCAAGCAGCTATTGGGTGAACACTGTAAATACTGTTCTCATCAAGGTGCACTACGTAAATTATTAAGTAGCATTACTCTATGCCTTACAAGGTAAGGCGTGGCCTCAAGCATAGGGAGTAATACCAAGATTACATTGCTGTCAAACAGTGGTCTGCACTACCACATACGCAGGAAGGCTGGCAGAACGGGACCACACCACCACACTCAGACGCCAAGCAGTCGTGGCTGCTCCGGTCATAATTATATACTTTTCACCGTCCTTCCGTACAAGCCAGGAATACCACCCGGTGTTGAGAGGGTTAGTTTATCAGACCTAGGCTAGGTACGGCTGGTCCAATTCACACTTCTGGAGCAGAGATTTGTCCGCCTGGAATCGCCGCTTCAGAGTGGGGCGAGCCAGCCACCACTGAGTGAGACTAACACAGCATCACCAGCACCACCCAGGATGACGGTGTAAGTCAGTAACTAATACCCCTCGTCAAACACCGTTAAGCCTAATTAAAACCTCGCTATTGCTCTAGCGTTAAAATCCTAGGCAAACGTGCCATTCAGACTTACCAGGCACGTGTCAGCGCATTTGCACAGCGCAGCATGTGTCAGTGTATTTACATTTTTTTATTTCTCATTACACGCACACACACACACACTCTCTCTCCCTCTCCCTCCCTCTCCCTCCCTCCCCCCTCCCTCCCTCCCTCCCTCTCTCCTCCTCTCTCTCTCTCCTCTCTCTCTCTCTCTCTCTCTCTCTCTCTCTCTCTCTCTCTCTCCCCCCCTCCCCTCTCTCTCTCTCTCTCCCCCTCCCCCTCCCCCTCCCCCTCCCCCTCCCAAACCCACACTGGCCCTGTGCACCAGATATAAATAGGACTCATGGTCCTCAGTTCAAAGCTGTCTTATGCCAGTCTAGCCGCAGGACATTACACTGTCTGAGCACTCACCGAGAAGCCTTCTTCTCTCCGCAGAACGTCACGCTGCCAGAGCATCCATCAACTTTTCCAGGTTATCACTGCCTTTCGCAGTCCTGTCGAGAGTTCTACTCTGTACGACACCGCCTCACTGTCCATCAGCATGCTGAAGACGCTGCACTTCCAGCTACCTTGTAGCTCACCTACAGCTATCACGAGTGCGAGCATCACTCACTTAGCGGTGGCCCCACCCCCCCCCCCCCCCCCCCCCGTGCAGCTGCGTCCTCCTAGACTAGGTACAAGGCCAGGGGGCAACTTAGGACCAGCCCTCCAGCCTTCATTCAGGATACAAATTGGTTTGTGTGTGTTTGATTGAACAATAAATAAAACAGGCCTAAATCTGACTTAGTTGAGTTGTCTCTTTCGGCACTCTGTATTTCCTGCACCTTGCTCCCGCTATTTCCGATTCATCACCTGTCCTAGTAAGACTCTTCTAGGGAAAGGAATAAGGTGAAACCTTGTTCCTTTCCTCTCCTATTGATAACATTTCTGGAGTGCAGCTTAGGAGGCTTGCCTTACTAGGCCCCATTAGGGCAATTGTTACCTGGACTATTGAGCTTCTAGTAACTGCCTGGGTCTGCCTGCGATACCTTGTGCGCCACATGAACTGCTTGGAAACGATAGGCCATCCTCCCAAGGAGCCCCACTGTACGTTACACCTGGGTCTGGCGGCGACATCCTGTATGCCAAGCCACTGGACTGAAGGCCAGTAGAACAGGCCTCCAACCATACCTGAAATCGCCATCCTGCACTCCATCAGGCTGTGTCTACTCCTTACTGGCCACCTGTTATCAACCTATCTGGTTACCCCCACCACCTTATGTCTTCATATGGTGCTGGGCGGGGCAAAGCTGCCAAGCAGGAGCTAGCTCAGGCTGGGATATCCAGGAAAAATGTTTCAGTCAGTAACCAGATATACACCTGGAAGGAAGACGAGGCTGCATCTCAGAGAGGGTCTATCACCAGCTCGTCAAGACCCACCATGAACCTCATCTTGCACATACCTCGGCCAGTATCTCCACTGCCACCTACGCTGCCGAAGAAAATGCCTACCTTTATCCGGTCAGGGGCCACAGTGGCTGAGCGGTTAGCCTGCTCGCGTCCCACCGTGGCGATCCAGGTTTAATCCCCGGCCGGGTCACTCCCGGATTTTTGCATGTGAGAATCGTGCTGGATGATGCAGTTTGTCAGCAGGTTTTCTCAGGGATCTCCTGATCCCCCACCATTTCATTCTGGCACTGCTCCATACTCATCTCAATCACCCTCATCGGCTCTCAAGACCTCAATGTTAAGAGCCGTCCAAATCTCTTCACTCATATTCATGATAACCAAGATAGTCAGTCCCCTTAACGTCACAATACGTATATCCCTACCAGGTTCCCCACTAATAAACCCTGTACAAATAGCAACTACAGCTTCACCGTCACCCAGGGGGGGAAAGACCTAGCTTGGCCTCACCCTCCATCTGCCAGTCCCACTAGGGGTGAACGACGAGGTGACAAATTTAAACAGTATACTCATAGTACAATGTAAAGACCAAGATCTCTGTTTACTACTAACTACCAAACTAACTGGGAGCCTTCATGCCAGTGTTTGTGGTATCGGATATGCATTTTTACTGATAGCAATGTGTTTCAGAGGTTGATTTCAGAAGTGTGTGCTTTACCATAAACAGACTACAACAATCAAATTAGAGATTTTTGTATGTTGGTAATGCAATTGTGTGGCTGGTAGGTGTACATAGTGGCCATGGCTGGCAGCGGAGCAGCTCCAGCAGTCCTACAGAGCAGATCTCAAGCGATTGTATCAGGCGATGATGACACGGACGAGGACTTTGGCCAGTTCGAGTTTCGAGGAGAGAGCCTTCTGAGCCTGGTCCAGCCTGAGCTGGTGAGCCTGTCTCAACACTGGCTGGCCTCTCTCAGGGACCACGCCCTCCTTTCCCTGCCCCCAGGTGAGTCAGCTCTAGGAGACCTTATATGCCTCTCCGTCAGGTACATGATGTTGCTTATTAAGGTTGTCTGTATGTGAATATATGCTAATGGACGACATTTATATGTAAGTTGTAATGATTTATTGTGAACCTTCAGTCGGCTTCAAGGTCGCGGAAAGACGGCCACAGACTCCCCTTGTTCCACCCCTTGTCACACACCTGGCTGTAAGCGTCAGGGCATTCATGAGACAACCCCGCCGAGCGGCGAACACGTCTCTCCAGCCTTTGCTCCTGAAATGGAGGAAGCATTACCTCCGGAAACCAACCTGGACGAGGTGATCTATCTGTACCCTGAGGCTCAGTTCCGGCCACTCTACCCCCAGACGGCGTGGAAAAATCAACGAAATGGGACACGAGGTTACGTGCCCTGCTACCCCTCCCATCTTTCCCAATCTTTACTGACAAGGATCAAGATGAACAAATGACTGGAGGGAGCCCACCGTGCACCATGAGAGCAATCACTGCATCATCAACCAGGCGACCGATGCCTGGAGAGCATCATGGACAGAAAAGGTGCTAATAATCATCCTGTAGAGTGCAGAAGGCAACAAGGCCCTAGCTATAAAGTGTACTCCATAATTACCTGGCGAATTTATATGCTCTGGAGGGAATAAGTTAGCTGATTTGTTTGGCCCAGATGCTTTGTATTGTCTCTTCCTAGTAGTCGGGGCTCTACCATACTTGCGCACCATTTACCTCTACGTACCAAATCCACAGTAAGGGTGGCCATCAAACTTGTTCTGTGTGTGATGTTTGTGCAGTCCTACTCCACATCGGAAACTGTTTTCAATTCACGCTTCCCTGCCACTCCCTTCAAGGGTGATGCTTACCAGGTTGTAGAAAAGACACACATTCACAGCAGAGCAAGGAAATACAGAAGTTAGCTAGACTATGTGTTTTATTCCCTTAAGAATAGAAACGTGGTGATCCGTACTACCTCCTACCTCTGCACACACTAGGTATTCAACTGACTTTGTACAAGAGCAAGACAGGTGATGGTGCCAGTTGGCTTGAGGAGCCTGGCTTGTAGTCCTGAAGGAACCTGAGGTACCACGTGTGGTGTATGTGTCGGGTGTGGTGACTCTTGACGGCAAGTGTCACGGAGTAAGGAAGGCGTCGTCAGCTGAAGAGCTGGTAGAAGACTGGAAGGTCTAGGAGAGTCCTGAGGAAGACTGTTTGTGCAGTAGTGCGCCATAGCACAACTTGTGCTCAAGCGAGTTGTGTGAACAACTGGCATTTCTGCTGGGCGCACAGCATTATATTTCCCTTGGCTGGAGGGTTTCTACGTGTTTCATTCGCTTTCGGTAATCTTAGGCCGCTGCCCCTTTAGGTTGGAGCCGGGTGGCGCCACTGCTGCCATCTCCTGGCAGGGTGAGGTCAGGGAGTTTTAGTTGTGATTGCTGGTGGTACCCACCGCTCGCTTAGGGGCAAACACTTGCATGACCACGACTGCTTCTCAGCATGTTTACAAGTGGCAGGGGCAATGACGTGGCTTCCTAGCATTACTTGCATGCTGGCCTTGGAGGCGGCCAGATGGGGTTCAATTCCCTCGGGGGCACATGACGCTCACTTGATGATGCAGAGTTGGTTGTGATATAATGCAGGAAGCATTATGCGTAAATTCCTTACTAGAGGTTCACAAGCCTACGATGTTTAGTTGAAGCCAATCTTGTGCAGACTTACTGAAAAGTTTGCCACCTTTAAGCTTTAGCTCAAACTCTTTTATTATATACAAAAAATAAGTTTTACGGTAAAGATAATCTGTGTTCATATCTGCAGATCTAAGAAATATTTTTGACCGGAACGTGACTGCCTTTTTAAATACTGTTTGGTTTGTACACCTGTTTTCTATGTAAATGTTGTTATTATTTCTGACAATTTGATGAGTTAATTGTGGTATATTTTTACTAATTGTTTTGAAACTTCATGATTAATTAGGAGATTTTTAAAAAGTAATGAATATTACAAACTATAAGGTACATGTACAATTAATTTTCGTTTAGCAAAATATTAAATTTAATTGCTTGTTTTGATATAAACATGTTATTTTAATGGCTGAAATTTGCGAGTTTAATAAAATAATTACTTGTCTGTCCATGTACACAGTACATGTGTGTGCATATATGAGAGATAGTTGACATGAATGTATAAAATAAAAGCAGTGGTGTTTGTCACCTGCATGATTCCTACACAGAATGGAAAAATACAACCATAAAAATAAATACAGTATTCTACAAGTGATATTAAAAAAAAGTTTCTGCATAGTGCCACATTTTCCCTCTGCTCAACAATTTAACTGAAAAAACTTAAAGGCCTGTGACTTTTAAAAACTGGTTAGACTTATCTATGTTTAGTGTGTGTGTGTGTGCGTGCATGTGTGTGTGCATGTCTCTCTCTCTCTCTCTCTCTCTCTCTCTCTCTCTCTCTCTCTCTCTCTCTCTCTATATATATATATATATATATATATATATATTATATATATATATATATATATACACACACGCGCACGCACACACATGCGCACGCACACACGCACACACACAGAGTCTTGAATAATTTAAGGTTTTATATCAGTTTCAAATAGCATCGGCTGAGAAAATTGAAATCTAAAATGATGAAATAGGTTATTTCAACAAAAATTGTTTTTGTGGTGTAAAACATGGGAAAAATAAATAAAGATGTTTCTTTATCATCTTTTTTTTTTTTTTTTTTTACACCACAAAAACAAATTTTGTTGAAATAACCTATATCATCATTTTAGATTTCAGTTTTCTCAGCCAATGCTATTTGAAATTGATATAAAACCTTAAATTATTCAAGACTGTAAAATTTTTTGAGCCAAGCTCGAGCTGCGAGCAGGTATTCTGCTGTACCTAGATTTTTCGAGTACTCACAGATCTCTATTCGTGATGTATTAAATTACAATTGGCTACATGCTGAAGTATTACGTTTATTTAAAATGTTGCACCATCGCTCACTTGATTTGCATGGGGATCTTATTCACAAGGCCCAGTGGTAATGTTGGTTTTTTGTGTGTGAAGTGGAAGGATATGCAAAGGGCTCAAAAATATTGAAAAAGTTTTAGTTTAGCCAAGATACAAGCTGTAGAAGCTTGAGGGTTTAAACAACATTGTTATGGATATGTGGTAGAATTTGCATCGCAGCTGCCGCATGAGGGCGGAGCGTTCTACACGACTGACACGATGGAGAACTCACGCGTGCACTATGCCAACTCGTGGCCGCCCATCCTGCATGCAGCGGCGCTCTGGCTGAATGCCACAGGATTCGACGTGCAGGGGGAGCCTGGTCCGGTAAACCTGCCTCCCATCAACAACAATAACAACAACACGGTGACGACAGGTGATGCTGCCACAGACAGGTTCCACCTCCTATTTGGTGAGTCCCACTGCATCTTTACACCGTTGGATTATGGAAAATCTCAAGAATTGTAAAATTTGTATGAGAACATCCCAGTGAAGACTTAATCTACCACCCTCTTTTGGAATATTTCATTTCTCGTTAATTCAGGCTTACGTGCATACACTTTCAAAAACTAGCTGAAGCATTTTGCTGTGTACCTTAATCTACTGTACAGACGTAACATCTAAACTACAGTAGAATCTCACTGTTGCGTTTCATTTATTAAGAACATCTCTCTTTTAAAAGCCCATTTTAAGGAAACTGTAAAAAAAATTCTTTGAAAATGTTGGAAATTTGAGGGAAATAAGTGTAATATACGTCCCGACACATTGTGTTTCTCAACAAACACTGTGCTCGCTCCAAGCTATGTATATCTAAATATAGGTATCCTCCCAATTGTAATGTATGTGGGTTTGGTGAGTTTCAAAATCCGTCTAAAATTTTCCAAACCCTCTATTAAGACCGAAGATCATTCCTCAGTAACAATCCTATTCCTGGGAACGATGAGGGGTGTTAACAGTGTTGTTCTAATATTTTAACGTCCAATTCCTACAGTTAACTTAATAATTTTTTATTGTAACAATTTTGTTACTTCTAACATAATATATAATGCTTTCATATTTCAGATTCTGTATCCATGCCAAAAGGCAAAGGAAATTGCTAAACAACTATAAAGGCTTTTTCAGAATTTTGTCTTTAAAAATTGTATAATCATAAAGAAATAAAAAATTTTAATAAAGAGGCAGACATGGTGTTAGAATAATTCTGCACCTATGCTAACAACTACATGAACAATTTAAATTTACTTAAAGTTTTCCTGGTGAACAAGCATATGCTTTTCTGTTGTTGCAGAAACATTCATACCACTGTAGAAACGCACTTGGGATATCACTAGTATCAATGAATAACTCCAGTGTGACAGATCTAGCCCGTAATGTGGTTAATGGTTAGCTGCTCCCACCTGCTGTGTGTGAGGGATGGGTTGGTTCCGGTTATTGATTCTTGGTTCCACCCACTCTTAGCCTTGAGAACTGGAACTGAGAACCAAAATTATATTCTTGGTTCCTTCACTTTGTTTTATAACAGCAACCAACATCAATCCCATCAAATTCCTGTAACAATAATAGTTTATACATAAAATGTTTTCGCCAAAAAAGTAACACACATCCTGCAAACACAATTTCATCATTGTGTATAAATATGGTTTGCCGTCATATGTGGATTCAAACTGCCATTGCTGTCACTGAATCCTAGTATGAGCACTGCACCTGAGATTTTCTTTGCAAATGATGCCACCGTCATTTCAGCAGATTACTCAAGATCTTGATCATGGGAGTGGAGAGAGATTTGACATATTTTGTCTGCTCTTCACATTGCATCTTCAGAGCCAATGAGGGAGATGTGAGTATGGAGCAGCTGTGGGATGCAAGGCAGGGTTAATTGGAGATCCCCGAGAAAACCCGTGACCAGCGGCATTGTTTTGGCACAATGTCCACATATGAAAATCTGGTAGCAGCCCCGCCGAGAATCAAACATGGTTCACCTAGGCAGGAAGTAAGTATCTTTACCACAGCACAGCTACAGTACCTTCAATCACGACAAAATTATCTCCATGTCAACTTTCGATACACAATCAGTGAAAACTATGGTCATTACAATATGGCATAAATAAAACACTTATTACCACATTATTGTGCATAGCATTGCTAACTGCTAGGTACTGAAAATGTAGTTAATTTTTGTAAATTAAATATTGCCATTGAAGCAACTTTTAAGCCACCTGATACAAGGGGAGGCTAGTTCTTGTATCATAAGAGTTGGCGGAATACCGTGCCCGCTGGGGCGGCGATGTGAGGTTACGAACCTCGGTTGCCAATACGTGTGTAAACATTTTGATACACCAAATAATTGTGTGCTCATTCTAGCAATCACCAAGGAGTCGCACACAAGTTCCAGGTATAGCTCTACCGTGGTTCACTTCCCACGCTGGTAGGTGAGATTATGAGTTGGGTGCTTTTGTGGTGAATTAAGTGGAGGTGACCCGTGGTTAAAAACCCAGATGCACAACCTGAATTTGAGTGTTCTATTGTACACTGTGCAGGTATGAGAGGTTATGTTGCCCTTCAAAAATTTCGACATTAATGCTGTGGTGATCATGCCCTAGGGAGCTAATCTTTCTTGGGCAAAAAGCCAGTATAAAGCGTAGGGTGTGTTGGTCTATGGGAGGGTACAAAGTCGGGCACAACAGATGGTACACTTCTTCGACGGGATACCTTTGGTATCTGCTGTAACAGAGCTCTCCTCTGCTTCCTTGGATGCGCTGGGGCGGCTGGCTGTGTAGCAGCGGCCAGCTCTGGTTGCGGCAGAGAAGTGCTCCCATTGTTTGATGAAGGAGAGGATGGACGAGGGGATGTGGCAGTGTATTCCTTTGAAATATTGGCAGGTTCCATTCCAATTACTGAATTTCCTCCATGTAAAATACTGTATTTGTATGTCAGTCTGCCTTTGACTCTGGAAGGTAATGCAAAGAATGATTCACTTTGTCATCTCAGGAGTAATTATCATGTTAATATCTTTAGAGCTCTTTTCAATTTGTTTTTAACACCACTATTATGAGCTCGCAGCATGAGGTGTTAATATATTCTGGCAATGTAAATAAAAAAAATTACACGGAAAACGAAGTCCGCTATAGTAGCGGTCCTACAATATTCGTCCAGATGTACAGCTATACCCTACGTGTCTCACAGCATAACTCCTAGCCATTCACTAGCCTGAAGGGTAATACCGCGGAGATTCGTAGGTAGTCGTAATATCTGGGTGTAGTGAGTTCCTAGTTAAGGGCTCATCCAAATATTAACCAATGCAATACATAGTGCATTACAGTGGCCAAACTCGGAATACAGTTTGGTGTTACGTATTTCCTGTGTGGCTGGTTTGCATAGCCGGTGTTGCCTTACGTATTGAAGAATAATTCAATAATTAAATTTAATGAGCCCTCATGACACATGGGGACAAAAAAGTTACTAATAGCTAGAATTCAGAAGTCCCTAAAACTCACTTGGTGGAATATGGTTTTTATTACATTCATGTAATGTATGTGCAAAGTAACTATAAAAAGATTTATAATATTACGTTAATCAAACTCAACATAAACGCTCACTGTGAATAAAATTACTGCAGAAGTTCATTTATATTAGTGCTGAGCTGATACATGTTTTTACGTATACCAGTATGAACCGATACTTCCTGCCAATACAACCAATATTCAATACTGATACAATGGACATATGAGTAATGGACTGAAAGACTTCTACTAGAAGTAAAAGTATTTTGGGAAGATGATGAAAATCTGCGTTAAAGTCAATGTCACACAATGTAGTATTAGATGCTTTAAGTAAAATACAAAACATTACTAAAATTAATTTCACATTAATTTTTCAAAATCAGAGATTAAAAGCAGCACTCAAAATATACTTTAGTAATTTATTTTTAATTTAGGTCATGGCAATTTAAGCATGTTCTAAACAAATAAAATTAAAAATATTAAATCTCCAATGTTGTGTATCACAGTTCTCAGCATAATTCAGCATTCCCTATTTTACTCAGAATAAAAATGAAGCACTGCCAGTTCCCAGGTTATAAATGTCAGAATCATTGCTTTTAAAATATTTTAAATACAGATATGACAAGGGTAAGGCAAGTGTGGAGCCTGCAAAGCTGATAATTCTGTGACACACAATACAAGCTGTAGTTGATTATCTCCTAAAAGTGCCTGCCACAGCAGGTAGCCACAGGTGAGTGGGAGCAGCATTTCTCTTTCTCTTCCTCACTCTTTCCTATTACTGTAGATCAGTGGTTCCCAAACTTTAATTTATTATGCCCCTCTACTGCAAAAAAAATAGCTAGCCCCCCTCCGTGTCAAAACTTCATTATTATAAGGGTAAAAAAATGAATAAAACTCTCAAAAGTTTTATTTAAACAATAAATTTTAATAGTTATTGAACACAAATGGTTGTGAACAAATCAATCAATGAGACGGATGAGCTTGCATATTTTTAACAAGATTCCAATTCTTGGTTGAATAGAAGAAATTGCACAACGTAAATCACTGGCAATATCAAGTTTACTTCTATACTTTGTTTTCATTGCTACTACTGCTGGAAATGCTCTTTCACACAAATAGGTGCTTGAAAAATGTAAATACAATCACAGCGCTTGCTCTGCTATGTCGTGATAAACTTTGAAGTACTTGACCCAAAGCAATATTTTGTCAATCTTCTCAAAATCGTATTTCCAGCAGAATCATTTTTTATTTCCAACACCTGCTCTTGAAGGGTGTCTGGCATTGAGTCTATGTCAACATAGAAAGGATCCGTCGCTAATCTATAAATGTTGTTATAGCACGAGTTAGTATCGTAACGCAGGCTGAATTCATCACTTGGGTGCTGCTGATGGTTTGATATTTTTGTCTTAGTGACAGTATCCTCAAAAACCTCTTTAAAGTGTGTTTCTTCTGAGATTGCATATAATTCTGAAACAGCGAGGTGCCCGCGCCCCCCTTAGTTTGTCGTCATGCCTCCCTTGGGGGGAGGGGGGGGCTCCCCCCACTTTGATAATCAATGCTGTAGGTGATTATCCCACAGCAGGGAGGCATGTCCCTTCCACCCTTTGTCGTCCTCGAGTGAAAATCTGTCACTTTAATACTTGGAATAAGAATGGCAACTGCTGACTAAAAACGGCTGCAGTTGAGCCCCTCTTACTCCAAATTGCCATCACATCATCTTCTCGTTTAACAGAAAATATCGGGTCTCAATATCGGCTAAAAATGAAATCGGTTCGGGTGGGCCAATATTACTAATATTGGCCAATATTTGACATTGGATATCGGTATCGGCTCAGCACTAATTTATATGCTACTCAGGTAACCTGATTACCTTAGTTTGTAGAACTTGAACAGGAAATGGAAATATTTGATAATTAATAATTATTCAAAATATTAATTAGCCCTGGAATCTTAACCTTAATTAGGGATTATCCAGAAGCGACCTTGTATTGTGCGGCTTTACCCATTTGGTAAATGTGTGGCCGGGCTAAGGCCTTACAGGATTGTCTTTAAGAGACAACGTCGCTGTGACCCCGGTGATCACTCGCGGGCCCATACAGTTTGGCAGGGTAAACTGTGAGTTGAGGCTTCTTTGAACTTCGAGCTGCTTGCGCTTGCTCTTTGGGGATTGTAAAAGTGAGGTTCAGTTCATGACGGTTACCCAGCAGCTGGCCAACAGAGAGGATAGCTGCAGACTTACATTTGCCCCACTGTGTACTCCTTCTGTGGGTGATCGGCATGGGAGGTTAGGTTCTAAGTTTTGCTTTCCCGAAAGATGAGACAGGAAACAGAACCCTAGGTAATATGTTCCCATAGGGGGCTAGGTCACGCTTCGTTAAGTCTGCCACTTCATCCGGCAGATTTATACGTGGTGGATGGAGTGGCTTAGGTGGCCTAACTGCCATACTATGCACCAAGTACTTTGCCCTACCTCTGGTGCATTATGGGTGACCTGTGAAGGTGCGAGTTTGATTGACATATAGTCTGTCCTGTGTAATGGGACAGTCCATGCTCCTACTCTACGTTAGAAAAATTTTATAAATGCTGGTGTCTCCTGCTGTTCCCTTGAAGGGGATCGTACGAGAGGGATACGGACTTCAAAGAAATTACACACAGCGATTACAGCTGACTTATATATTCTCGAGAGAATCAACTTGGTGGCCCCTACAATCTCATAAGTTTGCAAGTTGTTCAGTAACTGACTGACCTTAAGGAAGTTAAAAGACAGTTTAAAATGTCTGTCAGAATGCAAGAGCAATTTTCTAGAATGCTTAATATTGACTGAAATCTTTGCTTGGGGCATCCTGTCTGTCCTGAAAGGACTCAGCATATCACTTACCGGTTACAAGGTTATGTGTTGTGCTCACTGACGTCTAAAGTCGAGGATCCTTCTTTTGTAGCCGAGCTTTGATCATCCATCTCTGTGGAAGTGACTAGTATCCAATTGTGTTAGATCACGTTTTGTTTCCAGCCCCACCCATTCCACCTTGCTGGGTACTTAAGAAAGCAGACTGGGCACTTTTCCACCATAACTTAAGCTGACTATTCTGGCATCTACCACACACTGTAGGCCCAGTAACATACACCAAGCGACATTCCAACGCATGTCGGCACTCATTGAATTATACCATTGTGTTGGCTAGCAGGCAAATGGCTCTCACGTCATATACAAACGAATAGTAGTGGCGGCGCAGGCGTTATGGACGAGAGTGCCAGGCAGAGCGAAGGCAAGCCCCAAGCGGGAGGAGGTGCAGGAGGGAGGGTAACAAATGGAAGACGATAGGAGGGGAAACAGTAGGAGTGGTGGCCTCCGCAACCCACATACGGCCAGCAAAAAGTCAGTTGACATGTCAACTGTCGCAATAAAAAGTAGACTGACTGTTCAAGTACTCACAAGGCGGTACTCGTACATAAACATACACAAACAAAATTTAGGCGAACACATTTACCATGCAGATGCATATTCGCACAACATTTTGCACTGGCCTACCCAGTAAAACGTTGCGTGACCACACCACCATGTAGAAAGTGTGTTGTTCTGACTTTTTGTTTGTGTTTGTTTATGTACGAATTCCACCCTGTAAGTACTTGTGCATTCTGTCTACTTTTTATAATGTAATTAGTTAGTTACTTATACATTGGCATACAGACCATCTGCAAAACATTAAAATAATAAGCACAGACAAACCCCTTGGTAAAATAATACATATTTACAAAAAATTTCTTGTGTTTGTTCAGTGGTAGTGTTACTTGGTCGATGAATATCTCTATCTGCTACATTTTCACACATTTAATTATTTACACTACATGTCCTTCCTTCCCATTCATTCTCAAGCTTCTCTTGCAGTAAACATGTGAACTGTTCAGTTAGTTCAGGTGTGCAGTGGGCTGGCATGTTATACAGGAACCATTCACATTTCCATTTACAACAGTTTAGTTTCTCACAGATAGTTACACTGGACCTCTTATTCCCAATTCTTAGTATGACGTCCTTTCTTTGCAGCACTGGATCACCCATTCTCTCTTCCAATTATACTAATTTTATGGAATGTTTCCTGGTTTGTTTGTTTTTTACATTTACGTCTATGTACACTACACACTTTACAGGGTTAGGCTGTCCGTCTCCGTCTGGGGCCCTCTTAGCGCAGGATGTTGTGGATAGGGTCAGACAAACTTTCTTGTCAGTTGCCATGCTGTTTCCCAGTACCTGCCAGGTTCTCCCTGGATTTTGGTACGACAGGTACGCTGGGATAGCTCTCTCAGTCCCTGGGGCTCCGCATCGGTCGCCATTGGAGTGGGCTCTGATTTGCTGTCTGGTTCAATGACGCTGCTGAGCACATCCTTCTGCAGTGGAGGGAAAGCCTTCTGGTGCCTGCCAGATTCATCCTGTATTATTGTCCGACAGGCACACAGAGGTAGCTGTCTTCTCTCTGGTGGTGTGGGTCACGCTGCCTTTATTGTAGTCTCCTCGCTGCTGGCTGGCTCTGCAACTCTGCTGGGCTTGTCCTTCGGAGTTGTGGAAGGTATGATGCCCATCTGGAGAGGTACCTCTTAGGGCTGTCCTCTGGAGTTGCTGGCCTGGACTCATCGGTAGAAGGGGGGTTTGCTTGGGGTCGGGTCTCGTTTCCCTCCTGTCTGCTGGGCTCTTCCTTTTGACTCTCATTGCAGCTGGGTGTTCTCCGGGGTTCACTAGTGTTTCAGTGTCATCTTCCTCATTTTCTAGCTGCGTCCTTCTCTTCACTGGGCCCTCTCCTTGCTCAGGAGTCCCAGGAGTATCATCAATACAGTTCTAAACTACCTCTTTCACATGATGCTCTGGGGTAGGGAGCATCTTGGTTTCTGATTCACCCTCCAAGCCAATCTCTACCAGGCTCCTCGTTGGTGTGTTGTGTATTCTCCTGGCAGAAGGGGTGTATTCTGCCCTGTCGTCTTACCGAAGGTGTCCTATTTCTTTTCTGGGTTGTTAGTCTCACAATTTTGGAGGTTCCCTGTCTAGTCATGTCCTCTACAACGGAGGTGACCACTCGGTTGTGGTGCTTTCTTGTACCGAGGCTGAGTGTTGTTTGTGAATTCAGAGTGGATGGATGCATACTATCCTAGTCAATTTAACACACCCGAGTAAATAGTGTAGCTGGCTTGCCACCTTTCTTGAATTTTCTGTGTTTCAGGACCTCCTACAGCTCTCCTCCTAGTTTTGCCCCTTTCCTGTCTGGTCTCTGTTCTTCCTCCTGTTCAGTGTGGGGTTCCTCTCTCCAAGGGGGAGATCATCCTCTCCTTGTCTGTCAGTCCAGTGGTTGCCTGATGTGTCCATGGTTCTGTACAGTGATGTTGGGTCACTTCTTACTAGCCAGTGCAGTTTTGTTTCACATAGTAATTTAATTTCCAGTGAATACTAGAAGAATGCCCATACATTACTGCCTTCCTTATAAATTTTTATAACACTGAATACCATGAAGTATACATGATGTTGAAATGTTGCATGTCAATACTTCTGGGAAACATTCCTCACATCCGGATGATTAAAATATGTCATATGTACATAGGCCTGCAAACCCTTAGTTTCTTCTCTACAGCCCGTAATACATAACGGGCCATAAACTGTATGTTGTTTATTACGGCTTGTAGTGAAGAAACAAAACATTTGCGCACCTATGTTCATATTACATTTTTTCTTCCTCCCGATGTGAGGAATGTTTCCCCGAAGTATTGACATGTACTATTGCAACATCGTGTTTATCAAAGTGGAGGGCTGTAAAGCCTTTATTTAAATGAAAATACATTGTATGGTACCAAGATACCTTTATTGGTACAGTGTAACCTAAATGACTGTAGATGGACACTGGGGGTGTGAAGTGTGGACATGTGTGGCAGGCATCAGCATGGAGGCGCTGTGCAGCCCGCGCTCCACGGAGCCCCTGGAGAGTGTCGTCACCTGCTTGCAGGCACTTTACACTCTGCTGGACTCAGAGTGGCCGCGCTCTGTACTCATGAGTGACACCTCCCTTGGCATTGAGCTGTGCAACGTCCTGCACAGGTATGCCTATGCTCATCAATGGATAAAGTAGAATCCTGTTTTTACACTTTCCAAGGGACCTAACAATAATAGTGTGCACTGCAGGAAACTGTAACACTAGGGAAATGGTAAAATTTAAATCCTTCCTGTGATAACTTTCCAGAATTTAACTAAATATTTTTTAATACAGGTTGTTTCATGAGGAGTTACCATGACTCACATGGCTTATTCCTTACATCATTTGGAGCAAAATATATAATATAAATGTGGGTCCTATTCCCAATATTTACAGAGTAATTCAACAAATTGGAAATGCCTAGATTATTGCGTGGCAGATGGATGAAGGCCATTGTTTACCAAAGGACTGCACAAACACATGAAGAACTGCTTGTGCGTATCATGTATGCTGCTAAAGAATACAGACAGTCGTGTGCAACTACATAGAACAACAAATGCAGTTCATAAGCATGCGGCCAAGTGTATGGAAGTAGACAGAAACATTTTTGAACATCTTCTGTAAACTTGTTAAATGCAATTGTGTTACTCAACTGTACAAAATATGGTCTGATAATACATCACTATATTTACTTCTGAAAGGACTTATTATTTTATTCATCATTTTTCAGATGTTTCAAATTACTCTGTAAATATTGGGGATAGGACCCACATATACACAACATATTGTGCTCCAAATGACGTATGGAATAAGCCGCGTGAGTGGCGGTAATTTCTCATGAATCATCCTGTATGAATGAAAGTAAGCACATGACATCCAAAAAGTATTTAAAAATTAATAAAGTGTAAAAACAAATGTGTTGCAATAGTGAATATTGGAGTTTTGTGTTTATTTAATCATCTTTGGAATCTGTATTCCAATTATTTGTGATGTTTACATCCACAACATCCACTTCCACAAGTTTCAAATGACAATTTATTGTGATTGCATTGTTTAAGTTATAATTTTTTCAGCATATGATGTTTTAGACATTTCACAGATATTGTACATTAACACGTGGGCATGGGTATTCAGGTTGACTGGGCAGTGAACGTGACTGCAGTGTGTTGCATGTTGTGGTTGCCATCGTTCACTACTGTGAGGTGTTGAGCAGGTGGTGTGGTGTTGTGCAGGTTGACTGGGCAGTGAACGTGACTGTAGTGTGTTGCATGTTGTGGTTGCCATCGTTCACTACTGTGAGGTGTTGAGCAGGTGGTGTGGTGTTGTGCAGGTTGACTGGGCAGTGAACGTGACTGCAGTGTGTTGCATGTTGTGGTTGCCATCGTTCACTACTGTGAGGTGTTGAGCAGGTGGTGTGGTGTTGTGCAGGTTGACTGGGCAGTGAACGTGACTGCAGTGTGTTGCATGTTGTGGTTGCCATCGTTCACTACTGTGAGGTGTTGAGCAGGTGGTGTGGTGTTGTGCAGGTTGACTGGGCAGTGAACGTGACTGCAGTGTGTTGCATGTTGTGGTTGCCATCGTTCACTACTGTGAGGTGTTGAGCAGGTGGTGTGGTGTTGTGTTGTGTTGTGTTGCAGGTTGCTGCTGACGAGGGACAGTCCTACTGCACAGCTGCTTGTCATGGAGGTCCTGAAGCAGGTGATGAAGGCCGCACAAGAGAGCCTCGACTCTTGCAAGAAGAAGAAACTCAAAGGCACGTACATCATCATCATGTTCTACTTGAATGTCATCATATGTAACAAAACATTCATGTGTTCTCGCCTTGAAGGCAGAATTGGGGAAACTGTTAGACTCATATCTGGGAGAACCTGGTTTTCAATCCTGGTTTGGCCACCCCAATTTTGGTTTTTCCATGGTTTCCCAAAATCACTCTATGCGAATGCTGGTATGCTTCCTTACTACAGGCCACATGGATAATTTCTGACCCGATTCCTGCTGAGTGACTTGTTCTGTCTCTAATGATCTCCCTTTAAGTGATACATTAAGCCTGGTAGGTAGTGTTTCGATTTTAAGGTAGGACAACGTGGACAATATGAGAGGAGGCTGGCTGATGTGTAGTGAAGATGGCTATCCTACTGCGGGATTCAACTGTTGCTCCTCTCTGGTCTTGATAGTAGTTGAGGAGAAATGTCTATTATGGGTGAAGAGGAAGAGGTGACAGATCTCAGTGGGACAGAAAACAAGAATAACTCAAGTAGACCCACAGATCATCAGCATCAGCTATCAATCATGTTTCCCATGTGCGAAAAATATTACTCTGATTTTCCAAGAATAAAACCCAAATTGCTATGATAGCATGTAAGTTTGCTAATCTTACTGGCAGCAAAGGCCCTCTGTGTTCGGTGTTCATGACATGTAAATGTTGCCACCTGTTGTGAGATTTACACAAGACACATGCTGCAGTTTTTTGACAATTGTCTTCCCAGAGGGCAATAGTGTGCACTGAATTGTGCATGCATGCACGCATGTAGCCAAAGACACGAAGGAGCATGTCTTCATGATTCATAAATTAGCAGTTCATTTGATAAAATGAGTATGTGTCGTCCTTATAAAATATTACCTTGGCCAAATGTATATAATGAAAGTATGTATTTGACAAACTTTACTGGACCATTAAAGAGAAACTAAGCAGTAAAAATGAAG
Organism: Dryococelus australis; assembly: GCA_029891345.1. Taxonomy (NCBI): domain Eukaryota; kingdom Metazoa; phylum Arthropoda; class Insecta; order Phasmatodea; family Phasmatidae; genus Dryococelus; species Dryococelus australis. Next base: position 4,145,508 of record CM057008.1, read on the forward strand.
CTAGGCATGCCTTTTATGGTCCTAAAAATGGTAAATGACTTATGATTGATGGAGAAGTTCTTACGTACACAGAAGAACTGCAAAACAATGTTTTAGTGTCATACAAAATGTTACAAGTGACTCAGACAATTAATTAAATCTGGTAAGTGTTACTGCAATGTTATTAACAATCTTTGCAGGCGAAGATAATTACTACAATCATTGCATGCCCTAAGACTGTTGGTTTATTATTTTTTTTATAGTGTCAAGATGGCCATCATGTGTATATTGGGTAGCGCGAATGTAAATACCTAAGTGTAAAAACTAACAGAGAACTGCAGTTTGGATTTGGTAAAGTTTTGTTTCAGACTTGTTTGCATTGCTTTTAAAAAATATATAAAAGAAAATATTTAAAATATAAAATAATATGTAGTGTGTTAGTGAAATTTTTTTTCCCATTGTATTTTTTCTCGGACAGTTGTTGCACCAAAAATTTTTTTCACTCAGTTTTGCATAAATTATGCTACGAAATATGGTATTGGCCCCGGTAGCCTTATATTGTTGAGCACTGAAGAACAGCTGCATGAAATAACGTCTCAGTACATGAACTACAGTAGTAAGATTTGCTATTTGCCTTTCCTCTTCACCTTTTCATATTGTGCACGTCCATTTAGCTGTCAGAGATTCGACGGCATCATGTATCCTTTACCAGGTTCATTGAAATACCGCATATAGTGTACATGAAAGCTTGACCTTGTACACTTCCAGGGATGAGGCAGTGCCTGATGTGCACTTGACAAGAGGTCTGTGGGCACCTGATTTTTCGGGTAATTTTTCAGCAATAACATCACCTGAATTTCGGGTCTGGTAATTTTTATTCCTGAAAATTTTCAGGCCTAGCTTTAGTACTAGGGCTGGACAGATACCAATACTGATACATCAGCCGATAAACCCAAAATCGGTATCGGTTACAATCGGTCATGGTCCAACCAAATTGAAAATTACCACACTTTGTTATCTTGCAGGACATGTTTTCACAAATAAAGAATTTTATTTTTGCAGCCTAAAAACTATTTTCTTAATTTTATTTTTATCTTTTAGTTTCAGGTGAATAAAAATTAAATGGAAACTGATATGGTTGGCTTTGGTGTTGCTACATATTTAACTCTATATAAGTCATACCTGGTGAAATTTGGAAAATAAAACATAAGCTTATAATACTGGTATCAGCTTCTGAGGTAGTTAAAATTTGTTTGTAAAAAAAAAAATGTTACCACTGAATAATTTATTGTCGTACATTTTCTATCACGTAAACGTCAACTGTATATTAATCTATCGCTCCCACATTGTATATTGATATTTGGTATGCAGCGTTACACAGTTCATAAATTGAATACTAGCAAGATCGCGTTCTGATGTTTATTGTTTCATGTACGAATCCGATTCTATATATATTGAGCCAAATATTTGCTATTGTGTACACGTAATTATGATTCTGTCCATAAATGAGCGCCACGCTCATTTATGGACAGAATCATAATTACGTGTATTTTATTTATAAACGTACATTTCTTACCAAAAATGTTGGTGATATGACAAAAGTAAATAGTACATATTGAAGCATGGTGGAGAGTGCAAAGGGATGGAGCTCGAGAGAGCACTAATTCTCCAGTACTCAACCACCCAGTACAGGGTTTGGTCCCACACTGTACCTGGACACTGTTGGCATAGCACCGTACCAATACCAGTGATGGTCGGTGAGGTGAGGGTCAAACCTCAGATGCCAACACAAAGGAATGTACACTAAATCAAAGGAATTAGAGTACTCACAGTGCAGTACTCGTCGAAAGGCGCACGCACACGTGCAAGCATGCACACACACACACACAGAGTAAGACAACCATTTTCCATGCGGTTGCACGATCGCTACATTTCGCTAGCTAAGGGCCTTAAGGGAACTATGTTGCAGTGACCTGGGATTACCTGGTAAGTACAGGTTTTAGGAGAGGTTAGGTAGACGTAGGAGGTGCTCTAGGTGATGACGACTGGAGATGCTGCGTAGGAGATATCCTTCAGGGGAAAATGGTATCTAGGAGAGTGTCGTCGTCGTGGCAGGCATAGGATAGCCGGTCCTAAGTCAGGATGCCCTCTGCTTTCACAGCCAAGAGGGCATTGTAAGACTCTATTACCACCACAGTTTCAAACTCCGGCCTTCACAGCCTCTTCAGGAATGGATGAGTGACTCCGACGAGCCACCACGAGCAACTGCTCAGGCATGGGTTGATTCATCTTGATGCGTGTGCTGTGGGGTGCGACTACCTTAGAGGGTAGCACGGTGATGTTGATTATCCTACCAAGCCTAGCTCGGCCCTCCATGGCGAATACTAACTGTTCTCTTTGGCCATTTAGGCATAAGGGAGTTAGGTGTAGTATGAGGCCGCTTGGGGGCAGGTTTGCTACGAACTGGAGGGGAGTCAAACCCCAGAGTGAGGCAGAAGGAAGTGGCTGCCCGTCCAGGGAGCTCGATGCTCCTCACTATCAGGGTCGCCAATATACGGGATGCCAGCAATCCCAAATGGATGAAATGAGGTGAGGTTTAATCTGACGTGGTGGTGGGGTTGCGGGGTCTGATAGAGGAGATCTTTGCTGGACGAGTAGGTCGGCATGATGGGATGAAATCTGCAGTTCGGGGTGATACACTGTCTGGTTGTCTGGCTGGACCGGTTGTCCAGCTGGGCTGGGAGTCGAACCCGAGCAATTTTTCCTGATTCAAGTTTGATGGAGCATAATTTAAGGAGGACTGTACCCTCTGGATGTTTTATTCTAATCAAGCATCCAGACTGCAATTTAATGTTACTCGTGGTCTTCTGGTTTTGCCTAGCGGGGATGTTATGGGGAATAGCTTCATTCTCCTGGGCTAGAAGCTTTTCCTGCTCCTCATATTCCGCCGTTGGGTATCCCGGCCACTGGCCATCGAGCAGATGATCTAATGACGTGGAAATGTCCAGGGGAATAAATGGGGAAATGGGTCACGGAGCTTAATCATGACACCTTATTTGTGGTTCGTCCTCAGTCGTGGAGCTGACTGTAGCACGTGCTAGGGAGTGATGTTCCCTACGTCGTTGTTTGCTCTGTATTCCTCCTTTTCTACTGTATATCTGTTTACTAGTATGAGACAAGTTTATAAAGTACCACAGTAAAGGGAAAAGGGGTTCGTTAACTACAATTAACAGAACGCAAAGAGGTAAGTTAGATGTGGTGTTTTATTAAGGGGATCGAGCAAACAACCTGGAGCAAACCAGCAAAATATAATTAGTACAATTAAAATTGCCTGGGTAAAGCACTGGAGAAAATACAATACGTAAATAATGTGAACAACAGGGTCAGGCAAAGGTGAGCCTGAGATGGAGCAAGCTATAGCATGCAACTTAACAGCGGCTAAGCAAATCAAAATATATAGCTATGCAACTTTTACAGCGGCTAAAATTTTAAGGGGAAGCTAATCAGGTATGCAATACGAAACGTGATGCTTGTTACCGTGGTGTCAAAGGAAGTTGACTGGGGTAAGGATTACTGAGTTTAAGGCAGGTTATACCTGTAGCTGGAGTTGTCTCACTTGCAGGTCTTCGGTGATGTGCAGGTCTTGAGAGAGTCTTCGCAAACTGACGAAGACCTTAAAGCACAGGTTAAGGTAGGAAGGTTTAAGGTAGGAGGTAGAGTGCCCTTGATCAGGCAGAAAGGAAAGTCTTCTCTGACTGGGTAAGCGGATGATAGTCTTTGAGGACTAAGGAGGTGTGCAGAAGAGTCCTCGCAGACTCATGGATAGGTGAGTCCTTACGGACTGAGAAGGCTAAGAAGAGTCTTTGCGGACTCAGGGTAGACCAAAAGTCTTCAGCAGACTCAAGTCTTTGCAGACTGGGGTGGGCTCGCATCCTCTTCAGTCACAGAGCCCGGCGCATCTGCCAGGGCTGGCTGCTGGGGTTGTATTTATACTGAATTTTCACTTATCAGCAGTTCTTTGGGGTTCTGGGGGTAGCGTAGCCTTTCACCATGGGGGCGTGTTTATCGGGGTGCAGGAGCGCTGCGCTTTTCTTATTGCCCCGTGTGGAGACGATGACAAATTTAAATCCCTGTTTCTAAGGCAGTCTGGTTGTGACGTCACAAGGTCACGGGGGCACGGGGGTGCTGCCATCTCTCGTGATTGTAGGAACTTCTTCCAGAGCTAGCCATGAGTAGTAGAATTCTTAACAATATTTATTATAGCGGGGGTGTCGTTTGCATGCATAAATCTGGGTGTGCAATGGATATTGTAATTACGCACGTAATTTACAATGATGTAATCTGTTACCCAGGCTTGTGGGCTTTATTAGCGCAATACATATTTTCTGGTTTGCAGCTTACATATTCCACCCCGATCACATGTGGTGTGTAGATGGGGCGAAGTTATCCATAGAGCACGCATTCTTACTATGCGGCATGCCGGCATGCGTCAACCTTTAAAGTGATCGCTGGCGATCATGGGTGCTTCGAGGGGTGCGGGGGGCTTGGCTCTGCCTTGTAGATGTGTAGCTGGTGATGTTACATGCATGGACAATGGATGCCTTATCTCACCTGTTTGCTCAGCACCTTGGGTGCAGAACTTTGGAGCTCAGGGCTCTCGAGTAGGCTATGACCTTTAGTGATTGGCCAGCGTCTCCAGCGGCGCCAAATTCAATCTGGTGCACTCTTCTGCTAGCGTGTACGGTGAAATAAATAGCTTCGGTTTGGGAATGGTGATGACTATATGGTTTTCTGTGTATTTTGTGTGACAGTACATGCTAGAAGTACGGGGTTGAAGGTGTGTTGAGTCTCTGTCAACGACTTGGAGCTCCCAGTGTCCTGCCTCCAGTACTGAGGTTAAACTTGCCCATGTAGCTAGCCACCTGTGGATTGGGCAAAGTCGTGATTCTGTAGTGTGCTTTCTCTAGTACAAATTACGTAACTTGTTAATGTATATAAAGCAGTTGAATGTAATATACGCACAGAACATGCGCACTGTATTTATATATTTGTAAACACTGCCATCCTTATTCATCTTCTGTTTTTTTGTGGTTATGTTCTTGACAAATACTGCATTTGTAACTATTGGGTAAGGTTGGTGATTGTAGCCGGCAGCTTATGTCACAAAACCAGTTAAGAATGCCAAAAATATTTGCTGTTTTAGGTTGTGCCCTGGAAGTTGATAAAGTTAGTTTTTTTATAAACTAACCAAAGTGCTAAACTTCAATGTAAACATTTAGTGAGTGGGAAAAGACATGTCGTGTCATATTCACAGTGATTTATAGGGCATATATTGTATAAGGAATTGTACGTAACATTTTTTTTTTTTTTTTGTGTTTATTGAATTTTTTTTCCACATCCAGGCATTTAGGTGTATTTTAAAGTTATTCAGACACAATATAAAAATTACAAATGAATTGATTTGTATCGGCACTATTTGCAGAATTGGCCACAAAGTATCGGTATCAGTAGAATCTGAAAAATGTGGTTTGGACCCACCTCTATTTAATTTAATAAAGAGTTATGAGTAATTCTCCAAGCACATCTCAGTTGCTGTATTATAAACTTGTGGTCACCAAATACATACTATCTTTAATATTTACTAATCCTAACACATTTTTGATACACCTTATCTACAAAGAGAGTTTCTACAATTCTTATTTGCAATAACAGTGCACGCCATGTTTAATACGCAGCACTGACTTTAGCATCTACGCGTGTTCCCACTCCCCTTCCTTACAAAATTTGGAAGTTGTGTTCTACACCTGACCTTATTTGCAGAAGGTGCTTGATATGCTTGATTGTGTTAAAACATAAACCTTTGAGTTGGAGTTTCATCTTCAAGAAGAGGGTGAAGTCTGCAGGAGCTAAATATGTTAAGTAGGATGGGCGCAGAAGTAAGACCACATTGTTTCTGACAAGAAACTCACATTTAAGGAGAGTTAAGCAGTAGGGTTTTTTGTTGTCATGAAGCATCCAGTTTTTTGTACATCACAAAACCGGATGCTTTCACGAAATGTCTTCTCTATGACACTTTAAAATGCGGCAGTATAATGCACTATTGATGGTCTGGCCCCCGGGGATTAACTGTGGTGTATACATGTAACCAAGCTGTCCTCACACCTGAGTTTCTCACAGGAAATAATGTGATATTGCTTCTGCACTTATCCTACTGCCTGGATTTATATTCTGTGGACATCATCTCATCTCAAAGATGATGATCTGTTTCAAAGATCACCATTTTGACACGATTGCAGAGATCCAGTACGTATGTCAGAAGATGCTTAGCATGCTTAGAGAAGAAGACTTCCAGGACACTCCAGAAGTGGTAAGAACACTGGGAGCACTATATTGCTTGTCAAGGGTACTCCATGTTGGGAAATTATAGTGTGTAAACGTAGATAGATAAATTAAGTACTTTGTTGTAAATAGAGCTAGTCTGAATACTTTTTGATACCACCTCTTATGTATCCAGTGTGCCGTCTCGAGTCCAAACCTTATGTAGTTATGGATATCTTCTGTTGGCAAAACTGCCTTCAATATTGTTGTACGTGATACTGCACAGGTAGCCTGTATGCTCAACGGTGGGGATATGGAGGAGGAAGTGAAGGGTAGAGTAGCGAGCTGATGTGTGAGTGGTGGTGGTGTTGCAGAGATGGTGCCGGCAAACCAGGAGAGCGAGGTGTCGCAGGAAGTGGACCTGCTTGGCGAAGGGGGAGCCAGCGGAGACATAATCCCAGGCAAGAGCTTGGTGTTTGCCGTGCTGGAAGTGTGCCTGTGCCTGCTTGTGCGACAGTTGCCCGCCCTCAACCCCAGCCCCGTGCCCCCTGCTGTCATCACGCGCACCCCACAGCTACCTTCTGAGCAGGCGGGTTGCCTCGTCGCGGCTGCCCTCACCTCCATGGAGGGACTTCCACGACTCTGCTCTCCCAGAGGTACTGCCCGCTGTCTCTGACTGGTGTATCTACTCTTAACTAGGCACCAATTTAGTATAGTACAGGCTGTTTGCTTTTAATCACAGTTTTTCAGATACCGATACTAAGTATCGCGATTGGCCGGTACTAAACTTTTTTTTTATGTATCTGGATTGGGTATGGTATTGGACAGATACATCAGTATCGGTTATAGGCAATGAAATTGGGTTATTACTTTCTTTACACACAATACGTTTTACAGTATTGATCACTTGTGCAATAATTTCTTCACTCACATTCATAAACAAAATAACCTTCAACCCGCATGCCTAAAATGTAAACAAGTTGGAGTTTGGCCATAGATGCTGTACATGAGAAAATAATTTTGCTGCTGTGCAAGAGAAAAATTTCTTAGTAGTTTGCACGCCCACCACAGTGCCACAAGTCCTCATTGATAGACGTAATTTTGTGTAAGGGTGAATACATGCTAAACCCGTCCAGCAAGGTCAAGGCCGTCCAGTCATGTCAAGTCCATATAGATGCGTCAACAGGAAAATCCAACACGCCAACGTCCCCTTGTGCTGGATGAGCGCGCGTATTGTAAATTCACAGAGGCAGCGCCTCAGTCAAATCCGGTTAGAGCCAGTCCAGTCAACTGGAAGGAGAACCAAGCCGGTCTTGATTTTCCATTGAGTTAGGCCAATTCCGGCTCATCAACACGTGTGCCGTATGCATAAAATCGTAGTAGTGAGTGTGTTTGTTTCCTAGTCGTAAAATTTGCTGTGTTGTGAAAATTAATTGTAAAAAATTAGTAGAATTAGTGAGGGAACGTGAAGAGATTTATAATGTGAAGCACCCAAACCACCACAACAGAGACATCATTGCTGGAGTTTCGAAGGAAACGAGAGAACATTTAGAAGCAACTGGTAAGATATTTGCAAAATACCTTAAATTTATAACCTTAATAATGGCATGTATGTTTATGTAACATGTATTGTTCATAATACCTTTAAGAGAGCACGTACAAATATTGGTATGGTTGTGTGTGTGTATATATATAAAATCAAGCAATATGATCATTTAGCCTAGGTGCAGATCCTGTTGGCGAATTGATATAGTTACTCAAAGATTCTCTGATTCTAATGGCCTCTAAACTGCCTCTTAGATCGGCAGTAGGGTGAAGAGGACGAAGCTCGTTCAAGTCTCCCATATCTTCAAGAAATCTATTTTCGAACACATTGTCCCCTTCAGTTTGTCTAATATAATTATGCAAAACACAAGCACTTCAAATTGACACCTCAGCCATTTCTACAGCAGTTGCAATTGGTGTCTGGAAAATACCAAACTTTTTGGAGAGTATGCTGAAAGCACATTCAGCAGTGTGGTGTGCAATGGAAAGTCTTGTCATTAAAAATGCATTTAGGGATGTCCAATTGTCTTCTCGCGTATGGTCTCATTAAATTGGCGCAAAGCAGGAAGGCCTCATCACCAACAAAATAAAACGGGATTATTGCATTTGTTCCCGTAAGTTCTTGAGAACTAGGGATGTGGAGTTTAGTATGCACAAATGCTTTTCCCATTGACAAGTCATTGAAAACGTTGCTGTCGTTATTTCTGCCATAACATCCAACATTGATTATGAAGTTACAATGTGCATCAGCGACAGCCAATAAAATGATAGAGTGAAAATGTTTATAATTAAAATACTGTGAACCTGCATGTGGAGGACACTGAATGATTCAGCTAATCTGAGCCAATCGTGAGCTGTCAGTATAGGTATGTATGTCGTTTGTAGAATGGTCCATATCACTGCATTGAGCTCCAGGACAATGTCATGAACAGTACTCACCCCTACATGATAGGTGTAGCTGCGGGATGAAAATTTTTCTCCAGTTGCCACATACTGTATCTCCAAACGAAACAAACATTAATATTAAGTATTTTAACATGTGATACATAGTGCATTGTCTCAGAGCAAACCACAAAACTGTTAATTACAATAATTACTGCCTAATCATATTGTAGGCATTATTAATAATACTCTGTATATAATATGAAACTTTAATTTATTCAGTTATGTTAATGTTTACTGATAACAATTGTTTCAGATGTGGAGGTAAAACCAAATGGCAAAACCTCAGAAGCAACTACAATGAGGGAATGGCGTAAACTGAAGACACCAGCTTCTGCTTTTGAGGTTGACGGGGCACAGGTCAGCTGGCCATTTTTTTCAGTGCTGACTTTTCTAGATGACAGCTTGCGAATGAGACGAATGAAACGGAACATTCCAGATGTTGGCAAAGAGGCTCCGACGATGATGGACAGTACACAAGAGGCTGGGGTTTCAGAAGAATGTGTATGGACTGATGATTGCGTGACTCAGGATGAAAATAGTGCGTGTTGTAACACCCCATGCGATCCACGGCAACAAGAAGTGGCAGCATCTGGACCTTCAATGCTCATGGGTGGGACTTCAATTTCATGTACGAGAAAAACCAAGCATGTTACTCCTGCGGACGACATAAACAATCAGTACTTACAAAACTAGACAAACTTTTGTCCGCTTCTAGCGACATTAACGACCCAGATATATTGTTCTTCATAGGTTTTCTGCCACAAATTAAGAAGTTAGATTCTCTAGAGAACCTTAACTTTAAGTTGGAGCCGACTGCGCATTCGTCAATGTCATATGACTCATTCCAGTCATCACACACTGCAGTTACGCAATATATCAATACATCGCCTTTCTTTACACAAGACATTTATGGTATACAAGAAACACAATCTCATGGTTAATACAAATACTGACACCGACCTCTGTTTGTGTTTCAAGTTTGCTCACTCTCAATCATGTGCATTTAAAGACACTATTGTGTGTATTTATTAGAGGCAGTGGTGTGTTTATATGTTCCATTTGTTCTTACTTTGTGTATTATGTGTGTTGTAATAAATAAACACATGTATTATTTATGTGTGTATTTACCTTAGAAATATGCCTAACCAATGCTCTGATTGTATGGCCTGACGAGAGCTTGTGTTTTCCTTAACTATTTCATCCCATACCAAGTCGAGTTTCACAAACGTTTCATACTTCATCCAGAAAAAGTAGTAAAATTTTAATGGATCATTTACCAAGTACGGAAACAAATGTGCGAATGCACCATAAATATCCCTCCTGACCCACAACATTTTTTCCAGCGGATTATCCGTCGCAACACTATAAATTTCACGAGCGCAACTTCCAATTCAACACCACAATGTCAACTACCTTCTACCCAGCCGTCCTCCATTAGGCGACTTGACTGAACTGGATGGGTTGTGTTTGAAACCGCACGACTTGACTTGACAGACCTAGACGTTTTTGGATTGACTGGTTCGGTTTGCAAGTACCCTAACATGTTGCTTGGTTTTGCTTCCTCAAGTCACGTTACCATCTGCAGAATAGTAATTGCGCAATGTATATTTGTGAACAATGCAACATAATACGAATTTTCCATCACAAATGTTTTGCAGGAGAGAAATTAAGTTGAAATTTATTATGTTTGTACTGCATCGAGATTTAACAATATTTACAGAAATACAAAAATTTAGTGTGGCCTATACTTGAAATATTAAGTATTCCTAATTTTTCATCAAAAGCTTCTTGTGCTGCCTCTACATTCCAAAATACATGTATCATGGACTGAAGTGGAAAATTTCATCTCGACCTGCTCTTGGTGGCGATAATATTGAAAAAAATATCTGCTTTTCAATTTTCATTATTTCTCATATTTCTGCATAATAGTGGTGATCTGGAACAAATAAACAAAAGGAAAGGGCATTGGTAGTGGGGTATCGGAAGAAACATGGTATCGGAACAACTCTACTTTTAATTAACATTTTTGAAAGTCTGGGTTATTATCTACTTTTTTTCTCATTTAGTATCCTTCTGCCATATGTAAAATCTTCATTCTCATGAGCCTAAAGACTTTATTCATGCACCAGTCAAGTGGAGATGTGAAATTGTTTTCAAACATAATTGCTGTTGCTAATTTTCAAATTCATGCTCTATTGTACATAAAGCAAGAGACCATCAATTTGTTTTAACATGTATTAATACATTTGACACGTGACAGGCTGGGAATAGCTAAAGGCGACATCACAGTCTGGAACTGTTTAGATTCGTGTCAGGTCAGAAACACGATGGTAAACGGCCGTCCGCTCTAATGGCAGGCTGGGGCCCGTCCAGTGTACAAGGTTGAACATGTGGCTTAGTGGCTTGGTACAAGGTCTAAAACTGGTTGGGCGGTCCGATGAGCGAAATGACTCACGGCCTGGTGGTTACCTGTATAGGCGTTGGTTCGGCCGGACTTCTGCTCCATTGATGGTTGTTGTTGCCAGCTACTGGTGTTGTCGGAGGAGCTGAGTGCCCCAGAGATGCTGCTGCTGCCAGCTACTGGTGTTGTCGGAGGAGCTGAGTGCCCCAGAGATGCTGCTGCTGCCAGCTACTGGTGTTGTCGGAGGAGCTGAGTGCCCCAGAGATGCTGCTGCTGCCAGCTACTGGTGTTGTCGGAGGAGCTGAGTGCCCCAGAGATGCTGCTGCTGCTAACACTGGTGTAGGTCTTGGCATGGCTAGTACTTCGGTACCCTCAGAACCATGGATTGGCTATTCTGAGTGGCACGTCTTCTCCTCGGGATGGTGGAGTCAATGGGATGAGGTGTCCCAGGTATCTTCTGCAGGACTGAAAACAGAGGAGTGGAGTGAGCTGGGATGTGAGGCCTCTCTAGCTGACGGGTGGCGAGAGCTCGGTCCTGTAGGTTGTCTCTGCAAAGTGCAGACGAAGATAGGGTGCAACTCCAGGTAGTCTTAGAGGCGGCAACGGCCTGTCTCCCTGCCACTTATTTTTTAACTCCTGTGGGTATAAGGCATGGATGGGTACTATGACCGGCCTTGCGAGAGAGAAGCAGGTGACGATAGTCTCTATCTCAAGTGTTCTGCCATAGCCGAAGCTGAGCTGACACAGCGTAATCTGGTCCCCAATCGAAAACAAATGGTGCAATGGTAGGAGAGGTGGGTTTTCTCTGAGGCGTTCGACAAGAACTGTGATGGGAGTGGGTCCAAAAGTGGTGAGACCTCCAGAACCAGTCAAATAATCCCTCCGGCGACACAGTAGCGTGGTGAACGGAGTACAAACTGGGCTGGTTGGCTAACCTCTTTGTGGGGGGATCTTTCTAGTGGTTTTGGCTCTCCCTTTCTGTACATCGGAGTGCACAGAATGTGTGGCCATCGAGCATGTGTGTTGTTTAATTTACGAGTCCATGAGGGGGAGCTCGCAGTCCTACACTAACTCAGAAAATCAGTTGGCAAAACCCAGTCTCCTGCTTTACTCTTTTGGGTGTGGTATTTACGTGGGAGTAGCACAGTCACCTGATTGATACTCAAGAGTAAGAGATAACTGGTGTTTTATTGCCAAGAGAAATATACACTGTGGCCCATACTTCCTCCTAATTACCTTAGGCTGACCGAAAATACTAACTACGCAAAGCCGAGTGAAGGGGACCGGGTTCTAGGCTGGAAGGCAGATTCGACTAGGTAGCTAGATAGCTGACTATCTACTCTGTTCCATGTCCTAAAGGGAATTAGGGGGCTCACTTCCTGAAGGGCTGTGGGGTGCTGCCATTACCAGGGGTAAGCTGCAAGGGGGATTGATGACTTCTTTGGGGGTTGCAGACGAAAGGCTCCTAGAAGGTCTGGAAGGTGTTGGTGTTGTAGCTAAAGAGCTTCTGGTAGTCTGGAAGACATTGATATCAGCAGAAAGCTGTCAGGATGGTCCTGGCTCTAAGAAGAGCAGATAAACAACTGATGTTTCTGGACTGTGCACTGATGTATATTACGCTGGTCCGCCCTCGTCTGGGCTGCAGAGGTGTGGGCGGTCAAGTTATTTGCTAATGGGTGGTGCTAAGGATTGTCTGCTGCGGCGTCTGCTAATGGCCCAAGTGTTGCAGGTGGCATGCCATCTCTCGGTGCGCCCTTGAACTACTTGTCCAGAGAGAGTGGTTTCGGCTGCTTGGCCGCTAGCTCACTCAAGCTTCGAAGGGGAGGTTGGCATTACTTTTTGACCACAGCGAACAGTACAAAACTGACGTGTCTATTAGTCACCACGACAAGGGACATAACCTGTATACACTCTGGTAGGTGTAATACTGGTTAGGGCCCCGCCTGTGGCGTCTTGGAGTATCGCACAGATTAGACAAAGTCGGTTGCATATATGTCATGAAAGCATCACGCATCACGTTACACTAGCATCATTAAGTCAAGACTTAAGGTCGTACACTAAATCTGTCAAGAGATGGAATAGTCAAGGGATGTGAGTCTGAAACATGATGCAAGGAAAGGAACACCACACAAACAGAGGGTATTTTTTTAATCGCAGTGCACACGTATGAATTGTGAAACTGATGTTAGCATCCTGACTCGGACACACATGAAAAGACATGTCTTGCTCCATTTCTGTGCATTATACCTTAGTTATAAAGTAATAGTGATTTGGAAGACTCAGGGGAAAACATGACTGAAGAGGAAGTAAACATAAAAGCATTGCAGGCATTGGATAAGTTTCCAGTGATTATGATTATTCATTGTGACGTGTGCCGCTTTCCAGTATTATTACTAATCTACTACGACTCATCAACCTCACATATTTCTATGCAACCCGAGGAAGGGTCAAACCTGGTAACACCATTCACAAGTGCCGTTTAGATTGCCAGTATCTTTGACGACAATTCTAGACATGTGAATGAAACATTAGGCAAGCGGCCAAGAAACACCAACCCCCACACCGCCTTGAGAGTCAAGCCGCCACCTGCCACAAAGCAGCCAGAAGGCGGCCGAACCCTACCGAAGCCAAGTGCCGGGCAGAGAAGAGTTACCCCCACCTGGCCACGCACTAGAGGGACGTCACGAGGCGACGTCACACCTCCCACTCCAGTCCCGGCGTGGACCTGATCAGTGCACTTTAAAAGACAGTGCACAGCCGAAAACAGGAGTGATCGTCTCCAGTAGTTCAACACTTCAAGTACTGGGGTTCTCCACTGAATATTAGGCCCTCATGGCCCTCTCCAAGAACTCCAGAGGCTTCAGCCAAACCTACCAGCATCTCCAGAGGCTGCCACCACCAACAACCAGAAGCTCCAGAGGCTTCTCTCAACAGCCACCAGGAGTTCCAATGGCTCGTACCACCAGCCAGCAGCATCCCCAGAGTCTGCCGTCAATGGCTACCGCCAGCTCCAAAGGTTCTGCAGCATCTACCACCAGCTCTTCAGCAGTAAGCCTTCAGACACCACTACCACACACTATGTTGTTCCTCCTGGTTCGACAACGGCCACTACTTTCTGGTAGTAGCAACTACACCCATTGCCATTAAAAGTACTGGCACCTTTTTTTTCTTAAAGTCTCTTCGAGACATCCTGTGTTAGAGTAGCTGCGACTGAGTTGTTTTATAGCTGTTGTAGTCATTCTATACCAAGTTAGTTTAGGAGCAGGAAGTTACCTCCACCTGTTTTACCATAGGTTACTCCAACCATGTTTTGCTTGGTAGGAGATAGTACGTGCCACCTTGTTTATTACTATGTAATAAATATGTATTGTTCCTATCCAAGGTGTATTTCCTACTTGCACCACACGTTGACAAGCAGCCAGCCTGCCTAGTGCAGAACCCAATATTCCAGCAGTCGGCAGCAGCAGTCAGACACCAGGGCTTGGGGCCAGCACCAATGGTACCCAACCACTCCTGCATTTTGAGAAACAGGTTAGGAGTCAGGTGGGCAAGGTAAGGAAGCCTGACAGAGTAAGTAAGGTGTGCTCGTAGTCCCAGACTTTATGCCAAGCTGGATGCCAACTCGACCTACTCTGCATAATTGAAAATCCCGGTATTCGAACAAGGATAGTTTTCAATGTATGGTGAGAAATTTCTAATGGAATTAACTGCAGTGATGATTAAAACATGTGTTTATTATTAACAAACTATATTTTGTAATAAATTTTTTAAAGTATAATAGCATAAAGTGGTATCTTTCTTCTGTGTTAATAGGGTTAACGTGGTGGTATCATCTGTGCATGCAAAGTTCAAATTAATAGAAAGTATCTGCAAAGTTATACATAATGCTTTTAGGACAGCAAAAAGTGCCAATTACAAGCTAATATGTATGCTCCATGCTGCACACATGATAAGTTAAAATTATGAACCTATTTTTCTCTTTCTCATACTTAGATCCCATAAGATATATATTAAAATTAGAGGTGGGTTCAAACCACATTTTGCAGATACAATCGACTCTCGATCTATCATTATTCAGGGGACTGCCAAGAAATGTCCATACATGTGGGATTTCAGTAGATGAGGTTTCTGACGTACATCAATAAAATACAACTTATAACCTTATAAAACTTTATGTTGAGTGTATAGTAAGAGCTCTACATTATCTGTGAATAAAGTTTAAAACATCCAGTGATCGCTGACACATGCTAAGATGACTAAGTAGGTATGGGACAGGATGGTAGTCTTGAGAAAGACTCAGGATGAGTCCACTACAGTATATGGACGTAACTGCAGAGGGGTGTAAGGTTACGGGGTATGTAGCAGATATCTCCTAACTGACGTAGCCTACCCTACCACAAGCTTGCCTGATGTGTACTGGGGGAACTTCTGGGTAACGTGTACTGGCACTGCTGTAACAATAGCGTAGCCTAATGTGTAAGAATGGGGAAGTGCCTGAGCACGCGTACTGGACACTGCAATCTGGTCAATTCCTGAGTGGCGGGCGCTGGGATTGAAGACTGACTAAGAGACGTTCACCGTCTCAGCTTTTATACTAATAGAGGACTGCTGCCCTACTCTCATTGGTTGGTGCCACTAGGGCGAGGGGTGGTCGGTGAGCGAGGATGCGAATGCATGACTTGCCTGTGTGATATCACCGGCCGGCTGGAAGGGGATGTGAAACCAAAGACAAACTATAATTGCTTGTCCTCTAAGCATGGGTATGGTGGATCTGTAAATAAAAAAAATCTGTGAGGCAGACAGTACAATCTCACGTATTGACGTAGTAAAATTAACCTTCAAACTCCGTGCAAGGTACCTTATGGATGGAGCTGAAGTCATTAAAATTACAATATTCAAAGAGCATCATGCATTATCAATTTGATATCTTTACAGTCTTTAATACATAATAATTAAAAATCACGTCCTCTGATTTTCTATCTCGTGAGTTACACCGCACTCTGCTCCGTGCTTACGTACCCATTAATAGGCGGCAAAAGGTGTCGAATAGGTCCTTTTTTTTTACCAGTTTATTCACAAGATGCATCTCTATTGAAATAAATTAATATAAATCCTCAGATTTCCCTGCAAGACATTACTGAAAATGAACTTTACACATATAATACAAGTCGCTTGATGTTCAAACAATTTTTATTGACAAGGGGAGGTCAAGTATATGCCTCTAGGCATATAATTTTATTCGCGATGATGCTGTCCCTTGAGTTTAATATTATGGTTTAAAATCATGTTAATTTTACGCCAGATACAATGAAACACCTACCTTATGGGGAAATAATGAATTTTAATCACAAAGAAACATCTTTGCAAATCATAATTTCTTGTTAAAATGTTTTGCATAATATTTTCAGGCAAAACCATTTGCTTTGAAATACAAGTGATGATCGGTGCAACTATTTTGAGTGACGCATAATCTTGATAATATTTCTATGTTTGCCAGGCACACATTTGCTCTAGGCCGTCATGCGAAGGCAAGTGTGCGCAGTCAAGAGACTTGTTTTTTCTTTTGCTAGACACCAGCTTCCCCTCATGATGACATGTGAGGGGAGGAAGAAAAGTGCACATCTTAGAGAGAGAGAAAGAAGGGTGATAGAGAGAATGCTAGGTCGCCACACTGGTAGTTATAGGTAACCACTTCCCCTCTTATCAGGCATGTAAGGGGAAGTAGCAAGCCAGTCTCGCTTGTTGCACCACGCCGCAGTTTCGACAGGCATCTTAGGAAGACAAGACACTACACTAAGTGCTGGAGAGCAGTTATAAATGGCAGCACGCTTGATGTATTTCACATCCTGTTACCAGCTTAATAATGATAGTTGCAGGAAATATAGGTGAAGGAACCTTAAATATACTTTGATTGACACACTATGCGATAAATGGTACAAACTGTTTGTTAACATTATTTACATAGGAATTTTGCCAGGACCACACGAAATTTGTTGGTGGATGCGGTTTATCGATACATGCAATAACAATTAATTGATAGACGACTATATTACCAATTCCAATACTTTGTGGCCAATCCTGCAGATAGTGCCGATAGTACGTATATATAAAGCAGACGAATGTAATAAACGCACTGAACATGCGTGTAGTATTTATAAACACTAGCATCCTTACTATGCTGCTGGCTACAATCACCAAACTTGCCGTCTAGTTGCAAATGCCATATTTGTAATTTTATATTGTGTCTCAGTAACTTTAAAATATCCCCCAAACTTAACTTTTTGTGTTTACATTGCAGTTTAGCACTTTGGTCAGTTTATAAAAAATTTCACTTTAATCAAACTCTGGGGTACAATCTAAAACAGTAACTATTTTTGGTGTTTTACTTTCATCATATCACCAACATTTTTTGTTAGAGATGTTCATTTATAAACCAAATACACATAATTATGATTTTTTCCATGAACGAGCGCCACTGCTATAGCGTATCTTTGGCTCAATAAATATTGAATCAGATTTGTATGTGAAATGATAAACATTGGACCTTGCTACTAATTGATTTATGAATCATTTCATGCTGCAACTACGTAAAAAAAATATTGATATACATTGTGGGAGCGATAGAACAATAGACAGTTGACGTTTACTTGATAGAAAATGGACGACAATTTTATAGCGGTAAAACATTATTTTTTACAACCTCAAAAGCAGATACCAGAATTATAAGTTTAATTACATTTTATGTTACGAATTTCGCCAGGTATGACTTACATAGAGTTAAATATGTAGCAACACCAAAACCAGCCATGTCAATTTGACGCACGACGTATTCCTGGGCATTTACGACTGGCACTCTACTTGACTTCGCCCCATCTTTGGAATGCAATACTCATGAAAGGGCAGGTCAAGAAAAACCAACAATACTTGAAGTGGGACACATGCCTACAGGGTTCTTTGGCATCGTAAAAGCTATTACAGACACGTGCAATTAGATTGTACTGTTTTCCCAGATTCACCAAGAAGCCTGATGCGTGATGTCCTGTTGAATAAAAAACTTACATGCAGTGAGACTGGATTTTGTGTGGCTTCGGCATCAGATGCACCTTGATGTGCTGGGGTTCTTGCATAACTTAGTCCTGGCGAGGTGCTGGGGCATGCCCGTTGTACAGGACAGGCCTGTTAGCTTTGTGGCAGGGCACAAAGTCTGGTTCTGACAGCATGATCTTTCGTCGAAGATTCCCTGCCTTCAAGTGTGTACCCGGACGACAGACGTGATTGTTGGATGGGCCAGCAGTGGGCGCGTTGGCACCAGGTATGGGTGTGAAGGGTTGACTTGCACTAGGTCGTGTAACTGGTGTAAGTACAAATGGGATCAGGAAGGTGATAGCTTCAGTGGACCATTGGTCTGGCTGGCTGAGGTAGGCAGTAAGCCTTGGGTGCACTTCTGAGTCGACTCATTCTGGTTCAGAAAATAAATCCTTACGTACCTCTAGTATGACGGGGTGTTGCAGGTGATGTAGTCCCTGAGTTTGTTTCTTTGGACTGTTTAGTAAGTGAAGCTACTAAGGCAGGGGTCTGCTCCTTCAGACCATGGCGTTTGGAGTAGGTCATTGGGAGAAACACACACCCTTCACTTCGGCAAGGTCAGGCAGGATCCTTGTGCTCTATACAGTGTGTCAAACAATGTGTGGGCCATCGACTAGGCGGTCACTTTATTCCAACACCTGGCATGGATGCGCAGTGCATGTTGCAATTCAGGCCTTGCCGTCAAGGGTCACTGCATGGGTGTTGTTACGGCCGAATCTTCTTGATCTAGGGAACACCCCCATTTCTGGCACAAAGGTGCAGTGGGAAGGAAGTGACCACCAAACCAACAAACTGGTCCGAGAGCATTGTTCCTGTGTGGGCTCTACCGTTCTACCTATGGCGTAGATATAATGGGTGGCCATACTTGATGCGTGTAGGGTAGCAGTAATGTGTTTTGGCTCGAATGAGAATATTCCTGGGATCACCTGTGTTGACCTTGTATCAACAAAGTCAACTGGGATGGTGTTATTCTACAGGAAGTGTACTACTCAGGATTGCATCAAAACAAACGTTTTATTTACTTATAAGGGAAATAACTTGTGTTGATACAATACCTCCTACATTGGCATGAGCATCCACCAAGAAACTGACTACGCTATGCCGGTAGAGGCGACAGGTGATGAACTAACGATGAGGAGAGGGTAGACTACTGCTGTGATAACAACTTCTAACTAGCTATTGCTGGATCCTATTATTGTCAAGAGGGGGTCGCTGTGTCTAGTGTGTAGACGATGGAATAGAGTAATTTAGGTTGACTAAGCAGGATGTGGCAGGAAAACCCTTGGTTAGAGCTTACAGAAATTGGAGTATTCTTCTGGCTCAAAGGTGCAGTGAAGGAGGGAAGGTGAGCGAGGAGAAACTACAGTAAACCTGGCGACTAGCGAGGTGGGTGTATCAATGCTCAACATAAGCGAAGGCTTGTCAGTGTCTCAGCAATGGGTGCTATACGAATGAAGACTAGTCTGGAGGTGAGCAGCAGCTCTCTTTTTATAATAAATCCTGGCCGCTACTCGGTGCTGGTTGGCTGGCGTCTCGTAGGCGAAGGGTGGTAACAGCCGGGGATGCAGGTTGGGGCAGTGATGATTTTCTGAGGTTGATATCAATAGGGAGGGGAGGAAATCTTGTACAGCAGCAAAGCGGACAACCTCGTAAAAAACAATGCATCTGCCGACATTTTAGTATTATTCAGACTGTTCTCATTTTGATGTTGGCTTAAATAAGCTTATGAGAGACTCATGTCTTCTATAGATTTTTTTGTTTACATTACTTAGGAAGCAAACATTCATACTTCACTGTTCACAAACTGAGACAGATTAGCAAAGATAGAAGTGTCTTAGTTTTTAGTGCAGCAGTTTTTAATTCATAAAGCATATTCTGGTTGCAGTAATTTTGTATTACAAATTTAATTATATTTAA
This sequence comes from Dryococelus australis, assembly GCA_029891345.1. NCBI lineage: Eukaryota > Metazoa > Arthropoda > Insecta > Phasmatodea > Phasmatidae > Dryococelus > Dryococelus australis. The sequence goes on from CM057008.1 coordinate 4,165,699, forward strand.
AATTGTGTTTTTTTTTAAAAGGAACTGTTTTAAATATATTATACCATAATATGTAATCCAATCTACTTATACTTCTAAAGTAATGTGAAGATAGAAAAACATTCCAGTGGGAGCAAAAATCCTTTTTAGCATTGATGAATGTATTATAATTTATTGATCACTGGGGTTTTGAAAAATACAGTCACAGGACTGAAAGACTTGAGGTAGGGAGCTTGCAGTGTTGTACTCGTTATAGTTTCTTAAGCATAGCTATGTAAATTCTTATTTGTAGAATAAATAAACAATTATTTATACTAAATACTGAATAGCTACATGAGTTATGCTGCAGCTGTACAGTAGTTTCTGAGAGGAAACAGTAAAGTGTGTGTGTGTGTGTGTGTGTGTTTCAGGGGCTGTGTCTGTGTTGCCCACCATCCTGTACCTGACAACGAGCGTGGTGAAGGAGTGTGCGACTAAAAGCGTGCATGACCCGACAGTGCTGGCCACATCTGTGCCGGTGTCTGTGGCACTGCACACGCTGCGCACGCTCATCACGGACAAGTACTGCCGTGATTTGCGCTGTGCGGAGGACTGGACCACGCTTCTCCAGAGTGCCCTCGCCAAGATCATTGACCTCGCCAAGACAGGTAGCTGACTCCACTTGCTGTCTACCCAGATAGATGTAGCTAGCTGCAGTTTTCAAAAATTAACATTTGCACCTTGATCTTGCACTATAACTTCTTTGGCTGCAACATTGAACTTTTTTTCAGATACGGCAAAACCTCTTAATTACATTCTCAGTATTTACGGTTTCCCATGATTTGCACCATTTTCCTCATGTCTCGTTATGTGCCAAAAGAAGTAATGTAACACTTTCCCTCAAATTGGATCACAAAATTTGTTATATTTCTACTATTAACGCATTACAAAACATGTACAAACGTTTATTTACATCTTGTTTCTCCTTCACATATAACAATTACAAGTTCGTAAACCTTTGTGCTAAAATTGATTTTCGAATTGTGTAAGATATGTTCAATGGTGTAACATCTGGTAACTTAATGCATACGTGAATACTTATTATACAGGGTGCACCTTAAAGCACAAGTGGTAACACTGCAAGTGCTGTCTCTATATCAAAATTGTTTTCACTTAACCTGGGCCTTTTATTCCATGGAGATTTGCTACGATAACGGTTAAAATGTTTGTAGCCATTGTGTAGTAAATAAATATGTCTGCAGCATGTTGTTTTAATTTAAACATAACTTCTGATCTACTTTTTTTTTACTTTATAAAATTTTTATTTTTATGCCTGCCGTTTATATTTAATGTTAAACACGATGACGACTCATCCTAACATGTTATACTCCACAAGGAACCACAAACATAAATGGCTACAGGATTGTTCCCGCGGAGGGATAGTATCAGACACATGGTATTTCCTGATAAACTAGACCCAACTTCCTCTCAGTACTCATGTAGTACCTATGTATCCCGAGGAAGGGTCAAACCCAACACGTTATTTACGAGCATGCATAGGAACGTTCCAAACCAAGCAGGCGATCCTAGCATTATAAATAAGCATTGTTTCCAAGAAGCTACGGAACACGTCAGCCTCCCCAAAGCACCTGTTAGAGTGTCGCCAAGCTTCCAAAGATGGCAGAGCGCCGCCGAGCACCCAAGGCCATATAGCAGAGTGAAGGGGTAGTTCTCCCACCCCGCTCGCTACAGGCAGACGTCACTGAGTGACGTCACATCTCCCACTCCAGCCCAGGCTAGGACCGACCCAGTGCACAATATAAAGCAGTGCACCGCCGAAGACGCCAGTATTCATCTCCACTAGCTCACCTCAACTTTTCTGTCCTGGGGCTCTCTACTGAACCTTTGGCCAAGAACTCAAAGAGATCTTTAGATCTTCAGCAGTCACCACCAGCGACCAGAGGCTTCTACCACTTCCTACCAGAAGCTCCAGCAGCTTCAACCACCAACAGCATCCAGAAGCCCAACATCTCCAGAAACCTGCTCGACTTCACTCAACACTTCCCCTGTTGATCCTCCTGGTAAGTTGCAACTACTCTACCAGCCCCGTTTGTAAGGTCTCGTCTAGACAAACCCAGGGTAGAGTAACTGCATCAGAGTTGTTTTCATAGCCATCAAAGTTGTTTTCATAGCCATCAAAGTTATTCTATACTTGAGTAGTCTAGGAGCAGGTCACCTCCACCTGTTAAAGAGTAGCTTACTTCCGTTCTCACTCTGCTTAGTAGTAATTTTACTTGTCACCAGTATTTATGATGTAAATAAATACCATTTTATCTTATCCTGAGAGTTCATTTGTTTAGAGGTAAATCCTGTTTGATACTAGGAACTCTACGTCTTGACGGAGCAAGCAAGTAACCGGGTGTGACAATATTACGAACTATTATGTGACTGCAGATCCCCTTCAGGTATCTGTACGTCAGCAAACAACACACCACTTTCTATGGCCACCCATTCTGTGCACCCAGGTGTACAGAAAGGCAGAATCCCAACCACTAGGAACACCTCCATGTCCATCAGGAGCAGGACAGCTACCTCAGGTTGTATCACTGACAGGAGCACCAAAACTGCTGGCAGGGGTATTTGCCTGTGACTGGAAGCCCGACTGTTGCTGGACCACAACCTCACAGTAGTAGGAAGATGGCCAATGCGACCTACCGCTCTAAGTTTGTGCACCAAGGTGCAGAACCATAGGTGCACAAGGTTCGCGCCATCAACTGCTGTTGGACTCTACACACTTAGCAAGGGTTCCGTCAATTGCTTGCACCAACTGAAAGTAGTGTCAGCCCTGCCTGTATACCCTTCGGGAGAGGCATGATGCTTGAAGGGAGGAGAAAAGGGAGGAGTTTTTTCTGCAAAGCAAGTGAGCACCAACAACCCATCCACACTCGGTGGAGATACTCCACGTGAATGGGCTCAGACTGCCTGTCACCTGGAGAGGCAGTCCTCTTCAGACAGCAGCCCCGTTTATTTCCACTCACACACTAGGTTTGGCATTGAGCCACATCCTGCAGTACGTACACTAGTCACTGGATGTGACACTAGGTTGGGTATTGTCAACTCATTTTGTGGAAGCAGTGCAGCATCCAACTGGAGCCAGTGATACCTTACCTCACCGTACGGCCCCTCGTCAGCCAGCAGCACCCAGGCGACTGCTGCTCCCAGTCGGCCTACATCAACACCAGAACCCAGGAGATCAGTAAGTGAGTACCCTGGTATATCAGCCTGCCTCAGCGCACTAAGGTGATAGTGAGAAATACTGCGGTACTGCGCATAATAGACTTTGTACCAAGCTGTCAGCTTACCCGACCAGTGCCAGTCTCTAGTAGGAAGCCAACTCAGTCTCAGTCTCAGTAAATGTGTACCCTAGTGCGCATGTCCTAGTGCTCACCAAAAGTAACATTTACTAGTCAAAGTGACACGCGTCAAATAGTAGAAAGTAATGTAGAACATAAAAGTGTGTAAAACAACTAAATATTATTTCCAAGTTTGACAAGCATGTGAGTACACATGTTTATATTGCAAAAGAACCATGCATTCCAGTTAGCATGCTTAACACTACTATCAATAACCATGAAACCATCACAGAAAGTGCTGCATATTGTGGGACAAATGTGAAAAAACATAAAGATGTAAAGGATTCACATTTCAAAGAAATTGAAAATCTTGAGGGTTTTTTTTTACTTAGATTATATCATGGTTTGTTTATTTTGACAAAATCTGATGTAATGTTTATGTGTGAATTGAAGATTGGTCTTAGTAGAAGGATTTGTATGACTTTAGCACAAGGGGATAGGTAATAGGAGCATAGCAACTGGCGGGCCGCCATGTTGGGACGTCGCCCGGCGGTCATCTTGGATTCCAATGACATTGACATTGACCTTTACATCATTGACATTTTACCTTTAAATAATAAAAATTTCCAAAAAAGTCAGCAAGCATTACTGACTACTACTGCCATGTTGGTTGCAGGTGACCTTGACCTTGATCCTGTGACCTTAGATTGCCTTGAAAACAAAAACTCAAATTGAATAAATTCATGAGAATTAAAGAGTATATTATGTTACTGACTACTACCACATTTGACCCAGGTGAAATTTGACCTTGAACCCATGACCTAGAATGACCTTGATCCAAAAAAAATCCCAAAAAATTCTGAAAATGTAACACGCATATAATGTTACCGACTACTACCACCGTATTGGGTGCACGTGACCTTGATCTTGAATTAACTTGAACCCAAAGGATCTTGAATTAACTTGAACACAAAGAATTAAAAATAAATCCAAACAAATTGTTAAAATGTATTATTAAAAATTATTTGAAAAATCATTTTTTAATTATTTTTATAATTATTTAAAAAACCTTATCCCACCGCCCTTCATCCATACTCATTCTATCATGCGCAGTCACCTTAGTATTTTTTGTCTGCCATTCGTCAATACATTGTTTATGCCCCCATGTTAGTTTTATTCATCTGTTATTTGTTTTGACGCATGACAATTTTGGCGCATCTGGGAAGCACTCTCTACATGAACGACTTCGCCCCATCTTGAGCGACAATCACCAATGGGCAAGTCAAACCCAAGTAAAAACAGTAATGGAGGCTGGATAAATTAATCAAACCAAAGTTGACAGAGACTTACCACAACCACAAAGCACGTGATCCACGCTTTTACTGTTTGCGAAGACTCTACAAGAAGCCATCACGTCAATGCCCTTGCTTGAAGAAGAGACCATTTCTACTCTGCGGCTCCCGCTTATGAAAGCCCGCAAGGTTTGAACTTTGCGCCGCTGAAGGGATGTGGCCCGTCCAGCAGAGAGTCACAGCCTCCACAGGCACATGAGGGAAAGATATGCAAGTCGCCGAGTGCCACTCGAGGTAAGAATCCAGGAACCCACATGTGACGAAATAAGCTTCACCCCCCAGAGGTGGGGTTAATTCCCCCACACCCCTCTTAGAGCCAACAAACTGGAATATTTTATATAAAAGGGATCCCAGAGCAGGCTTCAGGAGTGATTCTGCTGCACCTTCTGGCTGTGAAAGCCTTTGGTGTTAGCACAGGGCAGTCCTTCTCACCTTCGTCGATGACCGCAGAAGTTCCATTGGCTGACGATGATGCCATCCAGCTCCGGAGGAACACCATCTACCAGAAGGCACTCAACCTCTTCGGCCGCCTCCAACAACCTCGGAGGGCCGCCGCCATCCAGAGGCCTTCCACCTCCTTGGCCTCTGCCAGCTGCTTCCAGAGTCGTCAACAGCTACCAGAGGACCAGCAGATGTTGTCCCTACTACTTCCTCCACTTCTTCCTTCCTCTCTACCACCAGGTATTGAAGGTCACTGGGACGACATCCCCTCTGGACGACCCTTAAGGTCTAGCCCAGCCACGTCTTCACCGCTTGAGTGAAGACCTCTCTGTTACTAACTACACCTCTAGGTCCCTTCCAGACAAACCCCTTCATTCAATTAGATTACTTATATTATTGGGCTTGTTGTAGATTTAAATATCTTTCATATTTTAATTTGTCATTCGTCATATCACATTGTTTTATCTAGGTTGCCTCCACCTGGCTTTTAACATGATTAAACTTCTCTACAAATAACATATAGCCAAGCCAGTGGATAAGCCTTCTGGATTTAAAGAAGTTTTTGTTAATCTCGTTCATGTTTTGCATATGAAAGTAACACTTTGAAAAGTTATTATACTAAAAAAAAATATGTTTTCTGCATATTTACACTGAAGTTGTTACATGCCATGTGTTGTATACTTACATTGTGGATTGTATTGAAGACTGATGTAACATCCATGGCTAATTAAGCACTAGATTTGATAAGAGCGAGCCGGCAAACACAACCACTGACCGTGTGTTGGTTGCTATACTGACTTCCGGTTTGGAACAGGGTTACTGTCCTACAAAGAGGCTGCATCAAGGCTGCCAACCCATTGTGCCACACAGCGTAGGAATTTTAAATATTCCAAATACCCAGTGTCAATATATGTATAAACTTGCTGGTGCCACTGTTTACAAAATTTACATCTCCAAACATTTTGCTGATGAGATAATTTGCCTTTTAAGTTTAAAAACCTCTTTTGTTGTGTGTATTATTGGCCCGCTCCGACTATATCTTTTGACTGACAGCCGCCGCTAGTGCTATACTTGGAGGCAAAAACGCCTAAGTCACAAATATAGCGCTCACCTTCTGTTTTTAAATATGGTTTTTTATTTTGAGTACGTAAGGTATAGCTCATGCCGTATTTAGTTATAACATACAACTAACTAACTTATGCTAATGCAACATGGCCAGGTAAAGAAACACAAGTGTTTAAGAGTTCCACGTACGGGAGTACATGTGTTAGAACTGTATGTTTAAAGTGGCCTTTCAACTGCCTCGTATTTGGCGTGAACATCATATTTGACATTACAGTATGCTAAATATCCGCCTGTGGAAAACCCTTGTTTAGGGTCTTTCAAGCATGTCCAAGGCATACCATCTTGAGGCATTCCTCTTCACCCATGTAAGAGACTGAACCAGCAACCGGTGTGCACTGTGGAAAAGTTGGACAGTTGGAGACCAGTGGGCATATGATGTCACCTTGCTCGCACAAACATGCACCAGTGAAAGTGAATGCCACTTAACAAAATATCATAGTTGTTTGGACATAGTTGGTAACATTCCAGAGTGGAGGCTCAGGTTGTTGTGTGATGGTGTACAGGCAGTGAAGACACAAAGCTAGATGAAGTGACGATGATGCTGGCAGTGGCTATGTTTGTGCTGCACGCACCCTCCCGAGTGGTGTGTGCGCCCAACCTGCAGTATCCCTGCATCAATCAGTTCCGCCAGTGCTTGCAGAACAACAACGCCATGGTGAGTGCCCTCACCGCAGTCTCTCACCTACTGCACACAAGCTTTAATTCTTTGCTGAAATGCATGATGCTTACTGTGAGTGATCTGGTAAATATCAATACATTATATTTTGCTTTATTGCTATCTATATTTTCCTCAAAAAAATATCAGGATAGATTGTCCTGAGGATTAGGGATACATGCAGAATATCATTAAACACACTGCATGTTACATTCTCATATCAGCCATTTTTTCTTTACTGGAAGTAAGTTCACTGAATTACACTGGTGATATTCATACAACCAAGTGACTTGAGTGCCTGCAGAGTCCTCTGCAGAGCCTTCGCTTCCATTTATTGGTAATCTTGTTTGGGATTAAACAACAGCTGCAGCCTGTACACCCCTGTTATGTCAGGAAGATATCCAGGACTTGTAATGGTGGTGCTACTGAAAGAATCCATAAATTAATAGATGTAAACAGAATCAAGCTGTCCAGCCAAAGCAACGTCCACCATGTTTCCCACATGTGTGAATCCAGTTGACTCTGCCTTGGTGGGGGGCGAGAAGTCTGACTATACCACCCAAGGTGTGCTAAGGATACATTGCCTGGCACTTTTCCTAGTGGTGCTTGTGTTTGTGAAGGAAGCCAACCTCGAGACAGAGTTTTCACAGCCTGTCGTCAACCCAGTAGCCAGTGTTAGCTAATGTTGACACTTCATTCCTAATCCTGCCCTGCCATCCACCCTGACTCAGATATTGCGGTAGCGTAGTAGCCAGACAGCTCGCTTTCCACCAAGGCACACTTGTTTCATTTCCGAGCAGAATGACTTGCATTCTTGTGTTTGGCAAATGTGGTGGGCATTGCCGTTGGTTGACAGGTTTTCTGGGGGCTTTCCAGTTCCTGCTGCCTTTGCATTCCATTGGCGCCATCCTTACCTCACTTGATCCTCACCTCAGCTCACTACCTCACTGATCACCACCCTGATCCTTTGGTTGGTTTCTGAATTTTCTACAGCTATCAATGAAGCTAGCTTTATGCCAAATGATGCAAGCAAAGCATAACATTCCAGTCGTATGGTGCGAGTACATGAGTAGAGGTATAATGCCAAACCAAGCGTAGCATAATAATTGGAGTAAAAATCAAGTAAATTTCTCATTTTCAAGAAACTTTTTCAAAATCTTCTGGAGACATCATCTCTTCAATTTCATTCTCAAAATCAAGCAAATCAAGGCCAAAATCAAGCTAATTTGATCCCAATCTGCAATCCAAATCAAGCAATTTTTTTTTAAAAGACCCATTGAGCAGGATCCTTTTCAGGTGAAAGTCAAAAAAAGATATTACAAAATTAGATGAAATTCTTAAGAGAACACTATATCACGGATAAATGTTCCATTTTTCATTTCTTTTAATCAATTATATGACATAAAAACTTCCTTCTCATTTATTAGTCTTAAACTATTTTGATCTAATAGTTACACCATTTATATTGTTCAAGATCTTGTAGTTTAGTGAATTCAAACGAATTATTTAATTTGTTGAGCAGACATTCCATCTTGATTTATAAATAGAAAAATTTATTAAGAGGAAGAGAAAAAAATTGGTGCTGAAATGTTATCAAGATAAGGTGATTTAGCTTACAGATTAGGCTTAAAAAAAGCCTGCTTAAGGAGTTTGAAGCATGTTGGAATTTGTTTGATTTTGGCCTTAAATTTTCTCTATTTTGAGCTAGAATATGAAAGATTTTACAGGAAAAGAGAGATTTGCTAGATTTTGGCTTTAATTTGCTTGAATTGTATCTAATTTAGTGCATTGTGCATGATAGACATCTACTTACATGAAATAGGAATGTGAACTGATCATAATTGTGAGTTAACAAATTGAGATTAATGCAGGACTTGACTGGATGTAACTAGGTCAAGTCCTATGTACCTGATAGTTAGTAAACTTATCACAAAAAAGTCTGTTACTGAATTAATGTAGAATTTAGTGTACGTGGTAGAGATTTAGAATATTGCCACCTCCCTAACATAAGCAGGGGTGAAGAGGGGGGAGAGCAAAAACAAATTTGACACCGTTATAACTAAACACTGCAGTATAAATTATATCTGTTCTTTTCAAAAATGTGCTTTATGTTAGTTTATTCACTTGTACTTCAGTACTGTATAGAGTTTGCTTGTGCTTGCAGGTGAAACTGAAGTGTGTGCAGACAGTGCGAATCATCTTTGCGCACCAGGACCGCAATGTGTCAACGCCGTACATACACGCCCTAGCCCCACGAGTGGTGGAGTTCTTGTATTCTGAATGCAGTCGACAGCCAACGACAGACTCACAGCTGTCCCTCGCCCTCGAGTGCATTCAGACCGTGGAGACGCTCATCAACCTGGCAGAGCCCAAGAACCGTGAGTAGCAAACTGAACTATGTCAAGTAGCGACTAGTACAGCCAGTGATGCAACTTCGCATGGTCAGTTAATATTACTGCTGCGGACTAGTTTTAAAAATAAAGATGTGTCATGATTACACAAGATCTTGACACATTCAAGTTTTAAACAATTTTTCTTGGATTCTGAAGCCTACAAAAATTAAATCCTTTATATAGTCCATTTCCCACTGGAAGCTACTTTCTTGGAGCCCTGCTAAATATCTACTTGCAGGTCCATTTCGTATCCTTCCGCCAAATGTAAACAAACATTGCTATGTGACTGCCATGTAGCATCTGTCATAATCAATGTTTACATGCCATTGTGTGTGTACATATGTTTGTATACTTTTGCTATACCTACAAATAAACATTGAAATGTGACTTCTACTTTTATACCTGTCAAATGTGTTGTTCACTGTTTACAGCTTTTCAAAGAATTCTGTCATATTCCAAAAACCATTCCGTATGAATATTTACAGTTTATACCTCTAACATTATTTTATGTCAGCTTTATGACATTTTAAAAATGCCTGAATTGAAGACTGTTCTTACGGTTATTTTACATTAACATATTTGTTTTCCACGACGTAGCTCAATACATGTAATGCACATTAGTATTTTGCCGCGACTGTGTTTAATACTGTTCAAACAACGAGGTAAAGGGCTGTACTAATTATCCTTTTGTTATTGATATGTGTTGGGTTATTTCTTTTAATGGACGGCCTCAGTTGGAATAAATATTAAAACGAAGGAACAACCAGTCAAACGAAAAAGGCACAAATTCAAGCACGCAACTCGTGTTTCTCATTTTTATCATACAAACTTAAAAGATAGCAGTGAATTTGCTCACAAATAAGCCTACGGTAAATTTTATTCCACTAATATTTCTATGTATTGCTACTTACTGTTTATTGGGTTTATTGAAATTTATCGGGCTGGGCGTAGTATTTTTGTTCTGGGATTGTGGCAAATTACGTTACACAACTGTGTTTCACATCCCTTAGGGCAAAGGTAGAACGTTGTGATAAATAAAAAGACGTGGATGTAAATCATTAACTTCATCAAAAAAACAGTTCACAGTTAAAACATATAAATACTGCTAATCAAATATTTGAAATCACACACACACAGGGCCAGCGTATCGACCACGATGCACAAAGGCACACCATTTCACAGACGCAATGATTAACGAAACACACACTCACAGTATACTTATTACTGCAGTGGAAACACAGATTTATCACAACATCGTAACTTGCCTAGGTAGGTTTAAAAACACAACATCTACAAACTTGATGTGGTAATTTGAAGTATTTTTTGGGGTAAGTATAATTTACGCTTTGTTTGGTTAAAAAGCAAGACACCATGTCATGGCTCGCCGCGTTTGCCAACTTCACTTGGTAACTGTCCCACCATCATATCTAAATATATTAAAATAAGTATTCAAACATTAAAATCTCTTTTCAGTTGTAAATTACAAATTCAAAAATCATTATTTTGCCGTAATAAGTATGAAATATGCTACAATTGAAAACATGTATAACTTATGTTCTCTAGCGAATTGCAACATCCCGAGTGTGAAAGAGAGAAAGAAAGAGAGAGAGCCACAAGCCTCGGCCAGCAGACAGTTGGTTCTAGTTGCCATCATGCTCGATAAAACATCACCGTACCATTATTGCCTGCTCACTATATTTTCCGCTGTTATTTTAAACTGTAAAAATGAGATATGTTGCCATCGGGACTACCTAAATATTTAAATAGGCACCGTTTAATTTACCAATAGTATACTAAAAAACTAGGTTAAAATAATATTTTAACTGTGAACTATTTCTTACCGGTTGTTTGCCAACACGTCGCTGCTCTCGCTGTTGTTAATTCATTTGTAAAAAGAAATAAATATTACAAGTTATAGAAGATATTAAGGTAAAGTTTCATTTATTCAATAATACAGTACTCTAAGTTAACCACAGTGTTATATATTTGTGGAATACAGGTTATTGAAAAAACAGTTTGACGTGTTATGCCTAGTGTTTTTCAAAGGTTGATTTTCATAAGTTGCTTCCAATCGGGAATGGACTATACATGTACTTTTAATATCAGGCAATTATTTAAGATGAACGCTTTTAAAAATGCAACTTGGACACCACAAGGGCCTATTGTAGGCGAGTGCTTCATAAAACATATAAAATCCTTTAAAATCAAACTCGTAATAAAAGTCCATGCATTATTTAAGGCCTGCAGAATTATGACCTGGTAAACTTTCCAAATGATATTTCAGACTAAATGCATTACAACTAGGTACCAGATGACTAAAATATATTTTAACTTTCACAAACATACTAAAATTCACACTTCTGTTGGGGTAGCAAAAGGGCCATCAGATCCCAACCAGAATAAGAAACTAACTAGAATGGACATTTAAAAACCATTTAAAACTATAACTTGAAAGGCATTAAACAGCACCAATTTCTCAATCAGACTAAGACACAAGTGGGTTACCAGAACTTTCAATTCCTTAGCGCAAGTCAATGCAGTCCCTTTTTACCTTGCCATAAACTTTCCCGCGACTTGCTGCAAACATTAATCATTAAACAACTTCAAACTAGCAAACACAGGAAACCTTATCTGGTACCACATAGTAGATACTGTATTTTGGCATGTGTAGGCCGTATGCATGTATAGGCTGCATCATAAGTTTTTGATGAAAATTTAGGGATAATTAATGTTTCAGGTATAGGCCACACTGAATTTTTGTCTTCCTGTAAATATTGTTAAGTCAAGATTCTGTACAAACATAATAAATTCTGACTTAATTTCTCCCCTACAAACACTTGTGACAGAAAATTTGTGTTATGTTGCAATGTTTACGTATACACATCGCGCAATCACTATTCCACAGATGGTAACATGACTTGAGAAAGCAAAACCACAGCAACATGTTACAAAAAATGGCATTTTATCAATGTGCACTAGTAGAGTCATGGCGGGCATGCAAAGATATATTTCTGTTGTACTGTAGAGAAATTATTTTCTCATGTACGACATCTGTGGGCCAGCTCCACCATGTTTACATTTTACATGTGCAGGGTGATGATTATTTTGTTTATGAGTGCGAGTAAACAAATAATTGCACAAGAGGGGGGTGTGGGTTCCCCTCCCCCCCCTTTTCGTGCCTTTAAGAATTAAAACATCAAAATGTACTGTATATTGACAAATTTCTAAACATGTTCTGGAGAAAAATCTAAAAAATTTATTTTATGGCAATATCTCTTATATAAGCCACACCCCACTTTTTGTAGTCATTTTTTTCTGTTAAAATGTGTGGCCTATACACGCCGAAATACAGTAAATTATACCAAACCAAACATACCAAACTCCAAAACCAAACCAAATTTTGAACTACATGCACACACCAAACACGTTTCTATGCAAGCTATTCAAACACACTATATATTCATTTCATTGGCCAACCCACCTGGTCATTGGCGCAAGCGTATGCTAGAAACAGTACGTGTCAGCTCGGTAGAAGTAACCCATTACGGACCAAAAACTAAAATACCCACAGGTATTAACTACAGGCTGACATTAGTAGAAGTGGCGGTACCTCGCACTGATGCTAAGGCACTCAGCTTCAAAACAAAAATTACAGTAGCCAATGAGACAACAGTTCATTGCACATGCGTGGAAAGGTGGGAGAACCAAAGAGAAAGGCAGGAAAAAGGAAGAGAAAGGCAACCAAGGCGATCACAAGGGTGGAGAAGCTAATCCAGCAGACTTTACACTTAAAGGCGTACTCTATAATTCCAGCCTCGCAAACTCAAGCTGTGCAAAGAATAAAGAAAAAAACATAAAAATTTCTTTATTCACAGTGTTTCCCTTACCCACGAAGGAGAGACAAGCACTTTGTCTGCTCTTGTGGTGTGCCCTTTCACTTGTTCACAGTAAACACCTCCGGGAGAGGGGTGGTTAGTTGTTAACTGATTTAATTTAATTGTTTTATTTTATGTACAGGTTCGGTTTTGGAAAATCTTACTATGATCTATGCATGTGTAATAAATTTTATGTCGTGTGAAAATGGATTTTTTCAAATTCTTTTATCTTTATTTTCGACATATTTCCGTTATCCGGATTTTCAATTATTCAAATTATGTTTGGTCCCTATTAGTCCGGATAGTCAACTTTCTTTTGTATATTGAAAACAATGCATAAATATTCTAGTATTTATACAAAAAAATATTTTCTGCTTGGTTTTACAAATATAGCAGATAAGCTAAAGAAATATAGAATTTTTATTTTTTTATGTTAAAATGTATAGTTTTTCCACACATAGTACATGATTTTTATTTAATGTTGTGTAGGGATGGGTTGAATTTCATAAACAAAATTCTGGTACAATATCCAATACAGTCAACTCTTGATTTTACGACCATTAAACAAACTAAACACAGCCCCAGCCATAATATGCTACATGAGTACAGTTAACTCTCGCTTTGTGACTATGGGAATAGTAACACTCTCAAAGTAACAACGCTATCCTCAGGAAGCATAAAAAATTAGGTTGAAAGAAAATAGAAAATATCAAGGGGAATGGGTAGAAAAATAAGTTTGTTGCATTTATTATATCCACAAATGGTTGTGATTCTCTTATCAAGCACTGTACTACAGAAAATCCTCATAATTGAAACCAAGATAATTCAAAATTCTATGTAAGTCGAAGTTGTTGCTAGCTCCCAAACATAATAATGGGATTTTACATGCGTGGAAGTTTGGTGGTTAGTTTGGAATTGCACACTATATGTAATTAGAAGTAAAATTTCCTTTAAGTTGATGTGTAACGACCGGGGAAGAGGTTTTTTTTTTCTGCACAAGTCAGTTGCACAGGTTCAAGGCAGACCCTACTGAGGAGGCTTCTGTATTATTTGACAGCAGCCTTGCTCTGGTCCCTTGAAGAGGGTAGGGCTGCTAGGCTGCCTGCAAGGCACAACATCTGTGTTTGTAAGGTGATGCGTCTCTGTAGCTGGGGCAAGGTTTATCGTCGGCTTATCATTTGATCCTGTTCCCCGGGGTAGTCGAAGGGCTCTGCTTCACCTGGGCTGGCTTCTACTGAAGATTGTGGGCAGGGAGAATATCCCCCATCTGGTCTCATGAATGATGTGCAGGTCTGCTGGCAGGAACGGGGCTGGCTGGCTCTGACGTCATGGTTAGTGACATCGCGATGGAATGGTCGGCTGTTGGGTCTATCTCAAGTGGTTGTGGAACGATGCATCGCAGTAGTTCCACTGCAGGATGGTCAGCCGCGGGAACTTGTAATCACAGAGATAAAGAGTTTGGCAAGGAGGATAGTGACGTGAGGTTTCCCGAGATGTTGGGCAGCTTGTGCTCTCTCCAGAGTGGTCAAACAGCTGAAAGCTGGTTTGGGTTGAATACGAAGGGGATGACCAGATGTGAGGACAGCAGTTGTCCTAGCATTCCTCCTGCTTCCTCGTTGATGGGCAGACGTCGTGAGCAAGAAGGTTCTAATGTTAACCCCTTAGAGGGCGGTAGGCAACAATCCCCTAGCTAGTGTGTAAACCAGAAGTACCCGAGTCAGTCCTTGTCGTACCTGACAGTCCCATTGGCAAGTTTATACGTTCTGGAGGGAGTGGGTTAGATTACTTGGTAGGCCCAGATGCTTCGTTGTGTGTTTTTCTAGTTGTTGTGGCTCTTAACATACGTGTGTCTCTTGCACCGAGGTACCAGGTTCACAGTATAGGTTGCCATTGAATCTGTTGTGTGCAACATACATGCAGTCCTCATTAGAGGCTGCCTGCAGTGTTACTCCAGGTCAGTAAACAGTAGCCAAATACGTGGTTCCCTGTCGTTCCCTTCCGAGATGACACTACCAGGTTTGAGAAAGGGCACACGTTCACATCAGAGCAAGGAAACAGAAGTTAGGTGGACTAAGTGTTTTATTCTCATGAGAACAGAACACGGTGATCCGTACTATCGCCTCTCTCAACACACACTTGGTGTTAAACTGACTTTGTCCGAAGGGCAAGACAGGTGATGATGGCCTGTTGGCCTTGCTTGAAGAGCGAACTAGAGCAACAATCAAGTAATCATGAAAACAATTAAACGCTAACAGCAGAGCAGCTATTAGTTACAGGACTGGTAAGACGGACAAGGACAAGGTGTTGGAATGTGACCCTAAAGTGCAGAATGCACTAATAGCGAAAGAGAGAATATACGTGGGATATGAGAGTTGCCGGGTGTAAGACTATATATCGTTATGTATATATCACTGCTGTAAATTAATAAACAATTATTCGTAAAAAATATTCTACAAGTCGGGGGCTCAATTAATTTTGTTTCATGGATGGGTGGTCAAAAAAAGGGGGGGGGGGGGGGATTTTTAGTTTATCGTCTTTCATGAGACAGCATTTCAGTTAACTCCATTTGTACAGAAATTGGAGCTGTTTTGACATCAAAAGAAAATTGACTTGTTTTGAAAACTAGCCACTGTAGTTTAATGTTTAGATTGTTTAAGTGACCTGTAATATCTACTAGGAAGGCCAAATTTTGTATGCAAGTCAGATTCTTTAGAAGCGATAAATCTTCACCTCTCATTGTTAGGAACAATGTTATTTCTTCCAACAATAAAAAAACCTCTAGTAAATTATGGCAAAACAACCAATGGACCTCTTTGTAGTATGACAGTCCCACAAGTTCACTTTCCAAGTCCTGAAGAAGTCCACTGGATCGGATAAAGTCCAGTTTCCAACGCAGTCTTGAGTCCATTCAATTCTCAGTGTTTTCAAATACAGAACTTGCTGATGAATAATGCAGTGCAAAGATTACAATTTTGGTTTGTCTGGAAACCCAATCTTTAGTTTTACTTCTAGTGTTGATACAAATTCTTTGACTTTGCCTGTCATCCCTGGAGCACCATGAGTAACCACATCCAAGAGTCTCATGAAGATGTTTGTATTTCATTGGAATACTCCACACATTGTCACAAATGTCCTTTCCAGTTGCAGTTCCATGGATGAGAATCAATTTCAAAAACTCTTGTGGTTTTTTTTTTCTCCCCCAAATTGTTGTTGCAGGCTCAAAGAAAGACTGCCACTTGTGCGACGTCGTGAGTATTGTCACTTTTATACTTTTATAAAGTACAATTGAAAAACATGAAATGAAGTTGCAGCTAAAAACTAGTTGTTCTCGCAAGTTGTCTGCTATCTCAGTTAACAATTCAGTCACTGTGTTTCTTTGTAATGATATTTCTTGGAGACACTGACATTTTTCGGACCCATATTTTCAGTTTCTTTTATATTATATATTCCTTAACCAAGGAAGCTTCACTTAAAGGTTTTCAATGGTTCACCAGTAGGTAGCTAATTTCGTAAACTGGCTTTTAGTTTATTTTTTCTTCTCCTAATTTATCCTGAAAATGGGAGAAATTTTCTTTGAGATTTGTATCATATTATTGACGCACTCTCCTGCCCTCTTTGCCTTTTTCTTCTTCTTCTCCTACCCCTCTCGCTCTCTGGCAAGTCAACCTTCTATTCATCCCCTTCCTACCTATGAGGGGGGAGGGGAAGAGAAAAGAAAGAAGGGGGAGCTGTAAAGTTGAATTGAAAGTGTTGGTTTCCCTCCAGTTGGATGTAAGGAACCCTTCGGATGTG
This sequence comes from Dryococelus australis, assembly GCA_029891345.1. Lineage (NCBI taxonomy): Eukaryota > Metazoa > Arthropoda > Insecta > Phasmatodea > Phasmatidae > Dryococelus > Dryococelus australis. Next base: position 4,182,643 of record CM057008.1, read on the forward strand.
AATTAATGTTTGATGGGTGTTTTGCCTGGCGGGTCGGGGTTTGGCCCATGTCAGAGTCCTTGCTGTGGGTAACACCTAACCGAAGGGTGATGGGAAGTCGAGGGGAATCAAACCCCAGGGTGAGCTTGACTGCGAATGACACCCTCTCAGGGAACACAGCCTTGCTTACCGTGAAGGTGGGACACCAGGTGTCCAAAGTAAATGAAACGATGACCTCTGAAAGATAAGGAGGTCAGTGTATGCAAAATGTAATGAGTTGATCCATCTTTGGATGCTTCCTACTCAACATCCTGTTTGCGATATAAGCGTCCAAGGGGAGATGGTCTCGTGGCCTTGCGCAATGGGATGTACGTGTGGGGTGGGGAAGCTATCCGGCATTTCGGTACAGTTGGGGTGGAATCATGATTTTAACTACCTTCCCAGCGGCGGTGCGGAATGTACACGTACAGGTGGACGATCGACGGCCAAGGTTGGGGTAGGTGGTTTTGCTACAGGTATGGGCTTTGGTGGGTAGTAGTAGCATACGAATTCGTAACTAGGCCACGGCCAGCAGATACCCAGCCCGGAGCCGAGTTTGGACTCGTGAACACACGCTATTAGGGGCGAGATGGGGCATGGTCCTGGTGCGGTGACCTATGGCACTGGTGACGGGGGTGAATTATCTGGGACTGTGTGTTCTAACTGGGGGTTGTTGGAACTAGATAATTCTATTTGGAGGGCCCATTGGGCCTGGCGACATAGTCAGCCGGGGCATCCACTTCCCTTCTTCGTCATGAGGATACTGAGTCAGGAATGCTAACAAAAGTCTCTTACAGTAAAATATACTAGACTCTCTCACTATGTCACAAAACTCACGCCTCCCCTAACCGTAAAATGATAGTCCTCGGGGGAATGACTTCTCAGTCACTCAAGAGGCCGTATCAGTGAGAACGACGGGATAGAGTTGGAGTGCGTCTGCTGGCAAGCATGGGTGATCTGGACTCGCCCAGGTATGAGAGTAAGTCCTTGCAGACTATAGATCTTTGCAGACCCAGTGATACTGAGGAGTTAGGCCCACTCGCTCTTGTTCCGCAGAGAGAACTGTAAATTTATGTTGAACCAAATTATTTGAAGTAATTTTATGTGAAAAGAACAGGTCAAAGGTAGAATTGACAAATTCAAGAATATTGAATATTTTTATGTAGGATTTATTTACGCATTGAGAAAATACTGGGGAACCCGATTATTTTATAAAATAGCTAAGTTATTATCTAATCCACTTGACGCTAGGTGAAGGCACGCCTGGTTGTTAGTTGCCCTCTGTTTAGTCTAGAATTCAATATTCTATCGCTTTTAACAGCAAGGTACCTAGACTGAGGGGTGAGTTACGGCATTGCGACGGCCTGCTACCGCGGAGTCAAGGAAGACTGGGGTAGTGGGTGCAGGATGCGGACGTCGTGGTTACCTCTGGAGCACTTGCTACCGGAACTGCCGGAGCTGGAGCGAGCTTTGCAAGCTGCAGGCTGGGAGAGGTGGTTGTCTTCTCAGACCCAGGAGAGTCCACTGACTATTGCGGCCGGAGGACCCACGAACTCTGGCAAGAGCGTTTTGAGGTTCCTTCTATAGTCCAAATTTCATCTTGGTGGCTCTCATAGGGGTGCGGGGGTTGTAAGCCTCTCGACACAGGGGCTGGTTACCTTCAGTAGCGAGCGGCTTTGCACATTTCTTATCATCCTGGGTGGAGGCTGATGACAGGTTTACCTCCTCTGTCCAAGGCTCGGCAACTGTGACGTCACCGGGTACTGTGATCCTGCGGCGAATTTGTTAACTTTCTTATCAAAGCCGACTGGTCCGTGGCTCATCAGGTAAAACAATTTTTAAGTTGAGGGGATGGTGACTGCGTGTCGGAGTCTGGGCGGGCAGTATAATCTCATAATTAATCATGTTAATTATGTCAGTGTTTGTAGTTGTCCAGCGTGTGGAATCAAGTCAGTAGCCACTTGGAATTATATATGCCACTTTGGACTTGCCCCATGCTTCTCAGCGCTCGCTGATGGAGCGAAGTTGGCCTGTAGAGTACGCAGTCACGCTGCGCAGCAGTGGGGCATGCATCAGTGTATTGAAATATGGTACTGTTTAGCGACACTAATACAGTCATTGCAAATAATACACACAGTTTTACCTTTTGCCTCTGTGCAAAAGTAACTGATTTCTCCCACTTTTTTTTTTATTTCTTCCTTTTTCTAGAACCTTTCTTTTTCTGCTTGGCTTGGAAAGTAAAGTTGAGAAAAAAAAAAACATTTATATAGCTTCACGGCAGACTGCAAACGCTGCAATACTGATATAACACTTTGCAAAGCAGTTTTAGTAGGTGTATGTTCCAACAGATGACAGATTCAGTGACACTTGTGTACAGTGAGAGCAATGACATTTCAACCACTAAGGTTTTTGCAGTAGAATAAGAAACTAATTTATAAAAAGTCAACTAATTTTTAGTTTGTTTTATGTATTTGTTTATTTTTATTTGGAGGAGAGAAGGACAACAAAAAAAAACCCTTGTTGGCTGCATGCAACCCACGGGCTGCCAGTTTGACACCTAGTTTAGGGTATAATTTCTCTCAGAAGAGGTGAAAATATTTAAAATAAATTAATATTCCATTAAAACATGTTATTTTTTCTCTGTAACCACTGAACATGGACACAATTGTATAATTTTTGGGGACCAAAATCAATTAAAGTAAGTTAGGTTTGATCTTACAATGCATAGATTTTATTAGAGGTGGGACGAACCCAGATTTTGGCACCAAACCAAACTATAACTTAACCTAGAATAATTTTATTGAACCGAACATTTAAAACTGTCCACGAACTGAAGCATGCTATAATTAATTGAACTTGAACCAAACTTTAAAAACACCTTATCTACACAAATATGCCTTCACAGTTCAGCCCTTAGTTGTTCAAGGATAAAACAAAAACAAACATGTAGAACCCCCTTAACATTTCCATCTATAGACTATAGATCAACATCTAGTGTAAAAAAATAATTACTTATATACATACATCATTCACAATTTCATCTCTAATTGCTTAAACTTGTAACATATACAATATACATATATCTCTCTGTGCGTGTGCACGTGCGTGCGAGTGTGTGTACACGCATATATATATATATATATATATATATATATATATATATATATATATATATATATATATATATATATATATATATATATATATATATATATATATATATATATGCATCTCATGTTTGTTATTTTTCAATGTCTTTGAGGTGAAGTAAGTTCATTTCAAAATCAAAAATTTGTTAATAATGTTAATTTCTGGCAAATTTTTGAACTGAACCGAATGTAACCTTAAAGTTTGGTGGGTTCAGTTCGACATTTAAATGTTTGAAACATCTCTAGATTTTATGAGTAAATTAATGGGAACTATTTGACTGTATTAACAAATACTATGTGTAATTTTGCTATCAAAGCAGTTCAAAAACAGCCTGAGTAAGTAATTGTTACCTATATGGGTTGGAAGTGGGTCAGAATCGGTCTAAATTCCAATAATGACTCCAAAGTATGTAACAACATTTTCCGTAGGAACTTATAAAGGTTATAATTTCAAGAGGTGAGTGATTCATGTATCTGCCATTACTTTGTGTAGTCACCTTCGTACTTCTCTGCAATCATCAGCATAAAGTCAATGAAACTGTAACAGTTCAAGAATGTCCACAAAGCCAAATTTTTAATGTGTGATTAAAGTAGAACATGTGTAGAAAATATTGATAAATCCAAGACACTGGGAATGAGCTCACCAATTTATAACAAAATCCAGGCAGCAACCAGGCCTCAACATAAGATAACCACAGCTCCTAACCATACTAATCGGATATACTGGCAATTTTTATATTTTCCCGCCCCACCCTAGTTCGCCACCCGGCCGCTAGCTTTACTAACAGCACCCTTCCACCATAATATAGTGTCCTACAACTCCCCGCATGATGAAGCTGGTTTAGCCAGCGAAACATTGCGATCATGCAACCACGTGGAAAATGTGTCGTCCTTCTTTGTGTGTCTGCATGTCTAGTACTACACTGTGAGTACTTGAATTCCTGTCATTTTATGTACTTTTTTAAAAGGGTGATATTTCTTACGGACAAATATCTGCAATAAGGCTTGTTTCCTTACAACTGTCAGTAATTACTTATTGAAAACTGCATCCTCTGATTTTGATTTTCCTGTAATATCGCACTAGCAATCGTCACGAGTTGTACGGCAATAGAGCTCGTTGTTTATGCATTATTTGGGGACAGAGTGATTCCTCATATGCCTCTGCTGGATATTGATTTTCCTGTAATATCGCACTAGCATTCGTCACGAGTTGTACGGCAATAGGGCTCGTTGTTTATGCATTATTTGGTGACAGAGTGATTCCTCATATGCCCCTGCAGGATATTGATTTATTCAAAAGATGTGTATATTTAAACAAATCAATATTTCAGTAACCAGTCTTTTGGTTTCCCTGCAAAATGTCACTGAAAATAGACTTCTCACTTAGTAAACCTTAGACATAGCTCAATCTTTTAACTTTTTGGCAACAAGGGGAGGTCAGAAGACATCTGTGTATTGAATTATTTAATTAACATCAAATTTGAATTCATATTGGTGTTATGCTATAGACAATTAAACATAGACTTACTTTTAAAAAAAACTTAACCTTACACATAATTTTTGGAATTTTTGAGGGGTTAGAGTTGTGGTAAGTTTTGGTTTTACAAAGTCACGCTCTGAAACCTTGGCACCTCATAAAACTTCCCATCTGCTGTAATATATATTTTAATGTTAATAATTGTCAGTAGCTAGATGGAATTCCACAAAAGACAAACCAAATGTGTGGCCGCAAAAATATAGGGTGTGAAAAATCACAAATCAAACTAGCGATATTCTCATGCTAAGTGGATTTTGACTGTAAAATCCCAAATAAAAATTTATCATGCAAAAAAATCATTGTGTTTTCACTTACACTTTGGGATTAAAAAATTATCATCAGTACTAAGGGATAATCACAGCTCCTGTTTCATTTATAAATGCCATAGTGTTTTAAATTTTATAATTTGGTGTAGTTGCCAACAGCTTCAGTGAATCACAAAAATCATGCCCTCATTACTTTTCTTTCTTCAGTTTTTTTATACTTTTAGTTACAATTACGTTCAATCACTTTTTTACACTGTAATTGTAATATTCGTACATCCACTTGTATGGTGTAATGTCAAGCATGTAGCATTGCTACCTTTCACGTGAGAAACCTTGGTTGGATTCCCATTGCTGTCATCAGTACCTTTTTCCAGCTGATGGTTGTACTGGAACAGTGTTGACCTAGTCTTGTGAAGTCTAGGGGGTCTAGGAGGTGGCTGTTCTGAGGCGTTTACAAAAACTAACCTTGTAGAGTTAACTGGGTTTAGCTCAGTCACGTGATAAGGTTAACTTGATCCAAGACAGGTTACCAGATCATTTACAGATGTTGGAAAGAAATACAGAATTGTATGATGGGAAGCATGTTAAAATAAATAAACAGTAATACTTGTTGAAATAACTAGGAATACTTGTTGAAATAACTAGGAATATTTGTTGAAATAACTAGGAATACTTGTTGAAATAACTAGGAATACTTGTTGAAATAACTAGGAATACTTGTTGAAATAACTAGGAATACTTGGTGAATTTTGTGTTGGGTGACTATGGTAATGACAATCTGTACTTATGGCTACACACTCTTCTGGCGACATAACGACCTGAAAACCACCTCTGGTGGAATGGTGTTTTCAACCTTAGGATTTATTGGTGTGTACGCATGTGTGCCTCGCACAGCTTTCTGTTTATGTACTCATTTTCATGCCATTATTTACTTTTTTCATTTGCTGCAGGCAGTTTACCTGGAAGTCAAGCAGGTTTTGTTTAGAGTTGTATGAGTAAAGGAATGAGTTGACTCAAAATATGTGTTAACTTAGGATGATCACATTTCTGTACCAATAGAGTTAAGTTTTTTACCAGAAAGGGTTAAACTGGTTAGTTTTCATAAGTGACCCAGTTCGCTTCTCCAGACATTGTGCCATTTGCACCACAACCTCTTCACATCCTCCCTCTATACACAACTACAGTAATTGCTTCTGCAGGTAAGCCCGGTAGGGGGAGAAAATAACTTTGATTATTATCTATTAATGTTGATATCAAAAATATATGAAAATATTTTTAGTATTAGTTCAGCAGTTGATTGTGAAATTCGTAGCACTGCACTTAAATATGCCTAGATAGTGTGTGATGTAGCTTTACTGTTCTGCAAATCAGTGTGGTATAGTGATGACTAGCTGTGAGATGAGTTTAGACAGTTGCAATATGCTGTGTTCTTAAGTGTGTGTTATGTTGTGTAGTAAGGCAAGGCAATGTTGTAACGAGTGCATGGAGGCTACATGAAGCATCCCATAGTGCTCTTAGTCAGTCTATGTGCTAATTATGTTTTTGTGTTTGTGTCTGTGCTTGCCAGGAGACTTGATGCAAGGCAAGTGTCTGTGCCCTCCCCGATTTGTTTATTACACTTATGTCTCACCATTTCCCCCATTTTCTTTGACTCACAAGTAGATTTGTGTGTGTATGTGCTGAAACATTTACATTTTTTAAAATGTTTCCCTGTTGTTCTATTAGTGTGTTCAACTTTATAGTCTAGCAATGCTTATTTAATAGTCCTGCTTGTTCTCTTTATCTTTGTGTATAGATGATGTAATCATGCTTGCAGAAACTCCAGACAGCAAATTCTTTCATCGAGGGGGTTATGTATTTCACAGTGTCTCAATGCTACGAATCCTGTAATGTTGTGTATATGACACAATGAGATGTGACATGAAATGGAGATGTTGTGTGCAGGCATACAAATGCTGACGCTGCTGGTGCCGATCCTCGTAAACTGTCTACTGGAGGACTCGGTGCTGCGGGAAGCTGGCCGGTTCAGGCGAGCCTTGCACGACCAGTGTCTTCAGAAGCTCATGAAGATAGGGCCCCTCTACAAGCAGGTCAGTGCTTCATTCAGCTGTGTTGAGAGTAGGCATGCATCGGTTCTAGTTCTCAGTTCTGCTGGTTCTTAGCCTTTAAAATCAGGACTGAGAACCAAAATTATGTTCTCTGTTCCTTGACTTTATTTATAACACCAATCTACATTGCTCCTGCCAAATTCCTATTACAGTGATAATTTATAAGTAAAGTGTATTCACCAAAAAATAGCACACATAATAATGCAAAATAGATATTACAACAAAGACAGTTTTGATATAGTAAATAAACATGAACTTTATAACATGATGTGGTTTTTCAAGTTGTCAGTTAATTAATATCATTTCATTGTGGATTATTGAAGTGGATTGCAGTTTATTTTTGTTCATTTCAGGAGTTTTTGGTGTAGAGATAAGTTGGAGGTTATTGTTCGATAGGCCTTAGAGGGTAGTAAGTATTCATTTTGTCAGTCACGTGAATTTAAAGAAAAGTATCATGATTGGCTCTCATTTTGCCATTGCTAGTTGGATAATTGGTGTGGCATGGTCAGCCAACAGCCAATTAGACACTGAAGATTGAGTTGAGAGCATTTCTCTTCCACAAATACAGCCATCACTGCAGAGAATGGCCGTATATGTGCTGAGGGGCCTTAACCCCAAAAGAAAGGAAATAATGTATTAAGTGTGGAAAGTTTACAGTGCATGGGTAGCACCCGTGGCTTAACTTCTAATAACTTTTTCAGACTGAACAACAATTGTTTCTACTAAATTATATTCCACCCACGTACTTAGCCACTAGGGTGTAGGAAGCCTCATGTTTGCCTCCTTCGTAAATTCAGACATGAGCAGTTCGTCTGTAATTACTGCAAGATATTTTAAGTTTCATCATTGATAATGGAAATTGAGTGATATTTTTTTTGAGTCCATGAGTGGATCAATAAAAAATTAGAACAGAATATCAACGTTCTAATTCAAAATCACTGTTACCAAAGTCCATCTGTAAAATTTGCTGAACTAGCTGGTGTAACTGCATTATTCCCAGCCAGGCTATAGTTGGGAAATCTCATTCATTAATAAGGTCAATGTAAGCGCACATAAAATAACTTAAATGTGATGCGTGTCGGTTATATGAGTTATACCAAACATGACTACAACTCATCGTACTGTGTTACATCTATCAGGAACCAGAACCATAGATGACTACAGGATTGTTTCCCTTGGAGGGACAGTTACAGACATGTGGTATTTCCTGATGTTCCTGACCCAATCTCCTCTCACTACTCGTGTAGTATCGACGTATCCCAAGGAAGGGTTAAACCCAACACGTTATTCACGAGTGCACACAGCATCGTTCCAGCCTAGCGGGCAATCCTAGGCATGTGAAATTAGCATTGTTTCCAAGTGGCTGTGGAACACATCAGCCTCCTTGAAGTACCTGCTAGACAGTGTGTCGCCAAGCTTTCTGAAGATAGCCAAGTGCCACGAGCGCCTGAGGCCATGTAGCCGAGCTCGAGGGTAGATTCTCCCACCCCGCTCACTCCAGAGGCAGACGTCACACCTCCCACTAGAGCGCAGGCTAGGACCGGGCCAGCACACAATATAAGGCAGTGTACGGCCGAAGACGTCAATTATCATCTCCACTAGCTCACCTCAACTTTTCTGTCCTGGAGCTCTTTACTGAGCCTTTGGCCCTCACAGTCCTCTCCAAGAACTCAAAGAGATCTTCAGATCTTCAGCAGCCGCCACCAGCAACCAGAGGCTTCTACCATTTCCTACCAGAAGCTCCAGCAGCATCAACCACTACCAGCTACCAGAAGCTCTTCAACACCAGAAGCCTGCTCGACTTCACTCCACACTTCTGCTGTTGATCCTCCTGATTCAACAGCCACCGCTACTTGCTTGTAAAGGGTAACTACACCCAATGCCCTTTTGGTAGTGGCCCGTTTATAAAGTCTTGTCTAGATGAACCCAGGGTAGAGTAAATACGTCAGCGTTGTTTTTTATGGCCGTCAAAGGTATTCTATACTTGAGTAGTCTAGTAGCAGGTCACCTCCACCTGTTAAAGCGTTGCTTACTTCCATTCTCACTCTGCTTAGTAGTAAGTGTGCATGTCACCAGTATTTATTATCCATAATAAATACATTTTTATCCTATCCCTAGAGTAAATTTGTTTAGAGGTAAATCCTGTCTGCTGCTAGGAACTCAACTCTAAGATGGAACAAGCAAGCCACTGGGTGTGACAACAGTACGATCCCCTCAGATATCTGTACATCAGCAAACACACATCACTTTCGGTGGCCACCCGTTCTGTGCACGCCTGTGTACAGAAAGGTAGGGCCATAACCACTAGGAACACCTTCATCGGGAGCAGGACAGCCACCTCAGGTTGTATCGCTGACCGGAGCGCCGCCGGTGCTGGCAGGGGTGTTTGCCTGGAGTTTGACTGGAGGTCCGACTGTTGCTGGACCACACCCTCACAGTAGTAGGAAGATGGCCACTCTGTAGGTTTGTGCGCCAAGGTGCAAAACTGTGAGCGCACAGGATACTTGCTGTCAACTGCTGTTGGACACTACACGTAGTTATGGTACCATTGATTGCTTGCACCGACTGAAAGTAAGTTAAGTGTCAGTACTGTCTCTATGCCCTTTGGGGAGAGGCACAGTGCTTGAAGGCAGTAGAAAAAGAAAGAGTTCTTTACCATTAAGTGAGTGTGCACCAATAATCCATCCACACTTGATGGAGATACCCCACGGAAACAAACTCAGACAGCTCGTCACCTGGAGAGGCAGTCCTGTTCAGATAGAACCCTTGTTTATTTCCTCTCACACATCAAGACACATCCTACAGTTCATGTGCCAGTCAGTGGACGTGACACTAGGTTGGGTATTGCCAACTCATTTTGTGGAAGCAGTACAGCTGTCAACTGGAGCCAGAGATACCTGACCTCTCTGTACAGCAACCCGTCAGCTAGCACCACCCAGGAGATTGGTGAGTGAGTACCTGGTAAGTCAGCCCTACCTCAATGGGCTAAGGTAATAGCGAGAAATATTGCAGTATTGCCCCCAGCAGATTTCTTACCAAGCCGCCAGCCTACTCGACAAGTACTAGGCTCTAGTAGAAAACCGACTCAGCGTCAGAGCATACATGACCTATGACCTATCGCTCACTAAGCGACACACTTCAAATGTTACAAAGAAACTGCTGTAGGTGTTGCTGAATCCTTGTGTATACATACACTGTTCAAAAGACTTTTACATTCACTACTGAATCAGCAACGCTACAGTCATTCCAGTGGATTGCTTGAGAGATTGATTACTGGCATCCATGTAAACTGATAACATGCTATCAGTGAAATTACAGTCATAATTTGGTAATGTACTATATCTATGTATGGCATGAAAATTATACTGTGACTGCTTTGAGCTTATGAAGTCTTATTACTGCAAACTTGCACATGGCGTTAGTTACTGTTGAGGTATCAAAAATGTGGTCTTTTTCATAGATGAGATAAGTATTATGTAGAGATGGGTCGAACGAATTTCGAAACCGAACCCGAACTTTAAGGTTATGTTCGGGTTCGGTTCGAAATTTATTGCCATGTCAAAGATATAGTTCGGTTCGAAAAATTTACAGGAGTTCGCGTTGGTTCAAAAATGTGCTAGAAACGAACATAATTAACGAACTTTGAAAGGAACTTAAGTATTTACTCATGTACAGCATGCCCTTTTTTTTTTTTTTTTTTTTTTTTTTTCTCCAAAAATAAAGGAAAACATTTGTGAGGAGTGGTAGAGGGGTAGTCGTAAATTATCCACCCCTAAACTGTCACATGATGTTTAAAGGGAAGTGTAGTGGAAGAGCCTAGAGGATTGCTACCTGGGTGAAAAGAGAAGAGGTAACATATGTTTTTTAGAGAAGGGTAGTGTCTCACGTTTCACCACAGCAAAAAAAAGAACCAGCACAACAAAAAATACCAGCATTCATTCCACTCAGCATTCATTCCATTCAGCATTCATTCCACTCAGCATTCATTCCACTGCCTAAAGGAAGTAAAAAAAGAAAGCAGGCCATCCATGGCTGTTGACTGTGATTGACATTTCTCTTTTAACGACCATAAGGTTACCCTGACCTTATGGAATGCCACAATATTTTGGCTTTTAGCCCCACGAGTTATTTAATTAGAATATTTTCCAAATTTATTGCAATTGCCACATATTAATTTAAAATAACAGAATAATTTGTTACATACTTACTAACAAGGCCCCACAAATTGTTGATGCAATTTTAGTAAAAAAAAATTAATGATTTCCAGGAACTTGTTGCAAAAATCATGGTGTGCATTATACACATGTAAATATGGTGCTTCACTTCAATGAAGTTGGAAAAAAAACAATGCAACACAATAAAAATTACTGAACAAGTCATATTTGCTTATTGTTTGTGTAGCAGTGATATTATATCTTGAACTCTATAGTATGTAGAACCAGGTACTATTCTTTATTTAAATTATTGTATACAAAATAAGTGATTTGGTTGAGTTTTTGGGAAATTACATTTTCAATTAACATTTTCTTTTGTGCTGCTAATTTGTGGTTTTCACATACCATGTCTAAAACGACTAGAAAGATACATTTCCCAGTGTTATGATAAATTATCATACCAACCAAACCTATAAAAACCAAAAGTTAATATGTTAATTTTGTACCTTTTTTCCACTCTAGAAAATTTAGCCAATACATTTTGGAACTATATGTGGTGAAACTGTGCAGGTTGTGTATGTGTGTTTGCTCTTTATTTTAGCCCCACACATTTAAAGAATTAGACATGAAATTGTAAATGTGGTTGTATTTGTTTGTGTTTTATACTTGAACAAATAGGGGCTGACTGTGGAGGCTGTATGTATATAGTATGTTGTTTTCACTTTGCACGCCGTAGCCAAGTCCAGACGTGCAGTAACAAAACTCTCATTACTTGAGTGGGCAACACTGCAAGAATGATCTACGGGACCACAGTAATTGATGTTAAGTACTTAATTTGCAAATATGCGTGTGTGCACGCAACTGTTTAGCATCCATAATCCAGTTAATTTTTAAGGTGGTTCTACATATTGGTTTTTTGTTATGTATATACCAGTTTAGGGCTGAACTATGAAGGCATGTGTGCGAGGATAAGACATTTTATAAGTTCTGTTCGAGTTCAGTTCGAGTTCGACGAATTATAGCATAGTTCGGTTTGAGTTTGGTTCATGTACAAATTTAAAGGTTCAATTCAGGTTTGGTTCGATAAAAATATTCTGGATTAAGTTCTAGTTTGGTTCGTTTCCAAAATCTGGGTTCTTCCCATCCATAATATTATGTTTATTTTCCAAGATAAAATGCAAATAATGGCTGCCGAAGTTGGCAGTATTTTGTTATTTGTATTAAAAATTAACTATACAAAGTGTTCATTGTGTGAAAATATGATTAAATTTCTTGATTGAAGAAAAAACTGATTTTAAAGAATTGTATTTGAACTGAGAACTGGTAAAAAAATGTATAACCGGCCCATTCCTAATTGAGATCAGCCATTTTGTATGATCAGAACTATTGTTATGCTTTGTTATGATTAGGATGAAGCACGCCGGTTTTAAGAAAGCAAACTTTTAAGCCTCCCGGTCCAAGGGAGGCTTCTCCTTGTACCTGGAATATTGACGGGGCACAGTACCAATAATGGTTGGTAATGTGAGGAATCAAACCTCGGGATACCAATGTGTGGAGAACACAAGGAATTTACACCAGTAACAAAGCACTCCTCTACGGAGTCACCTGGGGTCGCACACAAGTCCCCGACTTGCTAATAGAGGGGTTCTTTCCACGTTGAAAGGGTAGGCTACGAGATTAGGTCTCTTGTGGCTTGTTAAGTGTAGGTGACTTGGGGATTAAAAACCCTGACGAACAACTTGAACTGAAGTATACACTTGTACACGGTTCGTGTACAAGAGGCTTGGATGGCCTTCAAACTCTCGAATGTGAACGTCGCATAAAGCATGTCCGGGGAAAGTTACTCCCTCTTGAGCTAGGTGCCAGCATATTACATGGGACGTGTAGGTTGGGGTGTCGGGACAAAGTTTGAAACACTGGGCAACACAGCTCGTGGATGTGTTACTTGTGGTCTCGCAGGAAGTGGAGCTCTCCTCTACTCCACTGGTGGTACTGGGGAACAGCTGCCGACTCTGGCTGTGGTGGAGTGGTGCTTGTGCTGCCAGGTGGGGTGGAGGGATGGTAGTATATTCTGAGGAAAGCACTGAAGGATCTGTGCCCAGTATGGCGGCTGTATCACTATGTATGATAGTTAAATACTTCAAGACAAGAGTATCCTTCCTGGTGTTCAGGTTGGTAAAGAAAATAAGGCTTTACTGTCTTATGGCTTTGGAATTGGATTACTGTTTATTTCCTCTTCTATGATGTTTAGTTCCCTTTTAAGATGGTTTTTGTTGCCACTTTTGTAGTTCTTCGGCATGAGGCCGAGTTACAATAATTAACTGTGAAATAATATGATTTGCCACACGAGAGTGTACGTGCCGTGAAGTTGAGTATAGTTAACAGTCCTATAGTGTACATCCGGGTATATGACTAGACCCGACGTGTCTTGTCACTTAACCTTTCCTGGCCATTCACTCGCCCGAAGGGTTATATACCATATCAAGTAAGCAGCCTCAGTACCAGGGTGTATTGAGTTCCTAGAGAAGGGCTCCCCCAAAGATTAACCAGTGCAATACCCTGAGCATTACCTTGGCTAAACTCGGAATACTACTCTTTGTTTCTTGAATTTGTGGTTTGGCTGTTACGTGTACCGACATTACTTCACGTACACAATAAAAGAACTGAGAAATAGAACTGTGGCTTGAGCTTCAACTAACAAGGAAACAAGGGTTATTAATGCCATGATTAATAAGACTTTGCAAATTCAATGGTTTGGTGGCTGTAATACATCCACGTAAGTAAATACAGTAAAGTAAAATAATAGTTATGATGGTAACACACTTTACCATGTAATACTTTACTGCTAATCAAATATGTAGTGGTTACAAATCAACTGCGGAACTTAATTATGAGAAATAAATAAATGCAAGTGAGGTGAATGCTACCTCTTACATTTTTGTTACGTTTGATTACTTCGGTGAATAATTAAATTTAATTAAATATAATCTAGCCCAGCAGTCCTAACTGAACTTCATGGGGTATGTCCTGAAGGGACCTTGTAGTGTAATACAAGGGAGTTCCCTACTCGACTGGTAGAGTGACCTGGCTAGGGCCTTAAGAGGACTACGTCGCTGTGACCTTGGGTTACCTGGAAGGTTCGGGGTTTAGGACAGGTTAGTTGATGTAGGAGCTCTTCGTTGCGGAGAAGACTGGAGGCACTGCTGAAGTGTTGTTCTTCATGGGAAGATGGCCTTCTGGAGAGCATCATGGTGGTGGTAGCATCACGGGCATAAGACGTCCAGTCTTGAATCAGGATGCCCTCAGTCTTCACAGCAAGAGGGCGTTGCAAGACTATTACGTGAAGAACTCCAACTCAGGGTGCTCGAGTAGGCCGTGACCCTTCGGTGATTGGCCCGCTTCCTCCTGCGGTGCCAAATTCAAACGGGTGCGCTCTTCAGCTGGTGAGTCCGGCAAAGTAAAATAACTTTGGTTTAGGAAGGGCGATGACGTGATGGTTTTCTGCAGATTCTGGTAGGCAGTTCAAGGTAGGAGCACGGGATTGGAGGTGTGTTGAAGCTCTGTCAACTTCTTGGAGTTCCCCATGTTCTGCCTCCAGTACTGTTGGGAGACTTGCCCATGTGGCTTGCCATATTCAGATGGGACGAAGTCGTGTTTCTGTAGTGAGCTTTCTCTAGCGCAAAATACATCATGCATGAATCGCGTCCCCCCCTTTCTTCCGATTGAGACCAATCTGGCCGTAGAAAGTCGAAAGGTAGGTTGCGGTCATCCAGGTCAGGTCCATGTTGACTATACACAGCTTTGGTTATGTAAGGGTAGCTTCTCTGTGCTATGAGGATGAGCAGATTGGAAGTATGCAAAGGAGATGTCATTACTTCCCCTTCCACTGCTTGGGATGGAGGCGTCTGCTTTTCATCTGTTGGCACGTCTGGTTACTCTGTCTCACCCTCATGCACGTGCTCCTTCTTTGCTCACTTCCGCTCTGTTCCCCTCATCATCACTCTCTGGCTGCGGCTTATCTCTGCATCAACTGTAGCAGCACTCCACTTCGCACTTGCTGCGAGGAAGGGTAGGCTAGAGGGAGGGGTGAGGTAGTTCCAAGGGCAAGATCACGCCGCATGAAAGGGAGAACTATTTGCTAGTGTGTGTATCTGTTCCTATCAGCAGGAATCATGTGGCTTCTTTTCTGGTTGCTGGGCTAGTGCACAGTATTAGCAAAGGGAATATATGTTTTTTACAATATTCACTTTATTTGACCTAAAAAAAAAGGGAGGGGGGAATGAATTTAAACAGTTTATCATTGGGGAATTAACTAATAGTTTCTCTGGCGGCTTGGCTCTCTCTTTATATATATATATATATATAAAAATACATATACACTAACAGGCAGTCCTCTGCTTTCATACATTCAGGAAAGTTCCGTAACATTCTAGACAAAAATTATCTTTTTTCCCCGACCTTTTTCTAATTTTTTTTTTCTTGTAAGGATTGGCACGTTTGCATTGTACATGATTGACAGAACTGGCAAATATAGCATGCATATCACAGAATTCTCCGATATTTAGCAAACTTGTTTAAAATTCCCTGACAGTTTTCGAATTACCTGATATTTCCTCTGTTTTCCAGACTTGTGGCAACCCTGATAATGTGTTCCGAAAATGTGTGGGAAATTTGAATGAATGAAAAATGAGTCTCATATACGCATGTAATAAGACAGGTTCCTTTCAAAAGTTAACAAGAAATTTAAAAAGAAATAATTTGGAAATGAAGATGATACATTTAATCAATAAACATGTTATTTTTAAAAAGTATTTCATTGAAAATCACTAATAAATATACATGTTCAATAATTTCTTACATGAAATGTTGATTTTCACCACCCTTGTACGTATTTAACTGTAAGAAGTATGTGAATAAATAAGGTCATTAGATATGCTTCCTACTGTCTGTAAAATTGTTGTGCGAATGAAACTATGTATTTTGTACGTTGTAATAATTACATAAAAGTTTTTCAGAGTTCCGTTAACAGAAGCACTCATTTGTATTGGGCCAATATGACTGTCATATCTAAACATTCAGAACATATGATCTGTGAAGGCTGGAAAAAATGGCAGGTAGTGTTAGATAGCCACTAACATAGCTATTTAGTCCACTCAATGTTACTTCACACTTTTCTGAAACCCTGCTTAAGTTCTAGTTTTGGTTACCTATTACATATCCTTGTGCTACATGTAAACAAACCCAACCATGTGACTATGTTCAAAGGCTTTGTTTACTACTGTTTTCAACTGTTCAAAGAATTCTGAATTTCGGAAACTTTTTCCTACGAATGTTCACAATTTTGGCCTATAACCACATTTAGTTTAGCTGTACGACTTGTTAACAATGTCTGTATTGACTATAATTCTTAAGGTTATTATTTTACAATGTTAACATAATTGATATACATGCCATAGCACATTATACGTACATGTTAATATTTTTCTGTGGCTGTGTTTAACCCTGTGTTAATACTGCGGGGTAAATAACTGTAGTATTTAACTTCTTGTTTTTTATGGGTGTCTGGTTAATTCGTTAAAAGGACGGCATCTGTTGGAATAAAAATTTTAAAACAGAAGAACAGCCAGTCCAATGAAAAGACACTAAAAATTCAAGCACGCTACTCTTGTCATTTTTTTAACGTAGCAGCGACAAACAAACTCAAAAGATATTGGTGAACATGCACACAAATAGGCCTACCATAACTTATATTTCACTCACATTTATATGCATTTGTTCTTACCGTTTTCTGGATTTATTTAATTATTTATTTTAATTTATCTGGCTGGGCTGAGTATTTTGTTGGGATTGTGGCAGACATTCATATCATGGAAACGTTACAAAGTTTCTGTAAAAAGGCATGATTTTTAAACTATTAATTTAGTCATAAAAACAGTTCACTATTAAAACATATAAATTTGCACGTCCAATATTTGCCGTCACACGCACACTGCTCCAATGTTACGTAAAGGCAACAACACTCTTTTACACACAGCGGTCATGATGCACTTTACAATATATTTATTATTGCTTAACCATTTTATCACATTTCTAGCAATTATTTAATCAGCGCTTAAGTTGCCAACAGCTGCCAAATGTATACAATTCTTTAACAGCCCCAAAGCTATTGGTAGTTTTTCCCTCAAAACTGTAATGAACAGTTAAGAATTCAGAAGCGAAAAAATTTTAATTTAATAAATTTGGACAGTGTATAAACCTTTGTTATAATCTTACTTCTCTAGGTTGTATGCTGTACGAGTAAAGCAATGTGTATAATATAAACAACATAAACCAACTAATCAACATTACACAGTACAAAAAAGTATTAAGTATGACCAAAAAGAAATTTTTTTCTTTGGTGTGAAACTCCAGGAGTGTAGGGTGTAACAGGTTACTGTCCTGTTCTCTCATTGCAGTTCTCAGTAAACACCAACAAACTAGCCAGCATGAGTTGGAGACTTTATCTACGTAATAATAAAAAGTTTATTGATACCGTGATTCCCAATAAAATAAAATAAGTTAATGTCTGGAGATTTATTGTCGGCTCGGCAAAACAAACAATTGTCTCTCGCAGCTGACAAATAACAAAAAACCAAGACAGGATGGCAGCCTTCATAAAACAAAAACTTCTCACTTCAAGAGTTACGAAGACGAGAGGGAATCGTTACTTTTCTCTCCCGGCGCTCTATTGACTCCCCGCACCGACGGAAAATAAATTTAATAGATAGTTGAACTGAAATGTCGGATATACAATAGAAGGTTAAAGTCGCGGACGCTGGTAGGTGCAAGTAATATGATCACTCGTTGTAGGCTATCCGACTGACAGCTGACAAATGATCGTGCTGCGATGAACTGTTGTGATTGTGATACCCGAGAAAGGTTGCGCTTCCTTATATATTGGTAGAAAGTTTCATCATTGGAAACATATTGTTTTCAAGCAGTCGGTCACGTCAGCTAAAGGTGACCTCTGTTATTTCCTTTGTTTCACCATGTTGTGCCTTGCGGTGGTGGTATTTTTAGTTTACTAACCCAGTGAAAAGGAAAAGATGCGCTATCGTTCTATGACGTCTGTTGTTGACATCTGTTACTACTGATGAAATGAGGAAAGAAAAATAATACATTTGGAAAAACAAAAATATATGAAATACAAACAAGTTGTCATTGCCACGACCTTTCAAATATTACATGAATTACTATCCTTATTTGAAATATAGACAATTGAAATACTTCCAGAATATACAGATTATATATATAACTAGCTGCAATGCTCCAAGGGTTATTAAGGAAAAATTGAAAGTACAGTGGAATCCCTGTATTACACCCCATGAGTTCACCCTTCCCTGCATTTTACACACACATTTTTGGTCCCAAGGTCTGTTTTTACAGTATAAGTTTCCCTTTTTTATATTTTCCTGCATTTTGCAACATATTTTCCCAGTCCCTTGGAAAGTGAAAAATAGGTGTTCCATTGTATGACTAACAAAGAAAAATTACAAACAACTTAATGTAGCCGCATTTATCAAAATACCTGGCTCATATAACCAGAGAATTAACATTTATAATAACTATTGACACAGTATATTCTTAAGAGATCATTCAATTCTTCATTAAAATAAAACTGTATATTTAAGCACAGAATAGGCCTATACTTTCACATACACAAACTTTTACAACTATGTATAGGCTCATTTACAACTACAGGAACACTCAGCTCACATTCTTAAAAACTTGATCATGTATTGTGCACATATTTGATGGTTCCTACTCTCAACATCATGGCATAAATTTTTAAAAAAATATATATATTTCTGAAGATATAACGCAAATTTGTGATATATCCCAAGTATACAATATATATTGTGACACATTCGTAATATTGCCCGATAAACAGTAACAATGTGATGCTAAAGAAAGATGCCAGACATGTGTAGTAATAATGGTCGTGACAGTATTCGATCGTAATAAAGAATTTTCTCATGAGGAGTTTTATATATTTGACAAACTCAATAAAATTCTTAAGTGCAAATTTTGTAATGTACGAATAGAATGGACTAGAAAGGTCACTTGTCTAAAGCAC
This sequence comes from Dryococelus australis, assembly GCA_029891345.1. Classification (NCBI taxonomy): domain Eukaryota; kingdom Metazoa; phylum Arthropoda; class Insecta; order Phasmatodea; family Phasmatidae; genus Dryococelus; species Dryococelus australis. The sequence continues at coordinate 4,201,991 of CM057008.1, forward strand.
ATCCAGAGCAGTGCTATTTATAAGAAAACAAAGCTTTAGAGATGGAAGCGAAACAAGTTCAGGGTGCAGCGACATCTGGTGTCAAATGTCAAATTTCTCTTACGGATCTTGTTTCCCGGTTGAAAAATCCGAAAATTGAAAAACAATAATTTGTTTTTCAACAACCCATGCTTTCATGGAAGCTAACATTCCATTCAAAAATATTGATCACCCAAAGTTATGGAAGTGGATGAATAAGTACATTGCAGGTATTAAAAAAGTTTGTATAGACCCTCACTTGGAATAAATTCTAACTCATTGACCATTTTTGTATTACCGAACCGCTAAAATTGTTGTCATTTAAAAAGTTATGTTGTAACCAACTTAAGCTGTGCCTAGGCCTACAATATTCCCCGAATGAAAATATATGTGTAGAATTGTTCACACTTAAACATAGTTAATTTTAGTCCTAGAATGTTATGTTTTTTTTTTTAATATTTGGGCTAAAATTAAAAAAAAAAAAAAAAAAAAAATTGCAGTAAGCTTGTATGTTGGGTGGGGGCACCCAGTCACTTAAATAGGTACAGTATGAAAAATAATGCTGAGAATGTATTTTTGATGCCTTATTATAAAGAAATTGTATAGTGAGACAGCAGAAAATGGAAAATTGATGACTACACTGGCATTTACTTAAAGCTGAATTAGCCTAATTTATGTTTATTCAAAAATTATTGAATGTTTATTTTCACTTATTACAACTGAACAGTGTATGTAGTTCCATTAAAATTTTCAAGCACGACAATTAGGATGCTTATTATTGGTCTAATAGCTTTAAATACCTACATGAAATTATATTAGTTAGTTTTTAGTCTTTTAAATACCTGCCTTCCCCAAAAAACTTTTTTAAAACTAATTTCATACAAGCATCATAGTTGTTATAAAATAACGAAAAATATCGAAATCGCTTACCAAATGACAAAAAGTTATTGAAATCAAGTAAAAAAAGAATGAAATTTGCCATTTTTTCACAGTAGACAGGTATGACTTATTATACATGAACATCATTTTTTTAATACTAGTGCTCATATTTAAAATCAACGAAATATAAAAAAATAGCGTAAAATATACAGAAATCATCTAATCAAAACTGATGAAATCAAGAAAACATTTTCACCAAAAACAGGTGTGTCTAGTGATGAAGGTAAGGTGAAAGGATAAACTTTGTTTGAAAGTAGTACATCGCAGGGTAAGGTGAAAGGTAAACTTTGTTTGAAAGTAGTACATCAAGGGTAAGGTGAAAGGTAAACTTTGTTTGAAAGTAGTACATCGAGGGTAAAGTGAAAGGTAAACTTTGTTTGAAAGTAGTACATTGCAGGGTAAGGTGAAAGGTAAACTTTGTTTGAAAGTAGTACATCAAGGGTAAGGTGAAAGGTAAACTTTGTTTGAAAGTAGTACATCAAGGGTAAGGTGAAAGGTAAACTTTGTTTGAAAGTAGTACATCGCAGGGTAAGGTGAAAGGTAAACTTTGTTTGAAAGTAGTACATCAAGGGTAAGGTGAAAGGTAAACTTTGTTTGAAAGTAGTACATCGAGGGTAAAGTGAAAGGTAAACTTTGTTTGAAAGTAGTACATTGCAGGGTAAGGTGAAAGGTAAACTTTGTTTGAAAGTAGTACATCAAGGGTAAGGTGAAAGGTAAACTTTGTTTGAAAGTAGTACATCAAGGGTAAGGTGAAAGGTAAACTTTGTTTGAAAGTAGTACATCGCAGGGTAAGGTGAAAGGTAAACTTTGTTTGAAAGTAGTACATCAAGGGTAAGGTGAAAGGTAAACTTTGTTTGAAAGTAGTACATTGCAGGGTAAGGTGAAAGGTAAAATTTGTTTGAAAGTAGTACATCAAGGGTAAGGTGAAAGGTAAACTTTGTTTGAAAGTAGTACATCAAGGGTAAGGTGAAAGGTAAACTTTGTTTGAAAGTAGTACATCAAGGGTAAGGTGAAAGGTAAACTTTGTTTGAAAGTAGTACATCGCAGGGTAAGGTGAAAGGTAAACTTTGTTTGAAAGTAGTACATTGCAGGGTAAGGTGAAAGGTAAACTTTGTTTGAAAGTAGTACATCAAGGGTAAGGTGAAAGGTAAACTTTGTTTGAAAGTAGTACATCAAGGGTAAGGTGAAAGGTAAACTTTGTTTGAAAGTAGTACATCGCAGGGTAAGGTGAAAGGTAAACTTTGTTTGAAAGTAGTACATCAAGGGTAAGGTGAAAGGTAAACTTTGTTTGAAAGTAGTACATTGCAGGGTAAGGTGAAAGGTAAAATTTGTTTGAAAGTAGTACATCAAGGGTAAGGTGAAAGGTAAACTTTGTTTGAAAGTAGTACATCGCAGGGGAAAATATTTTAGATGGTAAAACACTACAAACATCTACTTCTAAACCATGGTCTTATTGTTGCCACTGAATCACCTAAAGTGGTTTCTTTCCAATGCTTCTACACTGGAAATAACTACAAGTGCATTCCAATTATTATTTTTAAACACAACTGTACATGGCAACTTTTGTTGTGAACACACTAGCATATTCTCTCTCCTTTTTTTTTTTTTTTTCAATGGTGGCATATAACTGAGAGAGCCAGCCATACTCTTCAAATGTCATAAATAATGTCGTTGGCTGAACATTTCCTTCAAATAACATTGTCCACTGTGAAGTGAAATTCTTGAAATTTTTTTGAAGTTTCTCAACTCCAGAATCCACTTCTGCAAGTCACCGCTTAGCGTCCCCCCCCCCCCCCCTACTTTGAACCTTTTGGGGGATTTAGGTCCAAGCTCCCTGGAACCAAGAATTGTGACAGTTGTAAGCAAAATCTCATTAAACATTTGAACCAATAAGTACACAAAATGTACAAAAAATTAGAAGAGAAATTTTAGAACAGAAATATACACTGTGTAAAATGTGTAATGGCAGTTCACGATAAAGTGGGCACTTTGGAAATTAGCCTTAGAAAAAAGTCACTGCCCCTGTCTAACGGGCGCACTGAGTGGTATACGCTCAGTCAAGTTGGTAACGATTGATGGAAAATAGTTCAATATCTTAACATCAAATTGAAAGTGTTAGGTAAATATTTGCAACAATTTAAATTATTTCTTTCGTTTTGTAATTTTTTTAATGTATCAAAGTGTAAAAAAGAGTAGATTTGTAAAATATTTATTTCCATAATTTCAAAGTTTCACTTGATTGACATCTGAATAAAGTGGTCCCATGGCAGTATTAATTTTACATAAGGCAGAAGAATACTTAACACGCGTAGAATTAGATCTTAAGCTAGGCTTTCAAAAGTGCTTATTTTACTATGAACAACCTTAAGTAATTAATAACAAACCATATGACTAAATTTTGAAATTACGTTTTTGATTCTTAGCTAGTTATATATGTTTATACACAAAAATAAGGTGATTTAAGTTAAACTCCTCCCTATTATATTTGCACAGAACTATTAACCACCTAATTTACTTTACTTTTAAGTCACAGAGATATGCAAACGTAAAGTGCTGTGAAAATGTTTAAATAGTGTGAATAAAAAAAAGAAGCCACACAAAACTGGAAATTTGTGTTATGGCAATACAGCAATTTCACAAGTTAAGAACTTTCTGAACTCAAACATTGAAAAATGTCACTGCCCACAGACAAAATTTTCCATCATTTTTCTTACACAAATCTCGCAGTCTCTGTGAAATGAGAGTACTAGCCAGGAATTAAAAAATGTATGTGTTCACGTTATGTGATGGTACCCATATGCTTCACTCATAACACATGGTGAATTAAAATGCATATTGAACATTTTAATACAGCAGCAAAAGTCAACCTGAATGTTATATAAGTAATAGATGAAGTAAGAGAGTTGTGCCATAGTTGTGTTGAGATAAATATACATGTACTTCAAACACACAAACAGCAGGTGTGATACAACTAAGATACCTGCCTACAGAAGTGAATCACAATACCTGATAACACTTCTGTTATACTGATCGTACCAAGTCAACCTGAATGTTATATAAGTAATAGATGAAGTAAGAGAGTTGTGCCATAGTTGTGTTGAGATAAATATACATGTACTTCAAACACACAAACAGCAGGTGTGATACAACTAAGATACCTGCCTACAGAAGTGAATCACAATACCTGATAACACTTCTGAAATACTGATCGTACCAAGCCAACATCAGTTATGATAATCTTAAGTAATTTTATTCTTAAAAAAAACTGCTTCCTATTATGAAAATATTATAGTTCAAGAAATTCGTAGGTGTATCATATTTATCACTTAAACTCTTGAGATTTTCAGGTACAGTAGATTATCCGGACTAATAGGGACCAAAAGTAATTCAGATATTTGAAAATCAATGTTTGCGAAAAATTTACAATTAAGGGTTTTTAATTTGAAAGTCTTTGAATATGCTACTTAATTACAGATTTGGGGTACATGCATAGTTTCAATGGCTTTATACTGGAATTCATAAGCTGTCCCCTCAATGTTGATACATATTTTGTTACTCCAGCAAATTGTCATTAACACATAGAGTGCTATTGTTAAAATTGTGACTTATCCGAGAGTGCTGTATGGGCCATATTAGCCCCATGCATATACTGTATACTTCCTTTAGTGATATACAGGTCACATATGTCACGTATGGTCTCTCTTGTTTTTACTGCAATATCAGGATATAAATGTTTATTTATTTGCCTCTTCTATCCGATTACCTCTTTTTAATGCATCAGTCTATTGTTTACAGAGAGAGAACATGTTTTTGAGCATTTGTTATATGTTAATATTTTTGAAAATATTAACTAATTTTTTTCTACTTTATATTTCTTAGCATTTTTTTGTTTTTTGTTTTATGTGGTTCAGAAATAAGATTATGCTGAATAATTACTTTTAGTTACTGACAACATATCATGTTATATTTTCCTTTCCCACATGTTATTGTAGAGAGGAATATTTTATTAAACATTTGTATTCAAAGCTATGTACCACTAATCTGAATACGGTATTTCAAAAGGATGAAAATACTATAAATATCTCTTATCACTCTAATACTTTTTAAATCACATAAAATGAAAAACCCCTAGAAAGAATTTTTTTTTAAACATGCTTTAAAAATGTTTGTTAAAATTATAGAACAGTTGGAATTTTTTTCAGTCATACAATTTAGTGGTAATTTTATACCTTGCCAAAGCATTCCAAAACATAGAAATAAAAGTTTTCAAAACATGTCAATTTTATAATTTATTAATGCCATTTAAGAATAGTTTTTAGTTAAAAGAAGTGAAGCAATACACTGTCAAAATTAGTTGGTAAAATTCTTAAAACAGGTTTGAAGTTTTCATTCATGTACCTGAGAGGTAAATGATAACTTACCACATCAATTCAATACATTTACTTTAAAGTTTTCAAAACCTAATGAGATTTACAATTTGCCATGTATTTTTACAAAACTGTTTTGTTGGAATTAGGTAATCAAGTAAAGTTAGGTTACACTTCTAGATTTCAACATGTTAGGAACACTATAAATACAGATGCTTTCAGTCATTTAAAAATTACAAAAAACACAAAACAGTGTCAAATAGTTCAACAGGTATTATAATACACTGCAAAAATTAATTTGTGAATTACTTAAACATAAACTTGTATGGAAATTTTATGATGCATTACCAAACCATTACAATAGGCCTATAGGCTAAAGACAAATGTTTTAAAAGTCATGTTGCATTTACTATTTACTATGCAATTTACCATTTACTATGCAGGTTACAAAATATATCCCATTTAGAATGTTTTTATGAACACTATTTTAATATAACATATTTAAATATATATTTTTTACATTTATACTTGAGTGACACTTGGCTAATATACTTTTCACAAATGGGTTGTATGAATGTGTTCAAACTTCTAAATTTGTTTAGAAATTTTACATTGTGAATGCAGATTTTGTTGAACTTGTCAGTGTTTTCCATTATAACATGCTAGACAAAGTGCTGGTTTGTTTTCACAGTCCTCGCACATGGTGTACACTTTTTTCACCTAATTGTCTGCCTTCCTGCTGCTCATTACTCTTCTCAGTTTCTCATAACAGCCACAACACTTCCTTTGTTTCTTTGGGACTCCTTCAGCCAAAGTGTGGATTCTCTTCAGAGTTTGAGGCCTTTCCAACTGTGTTTCTCCTACAACCAAACATTTTTGCAAGTATCTTCTTAAAGTGTAGGTAATGGATGTTGGCTCCTGTAACATCCCTTTTAGTCTTGAAGAGCAGCCAACCATTTGTTGTTGCTGCACCGAAAAGTTATTCAAATGCTACTTTTTTGTACCATTTTCGGGTTTTCGTAAGTACATAGTAGTATGACGACATTTGATCACTGAAATCATCCCTTTTTTAGCTGCGTTGTAATTTAACACACACTGTTGTTTTGTAACAGCAATATTTTTCCTAACTTTCCCCATGTTTACTTAAGAAAAATCATTATTTTCCACAGTTGTTAACATTAGAACATTTTTTTGATCTCTCCACTTTATAATTTTTACACCATCCTTTTCTTTACCAATAAGAAATCCAACTTTTGATTTTGACATTGTGACAGATTTTGGAAGCCCCTTTCTGTTTGGCCAAACTGTTCCACAATACCGTTCTCTATTCTTCCAACAATGATCTGCGTGGTTCGTTGGTTAGTAGCTCATTTACTACAGAAAAGTGTGTGATACACCCAGGGTTCTATCTTCCTTCCCACAATAGAACTGGAAGTTATATCTATAATCCTAAATTTTTACACCATACTTGTGTCTTTTGTTTGTTATCTACTGCCTGAACAAAACAAAAAGGTGCCCCCTCCACGGAATCATACTTTTGTCCTCTGCATTCCAATATTTTTGAAAGTTGGGTATTTAAATATTCACTAAATCTCTTAGTTTATAAAGACTGTCGTTATTGTTCCTGGTCTCGTCACAAAAATTAATGCAATTTAGAATTAAAAGAAAACGATCACGAGACATAAGTTGTGCCAAAAATTCATTGTGATAATCAGGGCCTGATTTCCCAGCAGGCCGACTAGGCCCAGGCCTAGAGCAGCACTTCCAAGGGTCGGCATGGAGAAAGACATGTCTGCCTTAAATTGTCATCATTGATACTGAAGACAGCAACACACAGGCACGAATGCACTGTGATGATAATCTTCGCTTACATGATACTCTCTTGATAATAAGCGGCACACAGTGCATATTTGATACAAATATTTTCCATTTCCAACCTTTATGTTCACACAGGAATTCGCTTCATAAATTATTCTTTGTATTTAATTTCACAAAACTACCGCCCCACCCGTTTCTGCTGCATTTTATCACATAGATTGTTCCAGGGGGGAGGGGGGTGGCAGGGAATTTGAACCTTCACCGCCATCGCTGTGAGAGGATTGACCACGGCGATAAGGGCAGTATGATTCAATACCATTGTTCTCTGTTTTTGAAATGGTATAGTTGCCAATTGGTATTAGTTGTCGTGATGATGTGACGCAGGCGGCGCGGCGCAGCACGGACCACATCATGCCACATCGTACTCGAGTTTCGTACCAATGTTGTTTAATTATGTTCTGTCAAACTATGAACATGTCAGAGTTTATAAGTGTAAAATAGGTACGTGTGTATCTGCGTGTTTAAGTGTTGCAAATGTAGCTACCTGTGAATCGCGAAAAAATGAGTACCCAAAGAGCAATACTCAGTTGTGCTCAATTCAAAAAATTAAAAATAGTTAAAGAAGAAAGGAGTGGTGCTCTTTTGAAGCAGTGAGATTTCTTCTATTTTGTATGTAACAGTGATAACCGACAGGACGAAGATGTCGCCGACATCATGGCTGCAAGTGATAATGCTACCAGCAGCGGCAGTGCTTCTATAAATCGTCCTTACTTTGATAGTGATAACGTAGAGGCTACCGATGCATGTATTTTGTCATTCCCAGAAAAATTTCTGCTCAAGAACAGCAAATTCCAACATCAAGTATCAATAATTCAGTGAACAGTGGCAGTATCCATCTACATATCCATGTTGAAGTGACCTGTACCAATTTGATGGAACCAGATGCAACTAGCAATCCTAAGAAGCTTGTTTTTGAACCCAGTACAGTTCCAGCCCAGTGGGAAATTAATGAGGAGCTACGAGACTATGTGGCTGTTCATGGAATCGAACAAAACCTAGATGCAGGTTTCAATGCTTCAAAACGTTTGTAACGTGATAAAGAAAGGCGTGTTTCAAGGCATATGTTTTCTCGGAATCTGCATAACGGGGAGACACAAGTTAGGCATTGGCTAGTATACTCGCCACCAAAGGGATGTGTTTGTTTTGTGCGACTTGCTTGCTATTTGGTGGGGAAAATGGTATGTTTACTTCAGGGTTTAATGACTGGGAAAATGCTTCTAAAAGGGTACAAGACCATGAGAATTCACCTCAGCGTAAAAATAGCATTGCAACACTTAAACTAAGAGGAAATACTAAATCACAAATTGATAACAGGCTCGTTGCACAGCTTGAGAAAGAATGTAACTACTGGGAAAATGTTTTGAAACTTATCATCGCAGCAGTAAAGTATTTGGCTATTAGAAGGTTACCATTTCGTGGTACTGATGAACACGTAGGCAGTTAAAGCAATGGCAATCTTCTAGGGTTGCTAGAGCTTCTTGCAGAGTTTGGTCCATTCATGGCAGAACATCTAAGAAAACATAGTGACAGTAGTTCAGGACATAAATCTTATCTTTCCAAGACCATTTATGATGAAGTGATTATTTTGATGGATGGCTGAAAAAGTGAAGGATGAAATAGTCAAGGAAGTGAAAGAAGCTTAACACTTTGGTATAAGTATCGATTCCACTCCAGATATTTCACACACTGATCAACTAACATTTATTATACGCTATGTTAAGAAGGATGGAGTTGGGGAGCCAGTTGAACTGTTCATTTGTTTTTTATCAAATGAAGGACATAAGTGTGAAGAAATAGCCAATGCTGTTTTTACTGTTTTGAGCAAATATGAGTTGGACATAGAAAACTGCAGGGGCCAGTCATATGGCAATGCCTCGAATATGTCTGGAGCATATACAGGCGTACAAGCAAGGGTGAAGGAACGTTGTCCCTTTGCTGACTATGCAAATGAGAAGGAGGTCGGACACTATAAAGTCTGTCGAAGACTTGTTTGTCTACTCGAAAAGATGCTTGCTATGCACTAGAGAGCAATTAGTGTGGACTATTTGAGACCTTGCAGACTTTAGAAAATGATAGTTCAGAAAAACCTCAAACGAGGAATGAGACATCATTGAGGCAAAAATTAAATATACTAGAAACTGCATTTATGGTATTCTTCTGGACTGCAATCCTTTGTAGGTTTAATGCTGTTAGTACCAAGCTGCAGTCAGTAAACACAGATTTGGGGCAAGTTGGGAAAATGTACAATTCGCTGTCTGAGTTCATAACAAATTTAAGAGAAACAGAAATGTTTAACCACTATGAATGCCTTGCGAAGTCATTTAGCAGAATAGAAATTTACAAATTTGACGAGGGAAGGAAAAGGAAGTGCACTCTGAGGGCTGATGAGACTAGGGCTGGAGAAATAACTCTCATAAGACTGGTCAGATTATTTTCGTGTTGGTACATATCGGGATACACTAAGATCAGAACTGCAAGTGTGAAGTGCACGTTACAATGGGCTTCAAGAGAGGTTTGGCTTTTTAGAACATCTCAGCACATATGAACCAGCACAGATTTCTTAAGCTGCATGTAAATTGGCCTCTTACTGCAATAGTGATCTTGACGCATCTATTGTAGTAGTCATTGCACCTTCAAGTGCATGTGAAGCCACAAACACCTGACGACGCGGGAAATGCCAACCTAACAAAATTAAGTAAATTTTTAAACCAAGAAGGGTTTGTTGAAATCTATCCCAATGTAAACATAGCACACAGAATGATTCTCAATGCTCCAGTAATAAACTTTTCAGACCAACGCTCTTTCCCTACTCTACAATGTGTGAAAAACTACCTGAGGTCGACCATGGGAGAAGACAGGTTATCGGCCATGACGGTGCTGAATATCGAGGGACAGATGCTATGGGATCTGGACTTCCAGGATATTATCAATTTCTCTGCCCAAAGGAAGACTAGAAAGAAGAGCTTCGGATGAGACAGGAGTTATCATACTAGGCTTAAGTTAATTTTTTTCTTTCATGGAAAGCAAATTAAATTCCTTGATGTTTTCCTTACTATTGAATGATACCATGTCAGTGTTTTCATTGCAATCATTTTCATAATATTTGTCGTTCTGGTTGTCATTATTTTTTTAATGTTGTGTTTTATTAACAATACATTTACACATTGGTTCAAATTAAAATGTCACACCTCGTATGCTCTCCGTGGATCTTAAAATAACAAATCAATATGAGGTAGGAAAAATAAAACAATTTTACTGGAGAGGCGGCACATTTTTATGAACCTACAGGCAGCTACAAAGGAAATCCAGCCCTGGTGATAATAAGGGTATTTTGACCATGGTTTTTTCATGTGTGGGATTGGATTGACTCCAAACCATAAAATTATGGATAAGAATTTTTTCAGCTCTGCAGAATCCAAAATCTAATGGGCGTAGGTGTTTTTGTAATTCACTGAATTCAAATATTTCTTCACCAATCAATAAAGTATAAAAATAGAGAGGAGTGTTACAACGTCTCATATGTTGCGAACTGTGTGTTTTGAAGAGCACAATAAGGCAAATTTCAGATCACTTACACGAATTTCCCCCCACTCGTCCACTTTATCTATAACTTCATTGTTGGAAACAGTTGTTGACGACTCACCATTCATTACCTCTTCACCCATGTTTGTTCTGGATGATTCTTCGTCGCTGTCCTCAACTTCTTCAGGGATGTAGTCTCTTTACTTCCATCACTCTCATCACTTTCTTCGCTGGAAGAAAGCTTTTGTTAGGTAAGTGCCAAATTAACTAACTGACGACCATGAGACATTTTTATGAGCTAGTGCACGTTTGTATAGAAAACACTGCGACCAACTGACAAAAACGTTGGAAACAATACTAGTAGAGCGATCTGTTACCCCAAGGTACAACGTAAACAGTGTCACAATTAGTAGCGCAGCCTATCGCCAACTTCTAACACTTCAAACAATGTCTCATATAGTGGCGCAATCTATAACTGCTCGTTCTGATTGAATCTTGTACCGACCCTCTACAGCACTACAGACAGAATATTTTTTGTTGTGTGGTACAAGACATGTAGGCCCCGTACATCCTCTAGCTAGAGCCAAATTCCTGCTGGGGCAATTTGAAATGAAGTGCTCTAAGCCACCATAGCCAAAACATCGCCAATTTGTATGCTCTCTTGCACTGAATGAACACTCACTATCACTTTTCACAATATTTTTGTTCTTCATTTTGAGTTCAGCATCTAGAAGCCTGCTTTTGACAAACTCTACTGGGGCACTGGGGGGATATCAATAGCTGGAGTTACGGCTCTAGAAGATTATGCTGTATGGGACATATCGACCCATTATAGCACTCAACGTGTTGAAAGTGTTATATGCTCATAACATTTACAACTAAGGGATTTAAATTTAAGAGTCCTTAACCATGCTACTTAATTACTGGTTTACAGTGCAAAGTGCGATGTGTGAAGTTTCAATGGCTTGGAATTTATGAGACGTAACCACAATGTTGGTGCATATATTGTTACTCTAGCAAGATGTTACTAAGGTGCTGTAGGCTTATAACATTTACAACCAAGGGATTTTAACTTATGAGCCCCTTAATGTGCAGTGTTATTACAGGTTTGGCATACAGTTCGAAGTTTTAGTGACTTTATCATGGAATTTATGAGATGTACCCACTATGTTGATGCATATTTTGTTACTCCAGCAAGGTGTTATTATGGTGCTGTAGGCTCATGTGTACAATCAAGGGTTTTTAATTTAAGAGCCCCTAAACATGCAATTTAATACTGGTTTGGAAAGCAAAGTGTGACATTTCAATGTTTTTGTCATGGAATTCCTTATCTGTCCCCGCAATATTGATGCATATTTTACTACTCCAGTAAGGTGTTATTAAGGTGCTATAGAATTATACAATTTACAATTAAGGAATTTTAATTTTAAAGACCTTAAACATGCTACTTAGAGGTTTTGAATACAAAGTGCGATTTTTGGATGGCATTAAAAAAATTGAAGATTAGGATCTCCAACATTTTAATTTACGTGTACACTACACTGTCCTGCGAATAATGTGCAAAATTATTTATTAACATATTTAGTTATTCTTTGTTTTAATTCCATAAACTTCTAAACATGCGACTGAAATGTTCATTTAGTGCGCCATCAAAGGAAATTTTTGTCTGTAAATTATCTTGTTGGTTTTCATTACTTTAAAATATAAAAAAAAAACGACAAAATATGAACATTTAATAGAGGCAAGAACCCTTGTGTTAAATTCTCCATATTTTAAACTTTTTTGGGGATTGTGAAATTATATGTCCTTTTTCAAAAATCTAGAAAATAATACCTGAATATGTTAGAGATGATTATTACCAATCATATGTGGTAGGTATTTTAGTGGGGCTTCATGTAGTTTTCTGTAAAAAAAATGAAATGTGATAGTTAGGAGTGTTAGTTAGGTTGTGTTTATGCAATAAAACAAGGTATAATTAAAGTAGAACACATTTGTATCGGGTCGCTAAATTACATTAAATTTGAGAATACTTTTTAAAACAAATATTTAATGAATGAAACGTAATTTACAGGGTATATTTATACTGTGGTGGTGAGGTTATATAGGTAAACAACACATCCATCAAAAAGTGTGGGAACATCATGTAATTCAGTTGAATTACTTAAGGCCTTCCTTGTCTATATTCACGAGAGGATATTACTACCTACGTAACGCATTACCAGCAAAATAAACATACAGATGGTAGATCGTACGAAGCAGGTTTAGAGACTGTTATAAGCAGGTTCTGAATATTGCCATGTTGCGATGCAGTAGATAGTACTTGTATAATTATTTGATCATTGTACGATGATTAAGTAGTAATGGTACAAAAAGTACCATGACAGCTCAGGGCGTTTATTCTAAGTATCTGGGGAAATCTATCGGCAGATCTCGATGTCGATCTTGACAGTCCGCGTCCTGTCGATCTGGAAAAGCTGTGTGAAACAATCGGGAGCAAAATATCCAAAAATAGCTATTCTAAGCGCACTATCGGTTTGAGATGTCACTACCTCGGCAAACCTCGGAGTTTACCAACCACCCCACCACAACTCGCTTCCCCTCCCTGCTGGTGTTCAGGCAGGCAACGTGACGAATGCAAACACACACTGTGCCTATGATTAAAGTAAAGTTATTCTTATAAACTGTGCGTATTAAGTGGTTAGTTAATGCATAGAAGTGCACATACATATACCTGTTATTTATACATTGTCTTATTTAAAAACAAATACTATTTCATTAATTAAAGCGTAACGCGGGATATTGAGAGTGAAATTACACGATATGGCGATTTCTACAATCTCATCGTAGAAGCTAGGCGAGGAAAATGGTGACACGGTCAATGGTTATTTGTTATACACACACGTTGGCTGTTGAAAATATTACTTGTGTCAAAGGAACATACTGTTTAAAGTATAAAAACGTGACACTGTCGGATGAGACACGAGACGAACGATGACACAAATACTTACTATTAATTTGGGCGCCAGCTGTGCTTCCCAATCACCGCACTATTAAGACTTAGGGTTCTCATGGATGCTGTGGGTTCTGTGTGTCCGTCTCAAATGTGCTTACTTACAAACACGTAGGCAATAATAAACTTTATACTAAACATCACTTGAAATAAACACTTAATAAAATATATGTGGCTAGGACACTGTCACTACCGAATAAAAGAATTAAGTTCACTGTAGACTTGTTTTTATTGTTATTATGCATACACATCAATGTGCCAATGAAATGATTATCTCGGTCATGACTAGCCAATTCCGCTTGGGTGCTCCCCAGCCCATAATTACTCTAGCGCAAGCCTAGATAGGTGATCTCACCGAGGTGCGTGAAAGCACAGCCTTCACAAGGGAAGAGGACCGACAGCTGCTAGGGTAGACTGATGGTTTTTCCCTGAAGACAGGACACGGTGAATTACAAATGAAACCCTTAATACATATTAACACGTGTGATTACTCGACATAACTAACGCAAACTTATGGGGCCTGCCCTCCAGCACGTAGTTAGTGTGGTGACGGCCTATACACAAAGCCGGCTAGGATGGGAATAATTCCACTGTACACAAATTACAAAATTACATTGGCCCTTGAATGATACATGAAACAAGATGGGACACGCAATGAATATTCACAATAAACACACACATATGAAAACAAGCTTAGATGGCGCAGATGCCGCTGGATGAAGTTTGTAGCAGACCACGTGGTGCAGATGATATTGCAATATTTCTGCGTGGAAACAGCAAACTCAATTCAGACAAAAGATTATTCTTGTTGAGAAAATTATTCTCTTTATGATTGCAGTGGTTACAGGCTTGTAACGTGCCTGATGGCAGTGAATCAAACATTACTGTGACAGTGTGGTCAAGTACAAAAAGTATCAATTTATGTGAAAAATACATTGAACCCTGAATAAAATTGACATAGAACCCTGAGATAAATTATTGCACATACGATGTTACATAAATAAGCTTTCAAACGCAATGATGGCATATGCAAAGAATTAGCATCGGTCGGCCACGTGGTTATACGTGATGATGCCGTAAAATATTCAAACACCAGAAATACCCTCAAATACATGCTTAAAAATAAAGCCCTTCAAATTGTGTGTAGCAATAACGCAGAAGTTGCAATGAAATGCCATAAACATAGGCGGATGGCGCCTGATTCAAATTGCGCAGGTCGTGTGACCCCTCTGGCATCTTTCTCCTCCTTTTCCTCGATTAAGTTAAAAATGCTGCAAGGGCGCAAGAAATTAATAAAGCGGAAGCATAATGGTGGGGAAAATGTCTGGCAAAAATGTACGCAAGCAAAGGTTAACTGGTAAACTAAATTAGCTATGGAAACCTAAATCAGTGAACAAAAGTTGAAGTGCATACGTGACAGTGTCGTACCTCGCCAGCTCTCTTCGACAGACTGTCCAGATACAAGCATAGCACAGACCTATCATGGCCGCCTATGGGGTTCATATAAGCGGAACTGCTATGCACACCAAGTAAAATATTTTATTATGAAAACAAAATGGCACAAATTAAATTAAGTATTATTTTACATTTCTATAATTATCTTATAAATTTCAATATTATTTTAGTGTCTCGTTATGACGGGGTTCATGCTGGAATATTAAGTGTTCTTAATCTCAGTGTCGCAGCACCGAGATTAATTTTATAACCAAACAATTTAAAATTAGTAGAAACACTTGAACACATTTTAAGACATATTAAACACTGCAAAGACAATGAAACACATTTGACACTGAAAATAACATTTATACAAAAGTTCGAAATTATTGGCCTTTTGCGCGCGTGCGGGACATGTGACACGTGCGCAGTGAGCGCCGTCATGGGCTCTAGCGCCGCTGGCTGTTAGCAGGCGTCAAACTACTGTTAAAAGATGAAATAATTCGTTACATAGTATTCCCTCTTCCCTCTAACAGTCCTTTTAAATCACATTCACTGTAATGTATGTAACAAATTGTATAGAAGATAATACGTAAAATTTCATTTTAATAAATACAACTGTAAAGTTTGCTTAGATAATTACTTTAGGTCTAAACATCAAATCTTACCTAATACAGTGTGTAATTGATTTGTTGTAGGAATGCAGGAATTCCTATTAATTGTGAAGTGACATGCTTCGTACACAAAGACTGTAGCCTATATAGTTAATGATAAAGTGATAGATGCTGCCCATTTAATTAGTTTTATTTTGCACGTAGGTAGAGGTGTTGGGGGGGGGGGGCACGCTTTAGTTTATATCGTCTTTCATGAGACGAGATTATTTTGATGCGCTTACGTATGTGTGGCATTTTGAGCTGCATATTGTTTTTCGATGGAGCAGTGGTAATTTGTGCTTGTATGGAAATAACATTTACATTATTGTAAGTTAAATGAAAAACAAAATGCATTACATATGTTGCTGTTCGTATTCTTACAGATGCATCAGTTTACACATACACACTATCCAAATTGAATCTTATACTCGTTGCATTTACGATATAGACAAATATTATTCACGCACTACAAAAGATTGGAAAGTGTTACTTTTTCCGGCCACGTGCATTGCAATAATTATAGTAATGTTTTACAAATACGTTATTTACAAAACACGCAAACTTACTGTTCGTAAACACCCCAACCTCTTGAAGACGTGTTTTTCTAGATTAATCCTTGCATGTGTACTTCACTAAAATCACGTTTGTTCATCGCTAGCATTAAATAAATTATTTGCAGAATTATTCAGTAAAATTAACACTGTGCACGTTTCCTGAAACTAACACTACATAAATTATATTCATCAATTCATTGCAGACTTCATTTAAGGAAAAGAACTAGCAGTTTTACGAAGCGGTATACACACGCAGATTACTATTACACATTTCACTCAAGAAAATGCACTACGACCAACTATGCTTGAAGAAAGCAAATTCACAAATAATTAACTACCGATTCATTATTCTGACAACACCTACACGATGCTCGTATAAACACATAACCTCTCTGCCATTGGTACACTACATAATTAACTCACAATACACAAATATAACTTCAAACTCCCGAACATGTGTGGATACAATTAGATGCATATAATGATGTTCCACATATATTGTAACCTTTTTGTTTGTTATGTATTATGTTTAAGCTGTACAAACCCATATGATATGCAATAAATATGGCCACTACGCTTCTCACCTGCCATGTTGAAATTCCACTTCCTGATCGGGACGCGGCTTTCGACAACATATAGCTGTTGAGTGCTCTTGATCATTTTCTCACGAGAATCGAGAAGTCATCTTTAGCTTAGAATACCAAAACCTGGAATTATGACATAAATCGTTATTTCACGATCGGCAGCTCTGTTTCAACAAACTTAGAATAAAGGCCCGATCCATAAACGTTAGCATTTAGGTCAGTGGGTCTGTTAGACGCGACGTTATGCAGGTCGTAATTTTGCAAAAATGTGTTGTAATTTAATGCAATTAATTAAGTTAGAGCTGTTAAATCAGACGCGACGTAATGCGGGTCATAATTTTGCAAAAATGTGTTGTGATTTAATGCAATTAATTAAGTTAGATCTGTTAAATCAAATAGTTATACGAAAATATGATTGTTTCTGTGCAACTAAGTTACTTGCATGTAAAATGCTAAATTATAATATGTGTGCAGTGATTTGAAACTCGTCAAATGGTGAGTATGTACCTAATCAAATTACACCTAACTTTTATTGGTAATGTTGTCAATTTAGGTAGTGTTCGATTAGATCTTTTGCAACATATTGTATTTTTGTGATATTCGTGACATAAGGGTAATGTTTTATCACGTAAACACACATATGGTAATTGCACAAAAACCTAACCGAACAATACCTAAGTTGACAATTTTACCAATATAAGTTACAAACATGATATTGGAGCAAGCTATTGTACATCAGGCAAATTGTGGAGTACGAGTGTTAAATATGTACGTTTTGGTGGTAAAATTTTACCCCACAAATTACCTCCCGTTCATAGCCTCCCCAGTAGGCCTATCAGATTTTTATCTTGTATTGGTAATATTGTCAATTTAGTTATTGTTTGGTTATATCTTTGTGCAATTATACGTATTTTTGTGATGAAATATTACGATTATTTCAGGAACAGCACAAAATTATGTTGAATTGCTAAACAAACAATTCTTACAATAGCTAAATAAACAATATTATCAATACACGCACGTGCACACACACACACACACACACACAAAACACACACACACTCAGAGAGAGAGAGAGGGTAGAGGGAGGGAGATGAGGAAGGGGGTGTTAGGGGAGGGGGGAGAGAGAGAAAGGACCGAAGTTAGCTTTATCCTCCAGCTCTAACCCGCTTCCTGAATGGCTCATACACCCAAGCGCTTGAGACAAGAATGACACATGTGCTTGCGGGACATAACCCTGCGTGCCTCGACTTTTAGCTTTTTTTTTCTCCACATTGACAAGGCCTACCGATATGGCTGGTATATATAAGTGTCACCTATCGTTTTATAATTTTTTTGGAGGGTAATATATCTTAGTTATTGTATTAGAGCCTGAACCTGACTTTGTGCCCTACCGCAAAGCTGCCAGGCCAATCCTGTATACTGGACGCGCTCCAGTCCTTTGTAAGGACCAGATTCACTCCGAACTATTCCGGAATAGGATGTGCCTCGCCTAGCATCCTACAATACCAGTGCGGATTGACGTGGTGTTCTCCCAGACAGTTAGGGATTCACACGTCAGGACTTCACACTTGGTAAAACGTAGGTACTTTGTGGTGTGTAAATATGTTCAACGACAATGGGAGGTCAAGTAAGCGCATCTCTGGTATTATTTTATTCAGAAGGTTTATTGAATTATATTAATATTTTGTTTTAAAATCTTGTTGGTTTTATGTCAGAGACAATTAAATGTGGACATAATTGAGGGGAAAAAACACTGTAAATGTAATTTTTTAATTTTCAATGGTTGAAATTTATTTTAGATTTTATGAGGGTAGCTATTTTTCAAAGTCATTCTTACTAACTGTGGCACCTTGGACAATGTGTGGTCTATTGAAGATGGTTTGGGGTGTACAGTTTTTCACTTAAGTTATGTTCTGTACAACCATCATGTTTGAGATCAATTTTATGATTGATTGTGAATTTAAACACAACTAGGTAAAATATAAAAATGCGTAGATTTTTAAAATGCTGATCTGAGAAACACATTTGATATATACGAATTGATCTTCATGTTGTGTAATGTGGAAAAAGAAAGCACATGAAGCAATTCAGAACTTTCTTGAGATCAACAAATAAAACTACACAGAGATTCAGTTTTCACAGATTCCAGCTGTATTCATCAAACTCTTTGGAAATTCTGTTTTTAGTCTGAAGGAGCAAATTAGAAATGATGTGGAGAAACATTCTTTTATTCAGTGGCAGGCATCTTCTAACAAGAAACAAGACACCAGAGATATCTCATAACACGTCCCACTTTCCCAATATCCAAATGCTGCTAATCGTTAAAAAATATTTTAAAAAAAAAATTGTAAAAAAACTAAAAACTTTTTAAAACTGAAAAATAAGGTCTCTTCGTTAATTTTATTATTAAAGCGTTACAGGTGCTTTTCATGTAGTCAGCTACGAGACCTTGAAAAAAATAGCTGTGTAATAGTTTTTTTTAAATAGATACTGTACAGTAATGGTTTGTGTGGTTGCAGGAATTTAAGGCACTAATGGCACAGTCGACAGAGCTACGCACAAAACTGGAGGCGGCGGTGAGGGCGAGTCAGCAGACGCAGCAACGTACGAGGGTCGAATCGAGCCTTGCAGAGTCGACATCTGCGCAGGTGCCCACCATCCAGCTGAAGAAGGACTTTAGCAACTTTACCTCCTCGTAGGCTCGCAAGCCGCACTCCAGTAACACTCTAGGACTGCCAACCTCATCACTGGGAAACCATCTTATACACCGTAGTAATGTATCCTGAACATTCTTGTTAACTGTTGCCAACTTATTTAGCTATGAAAGTTAAAATTACATAATAAAGTAATTACATTATAAAAAGTAAACAGAATATCCATCTCATTACAAGATGGTACTTGTGGGCACACACACATACACACATAAATAGGATGAACACATTTTCACACACAGATGTGCGGTCTTGACGTGAGTTCGGTGGCTAGGCCAACTTCATCAGGCTGTTTCATGCCCACAGCTCAAGTAGATGGTTTCAACTGTCAATTGTTTTTGCTACTCATAGGTGTTGGCTGAAGTGTGGTCAGGTAATGTAAGATTGTACAACCTCTCTGAAATCAGGTGTGCTGGGAAAAGTGGTCGATCTGTGAGAATGGACCTCCCATCATATGCTGAATCTGCCCAAACTAGTCCCTCTTTGCCAACAGGGTTAGCTTTTGAATTTATAGTGGGTAACATGGACCGTGATGGAGCAGCCTCATCAGAACACTGCTCTACATTATGGTAAGTCCAGGATGAGAGGTAATGGACTAGTGCTGGCTTGGCATAATTGTCAATGACGGTAGTTGATGGCAGTCATGTCTACTTGCTCCTGACCGTGTATTCTAGGATCACGAGGAAGTCGGCCTTAGTCGATTGCTCTGGAAAGCTGCCACTGCTGTTCGACAGCTACACACCCCATGCAAGTAACTTGTGTCCGTGATCTTGTGCCCCATCACTCCTACCTCCATTTGCAGTAGGTGAGGTGTAGGTTGATGCCCTGGGGATCAACAGTCAGATGGGGACATGTCTTGAGGATGAACTCGCAAGAATGACTGTCCCTTGACCCACCCTGTCTGGAATCTAGCCACTCGTCGTACTCTCTTACACTGCCCCTTCGCAGTGATAACTTTATTTAGTTACAGTTACGCTTGTTGCTGAGCAGAACTCCAGATTACAGTGGGCTTGTATCTTGATATTGGCCCTTTTCTCCCTGTCTCCGCTGACCAACTGTGGACTGTCATCGCACTGTGACTCAGAACTGAGGCATACCTAAGTGGAGAATATTACACATACTTTGCTTGCACTATGATGCATGCAAAACTTATACAAGATGTCCTATTTTCAAAAGAGTCTTGCATGAAACAAGTGATTCTGTTTGTTACTCTCTGCTAGTCATGTGACCACCTATACATCATTCAGAGAGATAGAAGAAAAGCAGCTGTGGAAAGAGAAATCAGGCCAAAACATAAATTGTAAATATCCCTTGAAATAGTTTTTCTGGAAATAGAGTGGAGTTCAAATAATGTTGTGAGATTGTTGGACAAGTACAAGAAATATCCAGTTCTATGTATTTAACAACCACTACTTTAAAATGGCATGTGTTCATGAGATTTAATTATTAAAGTTATGACTATTCTAATGCCATCAACTTTTCTCATGTAAAAAGCTATTTTGATAACATTATAGAAAGTAGAAAGAATACATAAGTCAGGCGAACACATTTTCCACGTGAATGCACGGTCGCGTTACGTTTCGCTGGCTGGGCCAGCTTCATTAGGTGGCGAGCGGTGGTACACAGCAGTCTGGTGAGCAGTGATTGGTACACAGTGAACCTAGCGATGTGGCTGGGGGAGTGGTTACCTTATGTTTAAGTCAGGTGTCTGACTGGATTCAGTGATGTATTTGTTGGCCAGTTCCCAGCTTCACAGTTCTACACTATCATTAGAATGTGGTAGGGCCCCTCTCCACTTTAGTTGTGACAGGAGTCAAAGTTCTTGTTGTGAGATGCTGCATGTGCTGCAACTGGCTTCTCATGCAAATTTACATTTGCCCCATCTATGGCTTGTTTGGTGTCTGCTCTGTGGCCATTCATTCTCTGGCCCTAAGTTGGTAGTAAGGCCACATTGCAGTGAATGCACTGTAGCTGGTAGATAATATTTCCTGTTGCACAGTTGTGGCTGCCCTGGTTAAGTTAAGTCTGATTGGCGAGTCTGTTTTGTTGAAGGATGTGGAAGACCGGGTGCATACCGGGGAGGGGGGGGGGGGGGTTGTATTACAATATGGGTGGTAGGGAGAACAGGTTTTGAGTGAGTGGTGATGAGGCCAGAATGTTGTGTCGTCCACAGTTAAGGATGGTTCTGAGTTTGTCCATGTCCTCGTGGTAAGGGACAACCAGAGGGATATCTGAGTTACTGATCTTAGTTTCAGGATCTGTGGTTGAAGTGGCATGCTGAATTTGTTTGTGAACCAGAGATTTGGGGTAGCCTCTACCGAAGAATGCTTTCGCTACTATATCACATTGCTTGTTTACATCAGTTTGACTGTAGTAGATGTGTTTTGTTCTGGTGACCAGGCTGTGCTGCAGAGATTTCTTGGCATGGAATGGATGGTAGCTGTGGAAATGTAGTTAGTGTGGTTAATGCTGTGGAAGGTTTTTGCTGTTGGGAGGTCTTTGTTTCAGGTAGAATTATATTGCAGACAGTCCTGATGAGTGGGGAATATTAGTGTACAATGAAGTGACATCTATAGTAACCAGTTAAATGTGGCCCGTGTCCATGATGTACAATGGAAGAATGGGTATTTTGCTGCAAGTTTGATCTGTGGATTCATTTCTCATGAGATTTTCCTGATATTCTCACATGAAATTTGAGGCCTTGTACGGAGTCTATTTTGCGATGTATAAAAGCAGTGTTCACCACAAAGGCTGATATAATTATACAGCCATGCAATTCTCTCTATTTAACTCTTTAATCCATCTTCGGTACATCATTTTTTGTGGCAGCGGACCTTTGATTCTACTAGCAGACTTGCTAGAATGTGCTCTACAAGGGAACTTGTGCATGCAAACTTATGGCACTGCATTCCTTACAAGCTAAGCCCCAGTACATTACCTACACTGAAAACTGTACAGATCATCAAATTTGTTGCAAATAGAAAACTGAAGTTTTCTAAATCTCATTTTGTAATTTATATACTAGTTCTACTTGTATTGAAATAACCGGGGCTGAATGTTTTGAAAAGTCTCCTATTCTTATCTTTGGTCCGTAAAGTGTTGCAGTAAAATGTGCAAGAGGCAGAAATTGTTTTATTCGCGTAGATAAATATAAAATACTGTGTGAATTGTTCCATACCCTGTGTTATAAGACTCGTTCTTCAAGGAAAAAAATCTTGTGTGGTACATAATACTATATCATATAAATAACATAGCAGTGCACAAAGGCATGGGTAATGTCATAAAATGTGGAAGGCAGTTATTCTTGACGATTGAGCAGATGTTACAGCAGTACTTCATGAAACTAGAATGGTTTCTGTTGCTGTGTTTAAAAAAAAGGGTTGCTAATGAATTGGTTGATGAACATGTAGGAAAGTGTGTTGAGTAAACAGACTTCCTAATTCTCTACTTTGCTCTTCACTTAACCATGTAAAACTTTTGTTATGGGTGCAGAAACACTGGGTACAGGGATACATTACATTGTATGACCCCAAATTTTGTGGGTTGGGTATAACATAGCATTTGTAACCACTCCCCCACTTTAAAGCTTTTTAAGTGTCTAAAAATTTTCTGCATTTTTCAGATCCTTCAAAGTTTTGGGATACAATGTCAATAACTATTTCATAAAAATGCTAAATCAGTTTTAAATTCTCTCTCGCATACTTTTTTTAGTACAATTATCAGCGTTTCAATCTTAACATTTGTGCCAAACTAATTTCAGAATGTTATAGGAGCACAACTTTTTATTTCAGCTCAAGTGTTTTTTTTAAGTATTAGGAACGCCACAAAGAGATTTCTTTCAATTATGGCTGCATTTTGTTTGCCTTTGATTCTGGTTGTTTGACTTGTGGCAATTTTGGATATAAATTTTGTTGTAAAACTTAAAATAAAATTATGGCAGAACCACTAGAGGAATTTCCATGAAATTTCTCTTATCTTATTCTAATGACATTAACATTAATTCCAACTGAAGACAAAGACAAAAAATTATGCAATTTTTTTTTCATTTGTATGTCAGTACATATAAGAAATTCGAGTAGTATATTCTGCAGCTAATTTTTGTGAATTAATTTTCCATGTTTTTTATACTTGTAAAAAACTACTATTTGATGTAATACAACAGTATTATAAAATACCCTAAATATACAGAAATTCATTTTTGGCTCTTGTACACCCTTAAAATGGGAAAATGCTACTAGCTCAGGTGCAAGGCTGTTCTTGTATCGCCACACCTTTTATGTTGGCGTAATGCCTAAGTACCTTGTACCTACAGTTCCTTTAATAACTGGAACCTAATTAACTAGTGTGGTCATTAACTTGAAAATACAGTTATGAAAAATTCTTTTGCAGAAGAATTAAATGAAATGCACAAAAAAAGTATATTTGGTCTAGATTAGTTCAGTAAAGCTGGAAAGGAATTTTTTTTCAATTCCGCCAAACAAAGCACTTAAAAGTCACAGACTCCCAGTAGATTTTGTGTGATATCATCCACCAACTGTGGTGAAAGTATATTTAAATAAAATATTTACTTTCTCATATGCCGAATAGTGCTAGGCTATATTAAACGGATAGGTGTGTGTGTGTGTGTGTGTGTGTGTGTGTGCGTGCGTGCGTGCATGTGTGTGTGTGTGTGTGTGTGTATATATATATATATATATATATATATATATATATATATATATATAATATATATTATATATATATATATATATATATATATATATATATATATATATATATATAAAATTTATTTATTTATTTATTTTTAATACCCTTTCCCTGCCAATTTACAGCAGTCTTTTAAAATTGTATTGTGTATTTTCTTTGACTCTAGTGTCAACCTGTACACACCTTCAAATGGAAAACTGTTCAGTTCCAGTAACCAATGTACTAAGGCCATATTTAATATGTTGGGTATAAAATCCTAGTTTTCATCATAGATTATGTATGTGCAGTCACTTCAGCTTCAGAATGAAATATAATTCATATTGCTAAACAACAAATGTGGCTTATAGCCACTGTACGTTAAACTGTAATATTACCAGGCAAACTAAATTATTCTTTGCGATAATTCATACATTTTATTTAAATGCTCCTAACATTTGTTGAATATTTTCTGTAATATGGCAGTTGTGTACGTGCTACCATACCAGTCGTGATCATAGCTGTCTGAATACTCAGTAAGTACAGAATTATGTAGAGAATAGTAAATGTTGTGTTTGGAACACAATTATGATGTACGATGCAACTTTAAGTTCATTGATGGTTTCTTAGAATGAGTCGTGGCAACCCTAGTCTACCCTAAGTCTTTCCAATCCATGTATTCATCTAGATAAGACATGCTAGGTGTCGTTGGAACTAAGAGACTACGTATAAGCATAAAGTTTTTCAGTGTTAGGCATAATGTAACATGCCAGTGTAGTATTTAATCAGGAACCAATATTGCACAGACCGAATAATTATCTTGTTGCCATGTGATTTTAGCTATGTATGTGTATTTGACTAGGGAAACAGTCAAAAAATTTTAGATGACCTATTGATAGGAGTTATTGCCTGTTGTGGTTTACAAGTTTTACAACGTGTGATTTTATTATAGTCATATACCGACCGGTACTATCCAAACGTGTATGTAATTTTTCATATATGTCTTTTGAAATTGGTTTGTTTTATTGGTTGGATTTTTGTGGAATTGATGCACATATCATGTTTCTTTTGACATTTGTGTTTACAACTGAAGGTAATGTGATTCAAGAACATTTCAAGTAAAGAAATGGTGTCGAGTTAAACTGTTGTATGATTTGTCAATACACTACGGTGAGTTGTCTTGAATTTTTTATCCACATTCCAATTTTTATTGAGTTAAACATTTCTGTTTCATACTGTGTATAATTTCTTTAGTCAGGGTGAAAAGTGGTTCGAAAGTGTGCTGATTGCGAACAAGCTAATCATATTACTGTAATTGTACTTGCATGAATAATTATTGCAATTGAATTTTGTTATTAAAAGTATTTTGACATTCTACAATTATTTTAATAGTGGGTTGTAATTTACCAAAATTAATGCTTTTATAAAGTTAACAACTCTCATTTTGTAAAGAAAATTCTGAGAACAAAATTCTGTCGATGGACATAAAGTGCTGTAATATAATACATCTTGGCAGTGTTTCAACCAATTTTAAAATTCTTTGTAAAGACTTTTTCCCACAACGACAGCTGATATGCATAGCTGATGGAGCAAGTAGTATGCTACATGCAAGCCATACAAATTCTAAAACATACTTATAAGCATTTAGGAAAGACGTATGACCTGGTAAATCTCATTTGCACAATCTATTATGAGCACATTCACGCCAGTGATTAGATCGAGATGTGGCGAAACGTTCTGGTATAGCTATCTGGCTGTGTACTGTGGTACTGAAGTGCCTTAGGCCTTGGATGCATAGCCTTGGTGGTTCGCCCGGTGAACAGTACAATCTTCAGGCTGGAGCGTCCATCCATGAGCCATGGTAGACAGTACAGTCTTGTGTCTTGTGATGCGTGGTTAAAATAAAAACTCCATGGAAATCGAGTGGCAAGGCTTTCTCACTGATGAGGCGAAAAGACACAATGCGACAATACACTGACAATGAATATCTGATATGACTCACTGCATCAGTGAGTGCGCTGTACAGAACTCCGCAAGTGTTGGCAGATTTTTAAACCACACAGGCTAACCCAGAAGTTTCTGGGACTCCAGGGAAAGCATCAATGTTTGGGTCTACATCCCCCAACTTGCTTCCCCCTCTACATTGCCTCCTCCAGTAATCCAACAACTCTTCATTAGTTTTGTAATATAATATAAAATCACCTTTATTATTTTAAACTGCAGCATACAGCAGTTTGTAGCAAGTCCACTGCAATCAGCAACATATTCTGTTCACAGTTGCAAACACTTTATGGCATTAGAGCTGGACAGTGCCACTTCTTGCAGATAGATACTGCCGATACTTGTTACTGATACCAACATTAAGAGTCATTTTTATGTAATAATAGAATATTTAAATATTGTCTTAATTTATAACAAGAAATTATTTCACTATACATTCCACAACACATAAGGCATCTTGCAGTCATTGTACTAGTCGTTGAGCTTTCCACTCCACAACACACAAGGCATCTTGCAGTCATTGTACTAGTCGTCGTTGAGCTTTCCACTCCACAACACATAAGGCATCTTGCAGTCATTGTACTAGTCGTCGTTGAGCTTTCCACTCCACAACACACAAGGCATCTTGCAGTCATTGTACTAGTCGTCGTTGAGCTTTCCACTCCACAACA
This sequence comes from Dryococelus australis, assembly GCA_029891345.1. Classification (NCBI taxonomy): domain Eukaryota; kingdom Metazoa; phylum Arthropoda; class Insecta; order Phasmatodea; family Phasmatidae; genus Dryococelus; species Dryococelus australis. The sequence goes on from CM057008.1 coordinate 4,229,019, forward strand.
CACAAGGCATCTTGCAGTCATTGTACTAGTCGTCGTTGAGCTTTCCACTCCACAACACACAAGGCATCTTGCAGTCATTGTACTAGTCGTCGTTGAGCTTTCCACTCCACAACACACAAGGCATCTTGCAGTCATTGTACTAGTCGTCGTTGAGCTTTCCACTCCACAACACCACAAACAAAGTTTTACTCACTAATCTACAGGATACCTGTGGTTTAGGTAAATTGAAACACATTTAAAAAATAAATTCTATGAAAAGTAACGTGTGTTATATGCATTCCAAGCATCATTTACAAGCCTAAAGTACATGGTAACATGGATAAGTAGAAAACAAACTCATTAGTATTGGCACAAAATATATGCAAAATATTAAACTGCTGCTTCTGATACCATTAATATCAGCCAATATTTGGCTATCGCTATTCGTGTTGTCAGCCCAGCCATATATGAAAGTGGCATACAAAAATTGTTTTACTTTCCGCAAAGGAAGCAGCAATTTGTATTATTGTTGTTCCAAGTCACTGAAACAGTTGTCTATGAACTACTGCGCGGACTCACGTACGTCACTTTGTCATTAGTAGAGTCAGGATTACATGGTGAATAGCGATTCTAAATAACATTTACTGCCTAACATCTAAATTTAAATTAAAACATAAAATAAAATTTATTTAAAATACACTATTTTATTTGTAAAACCATGGCTGAACAATTTATATTCGGAATTGATGAGCCAAGTGTTAACAAAAACAACATAAATATATATTCAACTAAGTGATTTTCTAACACACCAGAAAATGAAGTTAGAAAAAAAATTTATCTTCAGTTGTTAAATTTCACTTGAAAGAACAAGAACAGTAAATACTGAATACTGCACAAATATCACTAAAATGATAATTTAATAATTTACCCAAAAAGAAAGAGAATATAAAAATTGTTTCGTTTCAATGATGGAATGGTTTTTCTATGTTAAGTCATAGTGAAGCAATTTTTGTTAGAAGTCAACGAAAAGAAAATCCACCTGCCTGGGGACTTTAACATACAACAGTTGTCTCTTCGTTAATATAATGTAATATAATCATATAATGTATGCTATAAAATAAAAGCTTGGAAAAATAAGCAAAAACTTGCTCGACACCGTGTCTTTAAACATGATAGGTGCACACGTAAGGGGTCCACTAAACCTTGAAACTCTGCCCCCTCTCTCTATCAACCATGAAGTAAACTTTAGTTAGTGATACATGAGAAAACTCAGTTTATAAGAGTTGTGAAAACTGGAAAATAAATTGGTACCATCAAATAAAAAAGTGTATTTCAAATAAATTCATATTTTTTCCTGTTAGTAATTTATATGTACACACAAATCTAATGTATACTCTGTAAACATGCTCTATGAAAGATGAATTACAGAGGTGTTTAATAATATGAACCAAACATACGCACTTTGTTTATTCAAAGGGAATTTTGTAATCAGGATTTCTGTTGTTTCTCCATGATCCTTGTCTTCCCTCGAGCCTATCACTTTACAGATACATGAAGATACCATTGGAGGAGGCTGTTCACTTTCAAGTGAGCACTTTGAAACCCCTGCTTAGGAGCTCATTTTCTTTTCTTCCGCCATACATAAAGTTAACAGCGTCTTCCGATTACTGCACTGGACTACACATCTTTGCAGCATCTTTCAACTATCAGAACTCGCACATCTTCCAATTACTGTTTGGCTCTTAACATGCGCGCACTAAGTGCAATATTTTCTGCACTGGCCCTGGAGTCGGTGCAGCTGTTTCAGTGCAATATAGTGGCGTCTTATGTTATAAACAAGAAGAAATGATGGTGTGTCTTGCTTAAAAAAAATGTTGGTAAAAAATAAACCCAAAATAGTGAGCTATATTGATGATGTAGTTCATCAGCACTTGGAAATGAGGTTATTTCATCGCTCATGTTTACTACGTCACCAACACTGTTTTCCACTCAAAACACAGTGACTTTCAATTGTCGGTGCTGCAACAAACTGCTCTCACATCTGGCCGTGACATGATAATTGCACTTTTCTAGTTTTGGGAGTGCACTCAGTGCAGTCAATTGGAAGAAACTGTAAGATGCTATACCAATTCCATGGGGCTGATCCCTGTATTCAGGAGTCAATCAAGGGAAACATTACATTTTAGGAACCTAGATGTGTCACTGTATGCCAGTTTGTACTCAAATGTGTGTAAACTTAAAACCACAAACTTTATTTGCCATAAACTTATAAACATTACACTCACAACACCACAACATTTAATATTGTTTTACATAACATACTGCCAACTTGAGTGTGTGTGTACATGTCATTGTGTACAGTATCGTAAATGCAGTTAATGGACGGTGATTTTTCTCAAAAAGTAAGTTTCAAAAGTGCCCACTTTATTGTGAACAGCCTATAATACTGGGTCGTGTAAATACATAGTGCTGTAATACTGCAGATGCATCTGTCCGAGCTGAATATGCTTATTGTCCTTGGAGCATTCAACTGTTAACACCTGACCTCTGGAGCTTCAGGTATTGACTTTACAGTTAGCAAGTGTTGTGCAGACGCCTTGAGCCAGTTTCACGTGAAATTTATAGCAAGTACCATGCATTCCAGTGCCAGACATGGTACACATTTCACATGGCAAAGTATGGACAGTGTGTTCCCTAGCCTGTATTTGGCTGAGTTTTTTGAGAACTTGGATGAAAATATAATTAATGTGTGTTTTAGAGGCCCGCGGTCAGAGTACTCACATCCCATTAAGGCGAACCGGGTTCAATTCCCGGCAGGGTCGCTCTTGGATTTTCGCGTGCTGGACAATGCCACTGGCCGCCATGTTTTCTATGTGATCTCTCATTTCCCCTGCCCTTGCATTCCGGTGCTGCTCCATCCTCACCTCAATTCCCCCTCATCTGCTCTAGAAATCTCTGTGTCGCCCTGATCTCCCCGCTCCGCTCCGCTCCAATCTTAGTTATTTTACAGCTAGTGAAGTGACTCCAATCAGGTGCACTACTAGAGGGTGGTTGTTTGTAACTCTGTCAGTGTGTTTTGTACTGGGAAGTAAAGCACCCGTGCAAGGTCGGTAACCAAGGACTGTGCCATGTGTATCCAATCATGGAACACATAAGCTAGTAACGAAATGTGTGATTGATGTAAATTAGGTGGTATAACATTTATGTACGTACATAAGACCTTCAACTCAAAAACATGTAATATTTAACAGTGTTGGCAATATTTTATCATGGGTGCTTTTTCATATAATGTAATCATTTTGGTTCAATTATATCCAGGAAACAAATACAGTTATCAAAATTTTCAAAAATCAATAACATTTATGTAGCATATATGTTCCAAAAAAAGTTTAATGGTTTTCTTACAAAATAATTTATATTAATTCTTAAGAAATTAAATAAAATGCTACCATATAGTCTCTCTTGTGTAAGGTTTCCAGATTTTGACAGATTGTATGAAAGTAGTACCTTGTCAAGAAACTTCCGCCACCATGTGAATTTTTGCTTGACATTTCAAACATGTCAACTATAATTGAGGAAAATATGTGATTACACAGATCTTTATTTTATTTCTGATGGTAACATCTACATTCTGTTATCGAAATACTATCAATAAAATATATTCATATTCTTACAATTAATTAAACAGATATTATTAATTACTATCAAATCAATGATCACAAACACAAAAATATATATACGTATATTAAATCAAGAAATTTCATTGGACTGGCAAGTTTGCAACTCTCACAACGGGAAAATATTTGAGGCAAGATAGAAAGACATTGATGTTGGTTACAATTGACACTGTAATCAAAATTAAATCACACATGTTAAACAATTTTACAGAGAATACAAAAACTTACCTGGCCCGCAGTATGATCAGAATTGTCTCCATTGTACGCCTTTTGAAAAATATAACGAATTCATTAAAAAAACGAATGTGAATCCCACATAGAGTTATCTGATGTGAGCATCAGAAAAAAAACATCAATAATTCACAACTGAGCAGTAAAATGAACTACGAGAAAACAAAAGTCTGCTGGCATTCTGTGTAAAGGCAATGTCACCATTAGGCATACCTTAAAAAAAATTACATTTAGGCAGTGAAAAAAAAACGATAAGAGTTTGGTCTGTCAAATCATACACAGAAATAGTTCATCTGTACTGTAAAAGTCTTCTACAATCAATACGTATGGAACATATTTGTAGCAATTACAATAAAATAAGCATGTACCAAAAACCTTCCTCACAAATGGCGAAGACTGGTAGGCCTGTGATCTTTAAGTAATGAAAACTAGTGGCAATGACATCAAACACATGGCCGTATGCACTATTACAGTAACGTAGATATTTATATACACCCCCATCGTCCCAAAAAGAAATTTCAGTACAACGTGTTGTCCTTTACATAGTGTTTCTGGACAAACAAAACATTATATATCTCAGTTTTAATGTAATTAGGCCTAAATAATTAGTATTAATTACAACTGCATTCGTGGTATTGGTCTACACACAGAGGCGAGCAGCAATGTAACCTCAATGTTTTGGTGAAGTCAATAAGTACTATTTGTTGTTTACTGACAAAACAAAAATAAATTCAACTGTAACATTAACATACTTTCTAAGAAATGAAATGAATGCAGAATATTTAAATGTGTGCCTGCTAAAAACCTGCACACAAACTTAACATGTTTACCTTAATTATAAAAGAACTAAAAAACCTTTGCCTAAGATATTTACATTTCCCCATCAAAATACATCACACTCCAAATATTCACGTACATAATTTATCGCTGTTTACTTTGCGACTGTTTTTGATGAAATTCCAAGCAATCGGCCGGTCGTTTCTAGCACAGAATGACTGAATTCTCCTATTATCATCATGTCTTTGACTCCTTTGGCAACACGTCTTGCTGTCATTGGCGATTGCGTGAAGGATTTTTACATCGTTGCATTTTAAATAGCTATTCACACAACATTCATTAATTAAATTTGGAACTTACTAAACTGAAACGCCAACACACAAAAATCGCATCTCACAATAAAAACATGGCGTCCAGTCGTTGCTTGGTAAAGATAAACAGCCCTCCTTTTTCATTATTTCTGTTATGCACTTTAAAAAATTTGAAACTATTGGCACATTTAATAACCTTATACAGAATACTATAAAGTAATATCATTTACTTTTATTCCAAAATGCTTACTTATTTTTTTGTTTGTACTGTGCACTATTTTCTTTTTCGCCGATGTAAGAAAGAATACATGTTATTCAGGGATACCACCGTTGCTCTTCATGGTGGTCAGCTGACATCCTTATTTCAAATATGACGCTACTGTATTACACTTTAAATACGTTGGCAGCAATAGCTGTCAAATTCTGGAAACTTTAAATGAGACAGACTATAGTTAAATTTCATCTAAATAATTATGTATATCCAAAGCAGACAATTACAGATAAAATAAGATGCAGTGGCAACGTATTGTGCTGCCCTCTGTACTGTAACATATGAATGAAGTGTGTAGTCTCTAAAAGTAGCAGCTGTTTTCCAACTGCAAGAACAAGTTTTACAGTCTCACAGCGTGGATGGGTGCTTCAACTTTTGTATCAACACCCTTTCTCCTGATGATATCTACCGGAAGGTTTTCATAATTGTGATTGTTTTAAGGGTAGAAATATTATTGAGGTATGTGCCATCTCAGCCGTAGAATTTAAAGCAATAAGTTATTCATTATCCTTACTTTATTGAGACGAGCTATGGAAATTGTGATACAAGGAACTGAAAACTAAAGACTAATAGTATTTTATAGGAATGCACGAAGTGTGCTGTTGATGTGTGTATTGTGTATTGTATGCAGTGATATGTTCGTATTTGAAATCTTATTCCCTGTACAGTAGTGTTAGTTACTAATTATACAGTGTGAGCTACAGAAGCCAGGATTACTATACTCTCGGTGACGGTGTGCAGGAAAGTGTGAATGCAAATAGCTTCAAACAGCTAATGCTTTCTAATATGTAGTTTATTGTAACTGTTATTGCGTGGCTATATAATTTAAATTCTGCTCATTTCAGCCATTTGTTACTGTGCTGTTTTTTAAAGTAGAGTTCGTAAAATGTGGCCTCGTCTCTACAAGTGTTTTGGTTTGCAGCGTGTAAGAGGTTTGCAATACTGCCATATACATATATATATATATAGTTGACTCCCTATCTATCGTTACTCAGGGGACAACCAAAAAAATTGCCATACTTGCGGGATTTCAGTACATGAGGGTTCTGGCATGTACATCAATGAAATACAACTTCTGACCTTGTAGACTTAATTTTGAGCATAATGAAAGCTGTACATTATCTGTGAATAAAGTTTAGCTAATAAACAATGTTAAATGCAAGCCAACCACTACATAGTGACTCCTACATGTTATGTCACACACAACATCAGAAGACTACTGGCACTACCTGCGAAGTCACTAGCATTACCAACCTAACCACTACAACTGTCTTACTGTGAGTACTCTGGAAAGGCACACAACACTTGTAAGAGTGGTAACACTGGAAAGATACACAACAAACACAATAAAAATGGGAATTTAAAAAAAGTATTGCTCTCTTATGTTTACAGTAAATAATACATTAAAAAACATTACACCTAAACTCGTTTAGATAAAGAATGTAACTTCTCAAAATACCGTATATAATTACATAATTGTAATCCATCATCAAATGCAAGCTGACCTAAAACTTTGAAACCATCTTAAAATGAAAATAATATGATACCAAATGCAAAGCAAATTTTAAATATCTCGTGCGCACTCGATCAGCTGAGAGTGTGTGAAATTATTGATCGGGCAGTGTGATCAAGGTGCGGGTGGTGAAGGGGAAGCGATGAAAGGATTACCTCTCCCACCATTACATGTTGCCGACACCTTGTGCACGTGGAAAATGTGTCGTTTGAAGTACAGTTACATTTATTTAATTGCAAAAAATTTTGTAATTTTCAGACAGAAGTGAATAAATAGGAATAAATATGTAGGAAAAAATTAATTTCTTCATTGTTTTTAATAAATTACTGTAATCATTCAAAACCATGTCCTCTGATTTTCCCTGTTTCGAGTAACATTGCACTCAGGCTTGGTGCTTACCCATTATTAGACTGCAAAAAGTTTTGAATAGGCCCTTATACATTTTATAAGTTTATTTAAAGGAAGTTACCAAAAATTAACTTTACACTCGATGTTCAAACAATGTTTGGTGACAAGGGGAGGTCAAGCACATGCTCCTGGGCATATCATTTTATTTGCGAAGATGCTGTCCATTAATTTTCATTAATATTACATTTCTAAATCATATTTATTTACGTCAGATACAATAACAGGCCAACTTTTTGGGGAAAAATAATCTTTAATCGCAAAAAAAAAAACATCTTTGGAAATAATAATTCTTTGTTAAAATGTATTCCATAATATTTTCAGGCAAAACCATTTGCTTGGAAATACAAGTTATGATAAGTGCAACTATTTTGAGCGATGGATTTTCTTAATATAATTACTAGTTCGCCAGAAGCACTTTATTTGCTCTGCAGCCTGCGTGTGAAGGCAAGCATGCATGGCTGAGAGAGAGGATGTGGTTTTTCTTTTGCTAGGCAACTACTTCCCCTCTTGAAGGCATGTAAGGGGAAGAAGGTAGGTCCGCGGCTGAGAGAGGCAGGAAGAGGGGTGTGAGAGAGGATGCTAGGTCGCCACGCTGGTTGCTAGGTAACCACTTCCTCGCTCGTCATGTGTGTAAGGGGAGGTAGCAAACCACACTCGCATGCTGCAGAGCTGTGTTAAATGGCGATGCACGTAATGTATTTCACATCCAGTTACTAGACATTTGTATAAACAACCAGCTTACAAATTATCATTGTGGGAAATCTTAGGTGACGGGACCAAAATGTACTTTGATATCAATGTAACGTCTGATAAACGATAAAATGGGGGTTATGATTAACATTATTTAAATAGGAATTTTGCAAGGACCACAACAAATTGTTGGTGGATGCCATTTATGAGTACATCCAATAACGATACTTGGAGAGTCTACTGTACTTCTTTTAAGCACCAAGTGTTCAGAGCTCACTGTAATGATACTGCTATCTGGAGCATTTCTGTTCAGCTTCAAGTTTATTATAACACATGGGATGTCTTGTGTTATATATTGTTCCAGTTTTTCCATATTTACAAAGAAACAGCACAGGTATCATAGCTATAGTTCCAGATTTATTAATGTATAGGCATATATGTAGCAGTTTACTCTTGTCGTTAAAAAGCTTGGAAAATTTGTCCTTTGTATCAGAATGTTAAGTCTAGTTTAGTAGTACTTTGTACAGCTATATGATGTAATAAATTATGCAACTGTGTATAAATGAAATTATATGATTTATCTGAGCTTAGTAGAAAATGTTTGAACATAATTTAGCTCTGCTGCCAATATTTTTTAAGTTTTAACTTTCTTCCACGAATGATAAGTTTTGCTTTGTACACACAGACAAGAATGTTGGTCATAATGTGCTTGGCAAGCCTATGTTATTGATTGAACAGGGAATTTAAGCAATAATGTGTGTATAATTACCAAGGTTCTTAATTGTATGCTGTGAAACACTTTATTTGACTGCAGTGAAATACTGTACGTATATTGTGCTAAGTGGTTGCAGAAGTGGTTCATTGTTGGCCTGGCTGATGTACAAAGTTACACATTGAGATGCTTGACTAATCTGTGATGTGTTCAAAGTGATCGAAGGTATTCCATATTTAGTAGTTTCAGAAATGGGTGTCTTTTTACGTCTATTTTCTGTGTGTGTAGTTTACCTGTTCTTATCATCTGCATATTAATAAAACTTAAAACAAAAGGTTGTATGTCTGTTACTTAATTTAACTTTGGTATCATTGGAATTATATTAAATTTTTGAGTTACCGAAAAGAAATACCAAGATGACCGTGATACCAAGAAAGTGAATTTAGATCGCAAAAATTATGCCATTGCTTGTAATTAAGAATGGGACAATCGGTTCTTCAATCACTCGGTTAAGCCGGTTCTTGTAGAAACCGGACCAAAACTGATGATGATTATGCCCTTGGTTTTCTGCATTAGTCGGACTGTACTGATATGGGACATCCTTCAAAGAGAGAGGATCGTCATGGTCGGGAATGTTTTTGATTGGTGTGAGGTCAGGCACGCCTGGCTATCTAGGTTCTCTCTAAGTGCTACGTACTGGAGCCTTGCCGGTATATAGAACTGGGCATGTCGCTTTACGGCTGGACACAATCAGGGGTGGTGAGTACAACCTTTCTGATAGTAGGACGCACCTCTATTGGCTTACGTAAGCAGTTGGTGGCTGACGTCTGGGGTTAGCACCAAGACCTGGTGTGCTGGGGGTGGTCTGTTTCTGATGCTGCTGGTAGTCCAAGGAGGGCTGGTGTAGTGATGCGCCTTCAACCAAGGGTTCACTATGCAAAAAGGAACCCTCTCGTTCCTCAGGAAGGCCTGAACAATTGTATGCTGTGGCTCTGCGGTTTTGATGGGCGGAGAGAATAAGTTTGGGGTCGGAACTGGTTGGGGTAGCTTTAACAGTTGATGCATGCTAATATCCTGCGTAGCACAGATACGCGCTCTACGGACGACTTTGCCCCATCTCAAGCCGATGAGAACTCGAGGCAAGTCAGTAACAGTAGCAAAGTGATTTAACGTATCGAGCAAGGAGACTCCATGTGTTGGACAGCTGCATACGTAAAGGTAATTGATGCTTTTAATTATGAAATGTACAGCCCACCCAAAATCCCATATGCAAGTGCCACCCCCACAATTAAATAATATAGTTTTGATGAACCACTACCCTACAGTTAGATGTGGAAGAAGTTCCAGCAAACCCACAAGATAGCATCACCCCTGCGACCTTGTGACGTCATAACCCGCCAGCCTCAGAAAGAGGTGTTTTTAATTTGTCGTCGCCTCCAAGTGGGGAGATAAGAAATGAGCGGCGCTGCCATGACCCTAATTAACCTACCCCTGCGCTGGAAGGCTACTCTACCCCACACCCCCGGAAGATTGCTGATCAAGGGATTTTTCCGTATATAAGGAAGTCCAGAACCATGCTCCAGCAGAGACGCCGGGCTCACCAGCCATGTAAGTCATTGAGCACTCCCTGGTCTGCGGAATACCTCTCTCCTCTCCTCAGCCTGCAACACAGCTGCAACTTCCAGAAGCCTGCAAGATGACTATGCAGACTGTGAAGGCTGCACCATCCTGCAGCTTGGAAAAGGCTCGTCCACCATTGCACCAGCTGACAATGAGGGCAGCAACACCTCCAGAGGTAATCCCACTCCTGCACCCTGCACCCCAGTCAACTTCCATGACTCCGCAGTAGCAGGTCATCATGCCTTATTTTACCCCCACAGTAAATCCCTGTAAATTGGGAGACGCTGTAAAATTGCATAATTTACTGTCAATTAATTTTGGCATATTTTTATTAATTATTTTACCATGCTTGCCTTCATATGTTTCAGTGCATAATATATTTTACATATATACTTTTAGTTAGTTAATTATTTTCATGTAATTGATTGGCTGGAACTTTCCATGTTTCCTTAAGAATGTAATAAAATTGACGTAAAACTTAAATTGTGTGTTTACCGTTATTTTAATATTAGAGTCCCTGTGTCATTATTGTTTTAGTTTTCAGTGTGTTAGAATAGCTTGTGTCATATTCTGTAACTAAAGCTCGCTGGAGACTAGCAGTGAGGTGCACCGAACTCTACAGGAGATGGAGCTTGCAGAAAACCTTAGTCTGCGCAAGACACGCCGCGGCTCCTGGGTTTCCGGTGTTCCCGCATCTACCTCCAGTGACGTCCCAATAATGGTCTGACGTCAGGGCCTTGGGTGTGACTGCACAAGCCACGCCCCCAGGACTGCACATCTGCAGAAAGGTGAGGGGACAGAACAGATGCTTCATAAGATGGGTGGGTTTCAGTGTCGTAGACGACATAGAGAATGTCGTGCTTCAGAAAGAGAGCTTAGGGCCCAATCCACTATTAAAATCATGAGCCAGGTAGAACTCCCACCAATGGAACCTGAGTTCATACCCCAACCAGACTCGCCTCTCTTACCTACAACACACGAATTTCCATTAGATCATCTATTAGGTGTGTGTTAGCCAGAATATGACCCAGAGAGGACACACACACAGTCTGAGACTTTGCCCTCAGTAGCACGTTTTACCCCTGGCGAGGTAGTCCCAGAGAAGGCCCCCATTAATTCTTGTTTAATAAAGTTGGCCTCTGGGAAAATTATACGGGTTCGCCCCCCGCCTAAAGTCGTACCCAAGCCTTGTGCGAATTCCTCCCCCGCCAACTATATTCCTGCACACCAACCGACAAAGCCTCTGCGGATAGCCTGTATATCCCCGGCCAGATCATCCACCGCCACCCACATTTAATTCCATTTTCTTTATTTTATGACTTATACACCCAGGGACAGCTGGCGTCCCGCCTGTTGGCAACTAGTTGTGAGAAATATCAGTCTTCCTGGGCGGGAAACAATCGTCATTTGTCTCACTCTGGGGTTTGACTCTCCTCCCTTCAGACGAGCAAAGGTGGGTGGTCAGCACCCTAACCTCTATCCCCGTGCACTCCACACGTCACAGTTGTCAGGCAACCTGAGCTAGGTGCCAGGGCAAGTGTAGAAGGCGTGGAGTCAGGCCATTGACTATACGGTAACTGCCTTCTTACTTCTTCTCTGAATACCACTCCGACAGGAAAAAGACATAAGGCGGTTGTCTACTACTAGTTCTACAAGGTTCAAGCAGGCGAGAAAGTCCCTAACTATGTGTTCTGCCTCAGGTTGTTGGTGACTGACCAAGTATACCACCTGCTCCCTTAGTGTCCGGCACCAGAAGTGCAATGGACACAGAGTGTTAGATTTAAATGGCTGGTCGGTTACAACACTGGTGTTGGTTCATACGGGGTCAGTCCCTTGGGACCAGGCCAGTACCTCCTCTGGCACCAAAAAGGCGGTGGAAGAAGTAGTGTCTGGACTGATTGGCTAGTTGCCATTAGAATTGAATTCCTAATTATTAGGGCTCTACCTTTCTATACACTGGGGTGCACAGAACGAGTTGCTTTTCTAATGGGCGTGTGTTAACTTACCGGTGTCCGTGATGGGGAGCTCAGAATCCTATAAAATTAAATTTCCTAGTCTCGTGCTTTCTTCTTGACGGACCTGGCGTCTACATTGAATAGGTTCAAAGCTACATTAATAATACTCTCGGGTGAAGCAAAACGTGTTTGTTCCACCCAGGAATAAATGTGATGGTACGCACTACCTCCTAGTAAGTCAAATTTGAACAGAAGTTATCCTATGCTATACAGGTGAATGTGACCTGTTTCTAAGGCTAAGGAAGTTATAAACACTAACTGTTTAACTGGTAAATACAACAACTCGACCTTATCCTTTCTGGTTGTCCAGAAAGGACCATGGAAGAGCTGTGTTAATGTTGACGACTTCTCCAAGAAAGCTAAGTGAAGACTTGGTAGCTGCTGAAGACGTCAGGAAGGCATTGGAGAACTTCTGGTATATCTAGAAGACCTGTGTGGCAGAAGAGGATCCCAGCACAAAGTGGTGGAGCTAGCTTGCTGCTGTTGGTTCCTTCTGCACCAAGAGTGTGGTGAAGAAATGGATAGACCTTGGGCCATGTGCTGGTATTTATACTCTGGCGAGTGTAGTCCAGCAGGGGAGGGGGGAGGGAGTTAATCATCCCTCTGTGTCCGCTTCGTGGCGCTCGGGGCATTTCGTGACAGTCGGGGCACTTTGTGGCAGTTGGGGCATTTCGTGGCAGTCGTCCTACTTCCTCCACGGCACGTCAAGGAGGCGGGCATTTTCCTTGACCGCTTGCTAAGTGTACAATTTCCATGTGTCTGTAATCGCCCTAGTAACAAGGGGCGATCCTGGAGGCGCTTGTGGCTGGACTCCTTTGTTTGACCTTTCGTCGGGAGACGTAAAAATACAAGGTTTGATGAGTCGTAGTCATTTGGTAATAAAGTAGAAAGTGGCACGCGTGAGTACCTTGGCCACACGGAAGTGTCACATTTGTATTATCTTGAACTGCTGTATTTGCAGGCATAAAAATGGCATATATTACACAGATGCTTTCATAATTATTTTCTTTCAGCAGTCTACAAAAATTAGGGATCAACTTACATCCAGCAGCAAAGGCTTTTGTGTTTTCAAAATACGTGAATAAATGTGCCGGTTTCATTTTCCTTGTACACACAGTTATTAATTTATCATGAGTAGGATAAAAATTAGTTGACTTCTTCTAAAATTTAAGTAGTATTTGATGATTAGTAAGGGTAATTTTAAAATATTGTAAACAAAAAACTTGAAACAGTAGTTAATAAGCCAAGAGTAACCAGAGATGCCAACACTCTTTTGCTCCCACGTATTTATGCGTGACACATATATAGACGACTATTTTTGCAACTATACATCATCACATGCCTACAAGTGATATGCAACCCTAAATTGAAGCTGCCGAAACCAACATTACATCTCATTTAATAAGGCGGATGCCTGGAGACCGTAATCCACGTGAAATAAAACCTCATGAAATGGGAAAATACCAGTAAACCACACCAGTGCAACTGCACCTGAGCTCGTGCAGCCAATGCAACCCCGAATAACAGCGAAGTTGGATTCCCTGCCGCCCTGAAAGATGGCACCAGAGTAGGGCTTCACCTACAGAGAGAGGAGCTATGCTTACCACCCCCCAAGTCCAGTATGTCCCTGCACCACCATAGAATGGCAGTTGTATTCCAGGAGCCCTCTTCACAAGAGTTGAACAGTATATCTTGACATTGCCATCTTCATCCACACCTCATAACACCACTCTCAAGTCCCATCATGACACCCGCTTAGCCTCAGTTAGGTTTAGTTGTTATCATGACTACCTAGTTGTTGCTCTTTGCCCTTTAGGCCAGGCTCTTCACTCTTCAAGCAGAGCAGACTGGCACCGTCATCTGTCTTTGCTTCCTTCGCTTCCGAAGAGTTAGTCTGAGCCTTGGTAACAGTAGGATAGGACAGTATGGGTTGCCGTGTCTTATTCTAGAGAGAGTAGAACATGTATCCAGTCTGACACATGGCTCACTCCTGCACTACTGACAAGCGCACTCTACCAGACTAATTTGTCCCATCTTGAATAATATTAATTCTTATGGGCAAGTCCAACCTCAACTAAAACAGTAATGAAGGTGGGACATGTGGTCTACCCAGAGTTAACAGAGCCTCAACAGAACCTTCAAACCACGTGCTTTCAGTTTTTGCTGTTCGCCATCATCACGCCAAGAAGCAGTCCCATTAACGCCTGTCTCCGAAGAGCGCCCAGTTAAAATTTGTAGCACCCTCAAGACGACCACAAATATCAGATGTCGCACCATTGTAAAGCTAGCAGGACATTCAGCGGAGAGTCACTGCCTCTATGATTTGACGAGGGCCAAATATGTCATCATCTTTGCGCCAAGCACTACTGCCACCAAGATAATTATCCAGGAACCCATGTGTGACGTCAGATGCTCCACCCCTAAGTAGCGCGGTTAAACCCCCTGAACACTTCTGAGTGCCACCAAGATGGGAAATCTAGTATAAAAGGGATTCCAGCATGGACTCAGGGCAGTCTGCTTTACCTCTCACCATTACGAAGATGCGAGGGTGTTAGCTAAGGGCAGAGTCCTCTACCCTCGCTGGTGACCACGGAAGAACCAGTGGCTGTTGACGACTCACCTACTCCAGGGGACCAGCAGCTCAGAGGATCGTCAACGCCTACCAGAGGGTCCTACTCACGTTGACCTTAACCTATCGTCAACCTCTACTTACCACTCTACCCTTCCAGGTATTGTTGGTCACTGTGACAATGTCCCATTCTGGGAACCTCTGAGGCCCTAGTCAGGCCGTCTTCTTTGCCCTTCTGGTAAAGAATGAGTCATTGATATCTAGGTCCCTTCAAGACGTGTCCCGTTAAATTCAATTAGGGTTAAATTAATTTTCCTTCACCTTATTAAATACATTTTACATCTTACTGTTTTACCAGGTTGCCTCTGGCATAACGTAAAAACAACATAAAAAATAATGCCAGAAAATACTGGACACCTGATCCTAGCTTGTACTGTTTACCTGAAAATTCCAAAAAGCCATCACGCCAACAATTCCTCCACAATATTGTACTTTTGGATAAGCTGCTGCATCCTCACCCCTTAGAAAATATTTTAGAATGGGATAGGGAGGGCCTTCAAGCTTAATTAATGAGAGGTGGAAGTATGTGTGTCTGCAGTGAGGAGGAGTGAAACTCCCATTGTACTCCACACTTCAGCCAAAGATAAGGGATGATAGCCCGTCTCAGCACTTTGGAGTTTTCAACCCCTGCGGCTGTGACTATCACTCCCTGCACCCATTGCCTCCAAAATCCTGTGTGGAGAAAAGTATAAAAGGTCTGGAATGACCAGAAAACTTTGGTCTCTGCTCGTCCACCACCTTCGTACAGGGCCGGAGGTAGTCATCGGATAGCACGACTACTGGTATGTCGGCAGATTCCACTGCTTGCAAGGACCAAGAGCTTTACCAGTAGGAAGACATCACTAACCAGAAGCTCTAACACTTCTTCAGCAGCCGCTGACCCTCCACTGCTTCTGGGAGACTGGACCCTCCAGATGCTCCCGAAGCCGTTGCGCAACCTTCCTTACCACCTCCTGCTGTCAAATACAGAAGAACGCTTTTGGTAATAGGTCACATCGAGCACATCCCTTCAGGACTTCCACCTCACCCACTGGACAGTGACAGCAACCATTGACACCACTCTACTAGTATACGTCCTCTCTGATTTGTTCATCCAGAACAACCACTATGTGTTAGTCAGGAAATTAGATGTCAAACACTTATTTTCTCTGACATCAAGTAATACCTTCTTAATTAGATTAACTTCCAGGAGCGCCTTAACCTGAATTGCTGAGGGAACATCCGTTTCAAAGTCTAGTGTAGGAGGTAGCACAGTACTACCGGGTATTATTACTCGCGTAATAAAACACACGAAACTTAACTATTCTCTGTATGCTAATGTTCTTTGTGTGAAATGTCATAGATTTCCTAAGGAGTTCAGACTACACAAGTGAAGCTGGCAACTCAACAAGGCAACAAGCCAAATACCAGCATACTAAGAGGCCACCTCAGCTCTCCTGAAACTGGTAGAATTTGGTGTAGCCCATAGCACTAGGTACTCCTCCGCCGAGCGAATCAGTGACTCAAGGTGTTCCATACTCTGCCACCATCCTCCATCAGGGCCGGAAAGGGGCTGGAACCACCTCTGGCTAACTGACCTACAGATACCACACCTGGATACTTCGGTCAGGAAGTAACTTGAGCTTTGCAACGTTCTGTCCACCACTCTCCTGCAGGGCTGGACGAAAGGAACGCAGGGTGCAGTCTCTCATTACAAAACTGGGTATGCAGAAGTACACACTAGGGAACCATAAGTGCCGGTTCTACTTTTGTTGGTCTCAGTAGTACCTTCACTTACCATGCCTTACATCTGGAAGGGAGGTATACGGAGAGGGTTGAAGCAGGTTGCTGCTGCCACCCTCGAATCTAGACCCCTTGACCCTCATTCTGAAGTTGCACTTTGCACTTCCACCTCTCATTAAGCTTGAAGGCCCTCCCTATCCCAGTCTATAACCTTTTCTAAGGGGCGAGAAACCACTTATTGGAATAGCCAACCCCTGGTTTTGTGACTCCAATCCCCCTTCAACAGTTTCCTGCAGTACCAAACAGATCCAGAGGCTGTCAGCATCCGAGAGTCACCAAGACGACCACCAGCCCATCCTACAGGGTAATAAGAGTCTCTGCCAGCAGCAACAGAACCACCTCTAAAGAGCCCTCATCTTCCAGGTAAAAGTGTAACTAAGGGTTAGCGCCAATTCGTAGGGCCGTGACAGTGGCTTTGGATTTTGTCCCCTTGAGACAGGCCATACGACCTGTACTCTACACTGGCTGTTTGCCAGTGCACAATAAAAGTGCTCAACCTCGTGATTATGGCATCACTTTTCAATTTGTGGGACTGAGGTCACCGTAACTTTTAAACCAAAAGGTTGTTAACTATTTTTTGATGCTGCTAGCCCCTTCAAATAATTGTAGATACGATTATACATCCTCCTTGGTCACGCGTCAGTATAATAGAAGGGCAGTTTTGATGCACTGTGCATTTCCGTGTGTAGAAGAAGCGCACTTTCAAATGCCAGACTTCGCCCCCATCTGAATAATGATGAAGTTCTATGGACAAGTTAACTCCATTTACTCACGGTAATGGAGGCAGGAAACAAGAGACTTCCAGAAGTTGACAGAGCCTCAATATACCTCCAACCCCGTGCTCCTAACTTTTACCGTCAATCCGAATCTCCAAGAAACCATCATGTCATCGCCCCTGCCCAAAAGAAACACCCCTCTACTTCGCCGCGCCCCCTAGAGCGACAGTGCACTTTTCAAACTTCGTACCACTGGAGGAAGCTGGCTAATCAATGAAGAGTCATTGCTTCCTCAAGCATCTATGGACCAGAGAACTCGACACCATACGCTGAGAAGCAGGCAAGATTGGGATCCATGGCTCATACATATCACTTCTCAGGCTCCACCCCTAACAAGCGGGGCTAACTCCCTTGTACTCCTCTGAGTACCTATGGTCGGCAGAAATTGGTATAAGAGGCTGCGCCGACTGGAGCTCAGGAGTTGCTCATCGTCCCCAACGCTGCGAAGGCTGGGGACTAGACTAAGGGTGGAAATCACTTAACCGCAGCTACAATTCTGTCTTGCTACACCCAAGGCTGTGAAGGCCAGGGTATTCTGACAAATGCTGAATACCCTCAGCCTTGCCGGTAGTCTATTCGTAATCGCCGACAATGCCACCTACCCCCAAGGACGCTACCCACTCCCGAGTACACCGCCATCAGAAGGCATCTACTTCGCAGCGTCTCCATCCACAAGGGTCGTCTTCACCAGTAGCTACCACCAACGTCGACCTAACCTTCCTAACCCCTACCTCTCCAGCTAAACCAAGGTCACAGCGATGTCGTACCTTAAGGACAACCCTATAAAGCCTCATCCCGGCCGTATCTTGACCAGTTGGGTTGTTCACTACAAGATCCCTTCTGGACAAGTCCCAATTAAGGTTAGAACTCCTAGGGCTGATTACAACTTTTGTAATAATTTAATTAACTATAAAATCTTTATATTAATAATTTCAAGTACAGAAACTGTAACGTAATCAGGTTGCTTCCACCTGATTCACATTGAATGAACTTCTGCAGTAATTTATTCACAGTAAATATTTATGTTAAGTTTGTAACGTAATATTATAGAATTTTCTTCACTGTATTACTCAGTATATAAATTACTTGAATGTAATAAAAACCACATTGTACCAAGTGAATTCTAGGGCCTTCTCAATTCTAGTTATTAGTAACCTTTTTGTCCCCAAGTGTTATGAGAGCTCATTAAATTTAATTATTGAATTATTATTTGAATATGTAAGACAATGCTGGCTTTGCGAACCAGCCACACAGCAAATACAAAGAACACCGAGCTGTATTCCGAGTTTTGCCACTGTAATGCTCAGTGTATTGCACTGGCTAATCTTCGGGGAGCCCTTCACTAGGAACTCACTAAACCTAGGGATTTTGACTGCCTACGGGTCCCCACTGTGTAACCCTTCGGACTATTGAATGGCTAGGAGTCATATGGTGGACTTGTTGAGCATAACCGTATATTCTGGACGAACACAGTAGGACCGCCATAATCCCCGGCTTCGTCTTACATACAAGTTTGGTTTGCATTGCCATAATTTTTAACGAGCTCATAAGTGGTGTTAAAAATAAGCTTAGAGAACTCTCAGTTACTCAATGAGGAGATTAATAATTTAAGTAATCCTGAAGCGACTGACAGTGAGTCACTTTTTGCTTTACCCTCCAGAGTCATAGGCAGACTGCCATACGAATACTTATTACCTTTACATTGTGGCATTTGGTAATTGAGATTGAAACCGCCTATCTTATGGAGGATTAGACTACCATACCCCCTCCTCCTTCCCCTCCTTCATCAAGCAGCGAGTACTACTATGCCACAACCAGAGTTGGCTGCTGTTCCTTAGCCGGCTGCCGCAGAAGAGTCAACGAAGCAGAGGAGAGATCTCCATTACCACGGACATCACAGGTAACCTGTCGGAAAAATATACCTACTGCAGTGTTTGACTTTGTCCCCTTCCGAAAACGTACATGCCCAACACTTTACACTGGTTTTCTGCCCAAGAGGGATTAGATCCCCTGGGAGTGATCACCGCTGTGTTAACGTCGAGATATTTGGAGGCCACCACAACCTCTCGTATCCATATAGTGTACAATAGAACACTTAAATGCATGTTGCTCATTGGGGTTTCAATGCCCAGGTCACCATCAGTAAACCCATCACATAATCGCAACTACCCTTGGTGATTACTTGGATGAACAATCTGTTATTTAGTGTACGTAGTTGGCAACCGAGGATATAAACTTCACTCTGCCGCCCCATTGGGCGTAGTATTTTGCCAACTCTTTGACACGAGGAAGTCTCCCATTGTATCAGGTGGTGTTTGGTATAAATTAAACCCGTAGTTTTTCAATTTAAAGAGTCTTTAGATACTGTAGTATATCCACTAAGTAATGGCATTTATGTGAAGCATTAAAACATAATACTTACTGGTAAACATATGGTTTGAATGAAATTCATAGTGCCACATTTCTTAATTAACCCCTCCTTAATGGGTTTCTAGTTCTGCCACTGTACATACTTACATTCTATTCCATTTAACTCTTTTGCAGCTGAAATTCAGCATGCAATATTCACAAGAAATACATTACAGAATCCCACATACGTTTCAAATATTTATCAAAAATCAGGTTCCTAATCTTTTATCCAAAAGTGAGTTGGCGCTATCTATACAAAGACGTTCGTGTAAATTTCTAACATTTGATGAAGAGGTCTGTGCCCGCAAGAAAGATATATCTTCTCGAAGCATTTGTTTAACTTGCGCTGTCTGCAAATTGTTTTTTGAGCTCGTCATATCTTGAACTGTAAGGACCTCATTTCAACATCAACATTGTGACTTGCCAGCAAGGGCATCGTTTGGAATGCCACTCTTGAGCACGCCACTTGACGTCTCTCGGTATTTAGGCTGGACCATCATGAAGGAAAATAGGTTATGTGGAAAGGATTAAAAAGATACTACCATGTTGTCCGGCGGGTGCCAGCGTCTCAGCAGAAAGCACGAGTTCAGTTCGGATGTGTGGTGGACTGCCTGAACGGGGTTCTCCTTGATGTCCGACGTCTCAAGCTTATAGTTGTAGAAGTTGTAGCAGTTATCCCAATATCCATATACAATGCCTCGTCTAGTGGGAATTATTAGGACTATTCCCATATGCCCATGCTCACTCCTGGGCTATTATAGGCCGCCTTATGCCTTGTGAAAAATATTACGTACGAGTTACGCAGTCAAGAAGTGACTGAAGAAATAAATACAGTCCAGAACTTCACATGACATGGACATTTATTCCTTTAAACCTTCAAACAGAAGCACTTACAATATTGCTCCTCTAAAGTGGAGTACACACTGATACTGAAAAGGGCGGCAAAATGCCCACATGAAATTTATGGTAATCACATCCCGGCCATACAAAAATAGACTGGGCTGTGGAACGATGCACTCCCCGGGCTAAGCAAAACAAAGGTTCCAGTTACTTAAATGAAAACTATTGAAATCTACATGATTGGTATTGAAGCAGCGAAGTGCCCGGAGAGGGCACACGGCATGACCGTTCCACGTGTTAACCAAGAGGCAACTCTCTAACATGGTGGCGGGCTGCTGCCTTCCCGACACAAACTCCCGCCACTGTAACACATGGTCAAAAATTAGATGAAAACACATAAACAAGTGAGATGGCGTGGATGTACGTGGCCCTGAATGAATATGAAGCAATTAAGTCATTACATGATAAGTAACACTTGTATAATAAAATGAAATAAAAATATATGTCAACATAATCTTAACCGTACCACGTAAGGCACCCTAACCTCATCTTGGTGCCTTATGTTTTCCCGATGTATGGCCCTGCACATGCCAGTATTCCTCTTCATTCATTTTCACCTTAATATTTTAGTACATAAAACATATAAACAAAATACTTAAAAGGGAATCAAATTAAAAAGGACACATAATTATTCGGCTGCATTTTGGCAAATGGTTGTTATGTTACCGTGTTCGTGGCTTGCAGTCAACGTAACACAAATCACTGACTATGTCCAGTCTTTGTACTGGTTAGTACTGTTCCATTTAAGAAAATAATTTATAACAAGAAAATAAAACAAGCACAAGCAATAAAGGACACTGAAAAATACATACTAAATAATCCATGTGCGTGGAGTCTTACCACGTGGTTGCTTGGTTTGTTTACATTCTGGTGCGTTGCGCACATCAATATATTTCACTCAAATAAAACACAAGATACCGTAAAAACATTACAAAAACCCTTTAAAATAAATATTAACACATAAACACTGTATCGCACAGGTGATATTCACAATACGGAAAATGCAACACATGGTCGTGCAGATAACACACTGGTGCACACGGTGCAGCCACGGAAGCAAATGTAAACAAAACCTAAGTACACGTTTATACAGCACGCCTATTTGAATCAAACTGAGCCGTGCACACGTCACACTGGCTGTACAAGGTGCGGATGGTGTCTGTCAGCTGGCTGGGGGGGGTTTCTCCTCCAGACGTGGTGAACGGTCTGGGGGTCAGAACGTGGCACACTTCATTTGATTCTTCTTTGTTTTGGAGTTCTTGCATCAGGAAGAATGTGTAAAACAAATTCACCTTGCTAAATAATGGGCAACACACAAAACTAATAGCCTGTCTAAATGTTATATCATACAATCTATTTATTTGGAGGAACATTTTGATTGGTCACAAAATAAATATGCACTGCAGGAAGATTTTCATGTTTGAAGTCATACTTTTAAGAAAGAGACAGAAGTATCAGATACTCCAGCTTTGTGAAGGTTGTATGTAAAGTATAACATACACTGGAAACCGAACCATGTTACAGTAATTGTGGGAGATATTTTTAGCGTTGTTGTTCAGTAAGCTAAAACATTCCTTCCAGTCAGAACTCTTACTTGTATATTATAGGTACCCAAGTTTCACTAGTGGAAACTAAGGGTGATATTTGTGAGTAATTTTAAGAATTCCTAAGGCCACAGTGGCTGAGCAGTTAGCCTGCTCGCCTCCCACCAAGGCGAACTGGGTTAAATCCCTGGCCTGGTCACACTCGGATTTTCGCTTATGGAAATCATGTCAGAAGATACTGTTGGTCGGAGGATTTTCTCAGGCATCTCCCACTTTCCGTGCCCTTTCATTCTGGTGCTGATCCATTCCTCATCTCAATCATTCTTATCAGCTCTCAAGACCTTGCTGTTAAGAGCTGCCCAATTCTCTTCACTCACTTATTTAAGAATGCCCTACATAATACATTATTTTGTTCTTTCTTCCCCATTTTTGTGGATTTTCATTTTGGAAAATTAAATTTATGTAGGTAACATTGAATCATTATAACCACAACTATACACGACACACAAAAAAAATCCTTTGATGAAGCATATGCTGCAGAGTTGTAAAACTCCTAACACAGCCTTCCCTTCAGGAACAGAATTACTTACCACTGCCCTGCTGGCGAGTCATACTTGCAAGTCCCTTCTGGACAACAAGTTTAGGATGGATAGATCAACTTCTTCTAATAGCCACCTAGCCTTTTCTACCTTGTGCAGATTAGACCCAGGTCATCTTCGCCTGTTAAACCGTAGCCAACT
Organism: Dryococelus australis; assembly: GCA_029891345.1. NCBI lineage: Eukaryota > Metazoa > Arthropoda > Insecta > Phasmatodea > Phasmatidae > Dryococelus > Dryococelus australis. The sequence goes on from CM057008.1 coordinate 4,252,003, forward strand.
TCTGGTCATCTTTTGTTTGAGTAGGAGGTAGTACGTACCACCGAATTTATTCCTCCTGGAATAAACATGTTTTATCTAACCGCAGAGTATTATTTCCAAGTGTGTTTGTACTGTTTTACTCTGTAGACATCAGGTCTGTCACAGATAAGCAGAAGACCGCCGAATAGTACTTCATCCATTTTCGAACCATAGTGCACGACTGCAGGCTCCCCCTTAGGGACGCACTTAAGTTAAAACACGCAAATTAGACAACCACCCATCCTGTGCACGCTGGTGTGCAGAAAGGTAGAGCCTCTACTCCTATAAACTCAATCCAAAGAGCGGTTAGTCAGTCAGTGCGGGTTGTACTTCTTCCACCTTGCTTCTGGTGCCGGAGGGAGTATTTTTATTGGTTTTGAGGGTCTGACCCTTTTTGAACCTACACCCAAATGCTGTAGTCCTTATCCGTATGCCATTCTCCCGTCAGAGTGGCGCTCAAATGAGTGAGAAAAAGGCAGCTACTGCTTCTAAATACAAGCAAGGGCTTAACACAACACAGACTGCATTTAGCAGTCCTAGTCCCCAGGAACAAGCTCACACTGGCGATACCTCACCTCCAAGCTACCATCTCGTCTTTATTCACAGTCCCCATTAAGACTGCAGGGACACCTCAACCCATAGTCCAAACGAGACAGTCACTCCAGCCCGCCCAGGGCCACTAGCAGTGCTGCAGCCGGGTCAGTAACCACAAACCACCCAGGTAATCCAACACAAGTGTGTCTGACCATCTGTAAGGCCATTGCAGTTGTCCCCAACACTGTGCCCAGTAGAAAAGCCATGCGCCCAGTACTGTACACCGGCTAGTAATCGGGCTATAGCCACATAGCCAGCGTGTCTGACCTCACACCACATAAAACAGCCTTGGCCGTGGCAATCCACCGCCACTAAAGGACGTCACGTGTCATAACAGAAACCCATTTAAGACTGGTTCGACACTACAATCCTGTTTAAGGTGACTCTCTGGAAAAGCATAATTCATTTGTAAATTTTAATTTACTAAAAATAAATACTAAAGATAATAGAATTTTTTTAGCACAACCATGGAACTGTCTCATAAACACAAAGGAGAAAAATATTTAACTTTACGTTTGCAATGATGTGTATGGAATACATAAGCACATTCCAAACAGCGGTATGAACCTCAAGCATAAGGCGCCTTAGCAGAACAGCAGCCTGCTGGGCAGTTATTTCTACCCCTGATTATGCTTCAATGTTCAACAGGAAACTTGAGTAAGTAAGTTGTTATTTTTATATTAGTGATTACACTTTGAACCAAACATTTGTATGTATTTTATGATTTTGTAACCACATTCATTATTATTTCTTGCACAAACATTAAAATGACAGTAGCTACAGTCTGTTTGCAGTTAACTGTGCTGCATTTTGGGAAGCCCTGCCTACATAGGAGCCTCATCGTTTATCATCTTGTAGAACTCCTTATGCGATATATGTGTGAGATTAACACTGCTTGGGACCATCTCATTCTGTTTATGCACCATCCAAGCAGAAACCAAACTATTTTTTTTTTTTTTTATTGAATGTGTTAATAATGTGCAAATTTGTGCTCATGTGTACGTGTAAAAAAATCATTAAAATTTGATAGCCATTATTTACATTCGACACTCGCAATACGCCAGGTCTTACAACTAATTTTTAAATTTGCTACCAGCTTAACTGGGTTTTGCATGCCAGTGCATACTGCTGTAGAATAGGTGCAGTTATGTGAAATAATTTACGTCATTGTTTTCAACAAAAGTGCTCACTTTACCGTGACCTCCCAATATGTGCATTACACACAGGTTGACCACATGTATACACTGTAACATCAGACTGAAAATATTGTTAGTTAAGTGGCTACACAATAATTCATGGCTGCAATATAGCACTCCCACAATGCAAAGAATACATTAAAAGTAAGATTCCACAAAAATATGATTTACCAGTAAATACATAGTTTACATTTATCTTAGTGGTACCGTGACTTTTACGTAATAGGTTTATGTCACCTGGTGTACATATTAAGATAAGTGTCTGTAATTATTGGAGCTTTTACAACTGCAGTTTATACATTTCTTACCTTTCCTTTTATAATGTAAATATGACATTGTGGTACAGCCAAGTACAACATTGATACTGCCAAACTTAATGAAATATGTATGGCACAATATAAGAAAGAATGTTACAAAATAAACAACAGAAAATTATACCACAATAGCTCAATAACTGTCAAAGTGATATTACACAACTGCCTACAAGAACTATTTTTCTCATGCAGTATATGTATTTTAATTCATGAAAACTGCTAGTTATAAAATACTATTTCATATCACATATTGTGAATGTTACCTATTAACCTAACATAGTTAGTTTCATATACAGTAATTCTTTTAACTTTCTATGATAGGGTTTGTTGTAGATGTTATCTGTGTGCCAGAGCTGTCAAACTTGCATAGAGTTGACAGCCTAACGGGTGGAAGCCCTTGAGTGGCCATGTTGTATGTTGTGCTTTTTGTGTGTACAGTAGTCGTGTAAGTAAAGCAATGGAAATCAGTTTGGGATATTGTTTAATTGAACAACCAACCTCAAATAACAAAATAATACATAGCGCAATCTAGTGGATCTTTTGTGAAACCAATTAATAATGTGTCTACAATCTTTTGTGCTCATCTGATGATTTAACCTGCAAGTCTGTGCAGTAACGCTACTGCATGTGATTATAAAGTTTGCTCTTTCCGTTAATGTGTTTGTTATGGCGGGGCTAAATATTGTAAAGCTTCCGGAAAGTGTTGATTTGCAGAGTCCTACTGCTCGTAAAGACTGGGAAATCTTTGAGGGGGACTTTGAAAATTACCTTATCGCTACAGGTCAAGATGAGTGCCCCGATAAGGTTAAGATCTCCCTTCTTATAAATATTCTCGGTTCACAAGAACGTGCTCTGTTTGAAACCTTTGACATTTCCCCAGAGGACAGGGTAGTGTATAGTAGAGTAAAGGAAGCATACAAAACATTTCTGGCGCCAAAGACTAATCCTCTTTATGAACGTTTCTTATTTCATCAATGTGTGCAACTTGAGGGTGAAATATTTGACCATTTCCTGACCAAATGTCAGCTTGTAAAAAACATGCGGTTATGACTGTCCGGTCGCACAAGAGGAAAATATGTTAGTAGACCGTATTGTCCAGGGCATCAGGGATGCGACGTTGCGAGAGGCGCTGCTTCGAATGGAGAATGCAGCACTTGAAAAAGTAGCTGTGCACTGTCTGCTCGTGGAGCAGAGTCAGGAGCAAGCAAAAGATATCCAAGCCAAGAACTATGTTCAAGTTCGCAGCAATGCAAGGGTTGATTTTGGGGCTGCAAAAAGTAGGCGGTCTTCAAAACCCAGAGCTATCAATAATACGGCACACAACAGTAACAGTGAGTACTCTTGTTCCTGGTGTCAAACTCCACACAAACCTAGACAGTGTCCAGCCTATGATAAAAAAAATATGCCAAATGTGGCATTTTAAATCATTTTGCTGTCTCCTGTAAAGTTCTCAGAGAGAGGGAGTTTAAAGTCGATCACTCCTCCAATGAATCCTTGTATTGTGATACTGTAACGATTCAATCTGTTGGTCCGGCCAATTCAAAAACAGTGCGTCAAAATTAATGGAGAGAACGAGTACTTATTGAAGGCAGGTCCGTTGATATCAAATTGGACCCTGGGTCGGAAGTAAACATCCTGCTATTCCAGACAGTAGATCAGCAATTTAAAGTTCATCCAAAAAATCTCAAAATAGAAGTTTGGGGTGGTACTATTCTCCCAGCTCGAGGTGGTGTTGATTTGTTGCATTTTATTAAGGGTCATGAACACTACATACAGTTTGTAATCATTAACTCTGAGAACACCCCCTTGTTGTGTTTACTTTAACCTGGTTTAAAGAGTTCATTCAGCTTCTGCAGTGGAAGTGTTTTCTGGTACTGGCTGTTTTCCTCAAGTGTGCAAAATAAATACCAGAGAAGCTAGCCAGCCTGTGTGTAAACCTCCACGGAGGGTGCCTAGAGCTATTAAGGGGGCATTACAAACAGAGCTAAATAGACTTGTAGAGAAAGGGATTGTATGTAAAGTACGTAAACTTGACTCCAAAGCCTGGGTAAGAAGTCTGGTACTTGTTCAAAAGTCTACTGGCAAATTACGACTTTGCTTGGATCCAACTGAACCGAACAAGGTGATAGTTATGGACTATCATTCAATCCCGACTCTTGAGGAGATGGAGAAATTGACTGGCAAGAATTACTACTCTGTTTTTTATCTCAATGAGGGTTTCCATCAGGTGTAACTGGATGCAGATGCATCCCTAAAATGTTGTTTCTCCATGCCTTTTGGGTGCTATCGTTATTTGTGCATGCCATATGGCATAACCAACACGCCAGAAACCTTTCAAAAGTTTATTAAATAGAATGTCTGTGACATCCCAGGTGTTGTGATTTTCTTCAATGATATTTTATGCACAGGAAGATCGGAAGCTGAGCTTGATGAGTGTACGTAACAGGTAGTTGAGTGTGCAGCGAATCTGGGCATCAAGTTTAATGCTGACAAGCTACAATATAAAGTTTCACAGGTTAAGTACGTTGGTCAGATATTTTCTGCTGAGGGCATGTCACCTGATCCAGAGAGAGTTTGGGATTTGACCGCTCTACCGACGCCCAACTCCCGCAAGGAAGTACAACAAATTTATGGTATGTTTAATTATATCCATTCCTATGTCCCAGATATGTCCAGTGTTTGTAGCCCTTTGTATGATCTTCTGAAATCTGACGTAGAGGGGGCCTAGTTACCCTGCCATGATGAAGCCTTCTCTATACTTAAGTCATTAATTTCTAGTGCACCAATTCTTGTAACATTTGACCCATCAGCTACTCTTGTTGTTCAGTGTGGTGCATCGCGAAATGGTCTGGGAGCGACCCTTTTTCAAAAGGACCTTTAACCTGAGCATATTGCTTCCCGGTCACTGACAGATGCAGAAAGAAACTACTCTCAAATCGAAAAAGAATTTTTAGCTGTTTCATTTGCTGTGTCTAAATTTTATTACTATGTGTATGGGCAGAAAGTTCAAGTTCAGTCGGATCACAAACCTCTTGTTAATGTGATGGCCAAGTCGATTCATCACGTAGGCTCAGCACGGCTTCATAAATTAAGGCTCAAGCTACTTAAGTATGACTTGGATATAACATATCTGCCAGGTAAATTTCATTTTTTTGCAGACCATCTGTCACGAGCCTACCTTCCCGACAAGGTACCTGATGACCCCGACATGTTGGAGGTAGTTCGCTCAATCAGCGAACATGTGCCTATGTCCAAACCATCTGTCTCAGTTCCAGCTAAAAACTAGCACTGATCTCTCATCGAGTCTCCTATCCCAATTTTGTAAGTCAAGTTGGCAATTTACAATTCAGTGCCTGACCACTGCAAGCGCTAATACAATATGAATGGTGATCTATGGTTGGAGAAGGGTGTTATATTACTTGGTGACAAAGTAGTTTTTCCAGTCGCCTTGCAAAGATATGTATTGCAGTTGTTTCATGCGGGCCATTGTGGAGAAACCAAATCCAAAGGTCGCCAGTTATTCTATTGGCCTTCTATTATTTCAGATGATGCCAATTTCATTCAACAGTGCCCGATCTGCAAAAAATTTCGCCCATCTAATTTCAAGCAGCCGTTGATTCCACATCCCACACCAAACCTTCCATTTGAAAAAGTGGGTGCGGACATCTTTGAGTTTTCAGGAAAGTCGTACCTTTTTCTTGTGGATAAGTATTCGAAGTGTGTTAATATAAGTGAACTCCCTAGCAAAACTTTTACTGCTGTTATTAATTCCATGCAAACTGTCTTTGCTACTCATGGTCTGCCATGAATATTGTTAGCAGACAATAATCCATTCTGTTCTCTTGAGTGCCGTCAATATTATATGCAGAAATAAATCGAGCTGTGCACCAGTAGCCCACATTACCCCCGCAGCAATGGGTTGGGAGAGATGGGGGTTTAAGTGAGTAAGATGTTATTGCGCAAAAGCCAGTGTACCGACTACAGAGATATATTTCAAGACTACAGGAAGACTCCCCTTCCTGGTTTGGACTGGTCTCCGGCTCAACTGCTATTTAACAGGAGGCTCCGAACCAAATTACCTGTGTCATATAACTCCCTGAAACCGAAGGTCATCAAGTCTCGTCATGTAGTCCAGGCTCTGGGCATTAAGGAGCAACAGATGAAGAATGATCATGATAGAACTGCTCTAAGAGAGGAAGTCAAGTTTATCCAGGGAGTGAAAGTGGTTATTAGGACCAGTCGCTGTGACACCTGGAAGCCTGGTGTGATAGTAGAACAACATTAATCTCCCCATTCCTATTGGGTACGAATGTTGGAGAGTAACTTGGTTCGCCACAATGTTATCCACATTTGGAAGTCCAAAGTTCTGCATATGCCTAGAGAAGCGACTCCAGTCCTGATGGAAGCGGATTATGAGACCAAGTCAGAGGGTGATGAGTTTCACACTAATAGTGAACAGCTGAGGCAGTCTCCGTGCTCTTCCTCATCAGAACCAGATTGCAGAGTATTTGAGCCGAGCATAAGTGCAGCTGATGAGTGTAACACAACTAGAAGTGGAAGGGTTGTCAAACCAGTCAAGCGATTACATCTGTAAACAATGTGTCTCACTAATGCGTATTTAAGGCCAAGAATATTAACTAAGATGGAGGGTGTATAGTTTGTGTAGTTATCAATCTGTTGTTGTAGTTATCAATCGGTGTGTATTCACGGTTGTATATTTTGGCATTCTGGTAGTGTGCTGTGTTGTAGATGTTATATATGTACCTTGTAGTTATTAATCTGTGCATAATAAGGATTGTACATTTTGGCATTCTTGTAGCGTGTTGCAGATGTAATGAACCTGCTAAAATGTTAATCTGTATTTAACTGTTAATCTGGATTGAGGTTTCAGTGTGTTTGTTGATATTGATTAAAGAGGGAAGGTGTTGTATATGTTATCTGTGTGCCAGAGCTGGCCACCTTGCATAGAGTTGGCAGCCTAGCTGGTGGAAGCCCTCGAGCGGCCATGTTGTATGTTATGCTTTTTGTGTGTGTATAGTTGCTGTGTAAGTAAAACAATGGAAATCAGCTTGGGATATTGTTTAATTAAACAACCAACCTCAAATAATAGAATAAAACAGGGTTGACATGATTCTTCTACACATATTTTGAATGAGTGTGAACAATTTTTCAAAATTGTTCTAAGGATGCAATCCTCGATGCTGCAATACCTCGACACCCTCGACACTTTAGAGTATCGAGTATCGCATGATAAATCGGAAAGTATCAAATTTTTACATTGTGCTATAGGTATTTACTATGCACATTTTTTCATCAACTACAAAATTACAAAATGTCCATAGTCGACTCTGGAGGTATCGTTATTACATGTACTGATAAATTGCATCCACCGAAAATTGTTTGTGGTCCTTGTAAAATTCATATTTCAAATGTTTACATAACCCACTTTTATAGTTTATCGCATGTTGCATCAATTAAAATATATTTCAAGTCCCATCACCTAAGAATTCCTGCAACTATCATTTTAAGCTGGTGGTTTATGCACGCCACAGTTTATCACTGCTCTGCAGTGCTTTGTCTTCCCAACACATCAGTCTGCACTCTGCAGCCTGGCTTATACTTCCCCTTACATGCCTGAAGAGAGGGGAAGTGATTACCTAGCAACCAGCTTATTTATTTTTATCTGATATTTCTATAAATGATGAAATATTAAATGGACTATATCTAATAAAATATAGTTGCAAAATATTTATAAAATGTAATTAACAACCAGAGCCTCATGCTTCAAAAGCAGTAGCTTTTGTTGAAATATTTTTAAATAAATTGTTTTAGACTTAATCTAAATTAGTTTATTAATAACTTATTGTATTTAAAGATTTTAAAATAAATCATTATATAATTTTCTTATGATATTTAAATGAAGTTTCTAATGTAAGCTACATTTTTAATGCATCATTTGATTTTAAATAATTAAATCTCTTAATAATTTTCTTTAGCTGATTCCAGAAATTTATCAGAAGTTGTATAATTATCTGGATTTTAAGTTACGTATGTTTGTATTGCTGAATCAAAAGCTGTATGATTTTTTTAAATTCTTTTTTCGAATTAGTTTTTTTAAACACTGTATTATTAACTTTTAAAATGGATTCTTGTAAATATCTTTATTATTATTTTAAGAAAGTGGAATATTAAATAATTAGTTTTTCAATAAAAATCTTTTTACCAAAAATTTCTCTATTTTTTAATTTTTTTTCAATATTTTATAGTAAAATTAATTAATTCTATATTTCTGATAAATTTATTTTATTATGTCATTTACAATAACATTAATTAAATCATGTTTTGTTTATATTTGGAAAATTCTACAAATAAATTGTTTTCTTGTTTTTCATTAATTAATTACATAATTATGTATAGTTTAATATTACTTACATGAATGTAATTTTTCTTTTTATTTATTGGCTAAAAATAATATTATTTTTTATTTAAAACAATTTTTTATTTAGTTTAATTTGCCTAATTTTTGTCATGTTATTTTTTTTAGCATATTCATTGACAAATAGTTTACAAAAATGAGTATGGATGAAGAGAAAATTATTTTAAATATTTTATTTATACATGTTTTTTTAAGATTTTTATAGTAAATATCACTTTCATATTTTATTATCAAATTTAGTTTTTATATTTACAAAATTAATATTTACATTTTTTTACAACCACAAAGTATTTTTTTGTGAATTATATCATTAATTTTATAATAATTTTTATGTTCTTCTCTGCCATATTTATTAATACATGTTTTAAAATTAGTAATGTTTATTTTTGTTTTATTTAAGAGGAAAAAGTATGTTTTCTTCATTACACTTTTTACATCTCTTAGTTAGGTTTTACACTTATTTAATATAAATCAATTTAAAAAATGTTTTATAACAAATAAATATGGTTCCATTGCCGTACAAATTAAATAAAAGTTTTAGTATCTAATTTCTTTATTATAGATACAAATATAATAAAATTTTTGTTTGTGATTATATAATTACCTGATTTTGCCTGGTATGAATTTTAAACTAACCAAAAAAAATTTAAAAAATAGCGATTGAAGTAAGGTATTATCTTCATTATAATAAAGGATTAATAAAGTAATAAGAATCATTAGATAGTCCATAATATAAGTTTTTTTAAAATCTAACTGAATTTTTCTGCTTCATTATTTTTTAAGATTTTCTACATTTAATATTTTGTAATAAATTGTTTTAAAAGTTCTATTGTTAAATTTTTGTCTTTAATATTTTTGAGTTTTCAAATAATAATTAGGTAATGTCATAACTTTATATTATTTTAATTTTTACGGTTTTTAATTGTTTTTTTTTTTTTTTTAAACAAGATATATTTTTCTTGATAAATTCTTTAATTTCTGAGAATTTTGTTTCTTATATTGGCTTTAATTTTTGAGAATTGTAATAGTGAGGTTTTTTGCATTAATTAAATACTGGTATTCTTGGTTAAACACTGTTATATAAAAAGCTATAATATTAACTACTCATTAATTTACCTGCATTTGGTTGTTCGTTGCAGATTGTCATGCATTTGTACAGATAACCTCAGCTATTTAATTTGTATGGTATTTTACACATATGTTTGTTATGTTGGCATTTGTTTTTAAAATAGTATGAGTAGTGACGACAAAACTTATAGAAAGGGGAAGAGAGCAATACCTTACACATCAAACTGGCTATTATGGTAAAAATTCAATTGAGAATTATTCAATTTAAAATGAAAATTACAGTCCTTCGAGGAAGTTGCAGACTGCAGAAATTAGCTTTTTTTTAGACTGTGTAGTGTAGAGGATAAATATGGCTTATCCCCAAGGTGAAGTGCCAATTTAAGTCCCCAAGATTAGAATGTTAAAAAACTTCTTTGCTACGTACCCCAGAAATTCGAAGACTTTTATGCTAACATTATTGCCTGGTCCACAGCAGACTGTCTTGGTCCAGGCGTATACTCTGAGAGTAGTAGAAAATAAGAAGTCCGGGACAACGGCGACCAGCACCATAGCCAGAACAGACCACCCGCCATGTTGTGATATCGCCCGTCCGCCATCTTTGATCCATGTGACCTTGATGTTGAGCTTTGACCCAATAAAAGTTAGAAAAAAAATTCTAAAATTATGAAAAAAGGAATTATAAAAAAATCGTTAAAAAATCGTTAAGAAAAGAATTTAGTACAAAAATTTATTTTAGAATTGTTTTAAAATCGTTTAAAAAAAATTATAATTGAAGCATTAATTAAAAGTTTCTTATTAACAATTATTGAAAATCGCTTAAGTATAATTTAAAAAGTCTAGTCCCCTATGGCCATTTCCCCTAACAATTCCCATTTTTCCTTCAAATTTCCCTGTTCTCCCTAAAATGTTTTTTAAAAATCTTGAAAAAGTTAGAAAAACCTATGTAAAAATGTATTTCAAAAACTTACATTTCGATGTCCTCCCCCCCCCCCCCCCCCCCCAGCAACACATTCAGCAGACGACTCCCACCAATACTCATTTTATTTTATGACACCATATTTGTTTTTTCGTTCATCATTTGTTTATATATGTTTCTGGAGACTGCCATGTTGGTAGACGTAATTTCTTTATAAGTTACTGGAGGCAGCCATATTTGTTTTTCATTCATTTGTTTATATACGATACTGGAGGCAGCCATGTTGGTAGGAGCCATGTGTTTACATATGTTACTGGAGGCTGCCATTTTGGTAGGATGTATCTTACCTTAGTTCGACTGCCATCTTGGTAGGCGTCTGCCATCTTGCTAGGTGGAGTCCCCCATGTTATTTTTTATCGTAATTTGTTTTAGAGTTTTTCTCCGACCTTCGTTCGATTAGCCTGTTATATTTCAAATGTTTACATCACCTGTGCACCAATACGTTACAGTCATATATGTTTATATGTTTACAGTATAGATTGCTCTGTTGACACCCTCCATGTTAGATTATATTTTCCAACACATCGGTAGTATCGTTTATGGTGTCTGCTATCGGCCTGTATCAAACGCTGACATTAATCATTTGTGCAAAGTACTTCAATTTTCATATTTTTTATTTTATTTTTTAATCTGGGTATTTTTATTTACAATATTTTGACTAAAAATATGTAATATATATGGTGGGGATTTCTATTTAAATATAAAAGAATATATTTTTACATCAAATTTAATGTACACATAATAAAATATACAGGTTTATTAATCTTCTTCGAGGTTCGCCGCTCGATGTCTGCTTTGGTGATCTAGGAATGTACACCATTCTATTATGTTGTTTCAGCACCTTCTCGACCAAATACACATCTGGAAACTTTATAGGCTGGGTCTCCTTTGCATAGAAACCATCATGGATGGGTACATTATTCAGATCCTCGAGAAAGTAGGTCCTCGGGACATAGTTGTTTATACATCGTACACGAAAGAGTTCGGGACTCCAATTCACTGTGAACCCTTCCTGAAAGACACCTTTCTGTTTGGTGATGTACAACAGGCCCCCAACCTTGACTTTAGGCTTGGTGGGTCCTTCATTTTCATGTTAGTGTACACGATTCGAACCAGGGACTGGTTCTTCACGTATTCGGACTTCATGCGAGTGGTAGAATGAATGGTTGAGTTATATTCGTGTACGACTTTCGGGAGTAGTGTCAGCCACTTATAGTTTCTGTTCGCAGTGAAATGCTTCCACATTTTTCCTTTCAGAGTCCTGTTGAACTTTTCGACGACAGAAGCTTTGAGATTGCTTTATGTGGAATAATGATTTATGTCATGTTTCTTCATCACAGCTGTGAAGTTTGTATTGTAGAATACCTTGCCCTCGTCGGTTTGTAGATTAGTCATGATGCGTCTTTCGCGCAATACATCTGCCATGACCTCGGTGACATCACGTGTATACTTCGACTTGACAGGTCTGGCCCAGGCGAATATACTGTATGCATCAATGACTGTCGACATGCATTTATAGCCCTTGTTTACCCGAGCATACGGTATCATCTCGACGACATCAGCTTGAAACAGGTTGATAAAACCCACAAATCTCGACCTTGTGGCGACTCTAGTTGCACCTGATGGCTGCATATAGTTCAAATGCGATACCCTAACGATTCATTGTATGTAGCCTGCTTCCTTAAGTTCTTCGATGATTGAAACTATCTCGTTTGACATTTGACTGGGTGTCTCTATGATATGGAGAAATGAAAAAGCATAATTTAAGTGGAAAGTTGGATAACAGGTTATGATTTGCCTAGCATCAGGCATCGCCATAAGCGGTACCAAATCTGTAGAGCTGACTTTTGCTAATACTCTGGGTCGTATCACCGACACAATACCTTCCTTTCCTAGCTCCTCGAGGAATGATTAATAAAACCTGAATGTTGAACTTCGTGGACTCTCAGGACGGACCGCACGCCAATTAATTTAATACGTGGAAATAATGCAGTACAAAATACTCATGAATAAAACACATAGAATACACATTTGAGAAATGGCAGGAAATGAGGGTCCCGTGCTCTTATGTGCCCTGAGGCGTAGCCAGAATTAAACACACACTTTCCTGAGTAATGGTATTTATTCGTCCGTAACTTTACATGCTCCTCTCGGGAACAACTTAACATGCTCCTCTCGGGAACAACTTAACATGCTCCTCTCGGGAACAACTTAACATGCTGCTCTCAGGAACAACTTAACATGCTCCTCTCGGGAACAACTTAACATGCTCCTCTCGGGAACAACTTAACATGCTGCTCTCAGGAACGACTTAACATGCTGCTCTCGGGAACAACTTAACATGCTCCTCTCGGGAACAACTTAACATGCTGCTCTCAGGAACAACTTAACATCGGTACCGAACTCAGACCGGTCGGTGACGGTTTAACTGCTATAATGCCACGTGGGCTACAAAATGGTGAATTGAACAATTAAGCTCCCAGTGGCGATGTAAACCAACTGGGAGTGGAGGGGTGTTGTCCTGGGTGGCTGAACATAAAGAGGTTCTGGTAAATTAGCATATATTGCAAGTTAAATGTGATTGGTAACAGAAGTTGTATGCCACCCAGGCACATGCGACGCGAGACATGACGACACGACTCGCTCCTCCAGCTGCCGAACGTTTACTAGTTTGGCACATGGACGCGAGGACCGGCAGTGGCAGGTCCTTGCATGACACGGCATTACTTTCTTGCACAAAAGTACCATTAAACTTACTTGGGGTGAAGTACAGGTGTAGAAGGCACACAATAAATTAAAGAACATCGAAAAATACACAATAAACACTTAACACAGGTTGATGAATGAGATGCAGATGAAACACATGATATGTAAACACAATTGAAAACACAGAAAACACTGGTGATGATAGATACACCTTAGAATGGCTCTTATACGCATGTGTCTCCCAGTCTCGCAATATATCTGAGTATTGCGTGAGCCATTTAATACACATTTAACCTTTAAATCACCCTTCACACTCATTAAATATCACTCCGCCACGTGGAATAGCTGGCGGGTTGACCACACACGCACTCCTACACTAAGTTGCCCCCGCTACATCTGGCTTGCCGTACTCTACAATTGCACTCCCTTGCCCTGCCTTGAGAACACACGCTGGACACTGCATGCCGGTGAGCCCCAGGTAGAGCGTGCGTCCTGTTGGCGCAGGTCCCTTGCTGCGGCGGGCAAAAGGTCGAGAAGGAAGTGGTGGTCGGTGTCACGTTGGTGTGGGAGAAATTTCCAACACTTTGCGAAGCCGGCAGTAGCTGCATCCTATCGGCCAGCTCGTCCTGATCGTCTCAATATATATCATCAATGTTCTTGCCGTCGCCTATCTTCTTCAGACCTTCGCCACTTTTCACTGCTAGGCCGCTGAAAAGGTCTGCGAGAATGTCGATTTTTTCATTATCTACATCGTTATAAACATCTGTCTCGGGATCATTATCATGGTAAAGCGCATGCAAAATACTGCTGTGAGGGCAGCTGAAAGTATAACTGTTCATACACTATTACTGTTTATTCGTCTTCGAGCATCGTTAACTTCAAGGTACGAGAAGGTGCTGAAACGACATAACGGAAGGGTGTACATCAAGTGGTGGGTTCTCCCTGCCCACTTCAATTCGTGGTCGCCGAGGCAGACATCGAGCGGTGAACATCGAAGGTCAATAAACCTGTATATTTTACTATGTAACTTACAATAAATGTGATATAAAAAACATGGTGTGTTTTATTTCATAATCCTCCCTGCTTTATACGTAGTAAATATTTTAAATAAAAATATTGTCGATAAAAATATTCATATTTGAGAATTAAAAAAAAAAAATTAATATGGCAATTGAACTACTGTGCAGGAATGGTCAATGTCATCCGATACTACTTATGTGTTGAAAAATATAATCTAACGTGGAGGGTGCCGACAACGCAGCCTATATTTAAAACACATAAACAAAAATGGCTTTAACCTGGTGGTACACAGGGATATAAACATATGAAATTAAATATGGTAGTCGAACAAAGGTGAGAGACAAACTCTAAAACAAATGACAATCAGAAATACCAACATGGGGAACTGCATCTAGCAAGATGGCGGACGCCTAACAATATGGCAGTCGAACGAAAGTAAGAGACAGCCTACCAACATGGATGCCTCCAGTGATATATATATATATAAACAAATGGCACCTACCAACATGGCTGCCTCCAGTAACATATACAAACAAATGATTACGAAAAAAATTAATATGGCTGCCTACTGTAACATTTAAACAAATGATGCCTACCAACATGGCAGCTTATATTGAAAGGTTGCGGCAAAGTAAGGACATTTTAAATAATCTCACGGCAGGCAAGCCGTTCTGTTGAATAATGTAGAAGCTATCCCTCAAATCATTAACCACATATAAGTTTAACCACTCCGGTCTGTGGACTGGTTGGGCAAGAGAATAGCTAGCAAGCAAGTAGACACCTAATCGTTAAACTAAAATAATTAAAATCCTAGTTATGCATAGCTCAGTTGACAGAAGACTCCATTTCTCGGGTTTGCCGCAGGCATAACTTAAGTTGAATTGCTGACTTTTAATGGGTAGTGCTTATCTATTACAACGAAGTGCGAAAATCCAGATGTACTTGCAAATATAAACCTCTCAAATTGAAAAACACAGAACTCTTTTAACTTCTTCAGTAAGTATATTAAAATCCAACAACTTTTCCTTTTTTCTCAACCATAGACAACATAGCAACATTTTAAGTACAACTTTCTAGTAATGAGAAAGAAAAAACATAACAATACTGGAAAAGAAAATTAGAAAAATCCTTGACATAGCTACAGCTTTTTCAAACAAACATACCTTATAGTGTGAAATAATAAATAATAAACATTAAATTATGTGCATAACTGATGTGAAAATCAGATCAGTGTGTTACTATATATATATATATATATATATATATATATATATATATATATATATATATATACACACACACACACAAATTACGAACGAAAAACAAATATGGCTGCCTCCAGTAACATGTAACATAAAAACAAATGATGAAAGAATAAATAAATATGGTGTGGCATACAATAGAATGAGTATAGGTGATCGGAGTGGGAGTGCGGGAGTCAGTCGTCAGCTGGACGGGGTGCTGGAGGGGACCTCCGGAAAGGTAAGTTTTTTTTTTTAACAAAATTTTATATATGTTGTTATACATTTTAAGGGATTTTTTACGATTTTTTTGAAAGGAAAACAGGGAAAATGTTATGGAAAAGAAAGGAGATTTTAAGGATACGAGGAAATTGTTAAGGAAAGTGGCTACAGGTGAACTATAACTTTTAAATTATTTTTCAACTACTTCTTAATAATTTTTAATAAGATTTGTTTACGATTTTTTTTAAATTTTAATATGGAATTTTTATAATAATTTTAAACTATTTTTAATAAATTTTTTAACAAATTTTTTAATAATTTTTTACGATTTTTAAACTATTTATAATAAATTATTAATAATACATTTTTTTACAATTTGTAAAGGATTTTTTTCTGATTTTTTGGGGTTCTGGCTCCGGTGTCAGATGCCGTTGTCCCAGACTTCTTCTTATTTTTATAATAAAAGCTTGGCGCAAATAGTAAGACGCATAAGACGCAGCAGCACATTTACAGCAGATGTCAGCGGAATGAAATACAGTGCACACAGAAGTAACAGAAACAAGAGAAGAATTGGAGCTAATGAAAATGACGTGTACAATACAATTCAGCGAAGTAGAGCAGAGAGTAAATCCGCCGGAAGTTTGGCCAGTTGCTGCACCTGGTTTAAGCACACTAGATAAGTTGTTTATGGTTGTAACTGTAGGACGTAATAATACAGAATCGAATCGGTAGAACATCGTTTACTTTACTCATTCTAGTAACAGCGTAAAAAAAAAAAAAAAAACAGTTACATAACGGACAAAAGCCACACACACTAACAAAAAACATTCTGTCAGGGGTACTGTTTCACTAGGAAATGCACCAATCAGTATGCTACTTCACCACCGATCTAGGCAGAGTAATTGCCTAAGTTTGAGAGAGAATCAGGGAAAACCTTAAGAAATTCGAGGAATATTCTGTACTGTTTGGCCTGAGTGATAACGATACGCTGAGATGTCTAATTGGGGTTGTGTCCGATAGTTAAGAGGTTCGTGTTTACGCGAAAATGGTGAGAATTGTGGGGGGATCGATACTGACTCTTGGGAAAAGGGGGCGAGTTAGGGTAGCACCTCCCATCCCCCCCCCCCCTCGTTTCAACCTACTTTCAGAGGTGTGGGTTATTTCGCCCTATAATAAGGTTCGTGTTTATGCATGTCATAGAGATAAGAAGATTAATTTAAGGAAAAGTATATTAATTTTTGAAGTAAGGAATGCAATAATTTCATTATGTTTAAATGTTACAATTGCAAAGAAGAATAAGCTCTTATAAAAATTATTAAATTAGTGTGAAAGTAATTAAAAGGATCCATAGAGGAGTGAGTTGTGAAAGATATAATCAAATATGTTGTTATAACAAACTAATACATTAAAAATGTAGAATCAGTGTGCCGAAATAGAAATAGTCATAAAAAACAAATTAAGGATGTAACAGAATGTATAATACTGATACTTATTTAGTCTCTTTAGTCTCATATAATATATATATATTTTTAATGACTGTTGGTCAGGTTGCAGCCCGAAGTGTGGAAGGGTCCTTCAGTATATAACGGCATTTCTAGTGTTTTTAGTCTCACTAACATATATATATATATATATATATATATATATATATATATATATATATATATATATATATATATATATATATATTGGAAAGGGCCACCAGGGTTTAACTGCGCATTTTTAGTCTTTATAGTCTCAAGAATGTATAAATTAATGTATAGTAAATAGTCTGCCGTTATAATATTAAAATAAAAATTGGTAAGACTAAAAAGTGAAAAATAAACTAACTCTAAAAAACCTTGTAAAACCAAGCTTTTATTTATAAATTGCCATAGAATTTGTAGAACGTGTAAGGCATGGTGGAACAGCCGTAATAAACTTGACTACAAATTGTAATGTTTATATCAACTTCTGTCTTCCACTTCTTACAACTTTGTAATGTGACCCAAACTTTCATATATCCTGTATACACAATAAAGTGAGCACTTTCGAAAGTCCTCTCGTTTGGAATACTAGTCAATAAATATTGTTAATTTTTGTCTTAGACGTTTACTTCCGTATGCGGTGGAGTAGGTATACACGTTGTGTTAAATATTTGCATAGCAATACTGATTTGAAATGGAGTTCTAAGGATAAAAAATGGCTGAAAGGAGAAAGTAACTAGGGAAAGTGCTCACTTTACCGTGAACAGCCTATACCTACATCCCCTCCCCAAACCTTATCCTCCCAGTGGGTGCACTTTAGTGTTACTAGCGTGTACCTGAAGATAAGTGGTGGCAGTTGACTCAGCTGCACGAAGTCGCTACGAGCGAAGAAAGAGCAAGCTCACGACATGAGAGTGTGAGTGAGTGAAGAGTCGGACGGTGTTAACATCGAGGTCTTGAGAGCCGATGAGGGGAAAGTGAGGTGAGTATGGAGCAGCACCAGAATTAAGGGGCGGGGGAAACGAGAGATCCCCGAGAAAACCCGCCGATCAACGGCATCGTCCGGCTCGACTCCCACTTGCGGAGAACCGGGAGGCGAGCAGTCTAACCACTCTGTCACCGTGGTCCCCAAGCCCGCCCAGCAGTAAGTAGTGCAATATTTAACACAGTGAGTGCAGTAAAGCTGGTTTCACAATAGTGCGATGCATTGTGTTACGATGGGCGGTAGCCAATCAGGATGAAGCAGAATCCTTCGTAGCGCGTCGGCATCGAGTGCGTTGTGCGAAATTTTTCAGTTACGATTGTCGGCGTCAGTCTGCGACGGAGAAGAAGTGTTTGTCTACAAGGAGAATAAAAACATTTATTTTTTTACAATTTGAAAACGACGATCGCGTCTACCCCGACGTTTTCGTATTTGTAATTTTATTATTGCTGCGTGGATGTTCAAAATAGAAGACAAGGCTTCATATATGTGTGTGTGTGTGTATTTCGATTTTAATAAACAAATTTTATGACGTGTATATATGTATATGCATATATATATGGACGTCATAAAATTTGTTTATTAAAATCGAAACATTTATCCTTCATCTTATTATGTCTCGTTCCCGCTAGATTTCGTCACACATCGTATTCATACTGCTCTCCCACCACACTTAAAACATACGGTTTCAACTAAGGCGTCTAATGTTACCCTTAAACTAGATAGCGCCATCTCAGACGACATTCGTCACCGAGAGATAATGGCATAATTGTTAAAAAGGAAATATAGCTCGTCGCAGCCCAGCGCATTGTATGGCACTATTGTGGAACCAGCCTAGGGAAGGGCGCAGGGCGTAGTGAAATGGAATGGAATGGAATGGTGTTGTGGTGGGATCGATACTAGGCCGGCCGGGTGTAAGTGGGTCGTACTATTGCCGACAGCAGGTCAGCGTGTCGCCTCTACATACAGCAGTGTGCGGGCGTGGCCTTGACAGCTGTGTTTGCCACATAGCTGCCGCCGTCGCCATAGCAAACACCGCACCCTCGTAGACACAACTATCAAGGGTTCAATTATGCCTTAAGACGTGTGCAGAAGAAGCCAAAGTGTGTCAGCATATGTATTGGTTTGCAATGGAACTTAGGCAGGTCGTGTGCGTTTTTGGGATTTACTTAAGCGTTAAGGGCCTGTATTACGACTTCTAGATAAATGTGTGGAATAACTATTCTGTAGATAAGGTATTTGTTGGTAACCTGTATTATGAACTTTCTATTAGTTAAGTTATCCTTTAGATAAGTATTCCAAGGTTTTGGTTCGTTACTGTGTATGTTGGCAACAAAATTCACTATTTTTTGGGTCCAGTTGTCAGTAATGAGTGTGAGATGTGTTATGAATTACATATATATATATATATATATATATATATATATATATATATATATATATATATATATATATATATATACACACACACACACACACACACACAACACATATATATATATATATATATATATATATATATATATATATATATATATATATATATATGGTAATGCTTGTTTAGCAAAAGTGAATGCAATTCAAACTATGAACTAAATGTCTAACTATGAAAACACAGGAAAACAACATACTTGTTCATAATTATTACTGTCACTTGCGATACCAACCCTCGCACAGCTTTCTTAATCTCCATACAATTTATCACAATGCATGGCACTCAGTTTCTTACCATTCAATATTAAAGTTAGTGCCTGTGTTTCTTAATTATATTTTTTAATATTTCGACTATAGAAGGAGAAAATGTTTTATTTCCCCAATTTCAAGGCATCCGATTCCTCAACATGACATCAAGCTTAGGGATATTTTTTCCATTTTTTTTTTTTTAATTCAAGATTACAATTTCCAAAACTAATATTATGTGCCGTTATCGACATTCGTCGGGTTCACTTGCATTTTGCAGATATATTAAACATAACTCTCAAAACATTAAAAAAAAAAAAAAATCAATTTTTATTTTTATATAACCTCCAAAACCAACATGCATATAATAAACACAGCACCACCAGATGTTTGAGACGCCATTTTGAAGCGTATCTAAGAGTATAAATGCTTGTCTACCACTTGAAGCGATAGACCCTTGATAAATATAGGTCGTAATGCACTATTTTGCACCATCTGGCAGTTAACTTGTAATCTGATGTGTAGCTATAGGTCGTAATACAAGCCCTAAAGTTATATGTTGATATCTTTAGTGAAAATTGTGAGGCGGCGACCAATCAGAACAGAGCAGTCGGTGTTGTTGGCGGGAAACTGTTATTTACAGTAATGTAAGTATAAAAATATTAAAAAGGCGTGTATGTGCACATTTTTTAAGTTTTTTTTGTTCACAAAAATAACCTCTATGATAGGAAATGTTGGATTTTAAAATATCATCTGCTTAAATATGGTTATATTATATGAGGTTGGGTTAGAAGAAATGTAAACATGGCAGGCTTGTCGCCTGTCTCTATTTGCTGAAATTAAGAATTAAAATAATATATAAGAAACTGAAAACACCCAAGTCGTGGTTCCGTATGTCCATGAGCGCTTACTACATAACTCTCAATGCATAATCTTGTATTCTAAACACAGCTTAACTCGAATAGGAAAAACGAAACTTTGCCGCCCGAAGATACACGAAGTCTGTCCGAAATCAAGGTTCTACAGCCTTATAAATTCGGCATTAAAAAAAAATTATTACATACTTAAAGTATATAAGCCTACTATATTTATATAGCATATATATACAATAAGCAATCATGTAGTTTCTCCCTTTATGTGTTGTATAAGCTCATGATTGATTTGCAAACTTTTATTTTTATTGTGGTAGCACAGATCACTTTGCGTAAGCACCATTCACAACTGTTACTCGTGTCACGTGTATTCTCGAATATACACATAAAAGTGGCTGTAATGTACAGTTTTACATTCACAGTTTTATAAATATTAGTAGAATGAGCGAGCAGTTCCGACGACATAAGAAATGGAGAGTGGCACAAGTGGCATTTCACAAAATTCGTGAGGGTGTGTTCCATCCTCCTCCTCCCTCCCTCACAGTGTGTGTGTGTGATGCCTGACGGGTTCCCCTACAACCCCTCCCTATCCCGCCAACCCGGCGAGGTGTGTTGTGATTGGCTGACGGGTTTCCCCCAACATCTGGGAGGTGTGCTCTGTTTGGCGGCCGTCGTGGGCTGGAGTACTGCCCCACCATAGTGGGGGGGGGGGATAGGCAGGGGCGAGTATAGGGTTGGAGAAGGCAGGTTGAGGAGTCGCTCCCAGTCCTTGGTTCGACTTCCCCTCAGAGTAATTTTTTTTATCGCATATTGATTAAGTAGACTATGGGTAAGAGGATAATGTTTAAGGAATCGGACATTGGGTCGACTGCCCCTAAGCGCAATTTTTGTAACTCTCGTATCGACTAAGTATGGATAAGGGTTTATAGGTTTAGGGGTTCGGACCTTGGTTCGAGTCCCCCTCAGGGTAAAAATAGATTCTTAATTGTGTAACAACTAAGTTGGAAGGGTGAAGGGTGAGGTAGGGGAGGTAGTTATGGGTTCGAGTTCCCATCGAAGGTAATTATATATAACTACATACCAAGTACACATATTATCCCTTCGGTTACCGGAACACAACGAACGAAGGGAGCGCTCACGGATACCCATATTCACCCTTCAGTTGTCGAAACGTAAATGACAATGTTGGAAGGGAAGGGGGTTAGGGTTCGAGAGTCAAGTAAATACATGTTATATATAACAAATAATTAGACTACTTAATCGCGCAATGATTATTCGCGCATTGGTTAAGTACACAGTTACCCCAATTACTCATTATGCACGATGAATGATTTAATCACGCAGTGAAAATTCGAACATTGACTAAGTACACAATTACCCCATTTAATTATTACACGTAATGAATTATTTAGTCACCAACAACACACATACGCAATTACTTATTACTTATACCTAGAGTCTCTATTTACATCCTCTCCCTAGCACTGACCACTCGCGATTATATCCAAGCCGCCCAACAACCCGGCGCTCATGTCATCAGGAGCTTCCCAAGGCAAGGATAGTTCACATTCCCACCGCGTGGAAGCGACAGCTCCTGGACATCTCTCTGTCTCTCTCTCTCCATCTCTCTATCCACTGGCGAAACTGTTTTGTCGGGAGTACACGCAGATGAATCTCTAGCAAAGATATGTTTTTGTTAAAAAGTCAAATGCCTGTGCGTTCTTACCAAGCATAATTTCCTCGTATATTAATGTAAAAAACTAATTATTTTATTACACTTACGATTTACACTCTATGAGTCGTGTTCTCAGCTGTTTTTGTATATTTCATCAAATATTATGTAAGGACAATCAAAAATTTATCAGAGCTCGAGAAATGGAATACTATAGGAAAAATCCGACGAGGATAACCGCCATATTAGGGCGCATCAGCTTTGCTTTGCACAATGCATACAGCTTTGCTTCGCACAATGCATACAGCATTAGTTAATATTACTTATTATTACTTGACAGCATAACAGTGTTATTACTATTTCATTTCGTGTATTATTCAGTTTTTAGTATTTTGAAAGTTAAACACCGAGCGATGAGCGAGACCCGTAAAGGTGATTAAATTTTTTAAAACCGCGTAACAAATTATCGAGAGTATATGCGTATCGAATAACCACATGCAAATAGTATTTGTGTAATGAGCTGAAACTAACTACCCATTGGCCGATTAAACACAAATACCAAAGATTTATATGCCTACCATGATGTAATTATCAAACGCACTACAGAACACACACTCAAACGATATGCCATTACAAATCAAATTTCATTCTCTCAGCAACTCTCATAGGTGCAATCGCTCTCCTAGTAAGTTCCCGCAGGTCATTGGACAACAAAGGACTAACCACACCCACCCCTTCCCCCGCCAACCTGTCTCTTCATCACTCGAAGGAAAACAACCCTCTCTGCAGTCTGAATTAGACACCCCTGCCTGCTTTCTCTGGAGGGAGGCTACACAAACACTCGCCTTCGCATTTACAATATCACGAAATGCCTTACACATATATTTAATTAAAGGACATAGTTATAAAACATATTTTTAAAATTAATTAGTTTCAAATTATTACATATTACCTTTAAAGAATTAAATTAAAACCCTTACATTTACTTAAATAATGATTTTCGCAGATATGCTTCAAAAACTAAAATGCAAATATTGTTATATGTTAAATAAAAGTAGAATATTTCACTATTACCCTATGCATATCAAAGAGACAAGAAATTAAGAAATTCCCATCCAGGATAACTATGATTTAAAATCTTAATTAATCTCCCATTGACACTAAGTTTAGTATTGTATTAGTTCGCGCTTTGTGCCCCAACAAAGTTAAAAATGATATTCACTGAGTTTCCCTTGCTTTATTTCCCCGTGGAGGTAATAAATACATATATCGTTTTACTAAATGTGTATCGAGAATAATTACTTAGACACATATAGAGAGGAACTACTCGAGAAATATATGCAGACGAATTCTAAAAACACTCTTCTTTAAAAACCCATAGAATTTTTGAACTTTAATAAAGAAATATATATCTTAAACATAATATCCTCTTTATCATTTAAATTTAATATCGTGTAAATAGCATCAATGCCGACATTGTGTAGAATAGTTACAAAACAAGAGAAACTGCACACAGCTCTCTAACAGACTTACCCAGAGGCTAGCATTTGCTCCCGCAAGAAATGCATACCGCAGAATGCTCGACACGGCAGGGCGAAAGTGTGTTACTCGAATAACATGTGAGAGCAAATATTATATTTAAACCAGAATTCGGAAGGACGTGAGTTCGTTCCCCTCCAAATCATTCTGATTTCTTTCTCTTTTTTCCCCGATGCTTTCCCAAAATCACTTCAGACGAATGTCGGAATGTTTACATACTATGCACACCATAATACCGAGTCTCCTTAGCGATGCAAATTAATTTAAGCAACTCCCATCTCACAGAGGGATATCATAGCATATTCATTCCAACTCATGTACTTGTATGCGTAGTCAAACATGATCAAACTGTTAACTATTCATGTATCCTCCTCGCAATAATTTTGCCCTGAATTTTGCAAAATGAGAACCGCAATCATCATTATACAATTCATGTGATTGCGAGTTATTTAAGTATGAAACGTAATTAAGAAAATTCCAACCTAACTTTTTCGCTCCAACATTCCCTTACTATATCATACCAATCTAACAGGAAACATACTTACTATGTTTATGGAGCAGTGATAAAACCACTAGTCTCTTACCCAAAAAAAACCAGCAATATTACTCATTTCATCATTCAAATTTTCGAAAGTTTTTCGCTCGCGTCAACACACATCTAAATATTATAACATACAATGCGGTAGGGAACAAAAAAATAGCTACGCGTTTTCAATAAGGAATTCGTATATTTTTATAAAACGTGTGATACAGTAAGGTGCGTGTAACGCTTCACTGCGATCCTATGAAGGCTAGGCGGGCTGCACCGCTCTGGATGGGTTTGACGGTGCACGACTCGCGATGGGCTATATCGTATTATTGAGGGCTGTACGTATAAATATACTTTACGCGGTTTTATAAAACGTGTGATACAGTAAGGTGCGTGTAACGCTTCACTGCGATCCTATGAAGGCCAGGCGGGCTGCACCGCTCTGGATGGGTTTGACGGTGCACGACTCGCGATGGGCTATATCGTTTTATTGAGGGCTGTACGTATAAATATACTTTACGTGGTTTTATAAAACGTGTGATACAGTAAGGTGCGTGTAACGCTTCACTGCGATCCTATGAAGGCTAGGCGGGCTGCACCGCTCTGGAAGGGTTTGACGGTGCACGACTCGCGATGGGCTATATCGTTTTGTTGAGGGCTGTACGTATAAATATACTTTACGTGGTTTTATAAAACGTGTGATACAGTAAGGTGCGTGTAACGCTTCACTGCGATCCTATGAAGGCCAGGCGGGCTGCACCGCTCTGGATGGGTTTGACGGTGCACGACTCGCGATGGGCTATATCGTTTTATTGAGGGCTGTACGTATAAATATACTTTACGTGGTTTTATAAAACGTGTGATACAGTGAGGTGCGTGTAACGCTTCACTGCGATCCTATGAAGGCTAGGCGGGCTGCACCGCTCTGGATGGGTTTGACGAGTCACGACTCGCGATGGGCTATATCGTTTTATTGAGGGCTGTACGTATAAATATACTTTACGTGGTTTTATAAAACGTGTGATACAGTAAGGTGCGTGTAACGCTTCACTGCGATCCTATGAAGGCCAGGCGGGCTGCACCGCTCTGGATGGGTTTGACGGTGCACGACTCGCGATGGGCTATATCGTTTTATTGAGGGCTGTACGTATAAATATACTTTACGTGGTTTTATAAAACGTGTGATACTGTGAGGTGCGTGTAACGCTTCACTGCGATCCTATGAAGGCTAGGCGGGCTGCACCGCTCTGGATGGGTTTGACGGTGCACGACTCGCGATGGGCTATATCGTTTTGTTGAGGGCTGTACGTATAAATATACTTTACGTGGTTTTATAAAACGTGTGATACAGTAAGGTGCGTGTAACGCTTCACTGCGATCCTATGAAGGCTAGGCGGGCTGCACCGCTCTGGATGGGTTTGACGGTGCACGACTCGCGATGGGCTATATCGTTTTATTGAGGGCTGTACGTATAAATATACTTTACGTGGTTTTATAAAACGTGTGATACAGTGAGATGCGTGTAACGCTTCACTGCGATCCTATGAAGGCTAGGCGGGCTGCACCGCTTTGGATGGGTTTGACGGTGCACGACTCGCGATGGGCTATATCGTTTTATTGAGGGCTGTACGTATAAATATACTTTACGTGGTTTTATACAAGTTGTCACGTGAGTTTACGAGGTTTTTGTTTCTAATATGAGTGAGTGAGTGAATTATTTTTTCTAGGCACAAACGCTATACAGGAATGTTAAGTGAAACTGTGCGGGGATAATTTCATATTTAATTTAAAGCGTATGGAAAGGGTTTTCGAGTTTAGTATTTGATTAATTTATATATCTTTGTCCATGGCAAATATTAAATTAATTATTTATATTTTTGAACGTGTGATTAAATATACGTGTGGTTACATGGATTTGGGATATTTCATTGATAATTCATTTGGTAATATGTTGCATGTGCATCATATAGTTGATTGCCAATGAGAGTTAATATTTAATTACTTTGTTGCGTATGAAGTGTATTCGTTCAGTTTGTTCCTTGTTTGCTTCAGACGGTAAGGGATTTGTGGCTTTTTTGGATTCTTTTTTAATAAGTCATTAATTTATGACACCTAGATGGGTAGGGAAATAAGATACCTTTTTGGCTTTGTTAATTACTTCGTTGTAGGTATAATTCAGGATTCTTATGCCTTGTGTGATAATCGTTTCATTTATATTAGTGTAATTTTAATACGCATGTGATTTTGTGGAATTGGGATAATTCGTTCCTTTCATTTCATTCATATAACATGTAGGTACACGCATCGTAAACAGAATAAATAATTTTTTATTGATTTGTACAGTGATTTAATTTTGGACGTGTGCATTTCATTTGATTTGTAATTAAATATGTTCTGTTTGTCAAGGAGTGATTTTTTTTTACAGTTGATTCGTGTGTAATTCTTCTGGGCATTTTGTGCCTGTGTTTAATGAGTGTGCTTATTTTTAACGTGTGTGTATTTCAATCAATATTTTTGGTTTCTATTAGTGTGATTTAATATGCGTGTGGTTAGGTGAATCGTGGAATTGTATTAAGTCGTTCTTGATCCTTTCGTTAGTAATTGTGCGTATTTGGAACGTGATTTTTTCGTGTGATTTAATGCAAGTCATTTGGTTTAATGTAAAGTATGGTGGACATTTCTGAGATTCAATTCATTGTGATAACTACAATTAGTAGGGAAATAGTTTTGGGAGCTCTTAATATATATTTTTAAACATTTAAAATATTTGTGTGATGTGAACAGGCTAAACAATTTTTATTTATTTGTAAAGTGGTTATTTACATGTTTAATAGTAACTCGTTCCTTTTGTGGTAGTCGAGGAGTGATTATAGGTAGTATTTGATTCGTTGCATTTGTGTGCATTATAATTGGATTTGTAAACTGCCATCGTGGACGTAAATTGTATTCATGTCTCTTTGCATCTAATTACTTTTCAATTGTTATTACCTAATTATTTGATTTCGCCGAAATACTATTAATTTTCAATTACACATTTACGCAATTCCGCATATCTAATTAATGTTCCAACACCTCATTCCTATACAGACATTCGAACTGAATGAACGCGTTGTGCTGCTGCCCTCTCTCAGTCTAGTATTAGTCGCAAGCGGCCTCAGTCATGTATCGACTTCCCAAGTGAACGGACGTGTGCCCCGCTCCCGACATTCTTCCCCAAAACTTAACACTTATAACACTCTTGCACAATACTCAATACATACATACCCCTTCCCAACACATCACATCTCAGTACAATGCTGGACCTCCAAGCGTGAGCATCGATGCTGTTGTTCTCCGAAAAAGAAATAAGACTCTTGGTACACTCTTACACCAATCTATACACATATCAATTCACACAAATTTAAGAAAAATTATTCATTAATTCGATTAAAATTTAATTGAGTCCATCAAAATAATTTCCACCAAATCAATTTTATCGGATTAAGATTAGCCGCTTGAAAATTTGATCTGTTTAATTACGGATTAATTAGGTCAAACAATTTGATAGCAAAGTAATTAGGGCAATCAAAAAAGGCTGCATCCCCTTTGATCTGAAACTGGCACGCCCCTACTACTGTATGGTGGGGGTTTGTGTGAAGTTTGGTCTGACGAGTTGAATAGCAAATACCCAAGGGAACAAAATGGTCGCAGCTTGCCTTCTTTGTAACCTCCTGATCGCCGCTCTGGTATTTGATGGGGGTGGAGGAGGGTCAGCCGTCTAGTATAAGAATGCCCTTGGAGGCGAAAGAGACTTGCCGCTCCGATACACTCGCGAACGCTGCATGCTACTGCATCCCGTCCATATGACATTCTAGAGGGTCTGTATCCTTGGATAGTGAGCTCAGACTAAATAGCCATACAAGAGGTTGGAGAGATGTGGTGAGGGTGTTAACCATATCCGAGGAGAACCTACAATCTCAGAGCAGGGATTCGATCTTACCCAAACTAATCACAACATAGTCTGGTGTGAAGGGGGGAGGGATGGGTGGAGATGTGTGTTAGTATATCAGACGTCAGGTGTAAATAATCACAGTCTAGCTTGTTGTGGAGAATGATAAGTGGGGAGAGGGTTGGGGTGTAGGTAGGTGAAGGGGTTGGAGAACGCAGAGCAGGATGTGGTGCTGTCTGAGGATGTGGTGATGAGGAGGAGGAAATGAGAAGGAGTTGCGGGTTGCGGAGTTTAAGGTGTCTTCTAATTGTGATGAAATTCTTCCCAGGTTAATCTCATGGGACTACGATTTGGGGTTATCGTTGAAGATTCTCCAGGAAATCGTTCCTCCACATTTTTCCTGCTTCTGTATCTGAAATTGGCACGCTACTACCCCTTAAGCCTGTAAACATGCTGATCCATGTCATTATTATAACATACTCGTGCATTTGGTTGCTATTAGAATGATGAGTTTGCATTAGTCACCTAAACCTACATTAAAAAAATGCCGAGTAGCATACTTAAACCTAAAAAAAAGGGTCGAGGCAGTGAATAATGAGACTTCAATAGAGAGGTTGGAAATGTAGTTGAGAGGCTTTTGCATGGTTCCGCAATACCCGATCTACAATTTCAATACCACTTAAAATAAATAAATAATTTATAATTAGAAGTAAAAAAAACTAAAATCTAATAATATATACTGATTTACAATTCGACATACCCTATACCTATAAAACCAATATAACTACAAGCAACAATCATATATGCCTAAAGAATTAGAGAGACGTAACTGACGAGCACTTTCGGTAAACTTGAGCCGAAGACTGTCGAGCACCCCCTGAGCCGAGCTGGAGATTGGCGAGCTGATTCGAGTGGAGCCGAAGCCTCCAAGCCGCAGATGACTAATCCAAGCTGCTGTGGTTGCCAGTTAATATACATTGCGCCAATAGCCCCATTACCCTACTACTAACTAATGCTGTTTGCGTCGCGCGAAGCGATGCTCTGTGGTTTCAAACTTACACTAGCAATATATATATTTTTTAAATCATGTTCCACGTTATATTTATCAACGCTTTCCAATATGACAGTTATCCTCATCGGATCTTCCTATAGTATTTCATGTCTCGGGCTCTAATACATTTTTGATTGTCCTTACATAATATTTGAGAAAATATTCAAAAACATGATGAAAACACGACTCAAAGAATGTGAATCGTAAGTGAAATAAAGTAATTCGTTTTTTACAATAATATACGAGGAAATTATGCTTGGTAAGAACGCACAGGCATTTGACTTTTTAACAAAAACATATCTTTGCTAGAGATTCATCTGCGTGTACTCCCGACAAAACAGTTTCGCCAGTGGATAGAGAGATGGAGAGAGAGACAGAGAGATGTCCAGGAGCTGTCGCTTCCACGCGGTGGGAATGTGAACTATCCTTGCCTTGGGAAGCTCCTGATGACATGAGCGCCGGGGTGTTGGGCGGCTTGGATATAATCGCGAGTGGTCAGTGCTAGGGAGAGGATGTAAATAGAGACTCTAGGTATAAGTAATAAGTAATTGCGTATATGTGTAGTTGGTGATTAAATAATTAATCACGTGTAATAATTAATTGGAATAATTGCGAAGTTAGTGTTGGAATATTCAATGTGCAATCAAATAATTTATTGTGCGTAGTAATTAAATGGGGTAATTGTGTACTTGGTCAAAGTGTGGATATTCATTGCACGAGTAAATAATATAATTATTTATTATTTATTACACGTATTTACTGTACTCGTCTGTTGAACCCTCGCTCCCTCCCCATCCAACTTCGCCACTTACATTTCGGTAATCGAAGGGCGAATGAGGGTATCCGTGAGCCCTCACTCTTCGTATGTAATTATGGGGACTCGAACCAGGAACTACCTCCTCCACCTCACCCTTTACCCTTCCATCTTAGTTGTTACACAATTTAAAAACATTTTTTTTTTGTTTTTGCCATGAGCGGGACTCAAACCAAGGTTCGAATCCCTAAACCTATAATCCCTTACCCATACTTAGTCGATACGCGATTTAAAAAAGAATTTGGCCTTGAGGGGGATTCGAATGAAGGACTGGGAGCAACTCCTCAAGCCTCCTGCACTAACCCTGCACTCGCCCTTGCCCAGTCCCCCTCTTCCCCCCCCCCCCTTCTCAAAACTATGGCGGCACTCCTCCCCACGACGGCCGCCAAACACAGGTTCTCAAATCTCCGGTGCTCTCACGAATTTCCCTTGTGCTGGATGGGTTTTTTCGGGTATATCCCTCGCTTCACAAGGTGGAGGGGAAACCCATCAACCAATCACAACACACCTCCATGGGTTGGGGGGCATTGGGAGGGTGCTGTGGAATTGTAACTTTTATGAAATAGGCCACTGGTCGCCAGTGTCCCCGCAGGTTTACATCTGTATTGAGGCCGTTCTATAACGCTCGGGTTCGTAAGATAACAGGCTCGGAAACGTGAGCAGAACAAGCCGACGACTCGGGATGAATTTCAACCATTCCACAATACGAAGAAACGTGTATACAGTCTTGCAACGTACGAAATAAAAAATACTCTTCAAATTACTGATACAGATTTCATAAATACACATCTCATTATGTATATGTTTACATTGTTTAAAAATGCGTAAATGCTACTGCCAAATAATGTTAAAAAAAAAAATAAAAATAGTTGCCACAGCAAATCGAAGCACTTGTTGCCGTGTAAACAACAATGGCAAATACTCGATTCCTATTGGCTAGACGTATTCACGGACACGGAACAGTTGGGAGACGCCGGGGTTTTATCAAGTGTATCCACAAGTGTCTCCTTGTAGAAAAACAAACAATCATATGTAATACTTGATCGTAAATTGTATGTCTTAAATATTGGATATTATATGGACGACTGCGTTTTGAGATCTTCCAGCAACTAAGTACGATACTTGACAGACGGATATCGTCAGGGTGTTGTGAAAACTGAATAAAATATCAAATGTCGGTTTGCTATGACGTCCTCGTTTCCCACACGTCTGCTGGCAGAAAGAAGAGGGCCGATATTTCCCATGTCTAGCGTATTGTGTGTGTATTTGTTGTGTTGACTGCCAGTTCGACGTTCCAGGTCGTTGTTTTGAAACGGACACTCAAATTTCTCGAAAATGGCGAGGTTGAAGGTAGCGATACAAGACGACGTGTTTCGTCATTTTCGACATGCGGATTGATAATTCGCCTTTACATGCCGAATTATGCTTCTGCGTAGCAAGAAGTCAGTGAAAAACAAAGGTTGCTAACTTCTAGGAAACAATACTGTCACTTAAGTTATCTCCCTGTTTTCCTATCTTAGTTCAGTCTCACATTTCCATGCATAACCCAAAGTTTCGTTTTAAATAGTCCCTCCAATATTCAAGGCGTGGCATTCCTAACGCTTGAAATACGGATATTTCCTACCTATTAAACGTGCGCCTAACTAATTGATGTATGAAAAGATCACGCTCATTAGACTACGTCGTGTCGAGTCTTTCCAGAATATTGCACACATAAAAAACACACCATTTCGGAGCGCTCCGACAGAGTTAAAAACGGCTTTTCCAAAGCGCCGTATCTCAAAATATTCCGTTCAGGTAGAAAGAAAAGTTCTCGAGGGGTATGCACTCAACTTTGCTGCAGACTTTCCATCAATAACATGATAGGGTCGCCGCTGAAAGTCCCGTAGAACGACAGAAACACTGGACGCCAGTTGAGCGCCTTGCGCGTAGGGGCGACGGGGCCCAAGGCGCGCGTGTCAGTGTCGCCCTTATCGCTCCCCTGCCGCAAACCAGCTAATAAGCTACAAGAAGGCGGCGCCCTTCAAACTTAACAGTTATGATTTGTGTAGTGTCTGCCGCCCTTCCTTGCCAGTCACTTCAGACCGTCTGGTAAGTATAGGCTGCTCACGGTTAAGTGAGTACTTTTGAATACCCTCTCATTTGGAATTATAGTCAATAAATACATTCTGTTTTAACCTTAGACTTAAACCTCCGAGTGTGGGGAATATATAGGCCTACATTGCTTTTGATACTTACGTGACAAGATTTATTTTAAAAAGGGCTTCAGAATGGGAAATGTCTCGAAGAAAAAAGTAACTAGGGTTTCAAAAGTGCTCACTTTATCGTGAACAGCCTATATCCCTGCACCCGCCTCTACTCTATCTGCACTTCGTCTCAGCGACATGGAGGCTGTGAGCGCCAATCACAACTCTCGTACGTCTCTCCACAGCATGCAGGGGCCGCGGTGGTGTAGGGGCCAGACTACTCACTTCCCACCTCGGCGAACCGGCTTCGAGTCACAAGGATTGGGGGGGGGGGGGTCGCTTCCGGATTTTCGCATGTGGGAATCCTGCCTGGACGATGTCGCTAGTCGGTGGGTTTTCTCGGGCCTTGCATTCTAGCGCTGCTACATATCCTCACTTCATCCTCATCGGCTCTCAAGACCTCGATGTTAAGTGTCACCCAGATCTCTTCACTCTACGACGCGTCACTTGGTAAGTCTTTGAAACATCTCTCCTTGTATGACGTGTGCTTGTTTACTACATGTTACATGTGACTTATACTTCTGTTAACATAAAATATTTCATTTTTGGTTAAATTTATCTTTTACTTAAGTTATATTTTATCTATAAATCTATAACTATAGTAAATTTATAATTGATATAAATTAAACTAGAATAGTTTTGTTCGCGATGCCTAGGTAGAAACAGTCCTCATGCTAAAGAGTGCGCACCAATGCAGCGCGTTGTCATTTTGGTGAAATGTTCTAGTCTTAGGCTGTGTCCCAATTCGCCTGAAGTACATACTTGTGCGTACCTGTCTCCGGAAGTGACGTCGTAAGTGCTGCCCAAATTGCAAGTGAAGTATGCAAGTATACAAGTAAACGAAGGTGTATACTTCTCGCGTACTTGCGGAACATATGCCGCCATTTTGAGAAGCTGTTTGTTTTATTTAAAGTTTAAGGGCTTCTCAATTTTATTTAAAGTTTAATAGGGCAACATTACTACTTCGTAGACATAGAATTTTGACTGAGTAAATAATATATTCGTATAAGGCCTTTGTTCCTAACCTACAGAAGCTAAGATAAAAAAACCACCCAAATTACACTTACTGAAACATTATTTAATATTTGATTTAACCTCTAAAACTTCCTGCAATTATCAAATTCTTAGTCGGAATACATGTAAATTAAAAGTGGTTAGCTGGCTAATAATAGTTATCGAAGCCAACATGACTGCCTGTCCGAAATCATCAAGTTTGGTGCCGAGGATGAGTGAAGTATGTAAGGATGCAAGTACGCAAGTATATACCTCAATTCGGACATGGCCTTAGTTTGCATGGCGTGGGCGAATAGCGCGGAAGTATAACTTAAGCAGAGCTTCAGAAATGTTGGAAGTAATCATGAGTAAACTACAGACAGGTAGCCAGCCAGTCTACAGTAGGTAGGGCTTGTAGCTATAGCTCTACTAGTTGGGGCTGGAACTACAGCGCAATAGGTTTGAAATACGTACACGTATTCCCGTGAAACTATTGGCCGTGTGACCAGTGTGTGTCAACTACGGAAAGAAAGCACACTTCAGACGAGGTACGTAAAATACTCTCAATACGTCATGTAAATTATACATGCTGTTCCCGAATCCTCCAATATAAAAAAATGACTTTTTCACACTGCTGTAGCTCATGACATACTGGTCGGAAACCTGCGACACTATTACAATGACCTGCACTGAACCTTGCTACACACTTTCCACCAATAAAACGACAGGGTCACCGCTTAAAGTCCCATATATACACGCAGCACAACGGGAACACTGCACGCCAGTTGGGGTAGGAGCGAAGGTGTATAAGCCGCGCGTGTCAGTGTAGTCCTTATAGCACCCGCGTTCTGTGCCTCAAACGCACTAAACACATAGAAGTAGGCGGTGCCCTTAAAGTGTTAGAAGTAGATGCAGTATGACGAGAACACCAGCTCAGAGCCTTGCGCTTAGGGGCAATTGTACACTTGTAGCGCGTGGCACTGTAGGACTTAGGGGCGATGGTGCAGTTGTAGTGCGTACCATTGTAGGCCTTAGGGGCGGTGGTGCAGATGTAGCGTGCGGCTCTGTAGGTCTTAGGGGCAATTGTACACTTGTAGCGCGTGGCACTGTAGGACTTAGGGGCGATGGTGCAGTTGTAGCGTGCGGCTCTGTAGACCTTAGGGGCAATTGTACACTTGTAGCGCGTGGCACTGTAGGACTTAGGGGCGATGGTGCAGTTGTAGCGCGTGGCATTGTAGGCCTTACTTCAGACGGGAGAACACACAGCTTCATGTAGAGGCGTGGCAAGTTGTTCAGCGAAGCTTGAGAGGGGGAAGGGGGCCTGTCCTCTGGTACATCGACATCTCAACATTCGCGTGCAGAGTGACGTAGGGAAACCAGAGGAAACCGAGATGAGGATGGCCGAACCAGGAGTCGAACCTGCGTCCTCTCGAACGCGAGAGCAGTGTGTTGCCGCGCCGCTAGGTAGAAAATGGCGATGGAAAGGCTTAGTGGGACAAGCAGGTCACGTGGCACGAACGGAAGTAAACGACCGTGTTTGTACTTCCTTCCTTCTCCCGGCACCTGTAGCTCTAGAAATGAATTGTTAACTTTGAATTCTGGCGTGACACAGATAAGGCAAATAAATATGAGGAAAGGTAAAACGGTGTTTCGCACACAATGGGCCGTACAAATAACCCAGTTCAGTTCAGTCTGCAGTCTGGAGGCGGCCGGCCTACTTTAGGCGTCTTCCGGTATGAATGTGGGCCAATCTGTTCCTGGCGCCAAGATGATGAATGATGACAAGGCGAGTTCCGCCGTGCTGGGGCTTGGTGGAATGGACGTCTGCGTCGCGATAACATACCCGCTTTTCGCTTTCTTTTCTGCACAACGGCTCAACAATAACATTATTATTACTATCATCATCATTATCACTATCATTATCATCGCCACCACCATTTCCATTATCACCATTACCATCATTATAATTACCATCATCGATATTACCATATCACCATTAGTAGTAGGCTTAAGGGGATTCGGGGACAACTGCATCATGCACCGGAGCTCGGAGTTGTCTGCCATGACGTCACAGGCGCGACCAGTGGCCTCGTAGATCTCCCCCCTCATCCTACCAACCCACGGCCGGCCACTCCAGTAACCCGTAACCCTGGATGTTATTTCAATAACAAATTTTTTAATAAAGAGTATAAAAATTTAAAAGTATTAGCTCGTCAATGTGGTTTTTTGAAATAACTATATCGTTTGAGAGTTTCGTTGCAGATCATAATTCCATAAAATAAAACGTTTAATTAATACAACATTTTTAAATATATTGGCCTGCCATATCGGTACCCAGTGCATCAGTAGTCGTATTGATTCCCTCTCCTACCTCTCAAAAACCAGTAACACAAAATATAATTATTTTAATTCAATAAATGTGAAAAAATTATATAATTTCAGCCCGCTACTTCGGATTTCTAAAATTCCGTTAGCAATTATAACTGGTAATGGATTTGTCTATGAAAAGAGCTATATATGTATTTTATTTTTTTAGTACAATGCGAATATTAATACTTTGGGTTGATAAAGAAAAGGCTGTATTCAGCTATGCATTTTATGAAAATTAAACAGCCAGGATGCACGGGCAGGCTTGCCACGTGCTTGTCATAATAGGCCTACATCTAGATACAACTGTGGAGAAGACAGGGGGGAGGGGAATGTTGACCTCCGAGCCAAGTGCACGCGAACTGACCTTGATCTCAGCTTCCCATGTGAATAAACCAATATATAATCTGGGTATATCCGACTGTATTCAACGCCAGGGTCGCGGGTGTTCGTCGTGGCTTTTGCGGAGGAGGGGGAGGGGTGAACGGAAATGGGTGGGATGAGTGCAATGTTAGCATTTTCTCACATCTGCACCTGCGCTGTGTCAAGTAACTGCACACATTCTTTCATGACATTTTCACACCTGATCGGTGTCAGATAGACTAAGTGAGCTTGTATGTAAAGAGCAGTGTTAGCTGTTTTTTCTTCACAGAGCTAACTATCGCCAATCTTGCAAGATTTGCATATAAAGAGAGCCATTAAGAAAGAAATTAATGTTAATTAAGGTAAAACATGTTTTTATTTTTAAAAATATATGTACATAACATTACTTTAAAATATTCATTGTTACTATTTCAGAATGTCTTTCTCATCGACCCAGGAATTGTTACGCTTTGAGTGTCTGAACCACCTCACACACACAAGTCCATTACATCGTTTCAAAAACCTTTTCCACCAAAAAAAATCGGGAAACTTCGTAGGGTGGCTCTCCTCTGTGTAAAAGCCTCCAACGATGGTGTGGCCACGTAGATCCTCCAGGTGATAGATGCTCGGGTACCAATGTCGTTTCCGAACCACCTTGTACAATTCTGCAGACCAGTTGTGACGATAGGCCTTGTGGAGAGTGCCACATTGTTTGGACATGCGTACTAGAATACCGATATTGTCTTTAGACTCGTGCGTCTTCCTCGGCGTCTTCGGGCTTCATTCGAGTGGTGTAATGAACAGTAGAACTATACTTGTGGATAAGTTTCTGCAGTAGCTCAAGCAACTTGTATTTTCCATTCGCCTTGAAATATCTCCACAAATTGGCTTTCAGAGTCCGGTGAAAATGGTCAACGATGTTAATCTTGAGTTTAGAGTTCATGGCAAAGTGATTAATGCCATGCCTTTTCATCAGTGCACGGAAAGTACCATTAAAATATTCTTTACTATCATTGGTGTGGAAATTTTTCAGTATGCATCCTTCTCTCAACACATCCACCATGGCCTTGATGACATCACTTGCATTCTTTGACTTGCGTGGTCTGGCACAAGCATACTTGGTAAACAGTAAACGTGTCTATTATGGTCAAAATGTAGTGGTGGCCTTTATTCGCAAGAGCAAAATCTTGCAATTCGATCAGGTTGAATTGAAAAGTATCGTCCAGCCCTTTCACGACATGCTTTCTCCGAGGATAATTCCTTCTGGCTGACCTGCGCAATTCCCAGAAACGGCATATTTCGTCATTTCACGGCACAGCCAGCTTTGAAGAGTTCTTCGATGATGGATATAATCTCGTTGGTGTGCGACTGGTTGCCCTGTGGACTACGAAGTAACCAATAGCTGCACTCTATCGACGCGTTCGTTCGGGTCATCTCAAAATGCATAGTCTATCTTGCATTTGGCATCGAACTTCTGCAGCAGCAGACCCGATCCAATAGCTTCGACTAATTGTGGAAATAATCCCGCGATAATGACGAATTTCACATGGGTCGTGTACTTAAGTTCGCATAATAAGCACGACTAGATTGGAGCAGGCGATGGTACTTGCGCAAATCCGATTCGGTGTAGTGTCCGGGACGCCTATGAAACAAAAGTTCGCACAGACCATGCGTCATTTTTACCTTACGCTTGTCGATCTGCATCACATCTCTAGGAAGCGATGTAGTGCACGACCAGGGTGCCCGCCTCTGGTCCATACTCTCGTGTTCGTTTCCGTTCTCGTACATGCAGCAAATCGGTCAGGAGCAAATAGTCTTCGTCGCTGGTGATGCAACCTTCAATTTCGGCAGTTCCGGACTTCTTTACACTTTACACACCGGGGTCGGTCATTCCACCTTGATTTAGTGCTTGATATCTGGCCAAGGCAAAGCTTCTTCTTGACATTGTCGACCAAGTTCGTCGAGATGGATGGTAATCGGCTTGTAAACCCCTTCCCTTCGATTCTCGAGAACCAGTCTGTAACTTTGCGTGAGTATATATTTCGTGCGATCAGCTTCGATGGCTCGCTGCAGCTCAGTCGTCAGAACACACAACCACACAGGTGTATATACATATTCACTCCCGAGTTGAGGAAAATTAATTTTTGATTCTTTCCAGTCGGGTGATGTACGAATCCAGCACCTTTTTGCTATGCCTCGCATCATTGGTTTGTGCAGCCAGTTTGGTCGTTTACATTGTTTGAACAGCCTTCAATTCTTCCCAGCTCTGCACATTCAGCACATTGATCAGATTTGTTATATGTGCCTCTGTGCCCCCTACATGCCGGTCGATGGCCACCAAATATTCCACCACCTCATTTTTCATGTTCTCGATCTTTTGCCCAAGAAGCGACTGGTCCTTGTTAAGAGCGGCGTGGCAAACATCCGTCAACCCGTTCCCATCATCATCATAATAATTGGAGCGTAGACCATGTCCGAACTTGGAAATGGTATTGTGAATCATAGTCGACATGTTACTATAAACTGATCAAAGACACGCTGGTACCTTCCCTTATGTACCGGAGAATCCTTTTCGATCACCAATATGCCGTACTCCTCGTTCCAGCACAAACAACACATATCCTTAAACTCTGTGAATATCATGTCCGTATTGACGTGGTGGTCATTGTATGCATGCCACAAGTTCGTATCGTCCATGCAAAACAACATGAGGAAATTCACATTATTGCATAGTTACTGTTTTGGAATGTGCGAATAAGTTTGACTCAAGTACACACAGTCCACGTTCGCATGTCATTCGATGCTAAAGTACTCGTGGATGCAAGTCTGTTTCTCAAATGCTACATCATCGAAAATAAATATAGAGTATGGCAATGTGTCACTCTGTGGCACAACTGCATCATTATCGCTGCAAGGGAAATAGCGAAGGCCTTCCACAGTCGGCAGTACTTGTGCTCGATGCTGATATTTCGGTTACTGGAGTGATTTGGAGTACAGATACACATTCTCGAACATAAGACCATTCATTTCCTCCAGCAAACTCAACAGCATCCACGTCTTGCGGGCCGGGAATCAAGCTAGCCGAAAGACTGGCACGCAGAGATATGGGCATCAATGCGCTGGACGGCGTGTGGAAGTGGCATGATATTGCCTATTCTCGGCACAAGGTTATGCAAGCCAGGCACCAGGCAGACATGATACTCATGCATAGGGCGGACAAAATACGTCGCCTATCGGACACCGACTTGGTGAAAAAATAGCCGCGTGGGGCGTTTCCAATGCGACGAAAGCCAAGGTGATGATGGACATGGGTGCAAAGAAAAAGAAACGAAGTTCCAACAGGATAAGGAAGTAAAATACAGGAGGATTCCTTTCCGCCTTGATACCTGCAATCGGTGCTCTGGGCAGTATCGCCGGGGCCATAACGAATATTGTTAGCGTTGTGAAACGAGCCTCGAACGAATGTAAGCAATTAGAGGAATACCACCGCCACAACTGTAAACTGTAAGTTATCACCGTGGGTAAAAAATGGCCAAGGACTTTACATATGACGGCCCTGCCGAGGAGGAGGTGCGAGAAAGAAAAAGCGACGCAGTAGGAAGAAATCTCTACCGAAAGAACTGCTCACGAAAGTGAATTCAGAATTGTTTGCACGCAAATTTAAGATAGCTCATTTTCGCGGTGTGTTCATACGGGATGCTTAGCTCCCTAAACCCAAACAGTACGAATGTACCGTAATAAACATGGACACGACAGTCGGTACACACTGGGTAACTTTAGTCAATTATGGCAAAAAAAAGCGGTATACTGTGACAGTTTCCGTAATTTGCATCGACCACCTGAACTGCAGCAGCACCTAAAAAACTGCAAATTGATTTACAACTACGAAATGGAGCAGATTCTGAACACGTGGAACTGTGGACACTCGTGGCTTCGCTTTCTGGTACGGTGTAATAAAACAAATCGTAGGCGAATCATTGTTACTAATACATTTACATAAAATATGTTTGCACCTCTATTCTCCAGTCAGTACGTCGGTGTCCATCATTCTAAGTAGTAAGACATCGGAGCTGAGGGCGACGTTTTACCCGCCCTTGGAGCTGGAGGGATATCGCCAATTCCATAAAGAAATCCATGCCACAGGCTGAAGGCAGAAATATATGCATTGCCGATATCGATTCCACAGAACAGGATATCATCGGGACAATGCTGGGGTTCGAGATGC
The DNA here is from genome assembly GCA_029891345.1 of Dryococelus australis. Lineage (NCBI taxonomy): Eukaryota > Metazoa > Arthropoda > Insecta > Phasmatodea > Phasmatidae > Dryococelus > Dryococelus australis. The sequence goes on from CM057008.1 coordinate 4,292,521, forward strand.
CAGTCTACGAAGCTGGTAAAATGCACGAATCCTAGCGAGTGGTGAACATATTTCTGGTGAACGTGATACGCAATAACTGTAATTTGGTGAGCGGCTGCTACGCCAACAGTGAAACCAGCCATACACTGCACGAGCTCGCACCGACGTCCCCACCAGGTTATAAACTGGTCGAAGTTCGCAACAGTATACTACACCTTTTCGAGCGAGTAGTTTACAATCTGAACAGTGATATTGTTGACAAAACGCAGGGTGTGGGCGCAACCACTACCAATAAATCTACCTCTCGCTCATGCCTTATCAGCTCGATATGGTAAAAATGGCAGGCTGGGGGATGTAATATATATCTACAAAGTTCATATCTTCGCAGAAGGAGAAGGCAAGTTCGGGGCGAGCGTGCTACTATCGAGGTGTTACTGGGTTTCGTCGGCGAAGATGATAGGAAAACAACAATAGGAACCAAGCAAGCACTGGTGATAATGTTAGCTACCGCGCATCTCGTAGCATTGTTGGGAGCCGGAGAAAACCAACAGCCTGTCGCTGTAACTCTGACCTACATGGAGTGGTTGGTTCCCCATGTCACTCCGAGCGCCCGCAATAGCGTGAAGCAATGGCGAACTACGCCAAGAAAGAAAAACTCATCGACATAACCTTGAAGAGCTGGAGTTTGGTTACTTGTCCGGTCTTGCCGTTTGCCGTGCGAAACCACGGGGTCGTGGAGACGTCTTCAAGCGCGGGAAAAACCCCGTTAAAGCTATCCATACGTGGATTTATACACCTCCTTCGACCAAGAAGTATTTGCGTTGATGTATTATCTTTATACTCGATATCAAGCCTCCTATTACGGGCGCGAGTCCTACCCTGTCCTGAGCCCAGAAAGATTACGTGAAATGACACCATTGCTGGTCTTCGACACAAAAGAGCTTGCTTCAAGCTTGTCGTTACAAGCATGCTGCAAGTTTGTCGCGCCAAGCCTGTTGAAAGTTATTTTGGCGGGGACTTGAATTCTTGCTACAATCTTACTGCACACATGCAGCCTTGCCATGACAAGCTTGCTGCACACATGCAGCTTTGTCATGACAAGCTTGCTACACACATGCAACCTTGCCATGAAAAGGCTGCTGCAAGCTGGAAGACCCGCCATGTCAAGGTTGCTGCAAGCTTGTTGTAAGTATTTTTTGCTGCCTGGGCAGAAGTCTTATTGCATAAAAACATGCTAAGGCTATCCGGATGATAGTTATCCGTCAGTTTTATTCGGAGGTTATGATAAAAGGCCTACGTATGCAATTATTGCCGCTACCATCATAGTGCTACAGATTGTTCGTGGTTAGTGGAGCACTTTTGAATTCCTCGCTACTTTCCTCCTCATATTGTATTCTTACGTCATATGTAAACTCTACATTGACATGGGCATAGTGACTTTATTGATACGTCAGTTGAATGAAAACGTGAAATAGTTGGGAACCTACATGTGTTAGCTACTAATGCTCTAATGTGTATAAACCAGAGAAACACTAACTCGACTTGCCATAAATCGTAACATGACACCCAGAATACCACGTCAATACTTGAAATGACTTTTCCTGAATTCGTTGTTAACTTTAACTGGGAGGCTGCATGTCATTGTTTACTGCAGTATATATGTAACTACGGGTAGTAATATTTCTTTTTCAAAGGTTTGCTTCACCGTTTACAGCCTACACTTATGCAAGTTGGAGTACGGAATATAAAGGTTGTTCACGATAAAGTGAGCATTTTAGTAATCAAACGTAGAAAAAGTCACTGCCCTTGCCTGCATGTATTTTAATCCGTATCTTAACGTCGTATAAATAGTGTTATTAAGAAACCTTATTTGATAAATTAAAGTATTTGTTTCGCTTTGTGTTTTTGTATAGTGCATCGAAGAGTAAAAATAACCAGATTTGTAAAATATTTAATTTTCTAATAATTTCACAGTTTCACCTGACGGACGCATGAATAAGGTGATAAGGCCCATCGCAATGTTAATTTTACATAAGGCAGAATAATAAAACAAAGTTCATACAAGTAGATATTAAGCATGGCTTTCAAAAGTGCTCATTTTATGGTGAGCAGCCTATAGGAGTGGTTACCCGGCGGTTCAACTCATTCGTAGAATGAAAGCAACGAAAGTGTCGTCAGTATGTTGACATTTAGGCGAAGATGGAGCGGTACTTTGAGAGCCGTGCGCGTAGAGGGCGACGAACTCCTTGATGAGAGTGTGAGTTTCGACCTTATTGCTCCCGGGCACGTATGTAACCTCACAACGCTCCAGTATCAGTCAAGTAGGTATCATTTCGGCATGCCTTCCACAGCTACCTATTCCCTGAACTTGAATTCCTCGCAAATTGGATACACAACAGTGTGATGATATGACACGCTCGATAAGTCAATGGCTCGAACAATGGCTGACACTTTGTAGTTCTTTCCTTCCCATTAAGACTGTTGGGCACCAGGAAAAAATGTTAGGAAATGCAGTTCAACCAACTCGCAGACATCACTTGGAATTGTTCTCTCCTCGTACAAAAAATTTAGATAACGTAGTATTTTGTACTGTCGTACCCTTAAGGTAAATGAACAGCAAAGCCCTCGTAATGTTATTTTTGTTGATTTCAAATATTTAATAGGATAAAGATAAACAGTAGTGACTGTATAAAATAGCATTTTATCTTCCGTGAAAAAAAAATTCATATTCCTCTAACACTACTTTACTTAGCCATGCGCAAACTCTCTGACACTGATTCTACAGCCATGTATATGCTGTTAACGGTAAAGTGGCACTTTTGAAAACCCTCTCATATGAAACAGCAGTTAGTAAATATATTTTATTTTGGTCCGAGTGCGGTGGAATATACACGGTGTGGTTATTACTTACACGAGAATATTTATTTAAAAAGGTGGCTAAAGGATAAGAAATAGCTGAAAGGAAAAAGTAGCTCACTTTAACATGAACCTAATTTTTGTCAAAAGTTGTTTTTCAGAGAATTTTTCAAAATTTTAGGCACGACAAGACATAAATAATAATTTCGAACAACTTCTTACATTGATAGCTATTCACTATCAGTACTGCTAGTGGAGCTCTGATGGAAGATAAGAAAGAATGTCTTGTTTCTCATCTTCCATCAGAGCTCACAGAATAATAACGGCAGTGAATATAAAGAATGCAAGAAGTTGTTAAAATTTAATATTTACGTCTGGTCGTGCCAAAAAATTTCGGTAAACCCTCTGGAAAACCAGCTTATAACGAAAATCGGGTAAATAAAAGGATTTCGTGCACCATTCCCGTTAAGTAGAGACTTGCCTGTAGTGCGCACTGCGCTATCGTCTACTCTCGAGCACACTTCTCGAATCAAACCTTTGGAATTTCACCCCATGTGTGACTATATACTAAATATGAGGTAGATCGATCTCGCTGGCTGCTCACAACCAATCTCCGTGTACCAACATTGAACTGTTCACAGTTGTGTAGGATTGGGGTAGGTCAACGTACAAGCGCAGTAGACGAATAAGCGGTCTACCTCATCTTTAGTCTATGTGTGTGACATGCTTCATTATTTCCTAAATATGTTATGTATCACAAGCATTTCATACTTGTGTGAACATAAAAATTCCTTATTTTTAACTAAACCGAACTTTTAGTTTTCTATAAATTATACTATATTATTTGTAATCAATGTAAACAAAGATAGGCGTGTTGGTAATGCCTAGTAGAGATAGATCTTGTGCACAATATCACGTAAGTGTAGCGCACACGAATACCGCGGTCTTGTTCGCTGTAAAGTTGTAGACGCGGTTAGCGTTATTTCTACTGCAGGCTGGGAAGATAAGTGTTACAACCAAGTGTTACTTTTCGCCACTAAGTAAGCGCTAGTGTCAGCAAGGTTCACGATAAAGTGAACACTTTTGAAAACCGTGCTTAGCATCTACTTGTATTCCCGTTGTGTATTCTTCCGCCTTATATTATATTAACATTGTCATGGGCCTCATCACTTTATTGATGCGTCACACAAGTAAAACTTTGAAACTATTATAAAAGTAAATATTTTACAAATCTGCTAATTTTTCCTTTGCGATGCGTTAAGAAAACCAGAAAGGAAATTTAATGATTTGTGTTTTCACAAATGGTTACCTATAACTTTTTATCCGACGTTAACGTACATTCATCGCTACCAACTTTACTGGGCGAATGTTACTCGGAACGCCCGTTGAGATATATGCAGGCAGGGGCAGTGATTTTTTTCTGAGGTACATTTGAAAAGTGCTCACTTAATGGTGAACAGCCTTTAAGTAGTCGTGAATAGAGTGTGGTTCGAGCCTTAGTGCGCGCGCACTAAGAATGGATGGAGAGGGGTTGCCGGGTGAAAGGTGTGGAAGAGAATTGCTCGGGGCGGGGGTGGGAGGGGGGAGTGTTGATGTGGATGAGATGGATACTCGCCCCTAGCAGTACTCGGCCGGCGGCCAGGCGAGACGGTGCAGCACCGCAGTAGGTGAGTCACTTGTAGCAGGTGCACACTGAATGTAGTGTGGCCTCGCCTGCCTGCCTCACGCGCGTGCTTGTCGACCAGCCCATACACTAAAGATCTCGCTGGCTGCGCACAACCAATCCTCGTGTACCAACATTGAACTGCTCACACCTGCCAACACGTCTAGCGAAAATTACGTGGATTGGGTTTGAGGTTAGAACACTAGTAATGTTTTTATACTTCCTCTAATTAATTTATAATGCCTTTTGATTGCATTCAAACTTGCAAAACTATTTTATTAATATAATAGTGCTTGTCATTTAAAAAGTAAGATGTAAACAAACGCGTTCTTCACAGTTGACTGACAGTTGTGTAGGATTGGGGTAGGTGAATGTTGGGTACATATTCAGAAGACGAACAAGCGGTCTACCTCATCTTTAGTCTATGGTCCAGTCATAGTTAGCCAGGGTTAACAACAGTCCGTCCGTCTCCCAGCCGAGAGATTTAGAACCAAACTTCGTATGTCCGTCGTACGTGCATTGCTGCGAACTAACAAAAATAAAACTGTTCACAAATAGAAAAAACATTCTCCGTTAAAAGCGAAAATATTTTGCGGTATTGTGTTTCTATGTACCTACCCAAAACAACCATACAGGAGCGTAACGGAAATTAATGGATATAAAAAAAATTATATTTATATCATAATTTTAGTATCTTTACTATTGCACTAAAGTAGCTCGTGTTCCCAAATGAAATTATCAATTAATCTTTAGGAATAATGTAACTAAATTTTATATTACAGTTACATAAACAAACATATGAAAACCAAAGACAGCCAAAACAAAACACTGCACACACTACACAGCCTTGTAAAGAACTCGGGATGAACGAGCAACAAAACGTGCAAGTTTAAAAGACTGTGATTTCGTCCGCTCGTCCGTCAAAAGTTAAAGCTCGGTAAAGTTTGACGGACGGACGCTTGTAATTGACTGTTGGTTAGGAAGTGCCTATGTCCTATAACGTGCAGTGATAACAAGTGAAGCCAGTTTATATCGTGGAGTTAGACGGTTGTTTTCCGGTAAAGAGGTCACGTGATTAATAGCAGTCCAAAACATTGTATCGCCCTATCTTTCACGTGTATTTTGAAGAGTTTTAAAATCGGCATAAATTAACATGCAACCCTTTTTGACCTTTATATATATATATGTATGTATGTATGTATATATATATATATATATATATATATACATACATATATATTTTGACCTTTTTATATATATACATACATATAAAGGTCAGAAAGGGTTGCATGTTAATTTATGCCGATTTTAAAACTTTATGCCGATTTAATTATGCCGAGTTAATTTATGCCGATTTATTTCGTGGCACATTTCTTCAAAGCAAAAATGTAGGGAATGGAAAGCAAATCAACCAAAACGCCGTATACAACACTTCCATTTAAATGTAAATAATTCATACATTTACATATTTAACGGAGAAATTTATAGTTCGTTACCTGAGAAAAATACACACATGCTTTATATTATATATATATATATATATATATATATATATATATATATATATATATATATATATATATACACACACACACACACACACGGCGTTTTGGTTGATTTGCTTTCCATTCCCTACATTTTTGCTTTGAAGAAATGTGCCACGAAATAATGTTCTGATGATGACTATAGGTGATTTTAAAAGTTATGATAAAACTTTAACCATACCAAAATCGAATTGAAGTCGTCTGCGAGTGCGTTACAAGTGAAGCAGCTATACTGAAGAGAGAGAGAGAGAGAGAGAGAGAGAGAGAGAGAGAGAGAGAGAGAGAGAGAGAGAGAGAGAGAGAGAGAGAGAGAGAGAGAACTTTTGTTTACATTAAATAGCCTTGCGAGTTCTGAATATTCTCTCAATTTGTGTTATTCTTGCGTTTGTGAAATGTGAATTTGGCATGTAAACACGCCTTAAAATTACTATCTGTTTGATTTATTCGGCGACGAACGAGAACTAATATTAATGGATGAAAATGCGTACGAGCCAGGCAGGTATGCGAGTCCAGTTCCAGAGGTGCATATTCCCGAAAGTAACAGTGTTTATAGAGTATTCGTATATACCGTGGATGCATACGTGAAATATATCGCACAATTATGATGTGTATAGTGATATGTTATCTGCGTAAGTTTTTAAATTAACAATTACAGTGCTTTTAATTTTTGCAGGTATAGTTGCAATTACTAATCTATAAGTTGCGGACTCGTTAGAGGTAGAGGCACTTTTATAAAACTGCAGATACGTATTTTTCTAAATGCCGATTTGCTATTTCATTGTATAAGTTTATGGAATTAATTTGTTAGTATCTAAGTCTGTGAAAGATTGTAGGGCGAAGGTAAAAAAAAAGACGTGAACAACTGATCCAAGCATGTTCCAAACATAACTTTTAGCTTTCCTCGTGATTAAATAGCTGTTTGCGGGCATTAATGGCAAATCACCTTGTAAACCAATACAAGGCTACACCTTATAAAAACTCCACTCTTACAACTTTTTTTCTCTTCAAGTCAGCAGAGTTGCAGTGACAAACATGAAATCAGCTGTTTATCAACATAAGAATATAGGCCTACAACCAAATCAGTTCTCATTTTGTAATAGCTAATGAATGTAGCCTTCCTGATTTGCAATTTCCATGGTTTCTCGAACTCACTCCATGTAATTCTGGGGTGACTCAATAAAGGCAATGACCAATTCCTTCCTTGTATTCCCTTCATTGTGTTATTGGTGTGCCACTCTCTAATGAACCTACTATCGACAAGATGTTCAGTTAAATAAATAAAGTTTACTTGCGTTTTTAGATGGCGATGCATTTCATGGTAGGCTGTCATGACAGAAAATAACAAATGTTTACATTATGTCGTTTTTTAAATGTAGTTAAAATGAAGTAGTTAGATAAAGTCAATCTTTTCCTGTAACTACACCATCTGCAAAATTGAAAAACTTAACGTAATTTTCTTTAAACACAATTTCACCCTTCGTAAGGATAAGCTTATTTTAATTTAGATAATGATTCATGGGTATTTAGAATGAAGTGTGCTTTGTGAAACAGCGAATACTCTAGCCACTACACCACCACGGTCTCTGTCACCTTAAGAAGGGAAGAGTTGAGAGAGGTTTAGGTGGTTTGTAACAACCAAGGTATTGAGAGCCAATGTGGGTGAAATATGGCAGATATGGAGCAGCGCTGAACTGCAAGGGCGGGGAAAACAGGAAAACCTCGAGAAAACATGCCAGGCAGCAGCATCAATCAGCACAATTCCTGTATGTGAATATCTGTGATTAACGTCACAGGGAAACCAACATGGATCACATTGGTGGAAAGCAAGCGCCCTACCACTATGCCCACCTCAGCCCCCTCCCCCCCCCAACCCTAGGAAGGGAGGAGAGGAACTTCATTTCTTCAATGAGTAAAGTCAATTACAAAGTTGAATTCCAAAATATGATTGTAACAATCCATATAATTATCAACCAGTTTATCATTGATCTGGTTTCTGAATGGGAGTGACAGTGTTTTTTTGCACATCTGCATTTTTTTTTTATAATCATACTTACTTGTTTCTTTCTTAGGTACCATTACATACATACTGGACCTTGTCAAATATAATAAATAGGTTACAATGTACCAACATACATGTATACATACAGCATTATGAGATGGGATTTACAGACCAAAATACACAAAAGAAAATTATAGAGAAACCATGTATTCCTGGAAGTGGCATTTGAAAACTTTCGCAGTAGATCTACTCGATTTGAAAACATTGGTAAGTACTTTGAGATGCTGATGATGATGTTTACAATAGTGCTATAATCATCACCCACAGTTTTGACTATTCGCAAGGTCTGCAATAGTGACATATGAAACAAATAATAAATTGTTTTAGATATACACTGTTGTAGAAGAGTTTATGTTGCAGAAAACTAGAACTACACATACAAACGCACAAAACCAAACAGGAATAGTTGTCAACAGGTACATGACCACACAGAATTCTGCACAAGGAATAGTTTAGTTGCAAGAAGACAACTGTGTTTGTCTGTTTTTGTTGTGTCCAACATTAGTTTTTTGTTTTAATATATAATATTCTTGTAGGCCTACGTGAGTTGTAAAGCATAAGAAAATTTAACTCAAGGGAAATATGTTTACAAGAATTGCCAGTTCAGTTGAATAAACTGCAGCTAGCTACAATGCTTCTTCTTAGAGGGGTGTTTGTTTGTCAAGTTTCTGCAGTGTGTTTCTGAGATATTGAAACTGAATAGTTTTTAATGTATTCAGAGGAGAATTCCACACTAAAAATAATAATTGCACAAGTTGGTAGGTAACAAGAGAGAAATGTTGTCTCAAGTATGTGTGTCTGTGGACCACTTTGGCATTGGTTAGTACATGTGCGCTTGTTATCAATATCATTGTGGCGCATGTGTCTCGTCCATTGTGGTTCAACAATGTATCCTGATCTAATTGAACTAACCTAAAAATAATAATTGCACAAGTTGGTAGGTAACAAGAGAGAAATGTTGTCTCAAGTATGTGTGTCTGTGGACCACTTTGGCATTGGTTAGTACATGTGCGCTTGTTATCAATATCATTGTGGCGCATGTGTCTCGTCCATTGTAGTTCAACAATGTATCCTGATCTAATTGAACTAACCTAAAAAGCTGGTGAATAAGTTTTCATTAACCTAACCATAGGGTGGTTAGGTTACTACCCCTAAAAGTGTATTTATAGAAATACTATCCTTTTGTAGTTTTCCCTCCTAATGTGGAAATGTTTAGTATCTTGTGCTAAATTAAATTGTGGCTACTGACTAAGCCCTTGGTACTAAATTGCACTATTGAAGAAAGATGAAAAACAATATTTGTAGATATAGGGAATAAAATATACCAGAAATGTCTCCTGTCTCCCCACCCTACTTCTTTCTTCTGGAAAGTTGCTAGAATTCTTAATTGTCCAGTGCAGATAATGCAGTAAAAAATTTTAATTTCTGTGTTTTACTTATATATTCCTATCCAATATTGTAGATAAAATAAACAAAACTGTACCCTACAATAAGGGATAAATAAATATAGAACTGTATCAGAACAGAGAGACAATGTAATGTAAAAAGTAGGAATAACTAACATCGGATTTGAATTTATCTACCAGAAGCCATTTATTATATTGGCATTAAATATGTATAAATGAGATGCAGTGTTGGAAACAAACCTCTCCAGTCATTGTCAGCGTTAAGAATTTGAAATATAAATGCCAGCAAGTAATTATTTATTCTTGGCTCAGGAACATGTGAACATTGCCTTCCAGAAATTCAGCTAGGCTGCTGGTCGCTGTTTTGTTGCACTCATTACTGATACACAACCTGCAATATATTACACGACAACGGTAGCACGCTTGTTGTACTTTATTTAATCATTTATTCAAACAATAGTTTTCCACAAATCCTGATATATGAGCACTATATCTAAAACACGTGCTTATTGTCTCACATAACCCTATACTGGTCAGCGGTACACACACACTCACGATCGGTAGTTATATGAGAAAATTATTTTATTGCACAACTAACACAAGCCAATAATAAACTAGTAAAACTTCCCAAGTGAATTGTAATACATATTTATTTATTCATCAGCATCTTTGTTCAACACAAAATGATTCGAATGTAACCTTTCCCTCAACCTCATTCTAATGTAAACACAATGTTATACTGTATACTCCTAACTGCATGCTGTTGGTCACGTGATGGACGGACGCGACAGGTCGTTGTACATCTTGCGTTACTTCCAACTTTTCTGAAGCTTGTCTTGCTCAAGTTCTACTTATCTACGGTATATTCCTCCGCCTCACATCAACTTAACCTCAACAAAGTACAGAAAATTGTGCCAAAGGGATGACGCATCGCATTAGTGCGCGCTCACTTTTCACATATTTCACATTAGGACTATTTATTAATAAATATAACCAACACATCGCATTAGTGCGCGCTCACTTTACACATATTTCACATTAGAACTATTTATTAATATATATAACTAACACATCGATTACCTCCCTGTTTTATACCCATTAATTGTTATTGAAATATTATGTATTGTTAAAATATAAGTAAATGCTCTATTTTACCGTAAATAAGATTAGCACAAGCGTAAACCGCTTGTGATGGTTGGCATATTTACGAAACAACCAAACGCGTCATATATGGGTTGAATTTTTTTATGGTTTGGTTAGAAAAAGTGCGAAGAAACCGTGAACAAGTTTTACTTTCCTGTTTGTCACTTCTGCTTCGAGGTCGTCACAGTCTGTTGCTGGGGGGGGGGGGGGGGGGGGGATTAGTTGGTACATCTTCCATCCTGCAATCTGACTGTCACAGCATAACGGCATATCTTAGCACATATTTTCAAGTCCACAATATTTCATCCGTGTTGATTATGCTGCTTATGTAACCGTTATAAACATTAATTCTGTATTTATTCTTCTTCATTCACTCTTCTGAAAGTACACATTGGAAGCAGCCCATGATGGTTTAAGGGATTGTGTAAAGTAGTTAAGTATGTAATAATGTTGAAATTTTAATATTATAATTTAACAATAATTTTTGAATAGATATAAATAAAGTAGTTTACACAATGAATAACTTAGTATTAAGCAGCGAGACTTGGAAAGTTTGCCATCTCTGGCTTACGTGCAATGAAGTCGCTACTCCGTAGGTACTGCTCAAGTTTTGCGGTGAGGAAAACTCGGAAACTGGAAAAATCAACTCCGTAGTCTTTAGTTTAGTCCCTCACAGATTAAAAATATCCAACTTTCAAGATCTGTTCCTGTTTGCCTGCTGCTGAAAACAATTTTAGACTGCAAAGATTATACTAATCAAACACATGAGTTTGATTTCAAATAACACACTCTAAATGGTTTTAGTGGTCAACCTTAGGCAGCAGGATCGATATTGTGTCGATACAATTTACTGCTAGGCTGATTACTGCGTACAGTGTTGCCTAGTTACTGATCCATTGTGTACAGTCCTGTAGGCTTAACTGTCATTTAAGAACATGTCTGTATATTTCAGTGAAGTTTATTTAATAACTCCGTCTAAGGTCTTTCAAGAGGTTCAAATAGTTGCGCTCTGCGTTTTCAGCTATTACATATTTTTTTAGTGTGATATTAAATAATAGTATGGAAAAATTAAAACTATGGAGGAAAATGACTTTAAAAAAAATCCGGTCATAGGATTTTTTCCGTACAAATTTCGAAATGGTACAAAAGTTATACATTAAACTACATTTCAAAATTATTATTCGTGTTCTAGAGTGCCGTGAGGAATAGTTCATTAAAATTTGTAACGCCGTTCTTCCGAATTTTAAATTTAACTTTTGAGATAAAATTTAAGGTCAAAATAGCTAGCAGTAACGTAAAATAGAACTTTCCATACGAGCAGTGAACCAAACTTTGGCACAATGTACTTGTAATGCACTCAGTCACATCAACTTAAAGAAGCTTGTTTTTGTTGCTTTTGAAGTAATTTATTAATTTGTTTCCTATTAACATCCACGTGGATTATAGTGTGTGTTAATAGTATATGCTTGCAATGGAAATGTAACAATTATTTCTTATGTGTGTGTTCGAACTACAATCTACAATCTAAAAACTCCGAAATTAAAAAAAAATTACACGTGCAAATAGGCGTCAGTTTGTGTGAGAGAAAGGGTTATTATTTACACGTATATGCAAACGTTTGCAATATTATTATAGCAATGTTGTATATGTACATTTACCGTCTGTTATACAATATGCAGACATATATGTAAATACAGATCCCAGATACAGTAGTTAGCACTGCATTACAATTTATACTAATAATATAAAGATGCAATGTGAGTTTGTTTATTTGTTTATATGTAATGGCGAATCTCTGAAACTACAGGGCCTACTATTATAATTCATTCACTGTTAGGACGGAGCATTCTTCCAGATGGACATACGCTATGTTTAATTTTTTAAAAATCCTTGATAAATTTGTAAATAAAATCGGAGAAAAATGAGCTACTTGACTGCTTTCTAAGCATACACTAACAAAACAATTATTAAAAATAAATTGAAACAATGTTAGAAGAAATTGTGTATCTTAATATTAGTAGCAAGTGGTCGCATGTAGTCACAGTTAGTTACGGTAGTTGCAGGTAGTCACGGGTAGTCTCAGATAGTCACATGTAGTCGCAGGTAGTCACGGGTAGTCTCAGATAGTCACATGTAGTCGCAGGTAGTCACGGGTAGTCGCAGATAGTCGCAGGCATTCTCGGGTAGTCATAGGAAGTCGCATGTAGTCGTAGGTATTCGCGGGTAGTCGAAGGTAGTCACAGGTAGTTACTGGTAGTCTCTGATAGTTGCAGGTGGTCTCGGGTAGTCACAGGAAGTCGCATGTAGTCGTAGGTATTCGCGGGTAGTCGAAGGTAGTCACAGGTAGTTACTGGTAGTCTCTGATAGTTGCAGGTGGTCTCGGGTAGTCACAGGAAGTCGCATGTAGTCGTAGGTATTCGCGGGTAGTCGAAGGTAGTCACAGGTAGTTACTGGTAGTCTCCGATAGTTGCAGGTGGTCTCGGGTAGTCACAGGAAGTCGCATGTAGTCGTAGGTATTCGCGGGTAGTCGAAGGTAGTCACAGGTAGTTACTGGTAGTCTCCGATAGTTGCAGGTGGTCTCGGGTAGTCACAGGAAGTCGCATGTAGTCGTAGGTATTCGCGGGTAGTCGAAGGTAGTCACAGGTAGTTACTGGTAGTCTCCGATAGTTGCAGGTGGTCTCGGGTAGTCACGGGTAGTCGCAAGTTGTCGCAAGTTGCCAACGTTGTTGCAAGTTGTCGTTGGTAGTCACAAGTAGTCGCAGGTTTTCGCGGGTAGTCGCAAATTGTCGAAACGACAATAGTTTTCGAGATAATCATTGACTTTTATACATCATAGAAAAAGGTACATTAGTTTTTGGGAAAACATACTACAAATACATTTACCAGAAAGCCAACACTAACACGACGATAAAACTATTTCCGATAATAAAGTAAAAATCTTACAAACCATGTATAGGTGTGTATTTTAATAACTCCATGAAACCTGAGCGAAGCGATGGCGGGCTGCTAGTTTATTTATAAAATATGAAACTGTTGTATCTGCAATATGAACACAGCAATTGTTATATATAAAACATTTTGACACAGTTACCTTAACGATACTCATGTTATCTTCTGTGTGAATTGGCGTTGTCCTAAAACTGTCAGTTAAGAGCAACATGACTGTATATTCGAGTGGAGTATAGTTTCGAACAACATTTGAACAATTTTACACGCCAGACTGCTCGTTTCAATTTCTAATGCAAACATTTATTAGAGTATAAAAAGTTTGTGATGCATATCATAATTAGGAAAGAACCAAACATGTCATACATGAGGTGATTTTTTTCCAAAGTTTGATTCAAAACGTGTGAAGAAACCGCGAATACATTATAAAATGAAAATGAATAGTGCGGGTATTTTCACAATAACTTTCAAGTGTTGGAATTCTGGCACATTATACAGGCTGTCCCAACGTTCGCCTACCATATTGAAACACACACAGTATGTTCAACCTTAGAAAATATTTATCGAAGTTACAGAAAACCTAAAGATACATGTCTGCCATTAGTGACAACACACACAACAGAATTATTTCTTGAATATTACTCCAGTGAGACGACGTCAATCCAGGTTCACACATTCGCTCATTGGATGCAGCAGCAGGTTTTCTATAGCTCGCAACAATGTTGCTGCAGGCGCATATATCGTTAATTCCCTCGGGAATCCTCTCTTTGAGTGTGTTCAGATGTGGCGGGCGTGTTTGGAAAACTCGACTTTTGAGGAATCTCCGCAGGACATAATCGCAAGCCCACAGATCGGGCGAGTGGGCAGGCCATGTAATGTCTGCAAAGCGCGAAATTATTCGAGTGTGGAAGATTGTTCGCAAAGTGTCCATTGACAGGCGAGCGGCGTGTGCTGTGGCTCCATCTCGACGGAAATAAACGTTGTCGAGTTTGAGGGTTGAGGTCGCGTAAAGCCGGAAACACTCAGTCAGCATCTGCACATATCGTTTCGGTATCACGGTTAGTGCACATTATTGTCGTCCTTAAGAAGATAAGGACAAACAACACCTAAGGCTGGAATTCCACACCATACTGTAACTATGCGACTGTGAAGTGGTTTCTCATGCAGCTGGCGAGGATTCACAGGCCTGTGATGAAAAAGCTTTTATGACGTTGTTACATCTTTTACGTGTATTTGGTGTGCTGAATTCGGAAATGGTACTCAAATCGTCACATCACGCAAAGTTTTCCTGCAAAATGAGGCTATGCAACTGAATAATATAAGCTGCACATTTTTCATCATTAAGGAACTTAATTTATTTATTTCTACATATTTTGGGAAAAAAATTCTCTCAAATACATGGCATTACCACGACCATTGTGATGTAAATATGATGAGCTACTCTTCACCATGATAACCTGAGCACTGCGTACAAGCCAAACCTACTCCTTCATGTCCAAGAGAAAAAGGGACTATAAAGCTATTTAATAAAATTGATCCATAAATATAAGCATTTTGAAAATAAAATACTGATTTACGAATATGTTTTGTTCAGTAATATGCCCATTAATAATATAATAACAACAGTAAATAGGCCTACAGTACAAAGACGGATTGCAAAAAAACTCGTACATGATAGAGAAAAAATGAAGTCAGTTTCGAATTCAGCATCCCAAAACCATGTAGAACAGCATACATTTGAAAAATATTTTTAATGACCCAAATTTTGCAGGCTTGTGGTCGCCCAAATAGTGCATATTCCGCTTGTTCACACTGCCCGATAATTCATGCCTTGAGCAAGGAATCGCTCACAGAAGGCTCTCCTTGACACAAATCCACCGTCGGACAACGGCTGCACCAGTTGCAGTTTTTAAAGACGGTAACTTAGGTCTGCATACAAAATGAGCCACACTGAACTCTTTGACAGAAAAGTGCTGCTTATTTTCGCACTGGAAGCATTGGGCTTCGAAGGACAGCCGTCCTTCCAGATCCGATGTTCTCCTGTGTCCGCACAGATTACACACTACGACCTGGTGTCTTGTGTGCAACAGACGCTGTAGCGCCAAACTTACTCACCCAGTTCACTGATGGTGTGACGTTCGGGTACTCTCGCGTGTCTTCCAATATTGAAATGTTTCCTAAACGATAGCCGTGTGATGACAACACAATCGCTATGTTTTTAGATACGCTTCCTCCACTGCACCACACTGTAAAAAATAATGGGAAAATTGCCTGACAAGTGTAAGGTAATATTCGCAAACTTGTGGGGGAAACATTGTTCTTATTACAGGTAAGGTAAAATAACCGCTTTTATGGAGTAAAATTCACTTACATGGTATTGGAAAATTCCGTACATGGATGGGAAAATTACATTACGACGCGTGCATCTCTTCAGCATTCTCAATAGCTAATTGTGCGGGTTGGGGGGGGGGGGGGGGTAGCGGTAGCGAAGAAACAAATATTTTACACACTAATATTCACTGATACTCTCATGCTGTCATCGTGGTGTAATGGATAGCGCGTCGGCCTATCGTGATCGAGGTCTCCACGGTTCGCGCCCATCCACCAGCAAGTGTCGAGGATTTTAGTGTTGAGGTTTCGTCAGTGGATATACGTATTACAAACATTGACAGTTACTAATACTCCAGGATAGTTTAAGTAAATTCTCCCCACCCCCATTTTGTCAAGTACTTTTCCCGTACGATTAAAGAATAGTATTATACTTGTAATGTAAATTTGCTCTACATTGAAGAGGTAATTTTACCTTACATATAAGGGGAATTCTACCTCAAAATATTTTTACATTGCATGCTTACTGATTATGGCATCACTCGCCGGACATGTCTGGCTGTATCACGACATACTCGCCCTAGGGCCACACGAGTACTACACGAGTCACATTTGTAGGGACATGTCGTGTTTAGAACAGGAAAGGAACTAATTTCACTCGTAAAGTTGTAATTTAACAACACAGAGTGACAGGGTGACCACTGTAGGGTGTTGATGTGTTGTACGTAGAGGCTATAATGAGGCAGAAGCGCGTGACTGGCTCGCCCTTAGCGGTCCTTTGCTAACAGGCCTCGGACACGTTAAATATGTCCTGGTAGAAGACAGCCTTAACTGAACACATTTGAATTCGTCTGAAAACAATACCGGCTCGTATGTGCATATTTTCTAATGCATGTCCGTGCTATCTCGAGTAACCTGGGGCCGCCATGATGAGGCCACTGTGGGTGAAGTGAGGTGCGAAAATACGCACAGCGACCCCGCAGCCCGGTTCGCCTTGATGAGTTGGGGTGTGGGAGGGGATCGTTGTCTGACCGCTACACCACCGTGGCTCCACATTCTTCTGTGGAGAGTAGGTAGTACTGGAGTTGACGGGGGATAAGCGGTGGTTTGACCTCTGTATCTGTAGCTACTCTACGTCCTTAGTGAAGCATCCTTACAGTTCCCACGCAAGGCATTTGTAGGTGGCTAGACTGGCTGTTAAACAGCATAAATTACACATAATTTAAATAATTAAAGTCCCTGCTTTGTACCGAACTTACCTACATACTAACCTGACTTAAATTTAGTCTTAACAACATCAAATCATAAATATGTTAAAGCAGTAGTCTATCTGGAAGTCAATATGGAGCCCTGAGAATCGCATGCACATATACGCTGTTCACGGTAAAATGAGCACTTTTGAAATCCCTGCTTAAGATCTACTTGTATGCACATTGTGTATTCTTCCACCTTATGCAAAATTAACATTGCTGTGGGCCTCGTCACTTTATTCATGCGTCGGTCAGGTGACACTGTGAAATTATTACAAAGAATATATTTTGCAAATCTGCTCATTTTTACACTTCGATGCAGTAAAACAAACAGAAAGTGAAAGAAATAATGTAAGTTATCACAAATTGTTACCTGGCACTTTTTATTCGACGTTATGACATGGAACTACTTTTAATTCATCGTTACCAACTTTACTGGGCATATGTCACTCAGTTCGCCCGTTATAATATATGCAGGTAGCGACAGTGACTTTTTTCTAAGCTTCATTTCAAAAGTGCTCACTTTATTGTGAACAGCCTCTAGCAACATATGTATAACGTTTCATTTTCCTGGATATTCACTTGTTTCTTAATGCGAGTACATCATAACTGTTTTTCCATATCCTATAATTAAAAATCAGACCTGTCAAAAGATAGACGTAATTCAGTGTACAACGCTGCAGACATAATCTAATGCCGTTATATGACATAGCAAATTACGTTTGTATTGTTAAATACTGACGAAGAAATAGAAATAAAGCAAAGATGGCTAGCATACCAGCGTAATTAGTTCGGCTCGCCTGCAGTGAGTGAAGGGTGAGTTATGACGTGGTACGTGACTTGAGCGCATGCAGTGTCGACATGCATGTGTGCTAGGCCCGCATGCTTGATGTCAGCTCGTGTGTGTAAGACATGTGAGAGCGAGCGGGCGAGCACCTTGACCTCGCGCATTTCAACACTCGGCGACAAACTCAAGTGCCCGCATCGCTGCACTCACTAGCAAACTCCTACCCGCAGCTGTTCGACTCGCCTGCACTCAGGCTCAAGTTTGCTTCACTATTGAAAGCATGCCAGTGAGCATGGGTCGTGACCGACATGTTGTCCAAACTATTAATTCACAACTGCACGTGACAGGTCGGGTGCATTACAACAAACAAACGAAACAGCTATATTTAATTTAATTGTGCGACCGCGCGGGACTTTAACCAATCAGAGCACAATATTAAATTTTCAACGAAGTTGTTTATCATCTGACGCCAGAATCGTCGCGAAATTTCATTTTCTAAAAATAAAACACAAGTACTCAATTGTGAATGAATTTCGCACAAGATTTCTGGTCATATGTATGTTCTTCTCTTATGTTCTCTGCTCTGTGGGTACGTATTTTGCTCGTGAATCCAATTTAAGGGGATAAAATTATCCACCCTGTTCTTTTTTTCATAGAAATCTTTGTACTGAAACTTTACGACCGGATATTAAAAATTAAAATGAAATCTTGACACGGCCACATCTCAGGCCACGAACACAACGCGTGCTGAGCCATATCTCGGAAACGATGCCAGAAAAAATTAAGATATCGAAACTGTTCGCGAGAAAACAATTAAAAAATTGACTACATATTGATATGTATCTCGTGCAGTTTAGAAGATATTGTCGGAAAACAATTTTACAGCCACATATATACAACCGGCTCTGCAAGACCGCTAGCAACAACTATTACCACGGTTTTGGTCCCACGTCCATAACTAAGGATGGGTGTTTCTCACGAAAATACCCCACAACACGTTAGTTCATATGCCATTTCGTTGTTGGATGATTTGGAATGTAACGTGCCTCAAATGCCTGTCCACAAATCATTGACGTTCAGTATCGGAGTACGTACTTGATTACGATTGGTCCAGACAAGTAAGAACGTGTCTTCTCACGTAGACACGCGGCCAATAACCAAAGGAAGATGTCATTAATTGTGGGCTTAGGACGTCTTGCATGGCCATAAATATTTTCGCGGAAAACACCCGTAGTTGTTCATAACTTTTCAGGAGTGTCCACTTGACAAAAGCTCACGCTTTACTCACAAAATGCATACGTAGGTAGTTTATCCACCTGACTATCTGATATCCCGACCAGTGGGAATAATTCGCCGCTTTGTTCTCAGGCAGCTTTGTAACAGTTATCCATGATATGTGACGTGTCGTATAGACCTTCCTCCCACAATTCCCTGTGTACTCTCCATTTCGAACAGATCTACACTCGCTCTCGCTATTTACGAGTATTATTATTGTGTGTTGTGTATTGTTTCCCTTCAATTGAACTAAACAAATTTTTTAATCCTTATAATAGTGTCTGCTATTATTTTTATACCATTTTAAAAACACTTATATTTTTGCTTCAGTTGTCCTGGCCTTCGTTGATGTTTGAAATGTCGATTGTTCAACATGCAATTTTATTACAGCATTAGGCCAATCAGGTAAATTATTTATTAAACAATTTCACTGTCACGAATAAACATTTTTCTTTTAGAATCACGCACTTATATACGACGTGAATTTTCAGAGTTTCCAACCTGAAAAGCTAGGTCCCTTTTCCCCCTTCCATTTTGTCCCCAGTACACGAAGTTTGCGTGCTCAAGAGATGCATTATAACGTAGCACCTGGCAAGTTCACGTTTTACGTAGACGTGAAAGCAGCACCGCACGGGTTAAGCTGCGTAAAGAAAGGGGTTTGGACTGAACAACATAGAAACTCAATTAGGAAACTTTTGCTATTTTACAGACCGCAGCAGATTAAAATGTTAAAGAGAACATTTCAGTCATTCGCCATGTTAAAGAAAACTGGTTGTGAATGAATATATATATTTCTTTTTTACGCAAAAAATATCCATTTTAAAATTAAATTAACATTCATTAAAACTTCCAATATATCGGTATTTATTACCACTTAAAATTATACCTCATACCGAATAATCTCAGATACATACAGAGATAAAAGAACTGAGATGTAATTGTAATGAACAATCATGACGAATTTTGTATTTATAGGCCTGATGTACTCTTACATGCCGGAAACCCGAGCACGTACAGTCGACCATGTTGCAGGTATTTATACCGCAAATTCTTAGAGCTGGCGGTGACTCATCCATCAGCAGTGCAGGATCGTCTATGCATTTAGCGTGGGTGGAATCAAAGATACCGTGATTTCATCCTACCGAAATTAGAACAAACAGTTGCCTTTCATAATGAAACTACGAACATGAAATATGTTCCTGAGTAGGTGGGGGGGGGGGGGGGTTGGACTCCCATGGCCCAGTGCATTACGTGTTAGGTGTGACACGAAGTCACCGCTAACCCGGGCTAATACCATCGACTAAATATGAGGTATAGCGCTTGTACGTCTTCTACACATGTACCCAACATTCACCTAACCCAAAGTCATGTGGTCAACTGTGAAGAAAGTGTTTGTGTATATCTTATTATTTAAATGATAAACGATATTATATGAATAATATACCTTTACCAATTTGAATTTAATCAAACTGCATTACAAATTGTTTAGAGGAAGTATAAAAACATCCGAACATATTTGTTTGCGAATTAGTTTTCTAACCTTACATCCAAACCATGCAGTTTTCGCAATACTAGTTGGCAGGTGAGAAGTTCAGTGTTGGGACACGAGGATTGGTTATGCGCAGCCAGCGAGATCGCCCGCTCTACCTCATGTTTAGTGTATGTCTAAGACCTCACATCGGGGTATTCTCGCAGTCCCTCTAGCAGTAGCTGGAGCGTGCCCATATCCTGGCTGCAGTAGCGTGTGTCTTGTGTCAACCCTCCCCCTTCCCGACTGCTGTAGGCTGGTCGATATCACGGCGTGTAACCTCGCTCCCATAATGCATTGCACGCCCCTCACGTGACCAGTCTACCTCCCCCCCCCCTCACCGGACACTAACTACAACACTACATCACTGCCTTACATTCACGCTATTGTATACTGTATATACAGCTTTATCCTGGACTACAGGTACACGCTTTGTGAGATCATTCCTTATAAAAATATACACTCATTAACATTTTAATAAGAGGAACCTGCTCTGTTTGCGAAATGGAATAGTGTTCAGCTGTGCATGACTGGGATTTATGAAGAACCTATACCGACTGAGTGAGTGAAGAGATTTAGGCTGTCTTAACATCGAGTTCTTAAGAGCTGATGAGGCTGAAGCGAGGTGAGTATGGAGCAGCGCCGGAATACAAGGGTGGTCAAAACGATAGATCCCCGAGAAAACCCGCCGACCAGTGGCATCGTCCAGTACGATTCCCACATGCGAAACTCTGGGCGCAACCCCTTTTAGAATCGAACCCGGTTAGCCTTGGTGGGAGGAGAGTAGTCTAACCACTACACCACCGCGGCCCCTTTTATCCTAGACTACAGCTATACGCATCGTGAGGTGATTCGTTATAAAAACGTATCCATTCATGAACTGTTGAATTAGAGACACCTGCCCTTTTTGCGAATTGCAATAGTGTCCAGCCCCACCTAACTGGAATGTCTGCAGTAACAGTCGAGCACAGAATGGCGAAGAAACAAGATTTAGCACATTTAATCGTAGCCAGGTTGTAGGGCTCACTCAGATGTATGTGGCTTTTCATCCTCAGCGTCGTGCAGGAATTGCGGTAGTTACACGGGGCTACCGTGTCAAGACTGTACATTGAGTTCATGGATTCTGGTAAAACCAAACGCCAAAGTTTTTTATGAATGTTTTCATTGCTTATTCCCATTTTCAAGAGTTATTGGCTGAACAAATGTGGTTTTATTGCTACTTTATAAGTCTTAGTCTCTTAGAGTTAAATTAACTTTTTTTTTTAACAGTGAGGGGGGCGATTTATACTAGCATTTTGAACGTTTGTCATCTGTTCCACATGCCTTCCTGAGCTCTGCGAAATAAGTAAAGAAAATAAAAGAAAATAAGTATCTGAAGATTTTAATATTCACGCAATATTTATTTAGATATTAAGAACTACTAGTATTAGCTAAATTATGCAGATAAACCCACTGCATAAATGCAACATGAGAAATAATCGACCTTTTACATTACACAATTCTCTGTATTTTTTATCCGAAATTTAAAATGATTGTAAAAGCCCAGCAACTGTGTTCTGCCTGAACTTATACAACGTGTATCTAAAATATATCGACAAATATTGAAAGGTTATTCGTAAGGTGGAAATAGAAAGATTGAGATTGGCAACTGTCATATTTAGGAAACTACTTGCCACAAAGTAACAGTGTGTAATCATTTAAACCGTATTAATTAATAAAGTGCATGTCGTGTACATGTAACACATCCCCATCACGTCAAAAGGTGTTGCCACTCTTTTCTGCAAAAAAAAGTATGTTACAGGAAGTATCCCTAATTTTTGAAAGGATATGATGAAATAACGGCAAAATTAGCAACATAGATATCTTTTGCAAAAAAATTTCTAACTCTCGCCCTTTTCAAGTAAAAATAACATGTTTGATTTCACATACACGTGTTAGTGCCTGCCAGGTTGGCTACTTATGATGGCTGTCTGCAACCCGCGCCATAGTGGAATGGGTTTCCCACAACTGTGTGTGTGGTTTTACATAGTGAGTTATAACTGTACTGTGGGATTGTCTCACTGTTAGGAGTGAAGTCATCAGAAAAGAAATTGAAGTTCTTGCAATACTAGTTTAGGGTCATACCATCATAAGCAATGTTACTGGTGTTCAAAATGGCAGCTGCCTACCTCATAATTCGGCGTATGAAAGACTGGCTTAACCTTTCAAAAACACCCGGTGCATCTGGAACCTTGTCACAGGCAGCCATAACCCTGGCTAACAGATCTCCGACGCAATGCGTCTGTCGTACACCAGAGCCTTATAAACATATGCAGGAAAACTTATAGTGGATTAAGGTCAGGAGAGTGTACTGGCCACGCAATAGGGCCACCTATTCCCATCCTCCGTGTTGGGAATTCCATGTAGAGGTGATCACGTAGAACTGTTGTGGACTGTGGAGGAACACCGTCCTGTTGCAGCCAATCACATGCGTGGCCGGGCCGCGAGTGGCAGGTCCTCGAGGAGATCTGACAATGTCAATTGCAGGGATTGGCTGTAAGGGCTGTTCGCGATAAAGTGAGCACTTTCGAAATTAACCGTAGAACACCTTTACTGCTCCTACCTGCATATACTTAAACGGGCGCACTGAGTGACATGCGCGCGGTAAATTTGGTAACGATAGATGGAAATTAGTTACATATCTTAACGTCGAATAAAAAGTGTTCGGTAACCATTTGTGATAATTTAATTTATTTATTTTGCTTTCTGTTTATTAATGCACCAGTGTGTTAAAATTTAGCAGATTTATAAATTGTTTACTTTTCTAATAATTTCACAGTTTCACTTGACCGACGCATGATCAAAGTGATAAGGCATATGGCAATGTTAATTTTACATAAATCGGAAAAGTACTAAACGTGCATACAAGTAGATCTTACGCAGGGCTTTCAAAAGTGCTCATTTTACCGTGAACAGTCTCTACCTACATGTGCCCTGTCAACTGTTGCGACATCTAGTACGTTCCTACGGGTTGATCAGCCACAATGCCCGCCCAGATGTTCAGAGGTTGACTGTGATGGTGGTTGCACGAGGATTGGTGATGTCCCACGTGTTAATGTTCCTGCTGTTGAATGAAGAGTAAACAATGCAGTGGGAGGGGCTTGTGTGCACTGTAGCTGAAACCACTGCGAGAAGGCACGTCGATGATTGACATCAGCTGATCGCAACGCCTGCACCTTCCACGCAGCAGTTACTCCTCTATAACACGTCATACAGTGGAATGGAACACGCCTATGACATGCGCAATGGTGCAGGGTGCTTGTTGTTACTCCACAACTTGTATTCCTTCCTCCACATTCGGTGTATGGACCCACCTCGTGCCTCGAACGTACCTGTTTCACGCAGTCTCTGAGTGACAGTTGTGAAGTGTCTCGTTATGATGTTGCTGCTACGCTGGGAACTCTCGTGGTACTACGGTACAGCAGCTCGTAACTTCACCGTAGAGGAGAACCATGTCTGTCACTTCCGAGTTCGTATACTTCGCCATGTAGTCACTGGGACGCTACTCCCTCAGCGCGGGGGTGGATCGGTCTCTTGGGAGGGATCTTTCATTTAAGTTGTAGAGGAAAGAAGCTAATCCCCCTCCCCTCCACGTCCATCAACATTTTTAAATTGCTGCAGAGCATACAATGGTTGCAGGTTTCCCAGGGTAGCGCCTGGGAGTTGTTTACAAAGCTGTTCATCCCCTTCCTTATACGGGGAAAAGGAAGGCGGTTAAGTCAATCGAATTTAATCAGCGCGGAATTTTAAAGTTCAGGACTTTTAATGTGCAGTCGCGAGCCTTTGTTAGGAGGCTAGCGCCAGTTTGGTAGAAATAAAGCGAAAGTTAATGCCAAAACAAGTTAAATCAACGTGTAAATGTTGCTTACCATGACTGAAGTGGCTTAATTAAATTTAATAAATTAGTTTTGTGGTGTGGTGAAGTTAAATTTCACGAATTGTAATGAAATGTGTACTTTTTGTGGTAAAATAATATTAAAGGTTGCTAGTCAGTAAGACTTGAAGAATGAATTGAATCTGATTACTTTACATGCGATAGTGTACTGTGACGAGTGATTGAGGGGCAATCATTCAATTTAACAACGGAATTAGTCAGTGTCTGCGAACAGAATAAATACCCCGATGCTAGCGAGAACTAGTTTTTTTATGAATGCAACGCCGCCTCCATTTCTAATCACTGCCGAAGCTCAGAGCGGGGGTGTGCTCGGGCCCTTATACCATCCAGACGGTTGCAGCAGTTGTATCTCTCTGCGGGCTGAGGAAGTTTCCAGTCCGCAAAGAACACATAGCTCTGAGGTCAGGACGCCCTGCACGTCGGAGCGTAGTGAATGCAACCCTCTCTCATCATTGCCGAAGCTCAGAGCGGGGGTGTGCTCGGGCCCTTATACCATCCAGACGGTTGCAGCATTTGTATCTCTCTGCGGACTGAGGAAGTTTCCATCACTAGACTGCAAAGAACACATAGCCCAGAGGTCAGGACGACCTGCACGTCCCGGCGCAGTGCATGCAACCCTCTCTCATCATTGCCGAAGGTCAGAGCGGTGGTGTGCTCGGGCCCTTATACCACCCACACGGTATCTCTCTACGGGCTGAGGAAGTTTCCCTCACCAGACCGCAAAGAACACATATCCCAGAGGTCAGGACGCCCTGCACGTCCCGGCGCAGTGCATGCAACCAACTCTCATCATTGCCGAAGCTCAGAGCGGGGCATGTGCTCGGGCCCTTATACCATCCAGATGGTTGCAGCAGTTGTATCTCTCTGCGGACTGAGGAAGTTTCCCTCACCAAACCCCAAATAACACATAGCCCAGAGGTCAGGACGCCCTGCACGTCCCGGCGCAGTGAATGCAACCCTCTCTCATCATTGCCGAAGAATTAAGGGGGGGTGGTGGGGGGGGGGTGCTCGGGCCCTTATACCATCCAGACGGTTGCAGCAGTTGTATCTCTCTGCGGGCTGAGGAAGTTTCCCTCACTAGACTGCAAAGAACACATAGCTCAGAGGTCAGGAGGCCCTGCCACGTCCCGCACAGTGAATGCAACCCTCTCTCATCATTGCCGAAGCTCAGAGAGGGGGGGGGGGGGGTGCTCGGGCCCTTATACCATCCAGACGGTTGCAGCAGTTGTATCTCTCTGCGGGCTGAGGAAGTTTCCCTCACCAGACCGCAAAGAACACATAGCTCAGAGGTCAGGACGCCCTGCACGTCCCGGCGTAGTGAATGCAACCCTCTCTCATCATTGCCGAAGCTCAGAGCGGGGGGGTGTGCTCAAGCCCTTATACCACCCACACGGTATCTCTTCTGCGGGCTGAGGAAGTTTCCCTCACCAGACCGCAAAGAACACATAGCCCAGAGGTCAGGACACCCTGCAAGTCCCGGCGCAGTGAATGCAACCCTCTCTCATCACTGCCGAAGCTCAGAACGGGGGGTGTGCTCGGGCACTTATACCATCCAGACGGTTGCAGCAGTTGTATCTCTCTGCGGCGAGAGAAGTTTACCTCACCAGACCGCAAAGAACACATAGCTCAGAGGTCAGGACGCCCTGCACGTCCCGGCGTAGTGAATGCAACCCTCTCTATCATTGCCGAAGCTCAGAGCAGGGGTGTGCTCGGGCTCTTATACCATCCAGACGGTTGCAGCATTTGTATCTCTCTGCGGGCTGAGGAAGTTTCCCTCACCAGACCTCAAAGAAAACGTAGCCCTGAGGTCAGGACGCCCTCCATGTCCCGCCGCACTGAATGCAACCCTCTCTCATCATTGCCAAAGCTCGGAGCGGGGGGTGTGATCGGGCCTCATACCACCCAGACAGTTGCAGCATTTGTATCTCTCTGCGGGCTGAGGAAGTTTCCCTCACCAGACCGCAAAGAACACATAGCCCAGAGGTAAGGCCCCTTGCAAGTCCCGGCGCAGTGAATGCAACACTCTCTCATCACTGCGAAGCTCAGAGCGGAGGTGTGCTTGGGCCCTTATACCATCCAGACGGTTGCAGCAGTTGTATCTCTCTCTGCGGGCTGAGGAAGTTTCCATCACCAGACAGAAAAGAACACATAGCTCAGAGGTCAGGACGCCCTGCACGTCCCGGCGCAGTGAATGCAACCCTCTCTCATCATTGCCGAAGTTCAGAGCGGGGTGTGTGCTCGGGCCCTTATACCACCCAGACGGTTGCAGCAGTTGTATCTCTCTGCAGGCTGAGGAAGTTTCACTAACCAAACCGCAAAGAACACATAGCCCAGAGGTCAGGACGCCCTGCACGTCCCAGCGTAGTGAATGCAACCCTCTCTCATCATTGCCGAAGCTCAGAGCGGGGGGTGTGCCTGGGCCCTTACACCATCCAGACGGTTGCAGCATTTGTATCTCTCTGCGGGCTGAGGAAGTTTCCCTCACCAGACCGCAAAGAACACGTAGCCCAGAGGTCAGGACGCCCTCCACGTCCCGGCGCAGTGAATGCAACCCTCTCTCATCATTGCCGAAGCTCAGAGCGGGGGGTGTGCTTGGGCCCTTATACCATCCAGACGATTGCAGCAGTTGTATCTCTCTGCGGGCTGAGGAAGTTTCCCTCACCAGACCGCAAAGAAACACATAGCTCAGAGGTCAGGACGCCCTGCACGTCCCGGCGTAGTGAATGCAACCCTCTCTCATCATTGCCGAAGCTCAGAGCGGGGGGTGTGCTCAAGCCCTTATACCACCCACACGGTTTATCTCTCTGCGGGCTGAGGAAGTTTCCCTCACCAGACCGCAAAGAACACATAGCCCAGAGGTCAGGACACCCTGCAAGTCCCGGCGCAGTGAATGCAACCCTCTCTCATCATTGCCGAAGTTCAGAGCGGGGTGTGTGCTCGGGCCCTTATACCACCCAGACGGTTGCAGCAGTTGTATCTCTCTCTGCGGGCTGAAGAAGTTTCCCTCACCAGACCGCAAAGAACATGTAGCCCAGAGGTCAGGACGCCCTGCACGTCCCGGCCTAGTAAATGCTACCCCCTCGCATCATTGACGAAGCTCAGAGCGGGGGGTGTCCCTGGGCCCTTACACCATCCAGACAGTTGCAGCATTTGTATCTCTCTGCGGGCTGAGGAAGTTTCCCTCACCCGACCACAAAGAACACGTAGCCCAGAGGTCAGGACGACCTGCATGTCCCGGCGTAGTGAATGCAACCCTCTCTCATCACTGCCGAAGCTCAGAGCGGGGGGTGTGCTCGGCCCCTTATACAACCCATACAGTTGCAGCATTTGTATCTCTCTGCGGGCTGAGGAAGTTTCCCTCACCAGACCGCAAAGAACACGTAGCCCAGAGGTCAGGACGCCCTGCACGTCCCGGCGCAGTGAATGAAACCCTCTCTCATCATTGCCGAAGCTCAGAGCGGGGGGTGTGTGCCTGGGCCCCTTACACCATCCAGACGGTTGCAGCATTTGTATCTCTCTGCGGGCTGAGGAAGTTTCCCTCACCAGACCGCAAAGAACACGTAGCCCAGAGGTCAGGACGCCCTCCACGTCCCGGCGCAGTGAATGCAACCTCTCTCTCATTGCCGAAGCTCAGAGCGGGGGGTGTGCTCGGGCCCTTATACCACCCATACAGTTGCAGCATTTGTATCTCTCTGCGGGCTGAGGAAGTTTCCCTCACCAGACTGCAAAGAACACGTTAGCCCAGAGGTCAGGACGCCCTGCACGTCCCGGCGCGCAGTGCATCAACGTGCAGTGAAGTGTGGGTTTTTATTTCTACCTTCCTCTCCACAATTAGGAAGGCAGGGGAGGACTACGGTATTCATAACGTGACTGGGGGGAAACTATGACTCACGCCAATATTCCGCACCTCTTAGAAACCTCGATAGTCAAAACAAGTTACTATTCAGTTCCGCCACAAACCGCTTGTATGTAAAGTGACATTACTGATTGCCTATAGGCTGTTCACGGTAAAATGAGCACTTTTGCTGTCTTTTGTGAATACTTTTGTATTCTTCCGCATGATTTAAAATTAACATTGCCATGGATCTCATAACTTTATCCATGTGTCGGTCAGGCGAATCTGTGAAATTATTAGAAAAGTAAACATTTTATAAATCTGCTAATTTTCACACACTGGTGCATTAATAAACAGAAAGCGAAATAAATAATTAAAATTATCACAAATTGTTCCCTAACACTTTTTATTCGAAGTTGAAATGGAGAACTACTTTCCATCTTTCGTTACCAACTTTACCGGATGCATGTCACTCAGTGAGCCCGTTGAATTATGTACAGGTATGGGCAATTACTTTTTTCTAAGGTTGATTCTAAAAATGCTCTGTTTACCGTGAACTGCCTTTACCTGGCAGGCATTAACACTCCTCTGTGACATCAAATGTAGTTTCTACTCGGAAATGGCGACAGCAATACCATTTTTGCGGAAGACAGAATGCTAATTTTGCCGGCATTTCATAATGTCTAGTCAAAAATAGGGAATTTTTCCTGTAACATGCATAATTTTTCAGAAATGAGAGTGGCAATCCTCCCTTTAAACGTTATGGGGGTGGGTTACATGTACATGACATTAACTGTGTTAATGCTTATGGTTTAAATAATTAGTAACCATTACTTTGTTTCTTTCCAGCAAGCAGTTTTCTAAATATGACAATAAATAACAGTTTTTTCTCAAACTTTGGAAGTGTCGATCGCCTTTGCTATTTGATCTGGACCATGGGTCACCCAGCTTAGTCTTTATACTTCCACCTCAGACATAACCAATCAAAATTTATCGGGTTGTTTTAGATACACGTTTTTATATAATTTCAAGAAAGTTAATTAATTTTCATTCTTTAAGCTTTTTAATGAGTCTGTTGATTGAAATAAAATCGACGTAGGTTTTATGAAATGACATGGGAGTGCCATTTTTATATCTGTAGTCTATGAAGCAAATTTTTAAACATATAGAAACTGATCTGGTGTATATCACGTGTGGAACCAAAAATTAATGGAAATGGCACAGCAAAACACGTTTTAATATTTTTTGGATGTACGTGGAATAACCCTTGAAACACACTCTACCTACTGGATGAATTTCTACGCATTTCTCCACTTTCACCGGTTGTAGACAAGATCACTTTATTACCAAACCTTATTGGTGTGCGCCTGTATTCGTCAACAATTTGTTTTACTGCATTTTGAATGTTTAACTTCTCTGCTTGGAACAATTTGGCATCCTTCTTAAAAACGAAGATGGCAGGTAATTAGGTAGTTAATTAGGCTTAACGTCTCGTCGACAGCATGGTCATTAGAGACGGTTAAATACTAAGAACTTTATTATAATTCTTCTGATTTATTTTCGAAGTGGTTTTTATCAACAAGGATAAATGTCATAGTCCATTCACGGTTACTCTCAATTTTTTTGGAGCCCTGCTACAGTCCTACTTCCAAGATATCCCTTCGCCGAGCGTGAACAAGGCTTAACCAAGTCTATAAAAGGAACAACGTACCGCATTCATGCGCACTCAGCGTAATAAGAACTATTTCTTACTAGGAATTACCAAAACACCTGTTTTCTCTATTTTAACTAATATTAACTATAAACGTTATTCTATAAGTTACAGATCAAATATCAATGAACAATCAATTTAATAAAGAATATGGTACTTTTACGTTAGCGGAAGTAGGGAACTCTTGTGTTACATACAGGCATATTCGGGAAACAACCAAGTACATTATACACCGGGCTGATTTCTCAAAAGTTTGATTCAAAAAGTGTGACGAGACCGCTAAGAAACTATAATTTTTGGTACATTTTCACGGTGCGTTGAATCTAAAGAACGTGCCTTTGTGTGAACTGTACTCTTCGCAGATTTTTAGTTATTATTGTGGAACATTAGCACTTGAAATTAGTCCACAAAGTCCTGCGCATGCTCGTATATATATAGGCATCCCAACAATGTCAGCCACGGTGTCTCCTGTTAACGTTCAATGGAGGCGTTTATGGACCGCTGTTTCCTGCCTCACATGTCTGCCGGTGTACTTCTGCACCACTCCTGAAACAAAACAACACACGTAACAATTACAAGTAATACTGCTCGATTGCACCACTGACCTCCGTGACGATCCACGGACAACTGACTGCCCAAAGGAATGCAGTCTGGCCGACAGCAACAAAGATGGCGCCACTGCAGCTCCGAGGGCGCTAGTGAGCCAGTAGCGCGACATATTGAAATTTTGAGTTGCCCAATCCAATAAAATAAGTCTCACAAGGCCAACAATTCTGAAGCAAAACTTTTCACACGCACACGTCACTGATCACACAGAACTGGCCGCTGTATACACGATTAAACAGTAATATTACCTCGGCTAAATCCCGAATGCTGCTTAAAAAAAAAAAACCTAGGACATGTCTGAAGTGCGTATTGTCACGTCAAATAGTGGATCCCAAAAATAGCTTTTTCCCAGGGCGGCGCTAAACACGCAGTGTAGACAACTGCATGGATATTGTGCGTGCGATTGTCAAGGGAGTAGAAGAGTTTGTTATGTCTGTGCTGGCACTTATATTTTAAACAGTTAAAGTATTTATTAACAAGGTATATTAAAGTTAAAGTTATTTTTAACCCTCGCTATTTTATAATAAAATGTGTGTGTGTGTGTGTGGGGGGGGGGGTATCTTTTATATTTGCTGTTCTGAGTTAGTGTAGATAATTATGTTATTAATTTAATTTTACAGTCCTTTTGGATAGTGCAGCTGTTTTCTGTGACTGGCATAGTTGATGACCGTGTGGTTTGCACATGCGCAGCACGGAGGTGTGCTCTCCAGCCCGCGTGGTTTGCACATGCGCAGCACGGAGGTGTGCTCTGCAGCCCGCGTGGTTTGCACATGCGCAGCACGGAGGTGTGCTCTACAGCCCACGTGGTTTGCACATGCGCAGCACGGAGGTGTGCTCTCCAGCCCGCGTGGTTTGCACATGCGCAGCACGGAGGTGTGCTCTACAGCCCGCGTGGTTTGCACATGCGCAGCACGGAGGTGTGCTCTGCAGCCCGTGTGGTTTGCACATGCGCAGCACGGAGGTGTGCTCTACAGCCCGCGTGGTTTGCACATGCGCAGCACGGAGGTGTGCTCTCCAGCCCGCGTGGTTTGCACATGCGCAGCACGGAGGTGTGCTCTACAGCCCGCGTGGTTTGCACATGCGCAGCACGGAGGTGTGCTCTACAGCCCGTGTGGTTTACACATGCGCAGCACGGAGGTGTGCTCTACAGCCCGTGTGGTTTACACATGCGCAGCACGGAGGTGTGCTCTACAGCCCGTGTGTATTCGGCAGACGTCGAGGGTGTTCTTGCGGGGGTCGCGGTGGTGTCGTGGGTAGACTACTCCCCTCCCATCAATGCGAACCGGGTTCGATTCTCGGCAGGGCTGCCCCCGGATTTTCGCATGTGAGAATCGTGCAGGACGATGCCGCTGGTCAGCGGGTTTTCTCGGGGATCTCCCATTTCTCCCTCTCTTGCGTGTTAATAGCCGCCCAAATCTCTTCGCTCTCTCCGGAGTGCTTGTACGGTCAATGTCCGTCATCGCACACGTAGCTTCTCCTTCATTACCAACCAAACTCTCCTCCTCCCCTCGAGCATTTCCTCGTATCTTTATCTCACCCCCCCCCCCCCTTCCTCTAAAAACACTTATTCGTGATGTGATACGTAATAATTCCTTCGCCCTTCGTCTTGCAGGACTTAGACACATCACAGGATATTGCATGGACATGGACTTGCTATCAGCCACGCGCAACTCGAGCAGATGAAACCATTCCTTAACGAAGAAACCGGAAGTCAAGTTTGTGTCGTCGTATAACTTCCGTTCTAAAACATATAACAATTGTTGCATAATAAAGCAATATATTTACCGCCTGAACTTCGCGTAAATGCACTTCATAATAATACGTATCTTGTTTCTTGTATTTAAAAAACTCCGTTTTACTTCTAATTATTTCATCTCTGATGTTGGTAATACAGCCTTCTCAGTACACTACGTGGCTTTTACATCTGTTAGTACACACCAGGTGTAACTATGGTGGATATTTGCTACAAACTGTTGGAAGTGATGTTTGAGCGAGTGATTACTAATTATTATCTGTCACTTGCATTTCTAGTATGAAATATCTTTGAAGTTACTGTCCGAACAATACTAGGCCAGCTGCCAAGGAAACTTAGGCGAGCCCTGAAATAAAAATAAAATACACGTTGTTGACATCATGCACATTGTCTGCCAACATGAGAAAGTGACAATTGTGGTTTAATGCATGTTTCGACAGTGGTATTATCGTGGAATACCTTCTGTAAAAAATCATAACAAGATACTGTTCTATGTTTAATCTGTTGAGGAACTGCAACGGGCGACCATCTTTCTAATAACAGTGCTGACAAAAACTTACAACCGAACAATGACGTCTCTTATTGATTTTCGCAACAAGTCTGAGCTGTATATAATAATATTTACAGCATTCAAATAAATTATAATTCCTTTAGTGATCGTTACATTAAATCTCTATAAGAAGAACCTCATAAGCACGTATTTTCGTAGACATTTGTTCTAAACGGGTGTTCCAGTCGTACGGTTATAGCAGGTCTTATGCAAATAAAAATTGGGTTTGGCTGTGTTGGGGACACAGCAGTTTGTTTGCGTGAATACGGCTGCGTTGACGCGCTCGGACGCCTTGATGTTTATTTTACGTTCCCGGCACCTCTTCACTCGATCATATGGTATTTTATGGGTGTCACTGGATTGGTTTTGGAATGTTATTTCCAACCTTATACGATTTCTGTATTTCGGCTTGGCTTTTTGACTAGTATAGGCCGAAATTGTGTTAAGCTTTCTTATTTTTTTACATTAAACGCATTCAATTTCACCATAAGCACTGCACACAAATGTTTTTATACACGCAATCGATTGATCTAGACGAGAGCTGTCGATTGAAACCCAAACGAGCGTCGTAGCTTTTTCTAGTCAAAAGTTATGCTACGCGGAAGTCATGGGACGCGGCGAGTGAAATAATCTCTAAAAGTTTTTATCAAAGAAGATTAAACTGTTTCGGAGCCTATTCTGGACAAACATCCAGACAGACAGACAAAAAATTTTAAACCAGTTATTTATGCTTCAGCATCGTTTAAACAGCATATTACACTTAGTTATTTGAATTAATTTCGAAATAATAGACAGACACCTCAATTTCATTTATTAGTATAGATAATGCTTGTCATTAAAACATATAGATATAAACAAACACGTGTATCACTGATGACCATATGATGACTTTGACATTTGTGTTGCTTTCGGGCACGTGAATGTTGGGCACATGCCCAGTAGAAGAATAAGCGGTCTACCTCATCTTTGGTCCATTGTTCCAGCCGAGCATATCGACATCTAGAAGGCGGCAGTATGGGATGTGGTTCCAGGAAGAAGTAGTTATCTGCTGGTATGGGATGGACGGAGTATAAATACCCTTGACTTCCTGCCTACTCGTGTAGTCTCGTACCACCAAGGGGCAACAACCCCATGCGGCTCCTATCGACCCTGAGTTGACGGGCTCAAACATGCTATAGCTGGCTTCAGTGCGGCGATCATGATGGTTGAAGTCCAGTAACACACCCCTTTGTCTCCGCCAAGCACTACTATAATGTAAAAGCTGTTGCGATAAAGTAAGCCCTATTGAAATCAACCTTATAAAAAAGTCCGTGCTCCTGCCTGCATATATTTAAACAAACGCACCGAGTGACATGCGCCCACTAAAACTGGCAATGATGGATGGAAAGTAGTTCTCCTTTTTAAAGTCGAATAAAGTGTTATGTCTGAAATTATTTCTTTGGCTTTCTGTTTTTTTAGTGGACGGAAGTGTAAAAATAACCAATTTTGTATAATTATTTTTCTAATAGGTCCACAGTTTCGCTTGACCGAAGCATGAATAAAGTGATGAGGCCCGTGGCAATGTTAATTTTACATAAGGCGGAGGAATACACAACACGCATATAAGTAGAACCTAAGCAGGGCTTTCAAAAGTGCTCATCTTATCGTGAACACTAGGTATGGACAGTATGATATTCAGGTATTTTTTTGTATTGTATGGTTTTGCATAGTTACATCTGGAGATCTAATTTTACTGTTGGTGGATTACTGGATCAGAAACGTATTTAGAAATGATAAGTACCACACGTGCAGAAATAAATTATTTATACTAGAAACAAAAACATTGCGTAAACTATTTAACATAACATGTGCGCAGTGAAAAGTAATATAATTACAAACACATATGTGTATGTAGCCACACATACTGTCATGTGCCGACTTCCTCGGGGGACATCAAGTGACATTACTGTAATACAGAAAACAAATAATTACTTCCAAACGCGCATTACTCGTACCTCAAGTTCTAGTCGGAAGGTCAATAAATCTCTAGGCTCGACCGTGGCTTCTGATAATAACGACATTAGTTTTGTTGCTAAAGGCTTGCGTAGAAACAATCAACCATTAATTAAAATACATGAATAATGAGAGGAGTTCAGCGTGACTAGAAGAGGATTACATTAACATAAGTAGAAATGATTAACTTCTCAAACGCACCATTGCTTTTCTCAATGCACCAAATCAAATTCGACTAAAGCAAGAATGGCCAGATTGCCGATCACGAGGAATATGCCAAACATCTTCAGCTTCCTACTTTAACACTAAACTCGCCGACCTCCCATAGCGCAGTCGGTTTTTGCGTCGCCGCTCCAGGGTGCAGGATGTCTTGCGTTCGAATCCCACGTGGGGCCTAGTACACACAGGCATCTTTCTCGTACAAGAAAGTGAAAATAAAGGTGAACCAGAAATCGAACACTAAAGTGCATACTGGGTAGTATGCACGGAATTGTGTGATCCATACACACGACTCTAGCTGGTGAGCGATGGTTGTCAACTATTTATGATGTGGAAGCAATTTTGGGGCTGTGAGGTTAATTTGTGCATTATCAATAGCATCTTTCATAAAAAAGAATAAAAGATTTAGTCCACTCAGACATATTCAAGCACTAATATATACAAATGTAGAACACTTTTAATCACTCACAGAAAAAAATACAAACCTCTCTATTGTTTAAAATTCATACACAGAATTGTTGATGATAGTTGGACTATTAAACATGTTATCGTATTAAAACATTATCATATCTGCTTATTGCCAGCATCAACAATAGATGTGTTTTGTTTATACTCGACTTGTACAAGAAAGATAGTGAACAATAGGATCGTCCGTATATGGCACTAGCTAGTATACGAGTTCTTGTACACTAGTAACCAGCATACTCGGCGGCCGTTCACACGATGCAGGTCGGTATGTACAAGAACGTGCTCACTTTATTGTACAAGGAAGATGGCCGTGTGTACTGGGCTTTAGTTTTTTAAGTAAGTTCATAAGCCGTCTTATGATAAACCTTCAGGCATGACACCGGGGAATGTTAGTAAGCCTCTTGTATCCTGCAACAGCAGCTTGTCTACTTCGGCTCTCTGGGGCAGTAGCTAACACCCCACCTGACTTGTTCGGTCGCCATCACTAAACGTAGCTCAGGAGCGAACTAGCACCTTCATCACGTACTCGGCAATACTACATTAAACCCGGCCGGCCCGAGGCCCCGCCCAGACGTAACACGCACTCTACTCGCGAACACATGAGCACAGTTCGGCGTGACAGCAACGACTCCGACCTGGAAACAAAAGAAAGTCGCGTAAAGGCTGTTCACGGTAAAGTAAGTACTTCTGATAACCCGGCTTCGGATCTGCTTTCCCTATCACTTTGTATCCTTCCAACATTGCCACCATGGACCGTCGCACCCAACTCATGCGCCTTAAAAGTATAAACCAGGGAATTTTTAGGAAAGAAAATTTAATAATTGAACGTAAATTCGTATTGTAATGTGAATAAACAGAAAAAAAAATGCTTCAATAGCCATACTATTACACTCTCGATAAAACATCAGGTCTTGGAACTATTTTTTACTATGATCGCCACCAACTTGAAGGGTAGCAGCCTACGTGCCAGGGTGTACTGTAGATCCACATGTGTGTAATTATGGGCAGCGATATTCTCCACGGGTTGATTTGCAAAGTGTTCACTTTATCGAGAGCAGGCTTCACCCTCAGGGAATATCTGCTGACTGGCGTGCGATACCTCGCTCCAGTCTTCTGGCCTCTCATCTCGCCACACCGCCGATCATCGCCGGAAACTGCCTATTTTACGGAGGATGAACAATGAACACCAGGCAGCCGTTCCGTGAGATGTGAGCACAGTACTACACGAACAACAATAGCCTGTCTTCAATTCCCGAGCTCCACGGCCTAGCAGTCGCGCCAAAAATATATTTAAAAGCACAGAACGAATACAAATCTTGAAGCCAAACACATGTTTAGCCTAATAATATATATATACCGGATGTTAAAAAAAGTATTCCATACTTTGCGGGGAGGTAGTATGCACCAAAACAATAAATAAATGTCTAATATACATGGGTCCGAAAACCCATACCGCACGAGCTATAGCACTTGTTCACCATCGCTATTGTAAAACTGCGTATCTACGTAGCGTGAGCTCTTTGCTCATCTGAAATGCGGCGATCAAATGGGTACACACCACAGTATTCAGTTGTTGTCCTCATGAGGCAGATACGTACGGAGACTGCAGTAACTATTACATTAATTCACACTTCAGGGTAAGTACAGTGAACCTACTATTCCACACGGGAAATGCCAGATATGACATATTGTTACGGTCTGGCAAACGGAAGCAGTCGTCGAGCCCATGTCGTGTATACTGAGAAGTATCCAGCACAAAGGGTTTCATCCTCACAGTTATTCAGCCGCCTTTTCCAGCGACTGATAGACACTGTATCCGTAGCACCAACAACGGCGGATCGCGGCAGACCTCGCACCATTCGTACACCCGATATGAAGGAGCGAGTACTGCAATTGGTGGAAGAAGATCCAGGAACTAGTGTACGGAGAATTGCAACAGCTATAGGCGTTGGTCGCCCTCTTATCTGGACAACCCTTCATGAACAGTTGGTATACCCATACAATGTTTAGCACGTGACCTTCAGCCACAACATCAACCCACCAGATTATAGTTCTGCCAATGGTTCTTGCAAAGGTGTGGTGAAGATCCACTTTTCACGGCAAAGATTCTGTTTACAGATGAGGTTGGTTTCACGAGAGATGGGGTTGTTAATTTCCATAATACACATGTGTGGGCTCAAGAAAGTCCTTACACAGTTGAAGAAGCAAGGCGTCAGCACCGATTTTCAATTAAAGTATGGGCAGGAATAATTTTCGATAGACTACTAGTACATTACTTAGTACCAGTTTTTAGACAACACACAGTTTGATTTGGCTCAAGAAAGGGAGTATTTCCTTATGACTTTGTTAAGTACATGGAGAGTTTGAACTGCAATACACTCTCACCCAAGGATGCATTTCATAAAAGGCGAGGGCATTAGCATTTCAGATAACGCTCATGCTCAATCTGCATGGAATGTGTTCAGTCTCCAAAATTTGCTAGGGTACGCAATCCAATATTTACATGAGGACACGTGTTTGTTGACTGACTTTTTTGAGAATTTCAGAACTATAATGTTTGGCCGAATACGGTCTTGACCCTGCAATGTACGTGACAACTTCCTCTCTCTCATGGGAAGTTCCTTTTCTAAAAAAACAGTTGTGCGGGTAGAGCTGATTATGGACCCAGATATGTGTATTTTTATAGAAAGTGGGGTCAGGGGTGGTATTACGCAGGTTTCCAAAAGGCACGCGGAAGCTAACAACATTTACATGGGAGAAAAGTACGACCCAAGTGTGGCAGACAAGTACATCTGCTATTTCGGTGTAAATTGCCTGTACAGTCACACGATAAAGTGCAGACTACCTATTGAGAATCTTGAGTTGGTTGAGTCTGACATTTTTTTCAAATGGGATTTTGCCAACATGGACATGTTTATTCGCGGAAGTGGATTTGTCTTTTCCAAATGAATGTCATGATGCCCTAGCTGATCTGCCTCTTGCCTCAGTATCTGGGATACCTCCGATTGGCAAAACTGAGAAATTGTCATTAACCCTAATGCTGCAGAATAATTATATTATATGTGGTGAAACACTTAAGCACTGCTTGAAGTATGGAGTCAAACTCGACACTGTTCATCGCATTCTGTGGTTTGAGCAGGAGGCGTGGATGGATCCATACACCACATTCAATATTCAGAAACGGGCTCAGGCAGTAAATGCTTTCGAAAAATAATTTTTAAATTAATGAACAACTCAGTCTATGGAATGACTTTGCAGAATGTCCATCGGGAAAGGGACACCAGATTCGTACTGTGGTATGACACTATATACGGTGTGGCAGAACTGACTGGGCGACCTTCTTTGAAGGCAAGACAAATCCTCGATGAAAATCTAGTCCTGATCGAAATGGAAATGTCTTTGTTAAATTCAACAAACCTTTGTACATTGGTGCTGCAATCTTAGATTTTCCAAATTGTACCTCTACGAATACCATTGCAACTACATGAAACAGAAATGTTCTCAGCAGACCTTGCATCTTCTACATTGCGATGCCGATAGTCTGATTTCTGAAATTCATTGTCATGATCTGTACAAAAGCCTTTCCCCTGATTTGGCTATATGATTTGATACTTCCAAATATGCGCCAGATGATCCACAAAAAATCCCATTGGTGAACAAAGGTGTTACAGGAGTAATGAAGGATGAATAAACTGGTCGCATCATCACACACTTTTTAGGCTTATATCCTAAACTTTACTAATACAGTGTTTTGAATGAAGAGTGTGTGCGTAAAGTGAAGGGTGTAAAGCCTAAAATGTTGCAGTATCTCCCGTATGGGGATTATGTGGAATACCGTATGCAAAATGCAGGTGTTATGCGGACCCAGTTTCACTTCCGTTCGTACGGTCATTATGTCTACACCGAACGAGTAACAAAAGTAGCCTTATAAAGTGATGATGACAAAGGGTATGTCGGACTGGACAACATGTCGACATAACTATGGGGCACTATAAGATCCCGTGATAAATTTCCCCCTACTTGCCAATATCAGCCAACCCCAGCATCTGTCACAACTGTCAACCAGCTCAACATTTACCAGAACTGACAACCACCTCAAGACCTAACATCCGCTGTGAGGGCCTATCCAAGAACTATCTTCATCACCATCTCACAGATATGAGACCATCGATTTCACCACTGCCTCACTGTGAGTCTAACTGCATGCCAATCAACAGTTTTCCTGGATCGCCATTCAAGCGCGAGGGCAGTGTTACTGCAGAACTGTTTTAAATCTATAACATTATTCAACAGCGAGTTCAGTGTTAATAAGTCATCATCATCAATCAATGAATAGGCGAAGTTGTAAGGGCACGCCCTTCAATGTGGTAGGACGATAACCCTATCATGATGTAAGAGACACCAAAGAATATGCTCCTGTACACAGAAGAAGAAAACTGAAGAATATTGGTTTATGTAATTAGAAGTGAAGAACCATGCTCCTATATATAATTTTTTGTTGATATGATAAAGAAAAATGCTTTTGGTATATAAATGCTACGCAAGAACTATGTTCCAGAACAGAAATGTAAGAAGATTTATATAATTGTTTTAAGAATAATGATTTATTTTTGTATATGTATATGATACGAAAGAAATATGATTCATAAAATTGTTGTATAAAAATTGTTGTCTATTTGATAAAGGATATAATGGTATGTATATGTATATATATATATATATATATATATATATATATATATATATTAAATATATATATATTTTTTGTGGTTGATGGGTAGTAAAAAGTATTTCAAACTAAATGTTGGTTTAATTTATTATTTACATTACCTTAAAATTCAGCAAGATGTGCAAATGTAGCTTATAATTCAATCACTCGAGAAAAGAGTGAGGAAGTGAGTCAATATTGAGGTTAAAACTAAATACCACGAAATGCTTTTAATATAAGCAAAAATGGAATTTAAAGAGATGTGATGAAGTGAAAATATATTTGACAGGGCGTTGCACTATTGTATTTTACATCTTTACTCCACAAACACTCTTTTTTAAATATAATTTTAAGGTAATGACTTATGATGTTTGAGAGAAAATATGTTGAAACCCTAGGCTTGTAAAGTATATGAATGTACATTATTCACAAAAAAACTACACAATCCATGTATTTAAATAGTTAGTTTGAACATTTGTTTTGCGTTTGTGAGCCAGCGGCATCTCTGCAGCTGCGAGGCTGGATTTTGGTGCAGTCAAGCGGCAATTAGAAGAGGTGACAAACTCTCTGTGCCCTTCGCAGCGGAGATACGGCTAGGCTACAGATGTCGGCTGTTAGCATGCTTTGTGAGGGATAGGAGAAGTATGCCTGTGCGCTATACACTACTGCAACACAACTACTATTTACTATAATATACATTATTTTACAAGTAGTAGTTAAATGTTAACATGCGGGATTATAAGAAGGGACATGTGAAACAATTCATTTAATAAATTTTTTTCAAATAATAAGACGATCTGTAAAATGAAGAGTCTTTACTTACAATTCAGACGATCGAGAAAAGAGTTTCTGTCAGTTACACAAGGGGGATATATTCTTACTTCTTTGTCAACAGATTATATTTACATCACGAATACCATTTACTAAAATATACAACAGGATATTTCTTTTAAATAATAGTTTATTGAAATGGTGAGAAGTTATAGGATTGTATAATATGTACATAACGATGACAGGCAGGTAGCAGATTTCGCGCTGGGATCGTTCTCGGGCGAGCAGTAGCAGGCGCGAGTGTGTGCAGTAAAGCTGTTTGGAGCTGTGCTTATCCTCATTCCATCCTGGCTGGGGAGTATACGCTATTGATACTGGCGATGAGAGGTCATTCGCGAGCGAGCATTGGTAACAAGTGTACGTGCAAATAGGGTCTCGGTATGCATACTTTCGTAATTGGTTATTACTCTCTCAGTACGTACAAGTCTTCGATTAAATAATCAATACATTATTCACTGTTGCATATGCAAGTGTGTGTAATAAATTATTAAATTTTTAAATTGTCTAATTAAATTAATATAATAATTGAATTACACAGTGAATATATAATCTATCTACAAATCATATGCAACTGCATCCCCCCCTCCCCTTACACACCTCTCATCCAGCTCCTACACACATAAATGCATTTCCTCCTCCATCCTCTTCATCTGCCTCCAGCACCCGACCAGACAACACGTGTACTTACACTCATTGCACAAATAAAATATAATTATTCTCGCTAACCAAGCACTAGTCGCTGCAAGTATAGTCTGGCATGTACCAACCCCATGATGCCCCACCAAAACACTCCCCTCACATCTCAGACACTCATAGGGGGAGGGGGAGTGGGTGGGGGAACTAAATTCAAAATTGAAATTGTAATTACAATTACCCACACAAATGCATATGCAATTGATCGTGCACATGCAACCGCATGCACAAGTGCACCAGAGTATAAGGGAGGGGGTAATGCAACTGCATCGCCTCCATTTCGAGTAAATTATATCGTAGTACCCTTGTCCTCCCTCTATTGTATGGGGAGGGGGTGGAGTAGAGCTGGGGATCGGTCACACAACAC
The DNA here is from genome assembly GCA_029891345.1 of Dryococelus australis. Lineage (NCBI taxonomy): Eukaryota > Metazoa > Arthropoda > Insecta > Phasmatodea > Phasmatidae > Dryococelus > Dryococelus australis. Next base: position 4,334,952 of record CM057008.1, read on the forward strand.
TTCCATGGGGGATGCCCGTCGCCAGACACCGTCTCCAGGGAGGCGAGGTGGAAGGGGAAAGTGTAAGATACATTTTTTGTGCAATGACTCTTATGCAAGGAGTCAATAGAGGTCGAAATTGTCTCGTAACTGTATGCAGTCACTACCACCAATCAATTCAACAACACGCCTGGCACATGACTGATTGCACGCCATATTTATGGAGACTATTATCAGGCAGTCACTATCGTATTGTGCAGTCATATACCACGTATAGCATTTATGCATTGTTAGTGTGTTGCCTACCTATCAGGCCTCACATATTCTGTTTGAAATTCCCGCATGAATTTCTCGAAAACGTTTCACCTAAAACTTTTGACTAGCCGAACTATTCTGTTGATTTAAGCGTGCTGATTCACAATTTGTCTTAACAAATTGTGAATCAGCTTATTGCTGTACACAGTTTCATGCTAAAATATGGTTACCTAATGAAAGAATTATATTACCAACCACGTTTTCAGAGCTGTAAAATCTTCGTCATACAAAGCACTATTTACTTGTTACTTGTTACTTAAGAGGCGTTCACAGTGACACATTTTCAGTGAAATCGTTGTTGACGCATATTCGCGTATCTTGGTAAGTATATGTTCTGGAAATACGACTTTTTGCCATAAAAGAAGAAAACAATTATCTATGTTTCTGTGTCTTTACTTTTATCAGATTAAATATATACATAGAGATATAAATTCGTGAAAATGGTCACATTTCGCACTTTTAAAGATTGCCCATGCAGTTTCGTTACGCAGCAGGAGAAAAGTTCAAACATGTGGGCGTAGTTTAATCTGCGGCTTTTATCGCGTGTAATCAAGTGCCACTGTTACAAATCTCAGTACAGCGTTAGGACGGAAACACTGCACGCCTTGCGCGTAGGGGCGATGAGGCGCTAGGCGTGCGTGTTAGTGTCGCCCGTAAAGCTTCCTCGCTTCTTGACCTCGGACACGCAGCCGTGGACTCCTCTTATAAACAAGTAAGTTCTGATATTTTTAACTACTGTAAAATAATTTCAAAACTGAACTTTTGGGGGCGCATGACTCCATAAATAACCACTTCAAAGAAAAACTGTATATAAGTTACGTTTCCGTCCTATATTTACATAAGGTAAAACCTTCCAGATATTGTTAGTGTTGTTTAAAAAAAAAACTTGTAGATACATTTGCATGTATAAATATGTCTGGATATATTGATAATGGGTCGAGGAGGGGGGGGGGGGGGACGGAATTCGACTGACGAGTTAAAAATTGAGATTTGAAAATGTATGTTTGCAAAATATAGAAAACTAGCTGAGTAAAATTCTCCAAAAATCGTTTTATGTAATCGGGATCTTGATTCAGTACCTCCCGTCGTAATGGAAATGACAGCGGTAGCCATCCTCTTTGTGTAGGCAAACTATTTTACCGTTAGGAATGACGACATTTTGATGCTGGTTTATTGAGAAGTTTGACCTAATTGACAACAGTAAATTGTGCTATCGTTAAAACTACCCACCGCCCACCGTTTTGTTTAAAGCTCACACAAACCCTCGGCTGCAGCGATAGTGTCCAACACTTAGGCCCATGTGTATAGCATGCTGCCGCTGTGTCCACACTCTGCATTCGGATCCCTGGGAAACCACTGATTCGCTGTGAATTTCAACTGCTCGAGTCAGTGACAATCGCTCCATTTAGAATAAGTGGCGAACCACTGATTGTTTCAGTGAAAACTTTCGCTGATTGAATTGATAACGTGAAACAATTTCACTGATTGAATAAGTGACGGCCAACTGCAGTAGCGAATTAATTATTTTTTTTAATTTAGCCAAATAATTACGAAAAATAAACATATTTATGATAGTTTGTTATTTATATATTGCGCAATTTACAAGAAGTAAAACAATTTCGATGGTGGCCCGGATCGCAGTCACACACCGTGTGAGTGCGTTCCAGTTTAGGCCATTACCTTACAAACAACGCTACCAAGTCAAGTTGATAAATAAGATGAAAATATTTTTATTATAGTGCTTTATCGAAAGCGAGTAGTTTTAAATAGTATACCCTTACTTTTCGTTTTGGGTACAACTGTTACCGTTAGGATTGCTAAAACGAACACGTTAGTACATATGAGTGCACTCTCTTCGCCACATTATTATATGCAATTTAAACGAATAAGTTAGTACATATGATTGCACTCTCTTCACCACATTATTATATGCAGTTTAAACGAATAAGTTAGTACATATGATTGAACTCTCTTCACCACATTATTATATTCAGTTTAAACGAATAAGTTAGTACATATGAGTGCACTCTCTTCACCACATTATTATATGCAATTTAAACGAATAAGTTAGTACATATGATTGCACTCTCTTCACCACATTATTATATGCAGTTTAAACGAATAAGTTAGTACATATGAGTGCACTCTCTTCACCACATTATTATATTCAGTTTAAACCTTCAAACAGAGTTCTGTGGTGATTACATGAAAACAAAAAGAAAGACATAAAAACGGAATGAAAGGCTGAATGTTAGTATTACTTTGTAAAATGATGCTTTAAAAGACGATGCAAATTTTATAAAGTATTTTGTATTGGTTTTATTAGTTTATTCGTCATTTCATTTGATACACGTTGTTTGGCGGCCATTTTAAACGTTCTTTGAAGGTCATTTTCACACGTTATTTAACTGATCCATCAGTCAAAAAACCGATCACTGAAAACAGTGGAAAAATTACTGACGAATCAGTAGAAAAAGTCTCTGGTCGAATAAGTGAAGGAAAACTAGCATTTTTCACTGATTCATTAGTTAAATTCACTGAAGTGACTACAGAACCAGCCAGGTACTGTTGACTGATTGAAACAGCGAACTTCTCACTCATTTAAATTAAGAGTGCACTGCAGAGAGAGAGACTTATGTACCATCCTATATAATAAGTAGAATATCTCTGTCTATCCGTCTGTCTGTCCGTCTTTAATACTTCTAAGTCCCTTGAAACTCAACAGAAGTTCTTCAAATTTTGCAGAGCGAATCCTCAGGGTCAAATACAGGTCAAGTTTGAATTTTAGCGAGATCAGATTACTCAATCATTACCTTTCACGCTAAAACCTCATTTTTAATTACTTTTTTCGCATGAAAAGTTTTGTATTAATGCACAGAAAATATTGCATAGAGATATGATGGTAATGGAATATCATTTTCGTTTACTTTAAATATCTCACTTTAATGTTGAGTTAATTAAGTGGGACCACAGTGGCTCAGTGGACGGAGCGATTCCAAGTGGGGCCTCAGTAACTCATTGGATAGAGAGATTCCAAGTGGGGCAGCAGTGACTCGGTGGATAGAACGATTCCAAGTGGGGCCTTAGTGGCTCAGTGAATAAAACTATGTTAAGTGGGGCCACAGTGATCAGGTGGATAGAGAAATAGTAAATGGGACTGCAGTCGCTTCAATGTTGAGTTAATTTCACATAATTTAATTATAACGTACATATATCTATGGACTTTTTTTTTCAGTCTTTGTATGATAACAAAAATTTGTAGCATCGTAGCTGTTCTAGGCACGTGACAATACTAAAAAAGCAAGGTCACGAGTTGGGCCGCTTGTACATTAATAACTCTAACACCCTGCTTGTATGTGGCAACAGTCGGTGTGTCATTTCCTGCAGCAAGTGTTCCTGTTGCCTATGCGCTTGGGACTGTGTCGCTGCCGATGATTGTCTGAATCTGATCCGGCCGCGACTTGGTCAGAATCGAATGATTGCAGCACAAGTTCCGAGTTTATTCTCTTGCTTTATGGGTTTGGATCGAACGGGACACCACATGTCGCGACTTTTACCACACGACTCGACATCTTCGATTCTGATGTCGTTGTATATCAACGAATCATGTATCATACGCCTAAACAGGAATTGTTAGACTATACCTAATTTGTCAATAAAATAGTTTGAAACCACTATCAATCCAGACGTCAAAAGTCTGTTGTAATGGAGCGGTGGCCTTTTTGCCAACACTGAGGCATACGAATAATTATGGGTGTAGCCTATTCGTCGTTTCTTTACATTTTTTAAATCGAACGTTTAAAATAATCATCCCGCGTATAACGTAGTGTTTGGTTGTTTCTGAAATATACCACGTATCACAAGCGTTTTATATTCACGTTAAAATAAAAGTGCCTTATTTTGGGTTAACTCGGACTTTTACTTCCATGTTATCTATAAATTATATTATTTTATTTATAATTAATATGAATGAAAACAGGGAGAAAATATGTGTGTTGGTAGTGCCTAGTAAGAAAAAGATCTTATGCAAATATTGTTACAAGAATGTCTGAGCAGCGTATCCGAGTTCGTAGGAGATAGAGGTCTTAATAAAAATAAAAGAACTAATTCAATAATTATAACCATTCCCATTGCTAAAAATAATCAAACATCTGTTATTTACCAGTCTGAGAGTCATATTACTCTTATTATTCTTACTGAGCGCAATTTTTAATTACTATCCCCATTTTAATGAAAATATTTATCACAGTCTTTACTATCGCTAATGTCCCTTGAACTGCTCCAATTATTTCCACATGTTTAGTTAAAACTGTCTATTTCCATCAACCCGGATGTCTCTTCACTCTCACATCCAGTCCACAGTCCCGCAGATCAGTCCCACTCTTAACTGCACACAATCTCGCCGACGCACTCTTGCAGATCGCTGCAGTCGTCCTTCGCAGCTCCGGAACCGCCCAACTGTCGCTTAAGGTCGCACGAGACACCAAACTTTCGGATCTTTATCACTCCCTCTTTTGAGGCCCGCATGTAGTATTTATACTTGAGGTAGGTGCAATCTAGAACGTTCTAGGCAATCTAAGTTGTTCTGGAAAAGGAAGTGTTGATGATTATGATATTCCTGCGTAATACATAGGGAAATATTAGCTTCTCAGGGTCAGCGAGGCGCGAGCTGCGATGAGTTTATCAGTGTGTGCGGCGGCATCCTCTATGATAGGCCGCTCGCTTCGTCTAATGTTACAAACTTGACCTCCAGCTCTCTGCGCCTTCTACGCGAAGGAAATATTGGCAGTGACACGCAACACTGCCTCCTCCTGAAGTCTGTTCGCCCCCGAAAAGACACTGCAACATCTTGACCATCGTAGAGTGCCAGTCGTTCTGTGTGGACAACCTTCGGCTTCTCCCGAGAGCCATTACGACAAAACCAAAAGACCACATAATTGATTTTAATCAGAATCATGTAGTGGTCTTCTCAACATTTCTGTAGCTTCAGGAAGTGCCCTTTTCGCCTCTGAGGGTTGTAAAGCCACACCAGTTGTTCTTCTTGAAATATATCGCCCGACATTCTATCATACCGCATCTTCGTCCTATCACTACTTATTCTGAGGTGCTGTTGAGCAACATCATGAATGCCAACAAGTCTGGCACGTAATTCACTGGCATAATCAGGGGCTGCAGCTTCCTCTTCTGTCCGTCGGTCAAAAATCAGGTCACTAGGAAGGCCTAGCTCTCTTCCAAACAGCATCCTCACTGTGTTACCCTTGGGGGCTTGTGAACTGCTGAGCGGTAAGCAAGAAGAAACAATGACACCTTTGAATCCCAGTCCTTTAGGTTGTCTGTTACAAATATCGACAGGTACTGCTCAAGAGTGGGGTTAAACCTCTCGACCATCCCATTTGACTGAGGGTGTAAGGCTGTAGTCCTAGTCATTTTCATCCCCATTGGCTGACCAATATTCGACCAAGAGGGTCCTGGGAGAAATAGGCTCGATTTGGAGGGTGCTAGGTAGTCCTTGGGTTCGACTTGGAGGGGGCTAGGCAGTCCTAGGATCGGCTTGGAGGGTGCTAGGCAGTCTTAGGCTGGACTTGGAAGGTGATAGGCATTCCTAGGATCGACTTGGAGGGTGCTAGGCAGTCCTAGGTACGACTTGGAGTGAGCTAGACAGTCTTAGGCCCGTATTTGAGGGTGGAAGACAGTCCTAGGCTCGAATTGGAGGTTGCTCAGCAGTCCTAGGATCGACTTGGAGTGTGCTTGACAGTCTTATGCTCGACTTGTAGGTTGCTAGGCAGTCCTAGGATCCTCTTGGCGGTTGCTAGGAAGTCCTAGGATCGACTTGGAGGGTGCTACAGAGTCTTAGGTTCGACTTGGAGGTTGCTTGTCACCTCCTGGAAGACCACAACTTTAAAGTTTATTCCCTGATTGTCTATAAGTGCCTCAGCCATAGTACATTCTATCTGGTTATGGGAGGGAAATGACCTCAGACCACTTAGTAAAATAATCTTGAGCCACCAGTAGATACCGATTATCTCTCTCTGTGACAGTCAAAGGACCCAGCATTTCTATGCCATCCTTTCGAATGGGGCTCCGTCATTGTATTTCTGTAGGTTACATTGTCCACTGGTCTTTGGGCCATTCATCGCAGTCCAGGTGTCACAGAATCGGCACCATTTCTCAACATCCTCCCGACAACGAAGCCAGTAGAATCTCAGTCTAACTATGTCGAGGGCCTTATTAACACCAAAGTGCCCACTGGCTGCCGCATTATGCTGCTCTTTTAATAATTCTGGAACCCTGCTTTCTGGAAGGACCAACTGTAAGTGAGTGTGTTCTACATCATTACTTTCCCAGTTTCTGTAAAGTTCACTATTCTCCAGTATGAGTGGATTATATTGTGCCTAGTATGCTTTGACTGCTGCACTCAGACTAGATATCTCTTCCCATTTCGGCCGACAGATAGCTTCTTTCCACATTAATAATGTTTGCAAAGTGGGATCATTCAGCTGATCTTTCCTAATACCCTCATCACACCAGGTAGGTGACCCACCACGAGATAAATAACCTTGAATTCTTATTCTCTAGGCCTTTGACGATTCACCACTATTTTCTTCCTGGCATTGGCAATGACGACAAAATGGCTCACATTGCCTCCTAGACAGTGAATCTGCATTGCTGTTAAGGCATCCAGATCTGTGCTGTATTTCAAAGTCATATTCTTGAAGAAGCTGTATCCACCGAGCTACTTGACCTTCGGGGTTCTTAAAATTTAGTAGCCAGTGTAATAAAGCATGGTCGGTAGTTAGAATAAAATGTCTGCCAGAAAGGTAGTTGTGTAGGTGTGAAATGGCTTTCACCATTTCCAGGAGCTACTTGCGTGTAACACTGTAGTTTCTCTCATGCTTACGCAATATCTTACTGAAATATTTTGGTGGTCTTTCCTTCCTATATTGAACATGATATAACCCAGCTACAATGCCTACATCGCTAGCATCAGTGTCTGAAATGAACATACACTCACTTTTCGGGAAACCTAGGACTGGTTGAGATATCAGAATTTCCTTTAGCTGACGAAAAACATTTTCACACCCAGTGGTCCAATGAAATTTATTTTCTCTTCAGTCAGTTCATGTAGTGGCTTCGCGATCGTGGCAAACCCAGATATAAATCAATGATAACAGGCACATAATCGCAGAAAACTCCGCACTTCAGTTTTGTCATTTGGTGATGGCCAATTTATTATTGCTTTGGTCTTCTCTGGGTCTGTTTTGATTCCATGGGCCGACACTACATGTCCCAAGAAATCTATTTTCTTTTGAAACAATTGGTACTTCTTATGAACCAGTTTCAAGTTGGCTGTGGCCAGATTCTGGAATACAAAGTTTAAGCATGATAGTTGCTCTTCGAATGTTCTTCCTGTCACATCAATATCGTCTAGGTAAACCTGACAGATATTTAAAGTGAGGACTTTTTACACCAGGCATCGAAGGTAGCAGGAGTATTACATAGTCCAATGGGCATAACTTTGAACTGCCAGGTTCCGTTCCCTTGGACACAAAATGCAGTCGTCTCCTGGTTCTCTGGGGCAACCTCGCACTGCCAGTTCCCACTCTTCATGTCCAAAATAGAAAACCATTGCGAACCTGTTAAGATGTTTAGTGTGTCATATATTTTTGAAATTGTAAGATTCTTTCTTTGTCACATTATTAAGCTTGCGATAATCTACACAAAACTTCAGCAAGCCATCTTTCTTCTTAACAAGTACAGATGGTGATAACCATGGACTAAATGACGATTCTATCGAGTCTAAATCCTTAATTTCCTTCAGAATTCCCTCAACTACCCCATGCAAACCTAGTGGCAGTCACCTTGGTGGCTAAATTATGAGCCTGGCATCTGCTATATCTATGTGGTGGCAGGTCATGTTAGTCCATCCAAGGTCATTTGGTCCACACGAGAAGGTATCCCTATTTCTCTGTAATAATTCAGAGACAGCCTTCTCCTGTCTCCAGTTAAGATTTTCTTATGTTCTTACTAACAGTTCCTCCAGTACTTCTTGTAAATGACCGTCTATTTGTTTTACTCTCGAATCTTCTGGATCATTTGGAAATACCGGTGAGACCTGCTTGCAAACACCTATCATGGCCCCCTCCTCATGACGAATGGCACTATGGGAAAAATGTATCATTCTAACTGGAAAATGGTCAGAATTAGAATAGACTGAAGTCCTTGCTACAACGACTTTACCTGGCAGGACGTCAATCCTCTCTGAACCCAAACATCTGAAAAACTTTCCTGTAATCATTATTTCAGAAGAAGCGGGCGGCACAGTGGTTTGACCACATAATTCTGGGCAGGTTAAGACGAATCAATTTGTCTCGGGGATTTTTTTTTGTCAATAGTGGTTTTTATTGTTAGGGTTGGTACTAGTTGGTAACTTGGTATTGTGTTATATTTTACCGCATATAAAATGTATTTTAATTGACTGGCCAATATGATATTAATCGTAATTTTATTTCAACGTATAATATTGTTATAATCTTGTTATCACGTTTCGTTAAATTAACATATCCCGCTTTTGTTATTTGAACTTATGTTTGTGTTGTAACGTATTACAGTTCAAATACTTTTAAAGGTGGTGGCCGCTAGGTGCGCTGCGTGTCGGTCTGTATCATGTGGCGCTGGCTGAACGATCTAGTTGAGGAAGTCGCCTGAGTGGTTCGTGTGTGTGGACAGTCAGCAGTCCGTTACCCGGCGAGCTATTAGCAGCTATAGTGCGCGCTGTTGGCGCGATGACAGGCTTGGCTGGTAAAATGGGGCGTGTGACTTATGTATGCAGAGCGGACTTGTAGTATGATACTATCAACGGCCAAGTATAACGAGAGATCGTATTGGTATAAGGTTGCACGTTTGATAACATGGCACACAGCAAATGTAGTTTTAATGGCTGCTAACGCGATTGTTTATTATGCAATGTGTAAGTTACCCTCGCGGAACTTGGCATGGAACTGCACATTACGCGAGTGGTTGGTAGACTCGTAATCCAGTCTTACTGTGAGGTTCTCCACGTTTATATTTACGTGGGGTACATGTAGAAGAGGTGACATGTGCAGCGTGGCGTCGTGGATCGCCGCTAGATGATACCAGCTGCTCGCTTCTCAGCCGATCATATTTTGCGGGCAATGATGCCTGCCTGTAATGCAACGGGAGGAACGACGAGTTTCATTGGGGTTATAAGGTGCCTTTGAATGCTGCTTCTGCTTTCTAGAAAACTCTCACGTATTAGCGTCATCAGAATTTGTTTGTTCATAGTGGTCGAGGCAGTTTTATTCTGTTTGAAACTTTCGGAAGTGTTTTAAATTTTTTAAATTCAATACGTAGCGCACCATTTTCACGACCATCTGTAGTTGCAAACTGAAAATGTTAAATGTATTGTCTGGCCAGAATATTTTTAATGGAAATTTTAGCAATGCAATGTGTGTAATGTCAGAGATGTAAATGTGGTTAACTTTTAAACATAATTTGGTTACCATTTCGGTCGCAAGTTTAGCACGTATTATTTTTGGCATGAAATATACAGGATGTGAAATGCCATTAAAATTATCCTAGTGTATTAAATAGTAAATAAAATAACCTTGCTTTCAAACTTAAATTGACTGTGTGCGCTATTGACTTACAAAGCAAAACCCTGCCCATCTATACGTTGAATCACATAATTGGTGTAAGATTTTTGGCTGGTTACATGAATATGGACACTGCGCAACATTCGTTATAGACATCTAATAAATATTTCTTTCAACTGAGTTCGTTGTCTATTCCCAGGTTTTGTTTGGAGGTTTAGGGTTAAATATGTGGAGTGAGGTAGTATTGATTACCCTGAAACCCGACGGGCGGCTCAAGGTAACTGGAGAGGAAAAATCATATTTTGTCGACACCACTAACTCCATATTGCCTTCCCCTAGCACGTCAAGTCAAGTATCGATACAGCACCCCAGCCTACATAGTATACCAAGCCTCAAAATACATTCATCCTCTATTTCTGCTATGTATTCATGGTGCTCTATGCTAAGGTCACCAAGCTTCAGGATCACATTCATCTTATCTTTAACTAGTGTTCTCACCTGTCAATGTTGTCGTCGGCGATCGTTGTGGGGGTGGAAACTCGAAGATGTCTGGTTTTACTAATGTAATGGTCGCCCCAGTGTCGATGACCATCTGACAACGAACATCACTCAGGTTCCCCTCCACAAGTATTGCATCCCAATCTTATTCCACCGACCGTACGTGTAATAACATTGGTGTGTTCCCTCCAGCAGTCACCGACCTTCGCCCCCTAAGATCGGCGTTAGTAAGTTTACCGAATGTGCTGTATTCTCACCTGCCTCTCACTGCCTATTTTCCAGCTGCTGCTTCTGCTGTTGTGGGTAGTAGGATTCCAGGTGCCCCAGCTGTCCATGTGACCAACACTCCGGCCGTTTATTTGGGGGACGGTGAAGCTCTGTAGCTTGGACCCTGGAAGCGATGTCCCTTATGGGCGTCTGCATCTCCTTCTGTGTGTTCGTTAATCTGTCTTCGTCGTCTTTGTTCAGCTTCACTGCGTGTACCGGACATTGGGGTCTTGCTGACTCCTACTCCAGTTGCCGGGCTAGGACGCCCTGCATGTTGTGGGGTGCCGCCAGACGTACTGCTTGCTGCACCTCTGTGTCGGCGATGGTATCGACGAAGTAGCCGACTGCAATGATGTCGCGCGACTCTTCGGGGCACCCTTCTAGAGATAGGTGGGAGAGCCGCACGATGTCTTGCCATAGTTCCGGCAGTGGCACTCCTGGTCGCTGGGTGCGGCTTCGCAGTTAGCATGGGTGGCATGTTGCAGATACCGCTCACCGAAATGTAGCTCCAAGGCTGACACCAGTGTGGGGTAGTACTCCAGTCGATGTCACTCTGGCAGAGATTGTAGTATGCTCAATGCGGGGCCTCTTAGTACAGCGGCGACGAGATAGTATGCCCACTGTTCGGTTGTCCAACCATTCAGGTTGGCGACTATTTCAAACTGGTGTTAGTACTCCCGCCAAGAAGACTGGCCATCGTAAGGAGCGGTGTTAATTGAGACCCCTTCCCCACTCTTGGCTGCGCGACACAATGCCGCAGATCTTCTTGTTCTCCGAGATTACTGTGTTGATTGCGACATGCACTGCTTCTTCACTTTTCTCGGTTGGCGATGGTGTGATAGTAGATCTCCGTTGTTGAAGAAATTCCTCCAACTGCTTCTCTACTGCACTGATCTTATGTTTCATTTCATTCTCGACACTGTCCATCCTGTCGTTTACAGCATTCACTATTTCATTTACACTGTCAATTCCTTCATTCACACTGTCAATTTTTGTGTTCACTAACTCGCTAATGCCGTCTATTTTCTTGTTAACATTCTTATCGATAGAGTCCATTTTCCTGTCCACTAACTCACTTACATTAATTATCTAGCTATTTACATTAGCCATAGTTGAGCAAAAATACAAAAAAATAAATAAATAATAAATTCACACTACCATTGCTATTCTACATCTTGAATAAAAAGGAAAATGACTACATTGTAGTCAAAATCAAATTTTGGCGAACTACATCTCCTCGTCACAAGCTTTGCAAAGAGGACGTCTGAAGTTGCGTGAATTCTGTCTCGGCTGTAGTCTCAGTAATGATGTGGACATGTATCTTCATTCGCCGCGTTGCGGCCCAAGAGCGAGCGCTCCTAGAGAGGTGGAGATCGCACGAACTAAAGTGCTTAGTTCACGCCGTATTACTAGGTAGCGTTAAGAGCAAGTAAACTCGCTTTCAGGTGGTAGATACGACGTTCTTCTACCAAAACATGCACTGAAAAGTCCATCGTCAGCCGGTCTGTACAACATCGCAGGGCAAAAAGCAGCTAGCATTACAGTGGATCGTAATTTCATACGACTTCATGACAGTTCGTGCGGAGTGAGGCAAAACACTCTTGTATCATACGTGACTACTAAACTGTCCCGCCGTGAGTCTTGTAACAGGCATCTCGTCATGTCCAGCCGGATGGGAATATGAAGCTGTCTTAGAGACGGCAAACTCAACTAGCACAGTCTCGTAGCAAACTAATTTTAAGAGGCCCTTGGCCACATTATGTCATTAGTCACCCATACCTTAATAAATAAAACCAAAATGAAACTAAATTACGTTACATTAACTTGAGGGTAAAAAAAAAAAATTCAAATTGCCCCTAAAAAATTTTTTTTTACAAGTGCCTTACTAAAACGGCACAACCTTAACACACGAAGGAAACACCTGGCAGCAATAAGCAACAATATTATTACACTAAGTGTGCACGAATGTGGTGCGTTGTCACTTTTGTGTAAGTTTCTGGGCTCTATCAAGCTTTGGTAGCATGAGGCAGATGAATATACTGGGAGTAGAACTTCAGTAAGGCTTAAAAAAGTCGTAAGTAACTGTGATTGGAATATACTTATTTGTGCACGGGTTTACTTCACATTATATCCTACCACGAACGTGAAATAATGCACTTAAAACAATTTCAGTATGGTAAGGGCAAGGATGCTGGTAACAGATATAAAATAACCTTGACCTTGGAATTACCCTTCTCCCCCCTTAATACGTTACTCGAGTTTCGCACCGACATGAACTTCCTACCAACATACTTGTACTTCATTTCACATTTCATTTTAATTTCCCCTGCATCGTGCACTCTTTTACCCTCCAGAACACCCAGAATGGAACAAATTAGCGAATTTTTTCGTTTGTAAAACAAATTGCGAAATTTAAATTTAAATGTTGCAATTAAAAAAAAAAGCGCTAACCGTTTATCACAGCGCCACCCTACTAATGGGACTCTTTAGAGCAGGTGGCTTTAATTACCTACATTGGATTTGAGAGCCTGTTTGCTCTTCTGTCTGTTAAGCAGTGATGCTTTCCGAGTTCTAGCGTGACAGATCTTAAGGGGATTGTTTTGCCTGCTGATCTTGAAACTTGCAGGGTCGTGTGCTAGCAGTGAGTTTGTGTGAGTGGCATTGACGAATGAAGAATGTAGTGTCCAGCACCAAGAGGGCATACTAGTAAATACTGTAAGTGTTAATGAACTGTGGCAGCAAAATTAACACAAAACAGATAGTACTATAGTGAACAAGGGGTTGGAAACATTAGTTTATTGAAACATTAGTTAGGTGCACTAATCACGTTGTTTACACGAACTGTTCAAAGTCCCTATCATGGGTTTCAAGACTTGTCATGCCACTCACCTTCTGTTTCCCTGAAGACGGCATTTTCTCTTAATTTTAGACGCACTCATTCATAATTTGTCTTAACAAATCGTTTACATAGTATAATGTCAATATAATTTGGCAACTCCCATTTACTTAAAGGGGATGATATTACAAACCGCGTTACAGAGGTTTAAGATCTCCGTTATACAAATCCCTGTCCACCCATTTGTTACTTAATCGCAAGTACATTCTGATATTTTCAACTAAATGCATTTAAAAAATAGTTTTTCTGTGCACACAGCGGAAAAGTAGAGAATACATTTTCGTAAAGAATAACCTGCCGATGTATGTCAGTATTCTTCAAAAAATTCTCTATGTAAAATTTAACAACATTAAAAATTATTTTTAATTTAACTATTTACGTGTATGTAATGTTATGTACACGTGTGTGAGTGAATATGTGCAGTGTTCAACTTAATGTGCATTTAATGAAATAGCCAGTAACTTAAATTAAAATTATTTTGCTCACACACTTTTTTCATATATTACAAAACACTAACCCATTTCACTATTTTGGCACACACGAATAAAGCATGCCAATATTTTTTGAGAAGCAAGGGAAATTGCACATTAAAATAAATCCACGTGTTATCTCAAGAAGTCTGTGTAACCACACACAAAAAAAAACATTTATTTTTATAACATTTTAAAAAAGGAAGTGCTTACAAATATTTTGTTTTTTGCTGACTTGATTTTTTATAAAATAGCTTTTCTTAGTAAAATCTTAAGCTGAAAGAAAAATACTTGCGACATTTTTAAATTTAATTTTATTTGTAAAAGCTTTTGTTAGTTATATATTTATAAAAATAATTAATTATTATTTTTATAGCTGATTGTCCGAAAACTAAACAATCTAAAACTGATTTCTAAAATATAGATTTGTTGGCATGCCATGTGTGCAAGTTAAAAATTGTATGTAAAATATATTTTTAAAATAATTGCTCTTTCTATACTATGCTTTTAATTGAATAGGTAAGACTGCAGAAAAGTGGAGACATGTGCGGTAAGGAGGCGTCTTCCAACATACTGTTATACTGAGTCTATCTCCAGTAGGAGTTATTAATAAATTAGATAAACCAACAGTGTACAATGTATGCCATTTATTAAAGTACTAAGATTAAAACAATATTGAATCCACCGGCAGATGGATGGCACTAATCATCAAGGTGAACTAGCTGAAGAGGGGTCTGAGGTAACACCCTACTACCAGGCTAATCAGGTAGACTCATCACTGTATTAAGCCCTCTCAGGAACGGATCGATCAGGCTTTCTCTGCAGGGAAGGTCAGATGGACGTAGGGACCTCTCATCCATCTCGACGGCGACGTCTCAGCATTCGAACTTCTTCGTCAGCTGGTGGCGATGTCGGACAGCAATGGCGCCCACCTGGCCTTGCTCATTCCTTCTTATGTATGTTGGCCAAGCTACGGTTAGCCTCCCTTCCGCACGGTTTGAACGACCCGCTCAAGGTGGACTTACTATTAAAGACTGAAGAACTAACAATTGTTCTTAATGACTCGCTAAACACACGGAAAATGAACAGTAAGAATATTTACAGTTTATGATTGAATTAGCAACTGTTAAGTCTAGCCAACCAAAATCATATGAGACGTAAGGAACCGAAATAACATGGAAAAAAGGACAATTTACATATGTTTAATTATTTGTGGTTACTGCTTGTGTGGACGTTTTGAAAATCTCGTGATATCTTATGGAAGGTTAAGCCGATGCCAATAGTGGGCTTTTACATCAATACATCTGAAAATGTTAATTAAAGCGAATTCAATAACTTCTTTCAAGAAATAAAACATGATTACGAACTGTTATTTAAATAAAGAGGATACAGTCACTCGATTAAAGTAATTATTTGCATACGATTTCCCAGTACGACATAACCTAAATCCAAGATGTAAATACAGTTTCCCTGCCAACAACAAATGTGACTGGACTCTGATTGACTACTTCGTCTAGACTTGTACTTAAGATATAAAATATAACACTATCTTAAGTCACTCCAAGAACGCACACGACCCATTAAGACCCGCACACGACACACTTATTCTGTTAAGTCAATCATAAACTCATCTTCAGCCACTCAGAATTATGTCATATTTGGCCCGTATCACGTGGCCATAACAATACGTACCTGTAGTCCATTCCCCATTGGAAGCAACTTTCTCGGAGCCCTGTTAAATATCTACTTGCAGGCCTGTTTCGTATCTTTCTGCCAAATGTAAACAAATATTTCCATGTGACTGCCATGTAGCATCTGTCAAAATCAATGTTTACATGCCATTGTGTGTATGTGTACATGTGTTCCTATACTTTCGCTACACCTAAACATAAACATTGAAATGTGACTTGTACTTTTATACCTGTAAAATGTGTTGTTTACTGTTTACAGCTTTTCAAATAATCCTGTCATAGGTCTATTTTAAAAACAATTCCGTACGAATATTCACAGTTAAGGCCTATAGCATTATTTAGATCAGCTTTATGACATTTTAAAAATGCCTGAATTGACGATAGTTCTTACGGTTATGTTACATTAACATATTTGTTTTCCACAACATAGCACATTACACATAATGCACGTTAATATTTTTCTGCGACTGTGTTTAAGACTGTTACAACTGTGGGGTAATGAACTTTAGTATTCAACTTTTTGTTATTGATATGTGTTGGGTTATTTCTTTAAAAGGACGGCCTCTGTTGGAATAACGAAGGAATAACCGGTTCAACGAGAAAGAAACATTAAAATCAAGCACACAAATCGTGTCACTCATTTTTTGTCATACGAACTTAAAATATAGCGGTGAACATGCACACAATACGCCTACCGTAACTTCTATTCTGCTC
Organism: Dryococelus australis; assembly: GCA_029891345.1. Classification (NCBI taxonomy): domain Eukaryota; kingdom Metazoa; phylum Arthropoda; class Insecta; order Phasmatodea; family Phasmatidae; genus Dryococelus; species Dryococelus australis. The sequence goes on from CM057008.1 coordinate 4,351,396, forward strand.
ATGTTTCTATGTATTGCTACTTACAGTTTATTAGGTTTATTGAAATTTATGGAGCTGGGCTTAGTATTTTGTTGGGATTGTGGCACATCACGTTACACAACTGTGTTTCAAACACCTTGGGGATAGGTACAACGTTGTGATAAATAAACAGACTTGGATTTAAATAATTAACTTCGTCATAAAAAAGTTAACAGTTCAAACGTATAAATAGTGCACATCAAATATTTGAAATCACGCACACACACACGCAGATACAGCGTAACGACCACCATGCAGCACCATCACGCCATTACACTCGCAGCGGTTAACGAAACACACGTCACAGTATATTTATCACTGCCGTGGAAACACAGATTTATCACAACAATGTAACTTGCTTAGGCAGGTTTAAAAAACAGTCTACAAACGTGATTGTGGTAATTTGAAGTATTTTTTGGAGTAAGTATAATTTACGCTTCGTTTGGTAGAAACCAACATGCCATTTCATGGCTCGCCACGTCTGCCAACTTCACTTTGTTTCTGCCCCACGATCATATCTAAATATATTAAAATAAGTATCCAAATATTGAAATCTCTTTTCAGTTGTAAAATGCAATTTCAAAAATTATTATTTTGCTGCAATAAGTATGAAATGTACTACAATTGAAAACATGTATAATTATATGCTTAGTAATGAATTGAATCTTCCCGAGTGTAAAAGAGAGAAAGAAAGAGAGAGCGACAAGCCTCGCCCAGCATACAGTTGCTTTCAGTTGCTTTCTCGCTCTGTAAAAAAAAACACTGTACCATTACAGCCTACTCACATTATTTTCCGCTGTTACTTTAAACTGTAAAAATGAGATATGTTGCCATCGGGGCTACCTAAATATTTCAATGTTTTAATAGGCAAAGTTTTATTTACAAATATTATACAAAAAACAAAGTTAAAATAATATTTTAACTATGAGTTATTCCTTACCGGCCATTGCCAACATGTCGCTGCTCTGCTCTTTCTGTTGTTTATTCATATTTAAAAATAATTAGATAAGTAGAGCGAGCATGTCACTTCTGGCCCATTTTGTACAAGAGTGACCTAAGTCCCATTTGGTGCAAGAGTGGATTAAGTGTTAAATTATGATATGCAAATTAGATTAAATAATCGTTTCATTAATTGAATACCCAATTAGAATAATTAATTGAATAATTAAGTTAATTAATCAATCTGATTAATCAAATTAATCTATTAATTAAAGAATGTTTGATATAATTTTTTATATTAAATAATTATTTGATATCAATATGTTACAACTTTATTGGCGTCATAAGGGTTATATTGGCGGAGCAGGTTTGGTGTACTCTGTGAGGCCCTAGGGTCGACTGACCAGAGGAGGGGGTTTTAATTGTTTATATAGGAGTTAATGTTGGTGTAAGAGTTGCACAAGGGCAATTTTATATTTTTTCTTGTTTGTCAATGAAGCGAGGGCATGCATGTCACTTCTTACCCACTAGGCGAGTGAGGTGTGGATGATGCGAGCCCATGTGTGTCTGTTCTGGCTCACTTCATTAGAATGACATGTGGATGGAGCAATGGCACACATGTCATTTCTGGCCCACTAGGCGAGTGAGGTGTGGATGGAGTTGGAGAATGCAGGTATGTTTTAGCCCACTACGATTTACATTCAAATAGCTAAATGAAATAAGTACGAATGTTAACCAAAAGACTTGAAACATATTTGTTAAACCGATTTTAATCATGTGATGAAACTGTTTTCCTTAGCAAAGTAACTGATCTCCACTTCAATCACGTAATCGACAGAACGAAAAAAATATTCATTAAACCAACTTTAATAATGCGTTTGCCGAATGGAAAGCAAAATGTAATTAAATTAAACATACACCCAGCTAATATAAAATTACAACTCCCCAACATGAAGTCATACTAACACGTACTTTACCCTCATCGGCTCTCTAAACACATATCAAGGAACGCCTTACAAAATCATTGATTCCACTAAGAAAGTAATTAAATCACATGCATGCAAATTACGTTTAAGCTTGTCGCTCTCAACAACAAGTTTAAATAAACATATGTATGTTTATTGTGTTTTCATAAAATTAAATTATGCAGCTTTATTTATGTTAAAGTCTGTTCACAATAAAGTGAGCACTTTATAAATGAACCTTAGAAAAAAAGGCACTGCCCCTGCATGCATACATTTTAATGGGCGCACTGAGACACATTCGCCCAGTAAAGGTGCTAACGATGGATAGAAAGTAGTTACATATCATAACATTGAATAAAAAGTGTTATGTAACCATTTGAAATAACTTAAACTTATTTATTCCGCTTTCTGTTTTTTTTTAATGCACCGAAGTGTAAAAATAAGCATATTTATTAAATATTTACTTTTCTAATAATTTCACAGTTTCACTTGACCGACGGATGAATAAAGTGAAGAGATCCATGACAATGTTACTCTTGCATAAGGCAGAAGAATAAACAACGTGGATCCAAGTAGATTTTTAACAGGGCTTTCGAAAGTGCTCATTTTACCGTGAACAGCCTATAGGGGTGTGTAATGTTTACAAATCATTGTATAACCAACCCTGTTATAAACGAGAGTTTAGCGGACCAGACAACCTAAAGAGCGTAGATGCCTGTCCGGAGAAAGCAGTGGTCTGTCCGTTCATGCAGTGCGAGGGTTAGCTGGGCCGGGAGTCGGACTTGTGAATGCTGACTTCCCGAGGAGAGATTGCCCGCGAGGTTTAGCGGAGCTCCATCCCCGAAGGGCCAGGCAGTGTTCTGAATACTTCCGAATTCCCCCGACAGTATGCGCTCATATCGTATTACTCTTTCTCCCCCCCCCCCCCCCTTCTCCGCCCATCTGCAAACTCGCCCCCTCTGACCGACATATATCGACTACCATCCCCTTACCACCCCACCCCATTTCCCAATGTGGACGGCTTCGCTAAACAGGACCTCGAAAAAATTATTGCTGACACATCCCCCCATCCCCATCCAAGGATTCCACGGTGCTCGGTCGACAGTACAACGTTTGCTGTCGCCCGGAGCTTGTCTCTTCTCAAGCCCTTTCCACCAGACATTCGTATTGTCCAGCAGCGCAGAACAACCCTCACCCCACCTCCTCTAATTCATTTTCGGCAGAATCAAAGCAACACACCTGCTTACCCTAAGTCCTCACGACTCTGTCTCTCGAGATCACACATTTTGGCGTTTCGCCCCGTCTCCTGCAATGCATTGGCGGCAAGGGCAAAGAGCTCAGCACAATATGTCACACCTCCAAGACAGGCCTAGCGTGGCTTTGTCGAAGAGCAAACTCATCGCACACCTACCTGGGAATGCAAATATTATGTTGTTCAATGAACAAAACTAAATATAGAAAAAATAGATTTTCCAGTCTTAAAAATTTTTCCATCCAAACATTTTTGTTAGCTAACCCGATTTGATAAAAATTTTTAATGTATGTATATATTCTCCTGAAGATTTTAAACCAATCTTTGTATACGCGAAAATTAAATATGATTTTACAAATGCGCCCAACTAAGATTTTCTGTTATTACTCTGATTAATTAAGTGTTAAACTTTCTAAAAGTGATTGGTTCTTGTAAATGAGTGTTGAAAAATGTAATACCTTATGAAAATATGTGAAGTTTAACCACAACGAATCATATATACTAAGAGAGTAATCAGTGAACACAAACCTATGTCTTAAGAGTAAAAATATAGATGGTCGCAATTTCCAGAATTCACACCTAAACGAATAGCAGTTTTAAAATCGTCATACTCTCCTTAACAAGAAGAGTCAAATGCTGTATATCAATTCTACAGGATAATGTTAAAAGAGCTACTACATAAAGCCTTAAAAAGACAAGTTAAAACAATTTTTAATAGTTTACAATTAAGATTTCGGAGTGAACCCTATTGTTCAGAAAATTTTATTCAAGATGTGTTCGAGAACAGAGCACGCTAGTGTTTTTTAAAATCAACCTTAAACAGAGAATATATATATATATATATATATATATATATATATATATATATATATATATATATATATATATATATATATATATATATATATATATATCTCAACTATGAGATAGTCCCAATAAATAGGAATGAGCAACATACTCCCTAAAATGCTTAACAAATTTCAATATATTTAAAATTTAACTAGAGGCGAGCACTGTAACCACTTTTGAAAATTCTTTTATTAAAAATAGTGTATATAGAAAAGAATATTATTTCAAAGAAACTCTACTCTGGCATTTCAGTCCGAGAGCAGAGTTAATAGATTTTGTGTCCTCAAAAGGCATTTTCCAGTGTTCCAAGTACAGCACTGTTCTCCCACTGCGCCGACAAGGTCCCACTGTGGAGGGCGTAGAAAACCTCTTGTACCCCTGCCACACAGTAAAAGAAATCCCCTTTCACGTATATCCAACTCCATTATGAATAGCTCTTCTATGCAAGTAATATTTTTTAAATAAATAATTTTCCAACACAAGTACACAAAAATAGCCAACCCCCATGGCGAAATCAGATTACGCTACAATGTGGGTTCCAGGTTAGAATCCCAGGTAAGGCATGGATAATATAAACTGGGTTCAATTACCAGGTAAGGTGTGGATAATATAAGCTGGGTTCAATTCCCAGGTAAGACATGGGTTCGTCTCTCGGGTAATATATTTCAGAGTCCATAAACAATATTATAAGAATAAATGATACATTAATGCCTGCTTGCTTGTTACATAATTACAAGTTATATAATATTCAATTAATAGATATTAAAAAACCGAACATACTTTATTACACAGATCAAAAGTGGGTCCGGAATCGTATAGCATAATAAAATACGTACGAAAATTCGAAATTAAATGTTAACGTAATTGCTAAAACCGAATAAATATGCATATTTCACATTAAAGTATCAATTCAATAAAATTGTAAATGAGAAAAATTAAAGGAAAAGTGTAAATTATTTAAAAATATATTAATTATTTAAAATTGTTTTAATTTCACATTAAAATCACTTAATTCACTAAGGAAATCATATTTACTTTACTAAAATTACATTTTATAGTCAAATACGATTATTTGCTTTGTTCGTGTAAGTTCCCACCGAGAAGGGAGGGAAGGAAGGTGTCGGCACACACACACACACACACACACACACACATACATATATATATATATATATATATATATATATATATATATACATATATATATATATATATATATATATATTATATATATATATATATATATATATATATATATATATATATACATATATATATATATAGAGAGAGAGGGAGAGAGAGAGAGAGAGAGAGAGACAGTGCTCATCCCACCGCCGAGGGCTGCGGACCGCCCCTGTGCTTCGTCCGACTGACCGTCGCCCGCTGCCGCCATGCCGGGAAGGGGCTAGCCGGCGAGGAGAGAGGAACTGCAGTGCACTGAAGTTTATTGTTGGTGAGCAGTTCTTATTATACCTGCTCGCTTTTGTCCATGAAAGATAGTGCGAATCGTTATTTTTAGAACTTCCACTCAAATTGAAAGTTAGTTCCCTTTAGTTTAGTTAGATTTAAATACAAAAAAAAATTATGTTTCTTTAGTGCTAGGAGAACACAGAGTGTCAGTCACCCCCAAACCCCTTGGCTTTGTCTCCAGTAGAGGGGAGAGGATAGGAGGGAGAGGTTTGGACGATGCACACCAACCAACAGAGTGAGCTACACTATATACTTAGTGTTAATTAATGATAATTCGAGGGCGTGTGGCGATGTGGTCCTGCCAAATGATTAAATAGTTTATTGTTAGTGTTAATTAATGGTAATTCGAATGAGTGATTATGGCGACGTGGTCCAGACCATCACACATTTCTTCGCGATTTCTTACATTTATATTGTAAAGTTAATTAAAATCATATAGTTAATCAATTTTAAGTAAAATCTGAAAGTTATAACTTTTAGAATTCCTACTTAGTTATCATAAAATCTTCCCCAATTTAGTGACTTTTACCGATTTTGTTGCAAATTGTTTAATCTTTTAGTAACTTTTAACGCTTTTTCGTAATTATCTTAAATTTGATAAATTATTCTTCAAAATTTTTAAGAAATCGCTTAAAATCATTAACTTTTAGAATTTCTTCCCAAATTGGTTAAATTTTATTCAGATTTATGTAAATGTTTATCATTTTGTTAATTTAAGTATTTTTTTACTAGTTTTAACCATTTTAAGAGATTAAGGGTGGTTATTTGTTATGACTCATGTGTGAATTATAAAATGAGAAAAAAATAAGAGGAAACTATGCCTACCTATGCACAGCATGTGTGGAGAGCACAAAGCCCTGTCTTATTCTCTGCTCAGAATGTTGTTGAATGGTGATCAATGATTGTTTGATAGATGTTTGGGCCTTGGGTACTTCTAACAAATGAAATGTTTTGATGTGTGATGGGTTGGCTTGGGCATATAATTTAATTGTGTGTATTTTTAAGATATTTAAGGATGGTTTTTGGTTATGACATGTGTAAATTATGGAGCAAGAAAAATGAGAGGAAACTATGCCAGGCTATGCAGTGTGTCTGGAGGGCACAAAGCCCTGTCCTATTCTCTGCTCAGAATGTTGTTGAATCATGATGAACAATTGTGATGGATGTTTGGACTTTGAGTACTTCTAATGAATGAATTGTTTTGATGTGTGATGGGATATTTTGGGCATATAATTTAAATATAAGTCTTATTTAAAAAATTACGTGTATGACTGCGAGTGTGAGTGAGGGGAAAAGTGTTTGAATAAATTCTAGGTGGGATCTTAATGCATTTTTTAGAGGAATTTAATAGAGTTTAGAGGGAGATACTGGATGACCACTGTAGTATTGCACTATAGACCTAAGGCAAGGCAATATCTCAATCCAGACCCTCTCTACACTGTTAAATACTTTCGAAAACATGTTAAAACCATCTAGAATAAAATATCAAGTACTCTGAAAAAAAAATTAGTTGTGTAGGTATATGACTGTGATTGTAAGTGAGGGGGGAGGTATTGTAATATAGTTAGTTTTAAGCAATTTAATGGTGGACTGTTGTATGTTTGGGTGTGTTTGGTGAAACATAGAAAAAAATTTGGGATCTAAGCCAGGCTAGGCCCAGTGGTTCTTGAGGGCGCAAAGCCCTGCCCATGTCTATGTTCTGAATTAGCTGTTTGAGTAATGGATGAATGCAAGATGAACGAATGGACAATGAGTAACTCTAATGAATGAAATGATTTTACGATGGGGTGGGAAGTTTTAAGTATGTTATTTAGTTGTAAAAATATAGAATGTTAAAGATTAAAGTATTTTTTTAATAAAAAAAAGTGTTTTAAATGTGTGGTTATAGATAAATTCCCCTTGCTAAAACTGTCTAGATGAAAATCGTTATTGAATTTATAAAATGTTTTATGGTGTAAAGTATTTTTTTATTGTGTAAAATATTTTTTCACAGTATAAATTATTTTTGAGAGTTCAAAGTATTTTTGATGGTGTACACTAGTTTTATTTTTTGATGGTGTCGAGTAATTCACATTAATATTTAAAGTTTCGTCTTAAACAAATAATTTTTGCTAGTCAAAATAAAAGTATTACAAGTGTTGTAAAGGCAGTCGGATAGCTTGTAACGAAGTGCAAAAACCGTGCATGAAAAACCTGTTGTGAAGTGAACTGTCATGCAGCGGGCGACAGAAGTCGAATGCACATGTCGTGGAGTTTCCGGAGGGTGGGGAAAGTGTAGCCATAATTCTCGGGGCAATGCTTAGCGCAGGCATGGAATGAATGGTTCATTGCATTGCGCAGGGAAAGGGAAGCTGTGCTTAGTGGAGTCTTCACGGGCACATGGCAAAAGGGAATCAGAGGGGGAGCGCGCATGCATGGACAGGCATTCGAGTTGAGCAGGGGAACTGCGGAAGGGATAGTAGGTGTCTAAAAGGATGGGGGGAATTGTATCCAATACATGGCGTTAAGAGGCCAAGTGCCTAAACTCGCTCCCTCCTTCCTTCATCTCGCTGTTTGCCCACGACTCCACTCATTTCATGCAGCTTGCTTCACCCTCCCTCTGCTCTCTTTTTCGGCCACGCTTCACCAACACTCTCGGAAGCTAGCGCTCAGTGGCTGTTTCTGTAAACCACTTTAATCTCCATCGCTATTCCTCCTCGCCGAGCACGTCCAAGCTCGCCTCCTGCCACTCACCCCCGACGTCCGCATTGACGGTCTACTTTGTAAACAAGAACATCTCCGATGTATTTCAGCACACAATGCGTAAAATAAACTCTCTTGCACTGTGAACGATTCTCTGTAAACACAAGACTTTAGTGTGTTAAATATTAACGATTTTGCTGTGAAATCCATTTGCGTGAATATCATTTATAACAGAACTGGTTTTCTGATATGATCGAACATAACAATATGTCCGTTATTTGACTGAATTAATGAAAATTGGGTATTTTGATCATGAAATAAATACGAAGTAATTGTTTTTTGTCAGATTGATATGCTTGTTCAAGATAAATATGTAAAAAATGTTACACCCACGATTAAATACATGGTCCTCACACAAACATTTTGTAAAAGTCATGGCCATAGATTGATAAAATTATATATTTTATGTAAACAATGATTCACTCATTTCTTTAAATGTTATAGTCTGTTGTTAAATGAAACAAAGTTTCAGTTTGAAATACAATTTATTATATTCTATTTTTCAAACAAACATAACATTTATTTCATATAAAAAAATCACCATTTCTTCAAAAAATATTTATTCACATACACAAAAATCACATTCTTCTAAAAATATTTATTTACATATACAAGCTATCTTCTTTATTAATTTAAGCAATATGCTTTGAATTGATGTAGTGAAGTTCATGTCTGGGAATGAGGCTGATATTAACATTTTAGTTAATGTTGCAGGGAGACAAACTCGTTATTCTTTCAAATATGTGACATGTTTTATTATCGATGAATTGTTGATTCATTGACTGCCAAATTAGATCTAAGCCACTATGTACTAAATGATTCATACATTCTTCAAGTGGATGGAAACTTGATTCACTTGTTGAAGGTGGCTGAGCCGAATTTGTTATGATACAGAGTACAGTCTTGCAGGAAAATATTTTTTTATTTGTGCATTGGAGCAAGTGAAGATATTTTGCCGAATCTTGTAACAGATGACTTGAGAGCTTATGAGGGTGAAGCGAGTAATGGAACAGCGATGGTTTACATATCTTCTTATAGGCACTAACTTGGATTACATCCGACCAGCAGTGAATGGTCTATACTGGGAGATGTGTATGTCCATTTTTCATATTGGTTGTAAAGTCCATCCGCTTCTACAAGCACTAACTTCTTCAAGTTGGTTGTTAAGTAAAGCACTATGGTAGAGTTATAAATGTCATTAATATCTGTGGAATGTAGAATTGGGAGAGCTTGAGTTTGAAAGTAGAAAGTTTCTATAGAGGACTCCTCCACAGTGATGAATTGCAAATACTTACAGGATATATTTACACTAGGAGTTATTGGCTGGGGTGATGTTATTGTTAAATCTAGCAGAGGCTTCCTATACCTTGAAAAAATCTTTGAAAGTCTACATCAGTATCTGTTTGGTTGTTACATATCCTTGTGTCAGTCAATCTACCTGCAAAATATGTGTTTAGTTTTTCATAATTGAGCTGAGGCAAAACCAGAAAGTGAATTGCTTCCCAATCCTGAATTAAGATAGCGATGTTTTGAAGGAAATACAGTGGGTAGAGCAGGAAACTTTAACTGAGGAGCTGTCTGAGGAGCTAACTGAGGTGCTGTTTAAAGTGGTATGTGAGGTGTCGATTGTGGTGTCAATCGTGGTGCCAATTACAGTGCTGATTGTGGTGCTAGGTTTGAACCAATCACAGCACAGTGATTGCGCTGTAATTGTGGTGCTAATTGCAGTGCTAGGTTTGAACCAATCGCAGCCAGGGTTTGCACCACAATTAAGGTGCTGATTTCGGTGCTTCTTGCAATGTTGATTAAAATGGGACTTGCAGTGCTAATTGTGGTGTCATTTGTAGTTGTGGAGAACCATGGATACAAATTGTATAATATCTCTTGAAAATATCGGCTCAAGAAAACTGTCTCTGATAAAATTTTCATTCAAAACTCACAGTCAAACTGTTCATCTTGCAGGTCGTTCTTTCATGACAACGCATGCTGCACAGAGTTGTAAATGTTTTACTGCAGAAGCGACACAGCTAAGCCATCATTGCATCCATACTCTTCCGAGACTAGAATTGAACTGAATGGTTTCAATCTTTTACAGGCAAATTCTAGGAAGCAATTCGACTACATTATTTGTTTGATATGTACATTTAATTATAAAATCACTTTCAAACCTTTATTGTTAAGTGCACGTAAATGACATTACATAGTGATAATATGGGAATATTACAATTAATGCATTCGTAAAGTCAGTAAAACACAAAATAGTAGTTTCAAACCATTTATTTTGTTACAAAGTACATATTGAAAACATTATAAATTTTTACAAGAAACACATTTATGTAATTTCTTCCCTTTCACAATATTTGTGCTATTATACATTCTGGTAAAAACATGAATACATTTCTTCGATGTTAGAGATGTATTCGGACATAAAACATTTTGTCAGATCTGGACAAGATATTCAATCATTACAATTCTTCAGCTTCTAATCGAGATTTTTGAAATGAAACAAACACGAGTTTCCATAGACATAAATACATTTGTGTGGGAAAAAAGACTTGTTTACCAAAACAGCAAAACTTTTACATTCCAAAAGGCTCACTCCAGCATGCAAGTAACTTGCTAATATTCAATTTACACTTTGTTTTTTGTATGCATGAGCACATGACCTCATTCTCATCTTGATCCATCTTTACACAGTATTGGGTTGCACAAACCAAATACATTTATATACTAATTTCCACTCATCCCAAATAATGCCATATCACTTGTATAATATGCACTGGTAACTCAGTGGGAGAATCAACATAGTCTGTTTCACCCCAGTCAAGTTATCGATGACCATTTTAGCATGAATTTTGAGTTTTCCTCTGCAGAGAAGAATTTTCAATTAGATCTGTATGTTTTACATAATTGTTTGAACGAGGGACAATTGTATTCTTTTTTAATATCTGTTACTCTCCCATTCCACACATTTTCAAAAATATATTTTTGCTCAACTCCATTATACATATATTTCACATTTATTTAAGTATTGTTTGTTATATATTTTCAATATTCTCATACTCCACACACCCACTTTCCCAGGTGGTGGTGTTTGGTTACCCACCTATTTGTTTTCTTGTAATTAGGACTTAGATATCTCCAATGGAATGATGGTTTGAAGCTGAATATCATTGTGTATTCCTCCAATGTCAGTAATAGACAATTCTATAATGATAATTTTTTCTGGTGATTGAAATCCTCGCACATTACAAAACATGTTGTTAATACAGTGTCTTGTTGTCTACCTACTCAAGTCATTATCTTCATCAGCTTATCTGTTACATTATATCTTGTCAATATATCATGAATTATCAATGTACAAACTTGCATATTTGCCAGAATTGGTGTATTTGCAATAATTTCAATCTGTGAATTAATTACACTATTGGTAATCATGTTGTCTTGTTTGCCTATCTGATTTTGTTATAATATGTTTCCTGGAACTTTGAGTGCATATTGTAGCAAATAAGGAATTCCCCATTTCCAAACCTCACATTAAAATCAGTATAGGGATAAGCTCGACTGATTAGATACATTTTAATCTTTTCATATCACAATTATCGAATAATGATCTATCAGACCTTAAATTGTTTTATCGATTTGTTTGAAAACTAATAATGACAAATTGTGGTTTCTCAGATGAAAAACTGGATTTCACATTCCATAATATTTTTTGTGATGTTGGTAGAACTGGAAATGTCTCCAAAGTCCACGACCTGAATGCAATATCTAGATTCTTCCCTTTTTCGATATATTTTAAAAACTTTACATGTTTTCGAGTGTTAATTTCAATAAGTAACATTAGCCATTCAACACTATTTAATTAAAATGTTACATCTTCCGTGTTATTTTCTATGTTGTATATAGCATTCAAATGTGTGTTACTGAATGGAATAACAAATTCTTGTTTAGCATTTAATATTACATATTTATAGTTCTCAGCAAAGCCCAAAACCATACTAAATGGTATAACAACTTTGTATTTTGTGCCTGGGTTTATTTGTAGTGTAGAATAATTAGCATTGTTCCACCCAGCTATAAGGCCTGTATAAATATTGTTTACAGTTTCTGAAAGATATTGCTTTATCGTGGAAGTAATTCCAACATCCAGTGATTGGTCGATTTCAACACCATTGAGCAGATATGTAATTCTATCAATTTAATGAAGTAATCTGTTTCTCACTATTCCTGTAGTTGCTGGATTAGTTGCCTGGGCTGTCTTTTTAATTGTTACTCTAAACCTTAAACTTCATTTCGATGGTAATGTGTAAATATTGTGATTTTGTACAGCAATCCTTATTTCCAATGGAAACGTATACTGTCCTGCTATATACATATGTATTTTCGTATTTGTGATTGTGTCATCATAACTTATTGGTTCTTCAACATTAAGTATGTCTTCCATTTCTATTAATGGTATAACCTAATTCCTTTAAAAACAATTTGTTGCCCTGTGTTAACTTTATGGGTATCTTGTTTGAAATGATCATTGTATGCTTCTGTTTACATCTTTTTATAGCTCCTTTCTTCAAAATACGTTTTTTAGAAACAGAGTTTTTAACTGAAATGACTACTTTATAAGCGTATTAACTATTATACACAATACCCATTTTGATTGCAATAAACACAAAATGCACGTGATTATATGGCTTTCTAAAAATGTAATCGATTGGTAATTTCATAATTTTTGAAATTAATCAGTTTACTGTCTTGATCGACAATTGTAACAACGAATTCATTAACACAATTAACAATTACTGGAAGATATATCAATGTATTCGGTTTTCGATTATTTTGTAACCTAAAGGCACCACACATGTGAATTTATGTCATTGTATTTGTCTGTTTTCCATTCAAATATGATCTGCCTACAATATTAACATTTATACGACATACATTAACCGACAATATATTAACCTGTTTTGACAATTTGTGTAATTGATTAGCTGGATATACTCTCCTTTCATAACCTAGCATATTTGCAATTGAATCGTCTTCTGTGAAATCGATATCGACATTACTATACATCACACTAGTTAACGTATTTGAATTTCCACATATTCAGAATAGTACATTTTCAGGTAATGCTGCTTTAGTGAACGTTTCTAAGTTACTCAATTCATAATATTCTACCAGTATCATAATCTTATAGGTTTGTTTACCATTGTTGAACATCAATGATTGATTGTATATATCGCTGTTTGGTATGCTATTGTAAGTAACGAATTCGATTAGACTTATTTGCCAATCTCCATCTAACCCCAAACCTGGGAATATATCGACCGCAATTGCGATGAATTTCCTCTTAATATCAACGCAATTGACATATTACTAAATGGTTTTACTAATACATAGACTTATATAACCTATTTATAGTCAAAAATGTAAACATAAATGCCCACAATTGATTGTATTTGGTAATTGTTCAATTTTGTAATTGTATCTTAGTTGCGTGTGTTTTTCAAATAATTAGATATATCAATTGCAGGACGTAAATCGCCAAAACTGTCGTAATACAATGGTTGATTTACATTTTTAATTTATACAACCCAATGTGTTCCTTCATTTTCTTTCGAATCTAAATTAAAAATCATACATTCGCGAAGGTTTGGTTCCTTAGGTAATTTGTCTCTCATATACACACCTAGGAAATAGTTTCTTTACAAATACATTAATGTCTTAGTTTGTTAATGCACATTTTGGAGGACTATTTAGGATTTTCTGCATTTCTTTCCACATTTGGAGATTTTTGTCCTTGGCCGACTTTATATGGTTTAAGATACGCTCCTTTACCACTTGATTTATTTGATTTAGCTAGAGCTGAAACACCCCTCATTAAAGCTCCAAGAGCTGATAATGCTGGAAATATGAATGGTAATATTCCACCTTTCTTGGTTTCTTGTTTCGTTTTGCATTTTACGCCCATGCTTCTTTTCACCTTCGCCCACATAACTTTGTCAACAACCCAAGCACCTAGCTTTCGCCTGTATATGTAGATGGATTCTTCCTTGTATTTGCTGCTTTATCGCTAGAATCATATCCAATATATGTCGTTTCAAATTGTTTGTTCGATCTTATTCTATATCATGTTCTTTACAAGCATTATCCAAAGTGTCTATTCCTTGATCGTTCAGGGCCAAACATTTTGCAGGCTTAGTTCTGGGTCCGCAATAATTGTATTTCGGTAAATGCAATTCAAATGGTAATTTGTTAATCATGGTATTCAATACTCCGCATCCTTTTTTGTTATGTTTAGTACAGGATATTGTTCTCAACTGAACGCGAACCTATATATATATATATATATATATATATATATATATATATATATATATATATATATATATATATATATATATATCTACATTTATAGTTTTTACGAAATATTTAAAATTATTACAGTGAGAAATTCGTTTCCCAGAGTGTATTATCTAGAAACTTATGATGGAGAACCTATAAAAGGTGGTTTTTACGAACATGAATTGCAAAAAGTTTCGTCTCCAAATGAATATTTGGTTGATAAAATCATTAAAAGGGAAAAGAATAAGTCATTGGTTCTTTGGAGAGGTTTCTCAAAAGCACATGACTCGTGGGTGAAGAGTAAGGATCGTAAAAGATTGAAATACAATGATTTGTAAATAGTTTTTATACTAAATAATAATATTTTATGTAATATTTGATATGTTATTAATATAATATACTTATCGATATTGATGGTAAATGGATATACAATTATCGTGCCAATCGATAATATTGTTTGGGTGCTAATCTATTACTATTAATTTATTATGTAATCAATCAGTTTGTCTGGTTTAACCTGTATTTTGTTGCAGTTTTAGAGAGCAGAAGTACGTGTTAGTATGACTTAGTGTTGGGGAGATGTAATTTCATATTAGCTGAGTGTTTGTTCAATTTAATTACATTTTTTTCCATTCAGTAATCACATTATTAAAGTCGGTTTAATGAATACGTTTTTGGTTCTGTCGATTATGTGATTGAAATGGAGATCAGTAACTTTGATAAGGTAAACAGTTTCATCGCATGATTAAAATTGGTTTAAATAATTTATTTCAAGTCTTTTGGTTAATGATTCGTACTTATTTCATTTAGCTATTTGAACAATTGTAGTGGGCTAGAACATACCTGCATCCTCCCACTCCATCCACACCTCACTCGCCCAGTGGACCAGAAATGACATGTGTGCCCTCACTCCATCCACAAACAAGAAAAAATATAAAAATGCCCCTTATACTACTCTTACACGAACACTAACTCTTATATAAACAATTACAACCCACTGCTCTGGTGAGTCGGCCCCAGGACCTCACAGAGTACACACCGAACCTGCTCTGCCGATATAACCCCTATGACACCAATAAAATAATAACATTCTTTGGTACCAAATAATTATTTAATATAAAAAATTGTTTCCAAAACATTATTTAACTAATCTATTAATTTAATTAATCAATTTAATTAATCGGTTAATTGATATTATTAAGTATTTAATTAATTAAACAGTTATTTAATCTCATTTGCATATAAAATTTAACACATAGTCCATTCTTGCATCAAATGTGACTTAGGTCACTCTTGCGCAAAGTGGGCCAGAAGTGACATGCTCCCTCTACTTAAATAATACAAGTTATAGAAGATATTAAGCTAAAGTTTCATTTATTCAATAATATAATAATCTAAAGTTAACTACAGTGTTATATATTTGTGGAATACAGGTTATTGAAAAAACAGGTTGACATGTTATGCCTGGAGTGTTTTTTCAAAGGTTGATTTTCATCAGTCACTTCCAGTCGGGAATGAACTATAATAACCTGTTTCGTCACTTCTAGCTGTGCTGAGTTGTGAAACTGGGATCTCGAACAGCTGACACTTTGGCCAAGTTCAGTCATTTTGTGAAATGGAGTCAGATGTGAATTTGTTGCGGATAAAGTTCTATTAATTTATTGCAACTATCACGGGGTTTTGAGAGAACTTTCATAGTTCTCTTGGCACCAAGTGTGAGCTTATTTACACTTGTTGCTTAAAACGTCATTAGCGCATTACACATCAATTTTGTCCAGTACTATCACTAAAAAAAAAGTATTTCGAATTAATTGTAAAATATTTTCATAAGTGTTCTGTGCTCTATGCGAAGTATAGTATACATGATGATTGCCTTGTGTTTCTGTGCCACAGCAGTGCACGTGTGTTGCATAGCCAAGTTCGTGGAAATAGCAGTGCGTGGCTGCATACACATGGTTCACCAGGCTATTATGGTTTATTCTGTTTCCACGTACTTTTTGAATGAAACCTTTGGAAAATCGCCCCGAGTCTGACGCGTGTGTTTGTTTCCTAACTATTTTATATGTAGGGACCTGAAAAACTCGCGAGTTCAATGACCTCCAGGCTATACTCCTCAGTTTTATGTACTATCACGCAGATATCAACTGCCCATTGGTCGCAAGCTGCCACATTGAAGGACCATGTTTGGGCGAGCATTATATTGAATGTTTCTAACCTGCCCAGGGTTCTCCAGGAGGTGTCAAATAACGCGCGGACCAATAGCAAAGGAGACACAAATGTAAGAGTTCTCCACTTCTAGCATGTCCTAAAATTAATCGGCGAATTTTTCAGGTCTCTTAGTCATGTGTCACAAAAAACTTTACACTTGTTTTAACAATAAAGTATTTCATTTTTGGTTGAATTGAACTTTTACTCATATTTTATTTATAAATTGTAATATTTAATTTGCAATAATATGAACTAAAGCAGAGAGAAAATAGTTGTGTTGGTAATGCCTAGTAAGAAATAGTTCTTATGAGAAATATTATTACACGTGAGTATAGGCTGTTCACTATAAAATGAGCACTTTTGACGCCCTAGTAACATTTTTCTTTCAACCATTTTTTATTCTTTAACCATCTTTTTTAAGTAAATACTGCTGTGTAAGTAATAAATACAGTGTGTATATTCCACTGTACTGTGAAATTATCATCATGCAATGTTACAATAAAATATATTTATTGGCTATTATTCCAAATGAGAGGACTTTAAAAAGTGCTCACTTTACCGTGAACAGCCTATAAGCATGAATGTGGTGCGATGTTCTTTTAGTGTAATTTGCTAGACTTGGTTCAACTTTGTTTGCCTGAGGCGGAGTAATATCCTGGAAGTAGAACTTCAGCTGGGCTTTCAGGAATGTCGGTGACTCGATTGTCCCGCGAGAATATTTCCGGACTAGTTGTACTCCGAGATTCTAGAGCTGACATCCACTTTCCTGAGTGGATGCTCACTGATCTTAGGCGTCTGCCCGCTAATCACGGGAGTTCGTTGTCGGCCTTTGATTGGCCCTGTCAGGTGAAAGGCTGTCTTCACCACAAATACATGTTGCCAATAAGCTGGACTTCACAGTCCGTCGTGTACTCGAGCACCAGTTAGTTGTTCATTGGCTGTTACTCCACTTTTACACGAGACAGGGTGGCTAAGGATTCAGCCCTCTTTTTCTCGCGTACTACTTATCGGTACAAATGCGCCCAGGGCGTGGCTTACAGACAGAAATCCAATTAAAACGAAAGCCAAATGTGTGTACATTTGAAGTGTGGCTTGTACTCAAATGAGTTCTGAAAATGTCCGCGACTCTGCCAATAATCAAACAGAAAGTACTAGTGAGCTCGTAGTACATTGGAGTCTAGCCTGTGAGGAAATATTTCCGCGAGAAACAGGCAGCCCTAACTCAGTGGCGTGAGGCGAAGTGTTGCAAGGTA